>OZ018330.1:142979256-144179256 GCA_963969495.1 Ceratothoa steindachneri | reverse complement strand
ATTCATGTAATCTAGTTCAGAACACTTTTTCGATTCGTTTTCAAATTCATATACAAACTATGAATCTATTAACATTTCTTCTATATGAACAGCTGCATACTCATCATTCTCTTCTTCATCGTCACAACTTCCACTGCCGTGCTGCGATGGTAGTGAAATGAGATGGTTATCACTGTCGTGTGGCACGGGTCGTATCGCGGAATAAGGGTTAAGGTATGAAATCTTGCGCTCTCTTATTGGCAGAAAACCAAGTGACATTGGCTATGAAGTAATAACCGTCTGTGACATGATACTTCTGATGCTTCACAATAATATTAACTGCAAAAAAGCAATGCCTTTTATTTGTTTGTTTAGCCACTTGTCGAACAATTTAAACAAGCTTTATGATGAATAGCACTGCCCAATTTTTTTTATCCTCCAGAAGACAGGGTAAGTAAAAATAGTAAATTTAGTTAATTTGTTTAGTGATGGTACAATTCAGATAATTGGGAATATAAGAATCGCATATAGACAGAAATATGAGATCATCATATAAGTAATTTTGCATTACAGTATTTTCATCTTTATCATATTTTTTT
Organism: Ceratothoa steindachneri; assembly: GCA_963969495.1. Lineage (NCBI taxonomy): Eukaryota > Metazoa > Arthropoda > Malacostraca > Isopoda > Cymothoidae > Ceratothoa > Ceratothoa steindachneri. The sequence continues at coordinate 144,178,678 of OZ018330.1, read as the reverse complement.
ATATTTAGAAATAATCGGAAGCGGGTTTGCTTTTATACTAGCCTAGTTTACTGAACTCGATGCCTAAGTATCTGCATGTCTTGATTTAGACTAACCGAAGGCTTAAATTTAGACAAAATTTAGTCGTCATGGTTAGGGCCATTGAAGTATCAAACGAGAAAATTTGCAAATTTATGTTGTGCGAGTTTAGAAAGGATGCTAAGTTAATTGCAGAAAGTATGTATCAAACTTACGATGAATGAATGATTAGTGTGAACCAGTTAAAAGATTGTTTCAGTATTTCCTCTAAAAACATTAGTCTCAAAGATTAACCCGACTCAAGATGACCAACGGAATGTGATAAAGTTCTTTTAAAAATAACAATGAAATAAAATCCGATTATAACTTGCAATTTATTTCACTGTGGGTCGTCATTGGTGTAGTATTGCTCTGGCATCCTGCCAGAGCAATACTACAACAAAGAATCAACATTTGTTCCTCTCTCCTTTTTCAACTAAAATGTTGTCTACTTTTGTAAGTAAGATTGTTATCAGAGACGAAAGGTGAGTTATGCACAATAATATTAAACGTTCTAGATAATGGATTAGTCCTGTGGAAAACCGGTACTCCAGCCAAAACAAGAAACAACGATGGAAGATTATCCGGTGCGTTTAGTGGAATATGAATGGCATGATCCATTTTTAACTTCTTAACTCAAATTAGACTATCATTAAAGATGTTTACAGTGCTCAGTTGTACTGTTTACATGCATAACTTGAAAAGAAAGGCCAATATTAATCAAATAAAGAAGAGTGCTCTTTCATAAAGACAACGCGCGACCTCACATTGATAGAGACAAGATATAAAATCTTAAACATTGTTGATTAGGAACTAATGACTCATCCTCTATACACACCTGACTTAGCCCCATCATTTAATATATGTTTAGTAAATTAGTAAATAACCTTGAGAGAATAAAGATATCAAATTAGGAGACGTCAAAACAACCTTAAATTAGCTTTTTAAAATAAAATTCAAATGATTTTACGAACGTGGTTTTGAAAAGTTAGTAGGAAATAGAGACTAGTTGTAGAAACTAATAGAAATTATAATATTTATTACATTAATTAATACATACTTATTTAAATATAAATAACCTAAAAATAAAGTATTCCGAAACAGAAAATAATGATCAACATGAAAAAATTTGGTGCATTACTTATGGGATAAACAAATTGTTTGTTTCAAATTTTCGTTCAATTTCATTGAAACAATTCTCAAACGTTTTAGTTCATCTGTACTTTTGTTTAAGCTTTTTATCTCATTTGTATAAAAATATGTTAAGTGTTTAGTCACTTTTGAGACACTAGGCCTATTGAAATTAACTGGCTCTAATATTAAGTCAAATTAAGTAATAGATGGATCGTGATTTGGGCATCGCAATATGCCTAAGCGTTGAAGTGGTTATACATATGTGAATAAAGTCTGTTTTTTAGGAAGTAGAATGTTTCGAAATGAATATTTGTATCTAAAAACTGAGTGTAGCAGGCATGGGTAAATATTTAGGTAAATTAAATCTCTTTGGACTGAAAATAAAATAACTTGTAGGTATGCATACACATACAAGTAATTAAAATGAGTTTTGATGGTTTGGATTCAAAGTTAGAAAAATCGCAATATTCTAAAGCAAAACAAATAGAAAGTTGAAGGCAAAGGAGGAAGAGTAATTGGAAGTAATTGCCTGTTGGCAATTTGGTAATATCCAATGGCGTTAATTGTCGAAAGGTTGTTGCGTAGAAGAGAAACATTTAAATTGGGAACTTTAGGTTTGGAATTTTCATCAATTATAGTGAATAGCGTTTTCCTTTTTGAGGTTTTGGGGTACTAAGAGGTGGTAGGAATAATGTGGTCTTGGTTAAAACCTGAACCACCACCGGTTTTACTTTTGCCTCCTAAAAAATGTTAAGATATCTTTCACTTTGGTGGCAAATGCAACCATATTGAGAGTTTTAATCAATGCGTTTTTCTCAGCAACAATTAGCCACTTCACAATGTATTAGGCATGAGTAGCAACCGTATGCTACAGTTGGCTTGGAGAATTCAATAAATCCAAAGCAATGTACCCGAAATCTTTCCAAGAACACTCATAAAAAACTCTGCTACCATAACATTCCAACTTCAACACTTTATAAGCTGAATTTCAACTAAGCAACCATCAATTATGCCTGCTCTAAGATCGCTTCCATTGTCTTCAATTCCTTGTCCATGAAACCAAAACAGAAGAGGAGAAGTTAGGATCAAGTACTAGTAGTAGTAGTAGTGGTAATAGTATTAATAATAGTAGTAGTAATAATTAATAGTAATAATAGTAATATTATTAACATTAACAGTAGTAGTAGTCCGCCAACCTGCTCTTATCCAGGCAGATCCCGACCAGATAATTTAAGATCCACTCTGTAGATTAATTCGAGTATTTGGCCGCATTTCTGACCTCTGCCAAAGAATTAAAACTCACATCCACCGAATTGATCTTAAAAATAGAATTGATTAGGGAAAATTTTGCCGCTATTTTCCCTTAATCCTGTGTAAACCGACCACTTTTGATTTAAATCCCCAAATATCAAATTTAAAAATAAATATAGGAAGGTTGTCATATATTTTTGAATGGGAATTTAATACCAAATATGTTGGTATAAAATCACTGCCCCTGACTACCACAAGCAAAACCGCCTCTGCCCACCACTAGCATCACCACACCTGCTTACCACCAGCAAGAACCACATATTTCAAAAATCAGGACCCCCTACCCACCCACCACAGGCACAGTTCCCACCAACTCCAATAATTCTAGGCCAAACGTCTCGGCAAATAGGAACATACAATCACCTCAAGAGGAAGATAGGCTCCCTGTAGTACCAAGAGTAGATTTCTCTAAGTTTCACAACTCAGGGTCCTACTGTTAGTTTAATTCTGCTTTACAAGTAACCATTCACTGTTTAAAATTAAACGGAAATTCCATGAGTTTGGTGGATGTTCACTTCATGATCCATGTATATCAACTCTGCTGTTTAATGACATTACAACATTTGCAACACCTATAACATAGGATGTGGTCCATTTGATTACAGATTCAGATTCAAATGTTAACAGAAAGATGCCTTTAAAACACCTTATGTTAAGAGTCATGGGAATAACATCACCCATTGAGCTGGAAAGGCACCACCATGCATCTCTAGTCTTCTCCAAACCATTCCATCATTATCCTTTATGTAGATTCAAATTGAGGAGCAAAGCTCATGTGAAAGTTGTCAAGGGAAACCCACTACCACCACCCTAATGTCTATCGCTCCAATTCAAATTACAAACAGAGACAGAGTAGAAAATACAGAATTCAATGTAAGTATTTCCATACTACTGAAAGTGGCATTGATAGAAATTATGATGCTCCCCAAACCACATCATGCTCCGAACTCACAACTCTACTTGGTTTCCCAAATTATCTCATCATTTAGTTTAAAATGTTTGAATTCGAGAATTTGAGACAAAGAATGGTTTCTACGATGATTTATTTAGAATTAACAGCATTTTCCGACATACAAATATGGACCGGAGAAGGCATGCAAACATATGAAGTTGTTGCAACTATTGAGCATATTGGTGCTCAATTAAACTCAGGCCACTATGTAGCTTTTTTAAAGTTTAATGATAACTGGGTTAAGCGAGATAACTTAAGAGCCACTAACTTAAGGGAGAGTGAGTCAAGACCAAAACGGAAAGTTTATATCATGCTGTTGAAAAAGGTTGATGATTGAACTCATTATATTCTCAAATTGACATTGGAGGACGCAGTTTGGGAACTTCCAAATTTCTTAAATATCTAAAAGCAAAGATTCAAGGAAATAAGGCTCCTAAAGCTGAACTCCCCCAAGTATCCTAAATATTAGTTTTTTTAAATTTTCATTTATTCTTTTTAAGTATTTAGTCGTAGGAAAAACAAGGCCTTTTAGTTTCCTTTGGTAAAAAAAACATAAAGTAATTTAATTCAATTCCAACATGTGTTATATAGATGCCCAAAGAATTTGTCTAAAGTTTCAAAAAACTTTCTTATTCTAAATTTGAATGAATTTTGTGATAAAGCTAACACATATTTTGTCAACTTGTCTTTTATTCAACAACCAAGATTACATGCAAAATTGTGCAATTCATTCCTGTACATTCATCCATTTGATATCTAATTAACTAAAGTTAGTTAATTAGATAGTAAATAAAGAGCTAGTTGAATGAGGATTCCATTTCTTCAAAAATAAGGAAGAGAGAGAGAGAGAGAGAGAGAGAGGCAGATAGACAGACAGACAGAGACAGAGAGAGGGGAAGAATGAACAAAAAATAAAGCGTCAAACTTTATGCTCATTTTTCTCACGGCGGCAGTCGCTTTATTGTAACAGACAACAAACCTATTAATTAATCTAATACATTCTTTTGTTTCAGCATTTTTGAAAGACTAAAGTTCAGTATCCATTCAGAAATACTCTTCATAAATCTGTTCCAAACTATGGGCTCCTTAGAACGAATTTTCCATCTCTTGCCTTTTTAAAGACAAAACTCATACCATACAATTCACTTATTGTATACAAAACTACCTATGGTATCACTACCTTGGAGCAGTCCTCCCGAGTGCTTGGCAAAGAAGATGAGAGAAGGGAGCTTAAATTTGCGTGCTATTGCGCCGCGACTGTTCCCATGGACCTACCACCCAATGCCGCGACGGCTTCAGGTTGCTTTCTGTCATCTCTGAATTGGGCACACTCGCGGGACGCACCGCCATCTGATGGAGCGTTCGCCTGCGTCCTACTATGAAGACTACGTTGTCCCCCAGACTGTTCGGCACATTCTTGTTGAATGTCCCAGTCTGAGTGAGCTTCGCGCACGTTACTTGTTCCGGTACCGCGACGAGCGGAGTCGCTACCGCTTGTCCCTTGTAGTCGGGAATAGTTCGTGCACACAGACTTGCAGACTATATGATTTTTTGGATGAGGCTGGCCTCCTCCACTTTATTTGACTCTTTGTTGTAGATCTCAAGTTCCTGCTCCCGGGAAGGGGTACCCCCTACGACCGAGCGCGCTTTCTTCTTGTTGCCTTTTTGCTGATCTCATTTTTTGTTTTATTTGTTGTTTTATTTATCCTGCGTCTTAGCCTTTGTTCCCTTTTTATCGTGGTTATTTAGATGTTATTTGTTTAAATCTCCCCTAGTATTAGAGTGTAGTGTGAGTACGGTTCCTTTTGTCCTAGTAGCCAGTGACCAGATGGGCTTTTAAAATTTTTAAAAATTATTACCTTATGTTCATTTAGCACAACCTCTTCCATTAAGCCACATGACTTTCTTCAAAGAACATGGAAATCTCTTGGCTTTTGCCACCTACCCAATTGTAACAAAATTACTCTCTTTTTCACACTTTTGACAACTATAACATCCCGATAAAATTCTTCTCAATTTTTAAGAATGATACTTTTCCCTTTCTTAAACAGCGAGTCATTGGCATCCTTTTCAGCCACGCTTCCACAATCAAGATAGTCGATTACTTTAAGCACCAGTCACACATAGCTGAATTTGAGTCCGAAAGCAAACCGAATGTTGTTCGGTTTGCTTTCGATTTTGAATCGGAGACAAATTTTTTCTCACTTTCCGAAATGATTCGGAAAGTTGCCCGAATTATTTCATGAAACATGAAACTATCGGAACAAAGTCGGAATGGTGAGATCCCGAATGTGATTCGGGATCGAATCGGAAGCAGTTCGGCTATGTGTGACCTGGGCCTTAATGCTTATAAATGTCTTTTAAAACAACTTTTTTTACTTTACAAAAATGTTTAGATAAGCATATTTTTTTATTTTTCCAAGCAATTGCTTCGTTATTTTTTCCTTCTTTTGATTGATAGAACGGATTATAAGGCTTACTGTATGTTTTATTAGCACAATTTATTCTGTTACCTAATCCACTAGTTGTACATAATTTTATTATTGCTATTATTGTCATCGCCATGCCGTATTTTTTAATATTTAATATTACTAGTTAATACTAATAATAATCCCTGTTGCCAAAAATATTATTCACTAATACTGTCTCCATCATCATATCATAAATCCTTCCTAAATTAGCGATTTGCTGATAAATTCTTGAAATCACCCTGTATAAACAATGTAAACAAAATTGACCAACTTCTTAGCCACAAAATTATGTGACTTAAGTAGGATGTGCTTCTGTAAGTTCTTTAGTTTTAGTCATAATACTAATTTAGAACGATATTGACTACACAATAGGTATAAATTTTAGCTGAAACAGAAGAAATATTGGTGAAATTCAGATATTAGAAAGCATACGATTTTATTAATTACACACCACTTAGTAAAATGCTAATTAATTTAAACATATTAGCAAAATAAACATAATTATCGGACATATTTATAAATAATATGATATATTTTATAAATTTTATTTGAATATTTTAAATATATAAATCTATGAAGGGTCATTTTGTGAAAAAGGAAGGTCATTTTCGTGTTCTACGTCAAAAAATAGACTATAATATCCTTTTCTCTTATCTTTAGCAAAATCCTTGTTATACAGTATATTTTGACTAGTCCCTAACCGTCACCAGCAGACATGACTTGCGCTTTTGGTTTGGCAAGTACTGTATATGTATCGGTAGCGTTTCTCAGGTCAATAGCAAGTGATGGTCCCTAACTTGGATTGTCGATGGGTGAAGTGATAATTTTGGGTTGATTCCCGCGGCTCATAATTAGCACTGCCTATTTATTCGTAGATGACTCGGTAGTGAGACAGTTGTAAAACATCGTAATTTTACTGTAATATTTTTTCGCTATCCAGAATCTTATATAGTGTATTTTGAGATTACTTTATCCGAGTAATTATTAAAACATTAATTATGTAATCAAAAGCTTACTCCACTGACGTGTATTTAAATATTTACTATTAACTTCAAACGAAGGTTTAGTAATTTACATAAGTGGTTTTAAATGTACGTTGCTGAAACAGAATAGCAAACAATACTTAATGACGTTGAAACAGACCAGCTGGCTGGAAGGTTTAATAGGCAGGCAGTTTATGTATATTAGACGGTGGTATATTAATATAATTGTTTAAGAATAAATTGAAATATTTATACTTAGCTAAGGAAAAGCACAAAAAAGCAAATGGAAACAAAGACTATTACAAATATATAGGGTGAAAATAATAATGGGTAACAAGATTATAGCAAAGAACTTTACTATCATGAAGCGGAGGAAACGGAAGGGCTATTTACAAATGACTAAAACAGCGTTTCTTTAGGCGAAGCGAGAATAAAACTCTTGTGGAAAAAAATAGACTGAAAATGAGGGGGGAACTTTATTTAGGTACAAATTAAAATCAAATTATTTTAAAATTACACAATATTAATTTTGAAACTGCACTTGGTAGTTATTGTACTGCCGAGGACGTTAAAACTACTTATGAAATAATGCTTTTAGGTTAGATTCAGGTTGATCGCGTTGCCCACCCATTTTCAATGCTAGCTGAGGTCCTCCGACCGGTATGCCGTTAAAGTATGGCGCCCGGTTTCGGCCCAAATTATTAGCAAACGAGTGCGTCATTTTCATTCTTTGTGGTATGTTCAAGGTCGAGAGCTAAAGCCAAGTGTCTTTTACTAAAGACACGGTAAAGTTACAACATTTCTTCCTACACTCCAGCTCACAACGAAGTTAATCGTGCAGATTAGGACCATAATCGCTTTCACATGAAACAATGATCATTTCTTATGTATTTTAAGGTGATATAACTAAATATTTCGCCTTCATTGCAGTAAAGAATGAAACTCGACCTAACCTAACAACCCCAGCTTACCTAAGCAACCCTTCCAAAAATAACCAACCGAACGTTAAAGTAAGAAATGGACTAATGGAAATACCTAAACATAACGAAAAGTACCTAATTATTTTTATCTTCAAAGTTTGGTTCAGTATATATCAATACACGGAAGTAAAATTTCAGCGTTGTGCGACGATAAATATGTTTTTCCTTTGGGTAAACTCATTATCTCGTACATTTCCGACAAAACTCCAATATTTAAACAAAACTTCACTATTACCTCTCCACTAAAAATGTTTGGGGGGGTAACACACCCTTCCCTCTTCAAAAAGCAATACTCTTCTCGTCCTGTTCTAAACCGTCAACTCCATACCATTATCATAACTTAAACGTAACTGAACGTGGCTGAGAGCAAAAAAAAAGAGACGACATGCCGAAACCCCCTAAATTTTTCAATCGAACGAAATCGAAAGCATCAAATATGAACGAACTCGGATGAAAAATATATAGCAAAGTGAAAGGAAATAAAAAAAAAAAAAAAATGAAAGAATGAGGCTGCAATGACGGCATTTGTTTTATTTTATAACAAAATAAATACATATTTGCGGAGAAATAACAAATCAAATATTTATATACAACCTTGACCAAAATTATGAGGCAGGTATGAAAAAGTGAAGAATATGATTGAAACTCATTTATTTCATACTTGACATAATACAAATAAACATTTTTGCGTATATTCTATCAATAATTAATATTTTATGTGTCCTCCTTTTGCTTTTATAACCGCTTTTATGCGTTTTTGCCTACTTGAGACTAAGTTGACACAGGTGGTTTGCTCAATTTTGTGCCCTCTTCATGAATTATGGCTGTTAATTCACATTTTGAGGAACATTTGTGCACCCATACTCTTGTGCCCAAGTGTGACCACAAATGTTCCATTGGGTTGAGGTCTGGAGATTGAAGGGCTCATTCCATCAACGTCACCCCTTTCTTTTTAAACCAACCTTTTGAGACTCTCGATGTGTGGTATGGAGAATTGCCTTGTTGGAAGATTACAATATCTGGTATGTCATCATTGAAAATTTTCCCTAAGGAAGATTGATAAACTTGGTCTAACATGCTGGTGTAAGTGTTGGAATTCATTCTGCCCTCACAAGTGAACAACAATCTTGGACCTAAAAACCACATGCAGCCCCAAACCATTACACTGTCACCTCTAAATTTGACTGTTAGGAGGACACATCTCGGATCATAAGCTTCCCCAACTCTTCGACGAACATAAACATGTCCAGGTGTTCCATAGATCTAAGGAGAAATACAAATTTTACTGATCATTTTTTGTATCCAATAAAAAAGCGCACGAGCATAATAAAATGGTCGAAACTAATGTGGAGAACCTACCTCAAAGTTGCTTTCATCAGACTAAACAACTTCAGCCTAATCATCATCAGTCCAATCTTCATGCTCTTTTGCCCAATCTTCATGCTCTTTTGCCCAATCTTCATGCTCTTTTGTTCCCTTGAGACAGCCACAGTTTCTTTCTAGCCTTACATCCTTTGAGCCCAGCTTCTAATAACCTTCTTCTCACTGTGTGTCTTAATATATCTTTGTTTGTTGCTGCTCGAAACTCAGCAGCTACATAAGAAGAGGTTTTTTTCCTTTCGGCCCGAGAATTCATTTTCAGCAACCTCTCTTCCCTCCGAGTTGTACAACTTTTGCGACCTTGACCACCACGGTTTCTAAAAGAATTGGTCTCATTGTACCTTTTAATAGTTGTGTAGACACCCTTTCTCGAGCATTTCAATTTTCTTGCAATTTTGACTTGGATTAATCCCTCTCTGGACAATGCAATGTTTTTAGCTCTTTAAGTTTCAGGGATCTGTTTCTCCTGAGACATTTATAACAAAAAGAAACCACTTGTAAATTAACAATAATATAATGACTGAAAAAATAGGAATAAACGTTACTATCACACATTGATTGGCAGAAGGTTGCCCCAACCACTAATGCACAATGTGCAAAAATGCATTAAAGCGGTTATAAAAGCAAAAGAAAAACATATAAAACACTAATTATAGATGGAATATACTTGACTGCTTATTATATTGTTTTCAATTATTATGTGAATAAATTTCATTCATATTCTCTATTTTTTTATTCCTGCTCCATAATTGTGGCAAAGACTGAAAGCCATCTGAATATTGGAAAAGTGTTTACCTGTATCATGATGATTCGCACGGGTATCAAAATGCCGACATCATGACTCGTGCTCAATACTCTGTTAACAGAGTGAAGGTTGTAAGACTTGACATGGGCAGCTGCAACGGAGAGTACAAAACGTGAACAGCAGAAAAGAACACAGCAGAGGTTTTGACTGCATCAGCACGCCGGAATTCATCCAACAACTCCAGCAGAAGGTGATAGAAGTCCAGAGCAGGGGAATCCGGGCTTTGTCGAGAGCAGTATGTGTTAATGTCGCCACCATAAAGCTGGACCTGAATGAGGACCTTCGCTCTCACTCGTACAAGAGAGGCAACGGACAAATTCTGACAGCCATTGCCAAGAAAAAAACACTTGACGAAGGAAAAGAAGCTCATGAACAAACTAAACCATCCTGTTGGGCCGGGACGATCTGGTTCTTTTCAGGTGAAAAAAACTTCTGCCAGGACCAGTTGCACAACACCGAGAACAACCCGTTACTAGCCTACAATCCATGCGACGTTTTACGTATCAAAAGACCAAGGTCCGCCGAACTGTAATGGTTTGTAGGTGTCTCCGGTGAAGGTGACGCTATACAGCCTATCTTTTAGGAAGTTCCTAGGGTCAATACAGATGGTTATATGAAGATGGTATAGAAAGTTGCTGGTGGAAGGCCCTACCTCCGATTAGGGTCACAAGCGGTTGTCCTAAATTTTCTACAACTTCATTAGTCCCACTTTCTGGTCTACTACTTCCCACGGTAGTAATCGCATGGATTATTATTATGTGTGGGGCACGGTTGAGAAAGACACCAACCGCTCTGCTTGCAACATCAAGGCCGAGCTAATGGCCAAAATCACTGTGATCCAGAGACAGTTTGAGGAACGCCTATGGCAGGTTCTGGAGCCATTTTGAGGCTGAGAAGGAAGCTGAGGTCACCTATTTTGAGTAATGTGTTATCTCACAGCCATAATCGAGCTGATATTAAATAACTGTGGGGGTTTCTCTTATGCAAACCCTCAAATTTATCCCGAAAATTATATATATATATATATATATATATATATATATATATATATATATATATATATATATATATATATATATATATATATATATATATATATATATATATATATATATATATATATATATATATATATTTATATATATATATATATATATATATATATATATATATATATATATATATATATGTATATATATATATATATATATATATATATATATATATATATATATATATATATATATATATATATATATATATATATATATATATATATATATATATATCACAACGAGAAGAAATAACAAACATACTTATCCGAATGAATTTTGGGTGATTTCTTGGAATTAGATATCCATTTTTGTGCAAATGCAGATTTTTGTCCTAAATATAGTTTAATATTTTAATAATTCTTAATACCCTGAACGTTCATTCAAGTTTTTCTAATATTTTTATTTTCATTTTAGAGTTGCCTATACTACAAGTTAATTAAAAAATCTGAAGAGGGTAGAAGCCCCGAACAAAAAGGGGAGAATGTTGGGGATGGGAGGCATGTGGAACTTGAAAAATAAAAGAAAGGATTACAAAATAAGCTAAAAGTAATTTCATCAACAAATACAAAAGACGATCTAAAAGCAAGTTACATGATATATACTCTCGTAAATAGCGGAATTCTATGCATAGGAAAAACAATAATTTCCTTATTATAGCAAACACAATTAGATATCGTCTCAAAAGCAATTATCGACTGGAAGTCCATGCGTTCATAAGTTTGTTAATTTTGGCTTGGAAACTAACCCAAGAATGATGAAAAGGAGATTATTACCGAGGAAGATTAAAGCAAGTTTGGAAAATCTAAATACTTGTATAAGAGAGATATAGTCAGTCTTCGACTGACCTTCGAACAGGTAGCACGTGTTTCATAGAGCTCTCAGTCTGTTGATCTATTTTTCAGATTTTTCTACAGTTTGTTTGTTTTTTTTTCTCACCACAATCAGTGAAAGCTAAGTTGCTCTTCTTCTTTTTCTTATTACTACCTCAGTTCTTTCTTTGTTTGAATAAGTGATGGAGTTTGGGGATGAAAGTGAGCATGAGTGTCGGAATGTATGCATTGGTTGTGGTGTATTAGGTGAGGGGTATACATGTGTTGTATGTGGGCTGCGTGAATGCATTGTAGATTTAGAGGGGATGAGAAGGCAGGATTTAGACAGGATATGTAGGCTGGAGGGGTTAGTTGCTGAGCTCAGGAGGGAACTTAGTGTTAGGCCTAGAGCTGGGAATAGGTTAGGTGGTGAGGTAGGCCAGTTAGAGGTTCCAGGTGAAGGTAGAGGGCCGCTGGAGGAGGTAGGATATGATAGTTTTAATGATAGTGAAGTTAGCCCCCTTAGATTAGTTAGAAATAGGCCTAGTGAGGATGGGGGACAGTGGAGAGTGGTTAGGAAACGTGAAGCTAGGGAGGCTTCTCCTGTTCTTTGTGAGAATAGGGTTGCCTCTGTTGAGGTTGTTAGCCAGGAGGTGAATAGGTGTGTGAGTCAGAGGGACACAAAACCTATTAGCTTGACTAATAGATTCATTGCCCTAAGAGAGGAAGTAACTGGAAGTGATATGACTGATGGGGGTGGGAGTGGAGTTCAAGTGACTTGTAGTTTGAATAAGAATAGGAGTGAGAATTGAGTTAGCTCTTCGGGGTTAGGAATAGGAGTCTGACTGAAGTGCTTGTGATGGGTGATTCGCGAGTTAGATATTTAGATAGGAAGTTGAATGCAAGTAGATTGAATGGTTTGAGGGTGTGTTTGCCGGGTGCTGGAGTGAGAGATCTGTCTGATAGGTATGAGGAGCTGGTGTCTGGCTGTGCAAGGGATGCGGTTGTGATTACACATGTAGGAGTGAATGATGTGAAGAAAGTGGGTGCATGTGAGTTACGCGAGAGGTACAAGAGGTTGATTGAAAGAAAGTAGAATGAAAGGTGTTGTGACAGGTGTGCTTCCAAGAATGGATGTTGGGGTAGAATGGATGTCTCGTGCGATTGGGCTGAATGATTATGTGAGGAGGATGTGTGAGATGGAAGGTGTCATGTTTGTGGATGTGTGGGATAGGTTTGTTGGAATGAAAGAAATGTATGCGATGGATGGACTGCATTTGAGTAGGAGGGGGGTAGATGTGTTGTGGGAGGAGTATGATCGTGTTATTAGGTCTTTGCGGGCGGGAAACTAGATACTAATAGTGGTCAGGGAATTATGAGAGGACATTATAGTACTGAAAGTAGAATGGACTTGGCAGATAACAGAAATAGGTTCCAAGGCGATAGAGGTGAGGTCATTCAAGTTTCAAGAGGTGCTTCAGGGATAGGGGGGTTAAATTGTTTCTATACAAATGCTCGTAGTCTTAGAAACAAGAAGGATGAGCTATTTAGTTAGGTTAGCAATGAGGATATAGATATATTATGCGTTACTGAATCATGGGTTAATGAAATAGAATTTAGTGACACTATAAGTGAATTTGATTTACAGGGCTATAATATGTACATTAGTCAAAGGACAGGTAGGATTGGTGGAGGAATAATTATCTACATAAAAAAAAAACATTGTTTCAAGTTTAAATACTTCAATAAAGCAGGATGGAGTTGAGTCACTTTGGATAGATATTTGGTTCAGTAAAAATAGAATGGTGCATTTGGGAGCTTTTTACAGGCCACCTGGGCAGACTGATGATATGGATGAACTAATGATAAGGGAAATAAGTAAGGGATGTGAAACAGATGCAGTTATTATTGGGGACTTCAACTTAAACTCTGCGGACTAGAAAAATATGATAGGTAGGGATAGAACAAGTGGCAGGTTCATAGAATGCTTTGAGGATAATTTTTTGAATCAATTTGTTAATGAGCCAACGAGGGGGGACAATATATTAGATTTAGTACTTTCTAACAGTGATCATTTAGTTCAAGAATTGACTGTTGGGGAAGCATTGGGAAATAGTGACCATCAGATAGTTCGTTTTAACTTGGGAATTGAGAAGGGTAAAATAACCGAGAATGCTGTAAAAGTTCCAAATTTCCATAAGGGAGATTATGTAAAACTCCGAAGCTTGCTAAATTTTGTAGACTATGATGTAGAATTCAGAGGTAAAAATGCTTATGGGATGTGGGATACTTTCAAGCATATAATAAATGTAGTCCAAGAACAATGTTTCCCAATGAAAGCCATTAGGAACAAAAGTAGGAAACCATTATGGTGGAATCAGGAGATAGCTATAAAAATTTTAGAGAAGAAAAGGGCATATAAAAAATTACAGGTAGAAAATAATATTTAAAATTTAAGTGATTATAGAATGGCTAGGAATGAGTTAAATAAGATTATAAAAAAGAACAAAAGGGTGACAGAAATTAAATTAGCTCAGGATAGCAACAAAGATCCTAGAAAGTTCTTTAGTTACTATAAAATTAATAACAAGTCTGGCAGAGTTAAAATAGTACCTATCAAATATGAAGGGGTTGTGAGAGAAACTGATGAGGAAATAGTTGAGGTACTATTTCAGTATTTACAAAGGAGAAACTAAATAGTCTTATGTATAGTACTCGTGGGTCAGGGAAAGAGGCGTTTACTACCATTAGTGTGGATCGGAGGACGATAAAAGGACTAATAGGTGAGTTAGATACTACCAAGGACTCCGGCCCTGATAATATTCATTCTAGGATACTTAAAGAAGAGGTAGAAAGTATCTCAATAGCTCTGGAGAAGTTATATACTAGGTCACTGGAATATGGAGAAATACCTGATGATTGGAAGAGAGCGAATGTGGTCTCCATTTTCAAGAAGGGTAGTAAAGAGGATCCAAATAACTTTAGACCGGTTAGCCTAACTCCTGTAGTCTTTAAAATTCTTGAGAAAATAGTTAAAAAAGGCATTTGTCAACATCTAGAGAGGGAGGGGTTGATCAGCGATGCTCACCATGGGTTTAGATCAGGTAGATCATGTTTGACTAATTTACTAGACTTTCTAGAGTTCGTAACAAATCAAGTAGATAAGGGAGAGAATGTGGATGTAATTTACTTGGATTTTAGTAAAGCATTTGATTAGGTACCACATAGAAGATTAGTTCATAAATTTAAAATGATTGGGATATGTGGGGGGGTTTCAAATTGGATAGCTGAGTGGCTGAAAGACAGGAAGCAAAGGGTAGTGCTAAATGGTGTAAAGTCAGAGTGGAGGGATGTTATCAGTGGGGTTCTTCAGGGATCAGTTCTTGGTTTATTATTATTTGTCATCTATATAAACGATCTTTATGAGGCAGTTAATAATAAAGTGTCAATTTTTGCGGATGATACCAAATTAGCAGCTGTAGTTAAAGATATTGATGATAATTTCAAAGTGCAGGGGGATTTAAATAAATTGTTATCCTGGGCACATAAGTGGCAAATGACTTTTAACCTTGATAAGTGCAAAGTTATTAACATGGGAAAAGATAATAGAGAATTTAACTATGAAATGGATGGGCATTGGCTGAGCTCAGTAGAGGATGAGAAAGATCTAGGAGTAGCAATAGATAAGTCATTGAGGTTTTCTAAGCAGTGTATTGAAGCAAGAAATAGGGCAAATAGAGTGCTGGGTTTCATTAAGATAAATGTCAGTTACAAAAGTAAGGAGGTTATTCTTAAACTCTATAACTCTTATGTTAGGCCACATCTAGAGTACTGTATACAGGCATGGTCCCCACATTTTAGACACGATATTAACCTTCTTGAGTCAGTGCAACGAAGGGCAACAAAGATTATTCCTTCCCTGAGGCACCTTGAATATATAGATAGACTGAGGGTATTAAATATGTTCTCGTTCGAAAGGAGGTGTGTGAGAGGGGATATGATTGAGCTCTTTAAAAAATTTTCCGGGATAGATAAATTGGATGTTAGCAAGTTTTTTGAGTTAGATGATGGAAATCGGACTAGAGGTCACCACTTGAAAATTATAAAGCAAGGGTGTAGGTTGGATGTAAGAAAATATTTTTTCACCAATAGAGTGGTAGATTTCTGGAACAAATTGCCGCCGAGGGTAGTAGGTAGTCCAAATTTAAATGTATTTAAGAGTAGGTTGGATGAATTCATGGGGAGGGAAGGGTGTTATCATTCCTAAGTTTTGTATATATTAATATTGTTTGTATATATCTATAGCTGCATGATTTAGTTCTTGACAAGCCTTGATTGGCGATACCCTTGTTTCTGGACGCAATCCTCTGGATGTAGTTTTCCTGGGAGTTTAGGTGCCTTAAAAAAGAGGCCGTTTGACTCTGATGACCTATGATGAGCCCTTTTGGCTTTTGTCCTCTGTTATATTATATTGTGGGAGACTTTGGTTTTGTCTTTCCCTGGTGATGGTGCTTTTTGTGGGCGGGTTTTGACAGAGGTGGATGACCTTTGATAGGCCCTGGTGGCTTTAGTCATCCGTTAAATTATGTTATATGTTATGTTTTAGCAAACACATTTAGATATCGTCTCAAAAGCAATTATCGACTGGAAGTCCATGCGTTCATAAGTTTGTTAATTTTGGCTTGGAAACTAACCCAAGAATGATGAAAAGGAGATTATTACCGAGGAAGATTAAAGCAAGTTTGGAAAATCTAAATACTTGTATAAGAGAGATATGGAAGTTACAGGCGTTGGGGCATTTAGGGGTATTGGACGAGTATCGTAAAAGAACTGTTTTGTCTGTAGTAGATCGTTCGGCAGAAACATTAATAGTTTTACTACGACAGTTCAGTAATTATGAGCGATGACTAGAAGGCTTACGTTTCATGAAGTGATATTTGTTATACTTATTTAACTGTTAATCATTAGATAGATCACTTAGAAAAGAGGTGATAAAAATACGGACCAGAATTGGGAAGATGGTAAAGCAGAGGAATTCGCCATCTAAATATGACAAAGGTATGATTTATCAAATAACTTACGGTGGGCTCGATCGTAGTTATTATGGACTAAAGAAGAGACATGGTTACGAAGATTAGTGACCATATGAGGGATATTAGAGACACTATGACATCATCAAAATGGTAGTACATCAATTAGTATGTTCATTTGCAAAATTAGGATGAAGGGGAATATTCACAAGTGTTTAGATAAAAGAGAGAAGATAAACTGAAGCAGCTTACATTATTTCCAATAGGCCAACCAATCACCAACATAGGTCGATCTGGCTGGCCAATTAGGTAGCGAAGATCATAGTTTAGGAGGCAAAAGGGACGGAGTTTGGTCACATCAACCTCCAATCAACTCACTCCAAGGAACAGATCAAGGACCGTGACTTGGGGTGACATCTATATATATATATATATATATATATATATATATATATATATATATATATATATATATATATATATATATATATATATATATATATATATATATATATATATGGCACGATTAATGTATCGCAAATTTAGACAACTGACACTGCTTCAGGTCTAGAGGGGCATCCTCGTTCTCAATCTAGTATACAACATTTAAGGAATCCGTCTACTCTACCTAGAAAGAAGAAAGATACATTTCAATAGATCCCTTTATGTTAGTCTAGTTAACCACGGCAGAAAACTGTAAAGTTGTTAAACATTTCAACGTCATCTGTGCAAAATACATTTTAACGATGTAAAATTCCAAGAAAATTGGTACGGTTAATGTATCGCAAAATTAGACACCTGACACAGCTTCTGGTCTAGAGAGACACCCTCGAACTCAATCTAGTAGACAACACTCAAGGAATCCATCTTTAAAATGTTTTTAGGAAAAATACCGATGAAATGTTTAACAACTTTTCAGTTTTCTGCGATGTTAAATTAGATTAACATAAAGGGGATCTATTGAAATGTATCTTTCTAGATACATTAGACGGATTCCTTGAGTGTTGTGTACTAGAATGAGGATGAGGGTGTCCCTCTAGACCTGAAGCAAGGTCAGTTGTTTAATTTTGCTTTACATTAACCGTACCAATTTGTCTTGGATAAAGAATTCCGCCAGGTTTTCTGGTGTTTACTTGTTCCATACACACACATATATATATATATATATATATATATATATATATATATATATATATATATATATATATATATATATATATATATATATTACAAAATGTATTAAAAAAAATATGAACGAAGCTATACACGTATAGGCAGGATAGATCCAAGTGATAAAAGGTCGGAGAAGTAGGTAGCCAGAGAGGTGAGGGGGGCTACCTACTTCTCCGACCTTTTATCACCTTGATCCAACCTGCCTATACGTGTATAGCTTCGTTCGTAATTTTGTTAATACATTTTGTAACATATATAAACTGAATACTTGTAATAATTCCCCATTGTAACTCAGAAGATGATACTCGATGTATCAAAACGCGTCAGTTAAATTAAAGAAAGTGCTAAATTACATTAATTTACTTCTACCTCTTACAAAATAACAAACATCAGTCTCTGTTGAACTTCGGTACGCTTATCCACAGGTTAAACAATGAAGAAAAGGAGAATATAAGACAAATCGAGAAGATTGAAAAAAGAATTATTAATTCGAAACTAGCGGTCGCTTTTAATAAAACATGCTATAAAGAAAAAAAAAATAAATATATATATATATATATATATATATATATATATATATATATATATATATATATATATATATATATATAGCGAAGATAGGAGTTCTGTCAAACAAACTTAAAATCATACTTTTCAAGACATGTCATTAAAAGCGAAAGAATCAAGATTTCTGCTCTCTTGCACGAGGCCCACAACGAGTCCGACATCGCCAATCGGCTTTAAATCAGCCAGATTACAATCTACAGAATCACGGAGGGACAAAAAAACTGGGAAACCTGAAAATCAACCTCGTTAAGGGAGATCTCAAGTTGTAAACTTTTGGCAATGAGAAAGTCCTTCAAAAGTGAATAGAAGCACAAAATGACTACGTTTGCGAAGAAGAACATTTCGGTGGCCACGGTGTCCAGAACCATCAAGAAGGAAGGCGGCAAGA
Source organism: Ceratothoa steindachneri (assembly GCA_963969495.1). Lineage (NCBI taxonomy): Eukaryota > Metazoa > Arthropoda > Malacostraca > Isopoda > Cymothoidae > Ceratothoa > Ceratothoa steindachneri. The sequence continues at coordinate 144,159,583 of OZ018330.1, read as the reverse complement.
GCTTGAGGTGCGTGGAAAGTCCTTTGCTCACTGACCGTATGCGATAACAACGTCGGGAGTGCTGTCATCGCCTTCAACAATTTTAAGAGTCATGGTAATCGAATTCTCATATTTTTCTAATGAATATAGCTTCATGAACGATCTGGTCATCAACAAAAAGAACGACCGCGTGGAAGGATTTGGCTAGGGCGCCTCCTAGGTCTGCAAAGTGTGCACGATCAAGCACCCGGGCCTCCGTAATGATGCTCGGCGTCGTTGTTCTAAATGGCGAGAAGATGCTGCAGTTCTATTTCGCGTCCAGGTACCAGCTCACTGCGGCCGATTACAGGGCCATCTTGGCCACAAAAGTCCTTCCTTGTGTGAGAAAGCTCACAATGACAGAGGATTAAGTCTTTCCAGAGGATTAGCCCACACGGACAATACTGTGCAAGAGTAGTTGAGGTCGAACATAAATTTCTGTTCGAAGTACTTTTGGCCGCCGCATTCACTCGATCTCAATCTTATCGATCGACCTCATCGTGTGCGAGTGTCGAGGGCAAGGCCTGCAAGGTCTGCCACAACAACATCTACGAGCTGAAGTCCTACTTTAACCGCCTGTGGGCCAGTAAGTAGAAGGACTTAGTCCGCAACGTGTGAGCGGCCTTCAAGTGCTGAGAGATGTTAAAACAATAAAAATCTATCTAACTGCATCAAAACTATCATTGTTTCCTTTGTTGATAGCGTCTTAACGAATGTAACAGGACTTTTGCAATACCCGATATATATATATATATATATATATATATATATATATATATATATATATATATATATATATATATATATATATATATATATATATATATATATATATACAACTCGATCACGAAAATATGTAACGCAATGAATATATAAATAAAGTCAACAGCCACGAAGGAAAATAAAACACGGGAGATCTGCGAGGCCTTTCGACTAATCGCCCTTTACAAAGCAGACTGAAGCAGAAAGAAAACATAAAAAAATTTACAAAGAAGACACAAAACTTATATGACAGAAGGGGAAATTAGGATTATAAGGGCATTAACAGGTACCTGAAAACCAACCCTATTAAAGAATTAAGCCTGCCAAAACAGAAGGTGACCATTGAAAAAGGGTTTACAAAAAAAGAGGAGGGGGACTCAAGCCGTTAAAACTAAATTATAAGCTTACAATTCCATCATTCTTCTATTTGGGAAGCAATAACAATTTATAAGAAAATTTTCATCTCTTATAAATTGGATCAGGAGGTGAGGGAAAGAGCAATGTTGCAAAAGCAAGATTTAGCAGAGATATGTTCTTTCCACAGCACTCTTATTTATACTCTCCGGACTGACTCTCGGCTGAAATATTCTATGAATCACGTGTAAATTCACCAAATATAAGGGCGCTCAAGTCTCGATGTGGCAATCCAAAAGCCGATTTTTCGTCACCGAACAATTGTTGAGACAATGAATTGAAATTAATTTTTCTTCATGCTTAGTAACGGACTGATAGCAACGATGCTTACTGAAAATTAACCGGCCAGAGAGCCTAGTAGAATTCATCCACATTTAAAAAAAGAAAAAAATGATACTTGTATAAGAGTCAATACAACAAACGAGATCTTAAAAATCCACATTGATTCCCCTATTAACCAACGTGTGAACCCTACCGGGATTTCTGCCATGCATTAATTTTGTCCTAACTATGCCCGCTACTTGGTACGGACATACCAGGGGCGGTCAATAAGTTTTGTGATTCGGATATAAGGAAACGAGATATGAGTAAAAATGTTTTATTATTTTTCAATATAACTACCCTCGACTTCAATGCACTTGCGCCACTTTTCCCTGAGGCTTCGAATTCCCGACAACCAGAAATTTCCCGATTGCTGTTCAATTCACTCCTGGATGGCGAGCTGGACATCTTGTGGAATAAAAATTAGTCGCTAGAGACAGATCTGGACTGTAGGGGGGGATGGTTGAGCTCCTCGAATCTGCACTCGCGCCTGGCACCTTGTGCAACTCTGGCTTTGTGGACTTTTACGACGTTTAAGTCGGTCATGGGGCGTGAAGTTTCTAGAGACCCAACAGGCAGAGACTTTGGTCATGGCCAAATTGTTGTGGATGATGTTGAAAACACTTCCATGTCATATTCCAAGTTCTCGCTCGATTTCTTCGACCTTCACCCGTCGATTTTCGAGAATCATCCTCTCCACACGGGCCACATTGTCCTCGTTGGTCACGTCTAACGGGCGTCCTGGGCGGGGATCATCTTCAAGGGACTCACTACCATGGCGGAACTCCCTATTCCAGCGAGCAATGGTTGCATAGGAAGGGGCGGTGTCGGTATACACTGCAACCATGCCTTCATGGATCTCTTTTGCATTTTTGCCTTCCTTGGTAAAAACTTTGATCACTGCGCGGTGCTCAACCTTCCCCATTGTTGAAAATTTTGTGACTGACGATCTGCGATCAGCTACTGCTTCTTAAATAGACGAGGCAGGAGTGTGCGGCTGCAGGAACTGACCTGTCATAACTTGTCCTAACACCCCCACAAACAGCCATTTCCCTTCCTCTGTTTTGCCCTACTGATTCGCAAAACTTATTGACCGCCCCTCGTAATTAGGAGCTCATGAGGAAACTGGTTGAGAAATAGTCCACAGCGGAACCATGGGTCATAAATCATTCCAGTATGGGACTTAACAGTAAACTTAGGAGTAACTTTCACACCCGAGAACCCGACCAAGACCACAGAGGAAAGCAGTCCCAGTCTCTGTGCGCGTTGGAAGTAGTTATGATGTAAGAAACCCGGAAGGGAGTAGCACAAGGGTAGTGTCTGTTTATTTAGCCGCTGCTTTCATAAAGGTGACTATGATTCATTCCTCTAGACGAGCCCATCCGGATCCACACATGCATCATCATCATCCATTCCCGCAGTACTGGACCAATTATGGAATGGGCAGTTTCTCAACTTAATTAAAAAAAATTACCAACATATATTCATATTTACTCCTCACCAATTACGGATCACATAAAATAAAAACATATAATTGCATGTTTAGTTACAGGAAAAGAACGAAGAAGGAGAAAGGAGAGGAAGACTCGCATCAAACATGGAGATCCACACTAAGATGCTCCCCTTGAGGACCATTCCTTGTAACCCTCCCCGACAGAAGAGCCGACTTTGTGAAGTGCTATTCCGTGAAATGAAGGTAGCACACCTAAAGCTTATCGATGATCCAAGCAGTTTCATTGCTATAAGCACTTAAACGGTAGATGTGGAAAAGCTTCTATCCGAAGAGGGGGTTTGCATACCAAAGACCATTGGCCTAGAGAAAAACTCCCCCCCTCCCAAGCAAGTGGCATCCAACCGCAGCGTTATCTCCGTAAAATGTAGAGATTTGTTCTGGAACACTTGGCCGAAAAATTCGATGAAGAATTGAAAAGCAACAGACATGGGCAAAGGTCCAGGGAGTGATCAAATTATGTTACTACATCCAAGTATTCAAGGCCACTTTCATTTCGGCGGAAATGGTACAAAATTCCACAACAGACGGAATATTGGTCATCATCATGAGGAGAAAACATCAAACAGTAAAAATTCTACAGCATATCAAACGGCTTTGTATGGTACACACTTGAAGAATACACAGCCACAAAATGCCTCGAGAAGGAGAAACTGGGAATGCGCAACCGAAGGACACCAATTAGAGGAGTGCAAAAGCGCACATAAGAATTGCCTCAACTACAAGAGCAAACACAAAACCATGGCCTTAAACTGTCCAAAAAGAAAATAAATTATAAAAAAGAAAGGATAAGTAATCAAACAAGGCGAAGAAAAGCACATACGCAAGTGCTACAAAGAAAAAGGGATAGACGCGACAATCGAGGGAATCTCAAGCAGAAGTAAAGATCTTCAGCGACTTAAGCTCCCGCATATTCATTTGCATCACGCATGTGAATGTAGCTGATGTAGTTAAGGCTGGTTACTACAACTTGTTGCTTAACCTTCTGTTGAAGGCGAATAACCTTCTAACAGCGGTTGTGTCGGCCAACCCTGAATGCTCCAGAGCATTCAAGGATTCAATAATGAAGAACAACACGATCAGAGAATCAGTAATTGAGGCAACGGTAGAAGCACCCTCCTTGGAAGAATCGGGAGAAGAAGAAGAAGAAAAAGAAGATGAAGAGATAATAATAACTCGGGGAGCGACGAAGGCCCATGTACTGGTACCAGTTTGACTAAGAGTAAGTCAAAGACTCCAACTCTACCCTCGAAGAGCGAGAAGCCTGGAAGAAGAAAAGGTAGAAAAACAAGAGGAAACAAAGGTTGATAACTGTCGTGGTTTACGGCCGACTACGGATGTACGTTTGATTCGTAAATGAATTAATCCGTTCCACTTTTCTCTAAGAGTGCTCTAATTTAATTCTTTACCCAGGGAGGCTTCGTATTATGATATATCTATTACCATTGCTGCGTTCGAGGATCTAATTAAACAACTCTGACAAAATATACTTTAATTACATAAAAAAATGAAATATTAAATCTTAAATTCTATAGTAAGAGGGTCTAATAAAAATTAACACTATAAATGAGTACTACGAGATGGCTAACGCAATAATCACTACTAATACACGAGCTTTAAACTCAATTAATGCGAGTTCTTAAGTCATTTGAACTTGAAATAATTTTGTTAAGATTACCAGATTGAAATGGTTTTGTTACGAATACACTTCCGCACGGAATGGGAAATAACAAAATTGATATTTGTTTTGTATTCGTTTTACCTTTAATTCGGGGTGTGTTGACAGTTGGGTGACCTTGAAAGTGAGCCTCCTTGCTGGGTTGGTTTGGGCGAGTTTGACTGGAAACCTCCTCGCTTAGGTGAGGCGAGCGTGGTGAGGTGATTCGAGAAAACAGCCGATGCTTTTCCCAGGGTGGGGGGTGAGGTGAGTGACGATGCTTCTTTTGACTTGAAGATGTAAGTGAGGGGATCTTGTATGAATAGGCGTAGTCCCTATCCCTGTTTACCAATTCTGGCTTCTCGACAAGGAGACTTAACCAAGATGTGAATCTCTTCTCGAATGGGAATTCACTTCGGTCTTCCTCAATGGTGAGGGGTATCTGCTTTTTAAGCAAACTGAGATATGTGATTTTCTCTGGACGATAATGATAGGAGAGTTGGTCTCAAAACCACTGGTCTACTCTTCTAAACGACCAAAGGAAGATCCTCGGGAGGGCAAGTCCCGCTTGGTTCCAGCTATCTTCTTTATTCCCTGTTAAACTCAGGGACTTGTCTTCTTCTCTCGATGGCCACACGAATTCTCCTCTAAATTTCTCAAGATCGAGTTATATACGCCGATTATCCCCTGGGGAGGGAAGACGAGGGAGTTTAGGAGAGGCGAACCATCACTAGCCTACAGTAAAGCTCCTCTTCTAAGGCATATATTTTAACGCTGAGACACTTCACCCCTTTAGGCTTACGGACGGGGAAGGTGAGATTTCGTCTATTTGGCGAAAATAGATTTTCTGCCGACGAAGCGTTAGGCAGCAAGATTCTCATTCTAAAGGCTCTCACACCCTCCTATGTTTATATTAACGGACTACACCACGACTTTCGTAAACTACGAAATCTGCTGAACGAAATCTATCTTTGCGAGCGATTATGAAGGGTCTTTGGGGAGCTGGGAAAGGGGGGGTGTAAAGTCTTAGCCCAATGCGGAACGTAAAGGTTGACGTTGTATAAGCAAACTAGCGTCTGTTTGTCCTCGTTATATTCATTCCTCCACAATAGCACAACATCATGGAAAAAAGAGCTTCGAGACTATTGGAAATTATCCTTAATCGCTGGACGACGAATAAAACTTTAGGGAAATATATTCAGAGAAATTGATACAAATGTCATCATGATTTTGAAGCATAAGAAAGACACCCGTAGTGAACAATTGAAAATTTGGAATTATGAGGTGTTGATCATAAACTATTCGTAAGAGCGGTACGATAGTGCCACTATTATGATAAAAAAAATAAAATACAAGCAAGTCAGTAACCTTGAGGAATTCTATCTCAACTTAGAGGTCGGACTCGACTTAGAAAAAGAGTCATAGCCACCGGATACATGTCAACAAGGAGAGGCGTATTACCCTTAGAGTCACTCACTGGCCAACTTGACAGAAGGACCCCCCAATCCTAAGCGGGCAGGTGACTGCTAAGTGACAGAAGTTTGGCGATAGAACTTCCAATGGATCGGAAGGAGTTTCTATACTTTGCTGGACAGGGAAAATGATCCAGCGAATTGGCCCCAACTTCCCTACCTATGTTAGAGGAGTAGTGCCACAAAACTAGACATCTGTGTGGGCAATCTTCATATACCCTTTACTTATTACATTGAATCAGTCCGAGCATCATCAATCACGATCAATAGTTTCGAAACCTATACCAGTTCAGCCGTAGCTAGAAAAAGCTACAAAAGGGCAGACTGGCCATGGTATTCACAACTCCTCGAGAACCATCATCCTCCCACTTTAGATGAGGCTATTCTCGAGGAGATTGAGCTTCCACTCAATGAACTTAATAGCTATCTAATCAACGCAGATAGAGCTTTTATCCGCAAATATTCGTGTATATCACCATCTCAACATAGATGGCCCGAATACATAAAGGATTTGTAACATGAACTTAAACTAATATGCTAGATTAACATCAGGAGCACATCAATTGTTTCGATACAAAGGAGTAAAGAGATCATGGAAGAAAGTCTCAACCAGTTGATCCTCAAACAATAGTGAAATGTTGCGGGGACGATGCGATCGAAAGCACGATCAGGATGCATCTCCCAAACAAAGATTTTGGGATAAAAATCAGAGGTCACAAAGGGTCGCGGGGAAGAGCGAAAAAAATAGACATACAAAACGAAGACCGAAACATCGAAATGGAAGAAAATATAGAAGCATTATTCCGAAGTTATTGGGAAAACATATTCAGTATAACTGGAGAGGAGAATGAATGAAGAATATGGTATAGAGTTTGAACACGGAACCCTAGACGAGGTGAACACAAATTCAATTGGACATACCCACACCTCCAGGTGGATAGACAGCGCGACAGAGGTCTCGAGATAGTCGAGGAGAAACTACTCGACGCGCTGCATTCATTCTGCCAGAAAGACTCAGGACTATCGGGGATAACAAAGTTAAATTTTGAAAAGTCACCAGCTAATATCATCGAAGGAATGAGAAGAATTTTTAAGGCCTGTCTAAAGGCAGGATACTTCCATAATGCTTTCAAGAGCGCTAGAATGATTTTCTTAGCCAAGCACGGGAAGGATCAAACGAGGAAGGAGAGCTACTGACTAATTTCCCTCTTGGAATTTTTCGGGAAGCTCTTCCAGAAAATCCTTTCAATGAAAGACTGGTGTCGCACCTAGAGGAGAACTTCCTGTAAAATCCATACCAATTTGGCTTCCAAAAAAAAGGGAAGTACAGAGATGACAATAAATATCATCATGGAAAGGCTTGCCCAAGCCAAAAGGGAGAAGTGGAGTTAGAAGTTCATACAACCTGCAAAGCATTACATCGAGAGAGCATTCGATAGACTCCAATACCCAAAGGATTTCCTCTGGAGAGCCAGAAGAAGAGCCCAAAACACCAGGGCACGGATTCAGGATGCGAGGACCTCTTCCAAATACGTGATAGTGGTACCATCAAGCCCCTTTGCAGCAATGCTTAACTAACACTCAGGAATGGTGTGCAGGTGTTACAGGCTGCACGAATGAAGATCGCACACCTAGTCTGGACCAAAAAGGACCGAGTAACAAGGTCAGACACTAACTTCCTGTTATTTAGTGAAATGGATCTTCAACGCCTAGCCTACCTTTTGAACCTACTTACGGTAGAAGTATTTGGTCTGGACTAGCAAGTTGAATGTGAAACCTCCAGAACAGATTACGGGGTAAAGTCAGTGAAATTTTCACTTCTAATGAAACGCTGGTGAAAGGACTATGCTTCTTCTCCTGTAAGATAACGTGCCTAGTTGAACTATTATATTTACGTTGGATATTATATTAAAACATTCCCCCTACCTGTAACATGGGAGATAGAAATTAAATGAGAAAGACCAGACGGATAGCTTTGAGAACCTTCTCTTTCGGACCCAAGCGAGCTTAATATAGCGCTCGTCTAGCTAATTGATACTCACATTGATACGCGGCTATCTGTGCTAACGTTGTAGACTGCAAAGCTTTCACCAGTACAAAAGCCAGAAATTCATTAGCCTCAAACCTCAGACACCCCCACAAATCAAATCTCATAGCAGGCTTCTTTTCCGCCGCTTCGATCCTTGGATTTGAGAGCACTATGCTGAAGAAATTCATGCAGAAATCTAAAAATATTCTTGGACAAAGGTAGCTGAGATCATTAAATTCTAAGAGTGTACACATGTTTTTAAGAATGTATTATCGGACACAACCATGATTAATAAAGCACCTTAATCAGGTTTGTTTCTCTTTCACGTTTGCTTCTGCCGCGAGCAAATTGAACGAGAGGAGCTCATCGATCTTCAGTTTTAATTTAAGTCCTTTATGTTTGAACAACATACCACGGTTAACTCTTCCAAATGCAACTGTTCATGTATTTCATATGCACTTTAGAATGACATTCTTGGACAGCTTGCAATATCAACTCCCTGAAATGATATAACTGCGCAGGTGAACAGAAGACGTTGTCAATGGCATGCCCAATCAAAAAAAAATCTCAACTGAAAAATCAAGCCGAAGAGGCAAAAGCCAACAACAGTATATATGCTAAAGTCGCAAAAACTCCCGTTGTGGAATCAAAGGAAAGCAAGATATATTCGTACGTCGAGAGTGAAAATTTGACCGAAATTTTTTGCTGCATTTATTTTGCTCATATAGCGAATTTATCCTAGCCAGGGTCTTTTGCTAAAGAAATGAAAAAAATTCTAACGCATAATTGGATGCAAAAATTGTGTTTTTCTGAAAATCCACCCCCTTACACTTTCTAGAGACCCAATGTTACAGGCACAAGCACAAGGAACCAGAACGAATAAACACACAAAAACAGACAAGAAGCTACAAAATACGGAACTAATATAGGCAGGAACGAAGAAATTGAGATATCTGAGGCATTGCCTACGAGGCCTGAAGGATGGAGCATTCGTCTCTCCCCCAAAAGGCAACACAGACCTAAGACAGCTGAGAACGTCCTCACATTGTAAAAGCGAATCTAGGAACGTATACCATTCATTTTAAATAAACTTTAAGATATACACGACCGAAAGCTCCTCTCTCAAATTGAGAAGACTACCCTTGACGTATCATTCGACGTAAAACCAAAAAGATACAAGAGGAAATTCTCAGACGACAATGCAGAGCGGCAAGTCAAGGAGGCTTTACTCCAAGGTTTGGTAAAACTGGCTCCCAAACTTTTCAAAAAACTTACGGACGCCAAGTTTAGAAAAAAGGTCACCCTATCTACTCTACATGTTTCTAAGCTCGAAAGACAATAAGCCCTCACTAAATCAAAACTATACAGGAATTTGACGAGAAATGACACAAAACAGACTAAAAGTACTAAATGTTAACACGAAAGCTTAGACAAACAAAAGAATATTATACGGTAATATCATACGACAATGCGACCCTTACATTGTATTTATCTCCGAACATTGACTAAATACTAACACGAACAAATATAAAACCTTTCCCTATGAGGGTTACAGCAAACAATCACAGCAGAGAACGATTTGACGGATGTGCGATTGCTTTGAAAAGAGGGCTTGATTTCAAGATAGTAAGCAGGCTCGAGGATTCCTACCTTGCTCTGGATATCCACATTGCAGTGGATACCCTGGTCTTGGCAACAGGCTACCAGCCTCCAAGGAGGAGGTACATACCCCTCTACAATTTCATGCAACTTTGTGTTTACGGTAGAATCGTTTGTTTTGCCAGCGATCTCAATGCAAGAAGTGGTTCCTCAGAATATACGTCGAGTAACCAAGCAGGTAGAAATCACGAGACACTTATTGGCACATAAAATGTGACAAGAATTGGATCAGATTTCCATACTTTCATCATCCATACGACAGGTACAAAACCGGCCATTGTGCTGTCCAGCACTATATTCCACTAAAACTACTGCATTTAACAAGTTTCATTTATCCCTATTCAGGTCACCATCCCAGAACGAAATAGTTACCTTCGCGCCAACTGTGATGTTTTTAAGTAACTCCTTGCGGCCTATAACCCCTACCCCCAAATAGAGGGTTCACTAGAAGAAATTGACGAGGAGTTAGATAAAATCACTTACCATCGAATTAAAGCTGATAAGTAAGCCATTCTCTGGGCAAAATTTAAAACACTCCCTGGCTGTTTCATGGTCCCCTTGAATGTTATTCATCACAAGGGAATACAGAAAACTGATCAATGCATTAAACCACACTGACCCCAACTACATTACACACAGAAAAACATGGCATATAAGAGAAAAACCAATGAAACTAATTACAGAACAACAGAGTGTACTTTGGGAAAATTTAATTAAAAGACTTAACGTAGAAAATGACGCGCGTAAATTCTGGCAGACTATTGAAAACCTGAAACGCGGACAAACACAGACACCGATTAAACTTAGACGAGAAAGATTCGTTTTACAGAGACAGACAAGATCAAAGTAGAGTTCAGACTTTTCTTGCCATCTATTTTTAAGATAACGCCTGAAGAGAATTTCAACTACGATCTAGACTTTGAAGAAAATTTAATCAACGCATTAAATAGCCAAATCCATAGAACCCACCCTTACAGTGTGTAAGGCAGAGAAGAAGAATGGAAGGATACGGATATAAAATTACTGCCGTGGAACTCAGAAAATTTGAAATCCTTGCATCAGTGAACATTTGAGCACACAAGACTGTCACGGAAAAATTCCTTCAGAGCTTCCCCTAACATATAACTGGGACAAAAATATGATCAGCACCTGCCTGAACGTGGGCTATTATTACCCAGAACACTGTAAGTTAGCATAAATGATGTTCAGCTCCAAAGCTGGGAGGCCACAAAACAGTCCAATCAACTTTAATCCTATACCTCTCTTATAATTTGCAAGCAAATTCTGAGAGAAAATACAGGCCAACAGAGTAAACTCCTTCCTCGCCAATAATAACACGCATAACAACCAACGGTATGGTTTACGGAGGAAGCGAGGAACAGACATGGCTCTAACCGTGATCACTGAGATGTTAGCAAAGTTGAAATCTGAAAATAGCCACGCAAAGCTGGTGCTTTGAGACGTCAAAAAAAGCCTTTGACAAATTGCGAAGAAGAGGTCTTCAGTACAAAATTCTTCGAATGGGCTTCCACTCCATAATTGAAAGAATCCTGTGTGATTACATAATGGAAAGGAGACCATTTGTGCACCTAAATGTTTTTACTGGCTCTGAGTTTGAGCTAGAGGCGGGGGTGCCCCAAGGCGGTTCCGTAAACTCCCAGCTCTATAACATCTTTACATTTGACCTTCTCCAACGTCTCACAGATGATTCGTTATACGTTCAATTTTCAGTCGATATTTCAATGATATGTACGGCTCCCAATATAAATGTAGATTTTATGGCCCGAACTACTGCAATAGAAATCTAAAACATCAACCTTTCGAAAGAGAAGATGGAAGATTTTTACCAATGCTCAAAAGTTCCGTATAATCCTACTATCTCGACGAACCATTGCAGGCATCCATGTAGGAGATGCATGCATTGCTTATTATACGGAGGGCACGGTTATAGGACTACCTATTACGACCGGTTGATAAGTGAACCATATAATTAGAACTACAGCGAATGTACGGAGGAATTTAGGTGGCAGGGGGTTTGTTTCATACGCCTATCTTCATCCAATTACTTGAAAAATTTTCACCCCTGGATTCGTTTAAAGCTCCTATTCTCTCCGGTCCCTATGAACGCGAGTCCCAACTCCAACGTCCTTTAATTGCAAATGGTTCAGAATAAGGCTGACCTAGTTATAACGAAGACCAGAAGGAGAGAGAGTGGAGGAGGCAGCAAAGAGGACTCCATGACCAGCTTAGATAAACCCTCATAAATTTCGAGCTGCATAGCAAAGAAAAAGGTCTTGGAATCTATAGACAGTCGCCTCCTTACCAAGTTTATGCTCGAGAACATAGATATGGCTGGCATGACACCAACAAGAGCATTCTCATACAGCAGACGACACATAGAAAACAACGCAATCCAACTTTTCACGTAAATATTCTACTTACACATGCATATTTCTAGCAATATAAAGCTAAACATTTGCAAAATTTCCCTATTAGTATATATCCACAGATTTTCTCTATTATTTATATTTCCATTATTCATTACAATCATATAAAATTCGATGTTAAATACTTAGCTTAACAATTCCGCTGTTTTATCTCTTTAAGGCTAGACAAAGCTCTAAACAATTCCACTGTTGTATCTCCTTAAGCCTAGACAATGCTCTTAACAATTCCGCTGTTGTATCTCCTTAAGTTTAGAGAAGTCTCTTAATAATTTCGCTGTTGTATCTTCTTAAGACTAGACAAGACTCCTAACAATTCCGATGTTGTATTTCCATTTGAGAAGTAGGGGGTCAAGAGATCCACCCAAATTGCTTCTAGAGTTTGTCCCTGACTTTTATTTGCAGTCATGATAAAGCATGGCTTACATGGAAACGGAAGCATTCGGAATTGGAAAAGCATCTGAGTATGATGGGCTGAGTGGGAGCCTTGGGAGAAGTACTACTGCATTCTTGTATGGAAAATAGTAGATTGTAGCTTTAATTAGATTTCCATGTACCCGTGAAATGGCGCAGCGAGTACTATTTGTTGTTTAGGGATGTTCCATGTTGCGCAGGATCTTGACTGGTACACCAAACTTTAACATGAGGAGGTGAGGAGACATTCCCGATAGCTCAAATGCGAGGAGCAGATTCGTGGAATATGTCACAGCTTGGTCATCAAAAATATTGGTGTCCACGGACTTATATATCTTTTCATCTCAGCAAAAATATTCATGAGCGACTGGTTGATTTGCTTGATATTTGCATTCAACGGTGAGAGAATTGCCTGCACAGCCAGCTATTTAGAAATGTCACCGTTAGTAGGCGGATCACCACGCGCGTCGGGGCAAGCGAGAGTGTGGCATGATCTTTCTTACAAATAGCCTACTATCATGATATCACAGTAGTGCGGCCGGGCGAACAAGCGGGTGGGCGGGAGGGTGGACAAGCGTGACTACGCGTGTGGCATCCGCAGATTTACAGCGCGCCTCAAGCAGATAGGCGCGAGTTTTAAATAAATATCTAAATTATTCGACTAGTTGGTATTCTGTTATGTATTATCGTGTTTGTTAAACATTGCAGTCGCAGAGTTGGTCTGGCAAAATCTTAATTTTTACACAGGCGATGTTGGTTTTAATTGCAACTCATCTCCGCGATTGCAGGTAAAAGAAAAACGAGAATAGGCAAAAATTTAAATTTTAAATCGCGGTTATTCAAAAAACAAAGCTAACACGTGTAGCTCCTATACAATGACGTGCTGATTCAAACTCTGCTAAATTTTCAGTCTCACTTTAATAGTTTTTGAGTTATGGCGAAGCAAATATTTTTCGAGCGGGAACGACTGCCTTATATATGTATATACTAGACATATAATGGGTTGGGAATAAGTTCTTGCGGTTTTAGCAAATTTATTCATTACCATTAAAAATTTAAAAAAAAACTTAATTTTTAATTGATAGCAATATGCAATTTAATCAATAATGTATTCTCCGTTGTTATTTACGACTTCTTCCCAATGTTCAACTAGTTTTTCGATGCCTCTGCAATAAGAATCTCTGGATTTTGACTCGAAGAATTCGTCTAACCAGGTTCTTAATTTCACATCAGTAATGAACAAAACGCCGCACAAATTGTTAGAGAGCAATCGGAACAGATGGAAATCCGATGGAACCAAGTCTGGCGAATGTGGAGGATGCGGCAGGATTTCCCAATTTAGCGTATGGATGGCGTCTTTTACCTAATTGGCAATGTAAGGACGAGCATTGTCGTGTTGCAGAAGGACTCCATAACGTCGATGAGGTCGCTTTTCACGAATAGTTTCGGCGAGTCGATATATTTGTTGAACATAGAGTTCTGCATTAGCAATCCCGTTGTTCGCAAGGAGCTCATAAAGAATGATGCTTTCACAATCACACCACACACACAGCACCGTCTTTCGTGGATGAAGGCCTTGCTTTAATCGCGAAAGTGTTTTTTTTTTATTGGGGCTAAGCCATTGTTTTCGATGGTTCATGTTGACATAAACACACCACATTTCGTCGCCAGTGATGATGCAGTGAAGAAATCTGTCCTTATATCCACGAGTACCCTTGTGACGAGCAAGCAAACCTGCGGCAATCGTGGAGCGTTGAAGTTTGTTGCTTTCGCTCAAAGCGTGTGGAACCCATGCACCGAGTTTTTTTAACTTTGCCCATCGAATGAAGGTGATTCACTACAGTTTTCTGATCACACGCCAATTGTACAGCCAATTCTCTAGTCGATTGACAAGGATTTTCATGAAGAAGATCGTTCAATCGATCTTCGTCCAACTTAATGGGGCGACCAGAACGTTCTTCGTCATTAAGATTGAAATGACCGTTTTTTAAACGTAAAAACCACCATTGAGCTATCTTTTCTAATAAAGCATTTTCTCCGTACACAGCAAAATATCGCGACGAGCTTTGGCTGCGTTTGCATTGTTCCCGTCTCGATTGAAAATGAATGACAACAAGTGTCGAAAATGCGCCTTTCTTTCAACTTGACATTCCATTTTGAGGGTACATAACAAAAATTAATGTGTTTCAACGGCTTATTAATATTTTTTCCAAAGACAACTGGAAAAGCGTATGTATCTGTATAATTGGATGATATCATATTGATCAGAAAAGACTTGGAGAATCACGCCCAAGATACAAGGAAGACTACAAGAGTTAAGGGAGGAAAACTATAAGATAAAGGCCTGAGAGTGTAATTTTCTTAAAGCGAATGTGCGTGTAAAAAACATAATAGAATTCAGAAAAGCAGAGAGAGTACTCTCTCATATAAAGAGAGTTCTTTGACAAAGAACAAGAGAGGATTGACTAATAGCATAGGCTATGCAGCATCGTATCTGTTTGTTTTAGCAACAGAAGAAGACATACAGCAGAAGAATAAGTATTTCGGACTTTTAAGTAGATTTACTAATCAAATCATCTCAAAAGTAAATTAACACATAAATACACTACAACAGATGAGTGAGGAATTAACAGCAGCTGAGGATTACATAAAAAAGATGATTATATGATTAGCCGAAGAACAGACGGGGATCTGAAGATCGATTTGATATTGTAAAAAAGGTTGCCTTAGAGTAATTAGACACTATTTTACCCACACAGCGAACAGATTACTGTTCTAAAGCTATGAATACTAGCGTTACAGGGTTGGAAATTAAAGAGTGTAATCACTACTATTAAATAAATGTATAAACAATACTTACACTCGAAGGATCTGTATATTTACAGTTTCAATATTTGCCAAACCAACAACCAAAATTAATTTCTAAGGAATATTACAAGGGAACAATTCCAATAGAAAGAACTAAGTCTTTACAGCGAGAAGGATATTACAGTGAATCAGTGAACCACACGGCTTGAATTCAACTGAACAAAGAGAACCCAGGGAGATTTTTCCCCGACATAATCTACATAGCTAAACAAATTCGATTGGCCAACCCTTACAAATGAAAAGAAAACCATTACAATCGGCAATTAACAAGGTGGTAAAATAACCCATTAATTTATAATAAGTCTTATTACTAAATAAAATAAATTTTATATTATAGTTCGTATTTCAGAAGGTATATTTTCCGACACAATGGGAAGTGAGGACAACATTAACGTTTAAAGTTGAATGATTCTTATTACATAAAGAGGTGTAACAACCAAAAGATACGCAGAAAATGATAAATCGAACCTTAAAATAGTTCAATATTTCTCGTATTCTTTTCGAACTAAAGAAGAGGCTAGACTTTTTGGTCGAAGACCTTCACAAACCTGACCCACAGGTGGATCTAAGGAAGAGACCATGCTTAATGTGAACTCACTCGCAAGTGGGTCAGAGTATGAGACCATGCCTGGCTTGAGTTGATCTGCAAGTGGGTCTGAGGTGAGACAATACTTGGCAAAAGTTGACCCGCAGGTTAGTCGTAAGGTGAGAATATTGCCTGGCGTGAGTAGATCCGCAGTAGGTCCGAAGGCGAGACCATACCTGGCGGGAGTCGACCTGCAGGTAAGTCCGAAGGTGAGACCATGCCTGGCTGGATTTGACCCGCAGGCTGGTCTGAAGGAGAGACAATGCCTGGCGTGAATTCACCCGCAAGTGGGTCCAAAGGCGAGACCCTGCCTAGCAGGAGTTGACCAGCAGGTGGGTCCGATGGCTAAGACTTGATATCTAGTGGGTAGGGTTTTGACAGTGGCCTTGTTATGATCCCCAACTTCATCCGTAACGTTGTTAAATGAGCCTTTCCGTCAACTTCCGTGTGCAAATCAGTGATTCTTCCCAATTTCCATTTCAACCTGGGAGTTTCATCGTCCACGCTACGTCGCCGACAGCAGGATTCGCTCCCTCCCGATATATGTGTGTTGTCTGCCTCAGAGCTACTAGATACTCATAGGGCCACCTAGTCCAAGCTCGTTGTCGCATTCTCTCTTTTTTTTCTCTGACTTCTGGTTAAAGCAAAGGGCGTCTCATATTCTGGATTAACATCATCCCCAAAAGCGTGCTGCAGAGAAGCCTCCTAAAACCATAAAGAAGATCAGAAGAGGTAAACGGTTCCACGTCGTTGGAATTTTCTGTAACAAACATGAGAGGCCTATGGTTAATAAAATATTCTATGTATTTTAAGAGGGCAGAAATTTCATTTCCAAGATCATTTGAAGGGTATCTTTGCTTAAACAGACAAACCTTCCCACAAAACCCGTAAACCACACCGCTTTGGCTGGGTTAAACATCCACTGTATGTCCTTAAACTCTTCTCCTTCATGCCCAGTATTTAGTTATATAGCCTCTACACGAAATGTAGCGGCATTATTGCTATACATTTTCTTAGGCATAGAGTATCGAGCCGAAAATCGCCGAAAAGTTCGAATAAAGGTTTTAAAAACTCGTCAGCTACTAACTCCAAATAGCTGGCACGAGTAGCGGCACAAGTGAAGAACAAGATATAGACCTTTTCCGTGCCCTTTTTCCTTTATCTGGATAGCTCCAGTGCAATTAATCGATACCAATAGTGGAAAAAGGGAGTGCCATTTCTACTCTATTTGCGGGTAATGGGTGGAGAGGAACATCTGGCGTCTCGTAGCTTTTTACTCGCAACCAATGGCAGTTGTAACTTTCTTGTTATCCTTTTTATCATCTGTCGGGCACCTGGCACCCAATACTTAATACCGAGGCTCATCAATAGTTGACCAACCGTTGGACGTATGTGGGAATAGTGGGGATCCATTAGTAATATTTTCACGTAGCGATGATCTCCTGCAAACAAAACTAGGAACCTAGTCTGGTAGGGTGGATTAGCGAAATCAATTCTCCTGAAACACCAATAATTCCTACTTCGAAGAATAAACTTAGCTGGGGAATTGGGCTAGTAGGCCTACTAAGCGTTGGAGGAAAGGTCTTTCTTCTCTTTTCCGTATGTTTTCTTTTGGACGTCCTTTGTCTAGTAATCCATCGCGGCTTCGTATTCCTTTGTTGTGACAGTAGGATGCTGTAGGTAAAGACTTGGAAACAATCTACCTCTCAGACAGAAAAAGAACCTCTAAACAAGAATGGTAACCTTGATCACCTTTGAATTGAAGTTCTATACCTGTTGATATCAATTGGAGGTAGCTGAAAGGTAGAGGTTAACACGTAAGTTTTATCAGGAATTCCTACTGGTTTCGCCCATAATTCCCTATTTTAAATTCATTCTTGCCCTTTAAGCCACATAGAATTTTTCAGGCTTCGAATTTTGATCCCCCTGGTGACCAAATCAAAGGAGTTCAGATGATACTCTACATGATTTCATTCATGGTCATTAAAGAGTGCTCTAATTTCCCCCACTCTGTCTTTCACATATGGTTCATTACATGAATCTGAGCAAAGATATTTAAGGATAATTTTACTCTCTGACCAGAGGAAATTTTCATCTAAGAATGATGGATCTAGCGCTCTTTTTTTTATTTCCTGTAAAAGATGAGCTGCTAAAAGAGCGGCGGTTAATTCTAATTTTGGAACGGAAATGGATTTACCCACAATTTTTGCATTAGCCATAACGAGGCAAACCTTATCGCCGAATACAGAGTAGAGCAGGGCTCCATGTGGCTTAGCACTTGAGACTGCAAAATAATGTAACTCTAGGTTATTCGACGGTAAAACTTGTCTAGGAAATGATATATGCAACCATTTCCTTAGTTTTGGTATTAAATGGTTCCATTGTGACTAGCGTTTTTCGTTAAAACTTAGTCCAATCCTAATCTCTTTTCCCACAAACTCTTCATACAGAAACGTGTTTAGTATCATCACTGGGAGTTAATGGCCCAATTGATCATAAAAAGAAGCTATACACCTTAACACCTGTCATTTTGTTTGGGCCACAAATTGTTTGTTCTGTTTGTAGTAATAGAGCTTATCAATCCAATAAGCTCTAACAAGAACCTTAGTAGGCCTTTTAGCCAATTTATTATGCTTCCTAAACAGACTAATAATATCGGATGAATTAGAGTATCAGTTTCTAAGGTTTAAGCCTTCCTCAATCAGAATTTTATTTGATGCCTTATAAAATTGAGTTATACTTTCGCTTTTGAGAAAGAACAAAGTAAATTGTCGACATAAAGGCTTATTTTAACAACTCCAAATAACTTGTGCCTTTTTCTTCAATTAACTGAAGTGCGGCGTTCAACAAAAATTGGCTAATGGATGACCCCCCCCAAAAAAAAAATTACCTTATAGCGATAAGTACAAGTAACAAGAGGACTATTAGGATCCATAGGACACTTTTACTATAAAACCTATCTGTAAGTAGTCTCTCTCTATATCGGCCATGCAGGCAAATGAGTTATTAACCAGAGAAGAACCCGGATAAAAGCAGTCGTTCAAACTCGTTTAACCTGCTGAACAATCAAAAACTACCCTCGAAGGAGTGGTAGCAGAATCCTTAATAACTGCATGGTGCGCCCACCCTAATAACTTATTTAAGTCACTGCACTTTTAAGTTAGCCTCAGCTTCATTTACTACAGTTGACAATTTTGAGTCATGAGCAAATATTGGCACTTATTTACACCATATCTAAGATCATTTATATAAACTAGCAATAATAAAGGGCCTAAAACTGATCCCTGAGGTACGCCACTGATAACTTTCCTCCACTGTGACCTCAATCCATTCAGTACAATACTCTGTTTCCTGTCTTTCAGCCATTGAGCTATACAATTCAAAGTCTTTCCACATATCCAATGCATTTTTAACTTGTGAACAAGTTTCCTGTGTGGAACTTTATCAAAAGCATGGCTGAAATCTAAGTAAATTACATCAACATTCTCTCCCTTATCTAATTGTTCAGTTAAATAATTCATAAATTCCAGTAAATTTATTAAGCATTATCTACTACTTCTAAGCCCATGATGGGCAGCATTAAAGCTAAAGAGTGTAAAGTTAGCCGGGTCCTTTTTACTTCACTTCTAAAAATGTGCCACTACATTTTCTACTTTACAATCATTAGGTACTTCTCCAAACTCCAATGATTTACTTAATATCTTCACAAGAGCTACGGCAATACTTTCTACACCTTTTGTAAGTAAACTAAAATGAAAGTCATCCGAGCCAGATTCCTTACTATTATTTAATTAAACTTATAGGGCATTTAATGGTTTACCTATCCACATTAATGGTGTTCAACACCCCCTTCCCCTGATCTAGAACTATTACAAATTAAACTGTTCGGATACTTCTCTGTAAAGAGCGAAGCAAATCATCCATAAGTACCTCTATGAGGGTATAAGTTACTAATTTATAGATAGGTTACATAGAGTTATAGATATGAACAGGCCATGACAGACCTTGTGGTACAAACTAGGTTGACTGAGATAAAAGATAATGAGGAAGATAGTAACTACCTTAAGAGACCAGTGGGTCCATTACAATGGAAGTACCTTTATTTTTATCCTAAATTCTAACTATATACAATACTTCGTGTAAGGCATAGGATAGCAAAGATGAAGTCTCTCCCCATCCACCTCTCCCACCCGTTTACGGGCTTGGAATAGTGAAAATATATACCTAGTAGTGTTAGAAAATAGACGCAACGAGGAAATTTTAACAGGAGAGCAGGAACACATTAATATATACAAAAAAATATACGAAAATATGACTTATCTTAATAATCTTATATTAGAACATGCTCTTTTTTTTCTTCTTTTTTTACATGCAATTTTTTTATATTTTTGACGATTATTATCTATTAGACCCATCTACTACTTCCTTTCTTATTTTAAAACTTTTTGACTTATTGGACATTACTAGTACAGTTTGGAGATGCAAATTTTCTGTAGGATATTTTTAAGTGTATTTATTCATGTACATATCGAGGATTTATGTGTTTTGAAAAAGATGACGGAAACGTATTTACATTTTATATAGATGTAGAATCAAATTATCTTACTCATTTAGGCTTAGAAAATGCTCTTTCTTTTTCTTTTTATCAACACAGTGTCTTGTCAGAGAGAGAGAGAGAGAGAGAGAGAGAGAAAGAGAGAGAGAGAGCTGGACAGGAAACATGGGAGAGATCCCGAAGTAAAATCTATTTATGGGAAATTGGGTTAACCTGACACCTGAATGCTCTAGAGTTGTTAATCGCTATAAAAACGCTGTTAGTCGGGGATTTGATTCAAAGTATTTATCTATACGGTGTTTGAAAGTATCTACGCTGTTGCAGTCTATTACTTTACGAGGAAGCCCATTCCATAAGTTGACGATTCGGTTAAAAAAGAAGTTTTAGATTCGTGCGAGTTAAAATGATTGCCTATAATTTTACAACCGTTTCCTCTCGTGTAATTTGACTGGTCGAGAGTGAAATATTTATTGCGGTCCATATTGTCTATGCCTTTGATAATTTTAAAGACCTGAATTAAGTCCCCTCTTAATCTACGGTGATTTAACGGAAAGAGATTCAGTTCTCTAAGTCGCTCTTCGTAGGTTTTGTTCCTTAGACTTGGTATCATTTTAGTGAGCCTTCGTTGGACTCGTTCTAATTTCACTATATATTTCTGATAGTACGGACACCAGGCTTGGACGCAGTATTCCATAATGGGACGGACCAAGGAATTATAGAGAGTAAGGATTGTACTTTTGGACTTATACTCGAACGCTCTACCAATGAATCCAATTATTTTATTCGCTTTTTTAATAACGTCTGAGCATTGTTGAGTGGGCTTTAGATCGCTAGATATTGTTACTCCTAGGTCTGTCTCTCTGTCTACGCTTAAGAGTTGAGTAACATTTAGTGAGTAATTTTCTTTGGCATTTCGGTATCCGATATGGAGCACTTTGTATTTGTCGATGTTAAAAGGCATTTGCTACGTTTGTGCCCAGTCCGAAAATTTATTGAGGCTGTTCTGCATTGCATTAATCTGTGCGTTAGTGAGTACTTAATTCGCAATTTTGGTGTCGTCAGCAAACTTCGATATTATGTCTGAAATTCCTTCGTCTAAGTAGTTAATGTATACTAAGAAAAGGACTGGTCCTAGAACAGACCCCTGAGGTACCCCGCTAGTGACGTCTGTCCAGCTAGATGATTTTCCATTTATAGCTACGCGTTGCCTACGATTACTTAGCTAGTTTTCTATCCACCTTGCTATCGCGCTTTCAATTCCGTGCGCTTTAATTTAGTTAGTAAACGTTTATGTGGAACTTTGTCGAAGGCCTTTTGAAATTCTAAGTAAATTATGTCGACTGCTTTACTTTCGTCGTATTCATTAAAAATGTCATTGAAGAAGTCTAATAGATTCGTTAGACGAAGATCGTTTATTTCGAAAGCCATGTTGGGTGTCTCTAAGTAGCAGCTTCTTTTCTTCCAAGCGGTTAACGAGTTCGTCGCGTATAAGTGTCTCTAACATTTTGCAAACGACCGAGGTTAAACTAATTGGGCGATAATTACTAGGTAGAGATCTACTACCTTTTTTAAATATTGGTGTTACGTTAGCGAGCTTCCACTCATCTGGTATAGTCCCGATTTCTAACGAATAATTAAACAATAACGACAGCGGTTTGGCTAGTTCGCTTTTGGCTTCTTTTAATATTCGAGGGAAGACCATATCCTGGCTGGGTGACTTATTTACCTTAAGCTTTCCAATACATCTCAATATGTCTCTTTTTTGTAACGGTGATTCTACATAACGCCTCGTTGTAACCTATTTGGATAGTTATCGGTGTTGGGATTTCGCTAAGATCTTCTGTAGTAAAGACTGATGTAAAAATGTGTTTAAAAGACAGCTCATTTGTTCATCGTTCGTGGTAAAGTTTCCGCTCTCATCAGTTAGCGGTCCGATAGATTTAGATGCTTCTCTCTTTTGTCGTATGTAACTATAGAACTCTTTCAGGTTGGTTTTACTTTGATTTGCCACATGTGATTCCAAGGACTTTTTACTCTTTTTAATTAACCTTTTCGATTTACGTCGTAAGTCTGAATATTTGGCGCGTTGTGTCGTCGTTAGAAGTTTTTGATCTAATATGGGCATTCTTCTTGTCTCGTAGACAGTTAGCTATCTCGCTACTCCACCATTTAAGTTTATTCTCGTGTGTCGAACGACGATTTTTTAAAGGAATACATTCTTTCACCGCCTCGAAGTACGAGCTAATAAAAAATGTCCATTTATCGTTTATATCGTTTATGTTACGCAAGTTGCTTCAATCTTTTTGCTTAAGTTTTGTTCTGAGCTTAGTAAAATTTGCTTTTCTAAAATCTGGGACTTTTTCGTTGCTACTAATTATATAGTTACGATTGGAATTTATACTAAATGTGATTGCACGGTGGTCGCTATTACTAAATTCCTCTCCGACATTAATATTCTCTATCAAATCTTCTTTTGTTGCAAAATTAGGTCGAGTATATTATTTGCACGAGTGGGGCATAGTACAAACTGAGTTAGTGAACTTTCTTATAAGTTAGTATAGAGTTCGTTACCATAATGAGCGGATAGCAGTTCGAGCCACTTTGATACTGGTAAATTAAAATCACCCAAAATTACGGTATCATGCGCGTTACTTATTTCGCTGATTTGTTCAAAGAAATCGCTGTCGGTTTGCGTTGGCTGAGCTGGAGGTCTGTATATTAGAGCCAGCACTATTTTTGTCCCGTGGTTCTTTTTAAGAATTATGTACGATGTGTCTATATTTGCGAATTGTGGCTTTGTTAATTGGATCAGGTTGAGATTTTTTTTTTATGTAGAATAGGACACCGCCTCCTTTTTTGTTAGTTCGACTTTTTTCAAACAATTTGTATCCAGATAGATTATATTCCGCTAGGAAAATCTGTTTTCAATATTTAACCATGATTCTGTAATGCCGATTATATCATAATTATCTGTTGACGCAATTTCCTCTAAATCTGAGAATTTGTTACGAATGCTACGAGCGTTGACATAAAAAACTTTCAGGTTGTGACGGATGGGTGTCCTCGTGTTATTCCCAGTTCTTAATAGAGCACATCCTACGGTACTTGTCTCTGTGGAACGTGAGCAACCCCGTTTTTTTGCTCTGTAATCATTTACTGCGTTGTTGAGTAGCCTACCAACGACTCAAACGTTTGTATTTAAATCCTTCGTACTCGTCAAAGGAAGTTGGACCCCAACTTCTCTCCCACTTCTATCCCCCATCTCTGTCGTGACCAGAGTTGAGTCAAAGTCATCCGTTTGACCGTGAGCGTCCACGCATATTGCGTAGAAGTGACGTATATATCGGGGTTATTCTACGACATATATGTATTCTCCATTTCTGTATACAAATTAATATACACATATTAACATATGTGTTTTCATCTACTTATTCCTGTTATTAACATGAAAGGCAATTTATTCGGATTTGCTAAGTCCACAGTGCGCCCATTTTGTGGAGTTTTTCGTTGAGCCTACTTATTATATAACACGCGCCCTACACCCCGACTACTTCCTCATCAGATTCTTCCACAACCCTTTCATATTTAATAGGCCCGATTTTATCTTTGCTAGATTTGTTATTGATTTTATAATGGCTAAAGTATTTTCTTAGATTTTTATTATTATTTTGAGCTAAATTAATATCTGCTACCCTTTTGCATTCCTTAAGTATCTTATTTAATTCATTCCTAGTTAACCTATAATGATTCGAACTTTCGGTAGTACTTTCCCCCTGTAAATCTTTTGCATGCTCTTTTCTTCACAGAAACGTCCCTAGCTATCTCATGATTTCCCCATAATGGCTTCTTAAATTTCTTTCTAATGACCTTCATTGGGATACACTGCATTTAATATAGCCTTAAATATATTCCACACTCTCAAGTATTCCATATGACGTAGAGTGAAGGTGTGCTGCCCGGTCTCCTTTATCAATCTTTATTTCATCAACAAACCGTGATATTGCTTATTTATCGAATAAAAGTGAATACTAGTGATTTTAAACTGCATTGAATACTAAAAATTATAAATCTACGTATGTAAGTTAATTTATTTGGACATATAAATTGATATTACCGCATTACGTCAAAAATTCCCATGTTCCCACTGAGTCTGTTTTGAAAGCCATTAGGCCTAAACTCAACTGAGTGATTAGAAGTGCAGCGCTGCCACATCCATCTTGTTTAACTAATTTCTTCACTCTTAGAATTAATAAATTAAAACAATCACTCATCAATCAAAACCTAACAACCTTCCAAGTAAAAATTTTAACAATGAAACATTACTGTTCCTCCCAGTAATTAAACAAATTCCCATAGCACATAAGCAGTGATGTCACATTTCTCCATTATTCCTTAGAAAGAATGGCTCCTCCTACTCTCAGAAAGGCAGACAAAGAAAAAAAATACTCCAATTACAAGAGGAAAAATCGAATTAAACGAAGCAGTTAATTTTAATGAACTACAAACCCATATTTCCTCATCTACGCTATCAGGTGATGCCAAAGACATTATGAACGTTCTCTTTAAGTTTTTCGAATCATCTTTTGCCAAACAAAAACAAAATGTCATCTCTCGAAAAATCTAACGAAGAAATGAGATCAAAAATCGAAAAATTAGAAGAAAAGGTTGATTCTTCCGACGCTTATAAAAGATGAGATACGATTATATTCTCCGGCAATATACTTGAAGCTACCAATAATGAAAACTGCAGCAATATCATCCGCAAACTTATTGAAGATAACTGCCACATACAAATGCAAGAAGCTGACATCTTTGTTGCTCATCGTCTAGGTCCCAAGCCTAAAGTACAAGGTCCCGACAAAAGAAACATAATTGTGAAGTTGCGCAGAAGTGATCTGAAGCATGATATCTTCTCAGCATGCAAAGAATTCAAACCTTCATTCTATGTAAACGAACAACTGACCAAATCGCAGCAAAATCTTTTTTGTCCTCCGCCAAGCTAAGAAGAAATTCTCCACAAAGATCTCCGGCTGCACTACCAGAGATGGATCCATCAACATTTTCCTGCCATCACCCTCCGGTCGCCGTGACCTACGTATATTCGTCAATACCCGAGCTGCCCTCCAAAAATTTCTGTCGGAACACCTCAATTCAAGGCTTGCAGACTTTAATGGTGAGAATCTCTGGAACGATCAGTAATAATACCTTCGGCGATATTACTGCTTTAGATGAGAAAAAAACAAACAAAAACAAATAAAACATGTTTTGACCTAGCATTCACTTACTTTTATTTCAATTGTATTACATACTTTATTCCTTTTTCTCTTATTAAAGTTATCATAAAAATAGTATTTTAACTGTTTATAGATATTTTATACGTAATTTCAATTTGTAACCTTTAATTTTTAAATTCCAATTGAACTGCCTTTATGTTTGAACAACTCGATCACTTCAATAATATCGATCCAGACATAAACCATTTTGATGAATTATATCCAAATTTTAAAGAAAATAACGTAAGAAACCAATACTATGATTGAGATAAATTTAAGACTACATTTTCATTTGAAAAAACAGACCTGTCCATTTTAAATCTTAATATTCGATCATTGCACGCAAACATTGATGAATTTTCAATATTTTTGTCAACACTTAATTATAAATTTTCCGTTTTGGCATTCACCGATAGCTGGCTAACAAATAATAATAAACACCTTATCCGTGTCCCAAACTATAGCTCTTTTCATTCACTACGCGACGTAAACAAGATAGGGAAAGGTATAAGCGCGTATATATCTGACAGACTCAATACTAAAAAAGTTGACGAAATTAGTATTTCCTATAACTATATGGAAACTTTATTTATCAAAGTAAAGTCAAATGGTAAAACAATAATCATTGGAACCGTATAGAGACCTCCTTCTGCTGACCTTGAGATGTTTATAGATAAGATGGCTAAATTAATCAATTACTTCAATGTTACAAACTATGACGACATAATAATTACAGGAGATTTTAACTTCGATCTATTAAACTTTGAAAACCACGCATCAACTCAGTCCTTCCTCAATACTTTTTATTCTCATTCCTTAGTTCCAATTATAACAAAACTGACAAGAATAACCCAAAACTCAGCAGCACTAATTGACAATATTTTCAGAGTTCACCCCGAAAATTACTCTTCCGGTATTCTCCTTTGTGACATATCGGACCATCTTCCTATATTCATGACCCAAAAGTCTTTTTTCAACTCGAACAATATTCATCAAAACCGTACAATAACCTGCCGCATAATTAACGAAAATACCTTAACAAACTTCTATAACTATGTTCTAAATCAGAATCTATATGAAATTTCCTATATAAATGACATCGATTCTGCTACCGAAGAGTTAATTTCAAGGCTAGACGATGCTTTTAAACTTAATTGTCCTCTAAAATCTAAAACCATATCATATAAACACAAAACAAAACCTTGGATAACAAACGCAATTATAAATAACATCAAAAAACGTCAAAAATACTTTTCTCTTTATAAGCTTAGTCAAATTCCAGAACACACATATAAAAATTTTCCCAATCAAGTTACTAACCAAATTAAAATAGCCAAGAAAAATTATTACCATGAACGATTTAATCCAACGAAAAACAATATAAAACAAACTTGGAAATTAATCAATTCTGTGATAAAACCTGAAATTACTAAAGGAACAAACCAAATTAAACAAATTATCATTGACGGCAAACCAGTTGATGACAATAAGGAAAAAGTGAATGAATTCAATAAATATTTTGTCAACGTAGGTAAAAAAATCTCAGACTCCTGCAAAATAATCGATAAAACTTTTCTTTCGTATTTTAATGAGATTAATGTACCAAATTCCTTGTTCTTTTCTCCTGTAAGCGTAGCCGATATAAAAAAAATCATTAGTTCACTAAAAAATAAAAAATCAGGTATTAATTCATTCTCCAATAAAATTTTAAAATACATCTCTGATATAGTTGCTCCAATTAATAAATCCTTTACGCAGGGTATATTCCCAAGTGTATTAAAAGTTGCTCGGGTAACACCATTACCAAAGGCCGTAGACCTCACAAACGTCAGCAATTACCCCCCCTAGTTCATGTCTTTTCAATGTTCAGTAAAATATTTGAAAAAATAGCATTCAATAAACTTTATAAATTTCTGGAATATAATTCACTGTTGTATAAACACTAATATGGTTTTAGACGTCAGAAATCAACGATTCACACGATAATTAACCACCTTCAATATTTATATGATAACATTGAAAAAGGCCACATTGTATTCTCAATTTTTCTCGATTTTAAAAAAGCTTTCGAGTGTGTCAACCATACTATTCTAATGTCAAAATTAGCTATGTACGGAATTAGAGGAAACTGTCAAAATTGGTTCAAATCATATTTAACTGAAAGAAAGCAATTTGTCTCCGTCAATGGTCAAGACTCATCCCACCTTAATATTACAACTGGGGTCCCGCAAGGCTCCGTGCTAGGGCCACTGTTATTTTTAATCTATATTAATGATTTTGTTAAATCATCTTCTCTGTTTAAATTTATATTATTCGCGGATGATAGGGCCTTATCAACTCCCTTGACATATGACAAACGGAGCAACATTGCATCTACAATAAATAAAGAAATCGAAAATGTCTTCAGGTGGCTTAATGTTAATAAACTATCGATAAATGTAGATAAAACCAAATATATTCTTTTTCTCTTACAAAAAAAATCTATTGAATTGCCCCATATTAAAATGGGCGACGGAATAATTTATGAAACTACTCATATCAAATTCCTAGGCATCTTTATTAAAAAAGAATCTGAGTTTTAAACAACATATTACGCATATCTCAACAAAACTATCAAAATCGATTGGAATATTATATAAATTAAATAAGTTTCTTCCTAAATCTATTCTCCACTCTTTATGGTGCAACCTTACTTGAAATACATATGTCATAGAGAGTTGGTATGGGAAATATCAAAATTATCTCAATAAATTAGTCATATTACAGAAAAAAGCAATTCGAGCCATCCATCAACTTGACTACAAAGAGCACACTAATCGATATTTTAAAGAATCCAGAATTCTAAAATTAAATGATCTCTTTGTTTTTCAAACATCCTTATTCCTATACAAAACAATAAATTGTTCCTATAATAACTATATATTTAATATGTTACAAACAGCTGATAATACCCATAATCACCAAAACCGCAATAGAACAAAATTTATTTAACCCTTGTATTCAAAATCAAAATCACAATGTAGCTTTCTGTACAAATCTATCAAAATATGGAATGGCTTGGACGACAATATCAAATCCCAAACCAATTTAGCCCAATTCAAAAAAGCTCTTTAAAACAATATAATTTCGGCTTACTAAATTTCTATTCAGTTTTTATTATTGTGTATTTATTTGTTACCGTACACTATTATACTGTGTATTATTACTTTGATTTATACATTATAAATATGTTATTATTTATATAAGACTGTTGACTATGTTAACTACGAATCTTTTCAAATAATTACTAGAAATAAAATATTTTTTTAATTTATCTCTAAATTTAAATAATATACTTATTCGTTATTTGCAATCTTTACAATGGTTATTTGCAATCTTTATAATGGTTAGTTGTTTATATTTTTATAACAAAGGCGTTCTCTGTTCGTAAACATGAAGGGATTTTATTCTTGATAATGTTATGCTTAGTCTTAAGTTTTAAGTTTCTGCCCTAAAAGTCACTGACTTATTTTGGGCCCATAACTAATCTTTGTATGTATATACATATATACGAGTATGTATAAGTACTTATTGTAACTTGTTATTAATGTAATATTTTTATACTGTACATTGGATTAATATGGAATAAATAAATAAATAAATAAATTCTACATCCCAGTTAACCTAATTTGGCAAGTTTTAAATATTGTTTGTTGATGTTCTACCTTTCCCTATTCCCAAGCTAAAACGAACTACTTGATGATCACTATTTCCCAAAGTTTCCCTACAATCAATTCCTGAACCGAATTATCATCATTTAAAAGTACTAGATCTAATATATTGGTACATCCTGTTGGTATATTAACAAAGTGACTAAAGATTTATCCTCAAAACATTCTAGAAAGTTACAACGTGATCTATCCCTTCCTTATCAGATTCTCACAATTCACAAAGCTTAAATTAAAGTCATCTAAAATAATTGTATCCGCTTCACAAACTTTACTTATTTATAATTTTCTCATCTAGAGCATCAGTCTGTTCATGTGGTCTGTAAGTATCTTATTTTTACTGACCCCAATATCTATCCACACTTGCGCAACTTCTTCCTGCCAAATTGAATTATTTAGATTTGAGACAATTTTTATTATATAAATTACAGTATTATTCCACCACTAGTCCCATATCTCCTTTGATTAATGTATGTCATAACCTTGTAAGATCAAATTTAGCCACATTGTCATTAACCCATGATTCCGTTATACATACCATGTCTATATCTCTATCAATAACATAACTAAATAACTCAACCTTCTTATTTCTAAGACTACGAGTATTGGTATAGAGACAACTCAGCCCTGCGCTCCCTGAAGCACCCCTTTTAGTATGAATACCTTGACATCTTTTCCTTCTCCCTACTCTACCCTGTTTAATTTCAGTACACTTTTTCCTCTTACATTTTCCTTACCAAAATCATTACTTAGTTCCCCGCCTGTAAAGAGACCTAATAACATTATCATTCTCCTTCCACAACACATCTACCCCATCCCTATTCAAATGCAGTCAATCCATCGCATACATTTCTTTCTTTCCATAAAACCTATCCCACATATCCACAAATATCACACCTTCCATCTCACACATACTACTTACATATTCATTCAGCCCCATTGCACGAGACATCCATTCCGGGAAGCACATTTGTCACAATAACTTTCATTCAACTACTTTCCTTCATAGCCGGTCCTCGATGTTATTGCAAGTCTTAAAGTCACCAGTTATAGCGGGTCTCGAAATTAGTTAAGGGATCTTGATGTTAATTAATGGGTAGCCAGTTACTCCGGGGTCACCAGTTATAGCGTCCTCGACGTTAATAGTTATAGCGAGTCTCGATGTTAATTAATGGTCTTGATGTTAATTAATGGGTAGACAGTTATGAAGCTTGAGAGTTAATAGGGGTACCAACGGTTTGTGTGGTAGGATTCAGCGTAGAGATGAATTTGCTTGACCGAGGCTTGAAATTAAGTAGGCTGGGTTTAAAGGATCAATATGGATTACCTGTAGCAAGGAAATCACAAACGGAGAAATCTCGGGTATATTTGGTGCAAGAAGGATTCGAGGCTAGCGTCTAGTGTGTTGAAGTGGGCTTATTACTAAATGACGTCTCTCTGGCTCTCTTTTTCTTGGCCTACTGTCCTTCTCACTTCCTTGCAGACTCTTTTACTTTATTCTCTTTCTTTCTGTGTCGGAGACAATGAGCGTGACCTATTATTATCCACTGATGTTGTTTGGGTAGAGCCTATTCCATGTTCAGGTGGAGCCTATTTCACTCCCTGCATATATTTGCTGCCGTCTCAAATTCATTCTTCTCACCTCGAGCAAAGTATATATATTATTTGAATTCATGTTTTATAAATTCATGTCTATTTGTGCTATAAATGTTTCGCTTTATTTTAGATCGGTTCACCCCGTAAGAATCGCGGCGATTTGCCATCCTGGCCGCCGTTCTGACGGGATCCAGCGCTCCGTCCGGCCCCAGCTTAGCCTCTCTTCTTTCCTTCAGATAGCCCGATTTCTCCCCTACCTCGTCGCTTTTCATACAACCTCTCCCACAACTTTCTCTGGTCAGCCTCTAATTTCACAGGGTAGATGCTGACCTTCTTCTCAAGCCAACCACCCCGGATCGGGGCTGGGGGGAGAGGGGACATTGTTCCCTAACCCCTCAGCTCCGGTTCGGGATGGGTTTTTTTAACAACCTGCTTCATGCCCACCCATACCTTCCTCACATCCCCTTTTCTCTCCTCTTCACATTCTATCAATTTTACGCCGTGTCCAAGGTGGAGCCGCCATGCCGATGGACTGCCAGGCCACCAGGCGGGAGGGGTGGTCCCGAATGGCGGCGCCTGGCTCTGCCGGGCTAGTAAGCACCTCTCGCAGTGCGGGCAACTGCGAGAGGTGATGAGCTATTGCGTCCCGTATTAAAAAGAGGGTCACCATGCCCATGTATGACAAAAAAAACAAAAAAACCCAACCCCCAACTTCCCCAAGAAAATCAACGGAGCCGCCCTCGGGCAGCTCCACCGAGAAAATGGAGGTCCCACCCCTTGTGCTTGCGCAAGGGACCCTCCATAATTCTTTAACCGGAGAGGAGGCTTACTCCTCTCCTACGCCTACGGGTGTAGGGGACTCCCCCTCACCCCCTTCTCTGGAGGTGCTCTCGGGCACTTCCCTATCTCCAGCGGCAGTCCCTCCTTTGCTTTCTAAGGGGACTGCCAAGTAAGCCAGCAGGCAGCCCATTGCCGACCGCCCCTCGTGCAAGCGGCTCGGTAGGGCAAACACCCTTAGGGGAAAGAGGGAAGCCAGGCCCCTTCGGTCGCTTCCCTCAAAAGACCTGCTGGCAAGAATTTTACACCTTGCTGGGGTCAAGGCCTGTGCCTCCCCACACAAGACTGGCGACACTGCCAAGGGGACCTGCGATGTCCTGGGAGGGGATGGCCAACTGTGATAGACATGGTCCTTGAGGAGACCCAGCCTCAGATGGTAGGGCCTTCCATGGGGGGGAATCCGGGCTCGGTGCGAAGCACCGAACCCGAATTCGCCCCTATGCAAGGTCCCCCTCAAACGGCCGAGGGCTCCGAGGCAGTAAAAGGAGGGGAGGGATCTCCTCCGACAGGTGCCCCTACGACGACCAGGACCTTCTCCATTTCGGAGAGGGACCTGGCTGAGGCCGGCCCATCTGGCATGTGGGCTTCTGCCGGCGGAGGTGAGAAGCGGGTTCATTCCCCGCCCTCCTCTCCTAAAAATAAAAATACTAAAAAGACTAAAAAGACGAA
Source organism: Ceratothoa steindachneri (assembly GCA_963969495.1). Lineage (NCBI taxonomy): Eukaryota > Metazoa > Arthropoda > Malacostraca > Isopoda > Cymothoidae > Ceratothoa > Ceratothoa steindachneri. The sequence goes on along the minus strand of OZ018330.1, from coordinate 144,126,792 downwards.
GAAGACTCGGGGCTCCTCTCCATCCGCGGGGGCTGTGGGGACGGATGGGTCTGCTACCACTTTGGTAGGCGACCAAGCCAAGATCGGTACATCCGGCCCCTCTACCCCCTCGTGTGCGGAGCCCCTGACTAAGACTAACACCAAGAATGCACAGGGCGGAGCCTTGATGACATCAGGGTCCCTGATTCAGAGGTTACCTGGCGTTTACGAGCCCGCTGGCTTTAAGCGCTTCCTCGTTATTCGCTCCACTGATGGCACCATGTTGTCCAAGGGCAACATGATCCATCAGAGGAGAGGATTAGCTAGTGCAATTGGTAGAGAGCCGAAGGTAACCCGTTTCTCGGACGGGAGCCTTCTGGCGAATGCGGCGAATCCCGCCGAGGCGGCCAAGATAAGTGCTCTTCGGACACTTCATGGCACCCCGGTGAGTGTGACGCCGCACTCTACCATGAACTTTGTGAAAGGAGTAGTTTATGCGAGGGAACTCGTTGACTACTCCATTGAGGACATGACCCTAGAGCTGGCCGACCATGGGGTGGTCAAGGTCGAACGTGTGATGAGAAAACAGGGAGGGGCCTCGAGACCCACCCCTACACTCTTCGCCACGTTCGACTGTGACAAGCTCCCTGAGTCGGTGCGTGCCGGTTGGTACCACTACCGCGTGAAGGCATTCATGCCACTGCCGCGGCGGTGCTATTACTGTCACCGCTTCGGCCATACGAATCGATCATGTAGACGTGCAAAATCGGGGTCACTCGAAGTCTGTGTAAATTGCTCCAAGGTCGCACACGATAAGTCCAACTCGTGTGTGGCCAAGTGTGTCAATTGCGGAGAGCCACACCCTGCTTCTTCGAAGCAATGTGGTGCATATCTCCTTGAGAAAGAAATCCTGGCCGTTCAGGCCCAGGATCGACTCTCATTCCGCGAGGCAAAGGACTTGGTCCTGGCGCGCCCGGCTTTGCCTGGGACGTCATATGCCTCAATAGTTAGGAAGGCACCCTCTGCTCCTGGCCCATCCAGGCCAACGAGCACGGTTGTTTCCGCGCCCATTCGGAGCCATTCTGCGGGCTCTACCCAACCCGGGCGCTCCCCTGGTAAAGCTGGCGGCAAAAAGGGTTCATACCCTGCCCCGGCTAAAACCAGGGCTCCCCCCTCTTCCCCCAGCGTGACCGTTTCCCGTAAGGCGAAACGGCCACGCGCCTCCACCGAGTCGTTAGACTCACAGGAGGCAACACCCCTGAAGATGGTCGCTAGGCCATCTTCCGGGGTTCCTAAAGCTGTCCCCCGAAAGGAGGACAGCAACAAAGGAGCTTCGGCTCCTTTGCCCACGCCCCAAGGTGGAGCGAGTGGCTCGGAGACGGTGGCTCCTCGAAAAGAGGGCCCCCCGCCTCCTAAGCCGCAACGCCCGCCTAAGGTTTCGAGGCGGAGGGAGGAAAAGACTCGCATGGCGAGCCCAACCTCCCCCAATAAGTCCTCGAAGGCGACAGCGCCTTCAGCGCTTTGTCCGGCCAACAGCGCCCGGGGTTCTGCCCCCGGGAAGCGTACGGCCATTCCCGTGAGGGTCTTCAATTCGAGGAGGGCCCCCGCGTCTCCTCCGAGCTAGGCCTGGAGGGCATATTCCTTCAATGGAATTGCCGTGGACTCCGGGCCAACTGGGAGGAGCTGCGGAGGCTCGTCTCGTCCCGTTCCCCGTTAGCTATTTTTTTGCAGGAGACCATGCTAGGTGCGTGCCCCCTCCCTGCCCTCCCGGGGTATAAGGGTCTTGCGACCCCAACACCGTGGGATGGCCGGGCTGGGGGATGCGCGGTTTACACCCGGCATGATGTCTCCGTTCTTCCTTTCTCTTTAGATACCTCCTTTCAGGCAGTGGCTGTGCAGCTGCACCTGGATAGGAGGTATACTATCATTTCTGCGTACATTCCACCGTCAGCTGACTTCGACGCGGGGGACTTCCGCCGCGTCGTGGCACGGTTGCCGAGGCCCTATCTCTTGCTTGGAGATCTGAACGGCAGGCATCCTCTCTGGGGAGATTACTCCATAAATCCCAGGGGACAAGTCCTTGCCGATCTGATCGAAGAGCTTGAGATGGGTGTCCTAAACGTGGATGAGTTTACGCATCACTGTCCGAGAACCGCTTCATTTTCTTGCCTTGACCTATCTTTGTGCTCTTCGGATGCACAACCTGATTTTGATTGGGGGGTGGTCCATGACCTCCATGGTAGTGATCACTTTCCCATTCAAATATCATTTTCAGGGAAACTGCCGCCTGAGAGACCACCTCGGTGGTGCTTGGCGCGGGCGCGGTGGCCTGCATTTCAGGAAATGACTGAATTCTCTATCTCAGTCGAGGAGTTTAGGTCGGTAGATGAGGCCGTTGAGTTCTTCTCCGGCAACCTCATCGCCGTGGGCCTGACTACTATTCCTAGGACGTTGCGCCGTTTTGCACGCCGACCACTCCCATGGTGGTCGGCCGAGTGTGAGACGGCCCTCAAACAGAAGCGTTATGCCTACATGCGCTATAAGCGCCGCCCGAACGATTTCACTGTCGCTGAATTTCGTCGGGCTAGGGCTAGGTTCCGGTATATTTCGAAGCACGCCCGCCGCTCTTCTTGGCGGGCATACGTGTCTTCACTTAACGGGAAGACCGCTTTAGCTGAGGTGTGGAAGCGAGTCAAAAGGATTCGGGGCAAGTTCTCGCAGGACCCCCTCCCGTTCTCCAGGAGAATGGGACCGCAATCTCAGACCCCGCGTCCGTGGCGGAATCCTTAGCGACCGCTTTTTCCGCATTCTCTAGCCGTGATGCTGCTCCGCCAGCATTCAATGCACGTCGTGATGTCGCGGAAGGCCGCCGGCTGGACTTTACCTCCAGAGGCGGAGAACCCTTCAACGACAAGTTTACTGTGAGTGAGTTGCGTTCCGCTCTCGCTTCGTGCGCGGACACCGCCCATGGTCCGGACGATGTCCCGTACGGCATGCTTCGACACCTGGGTGAGCGAGGCATGGCCTTTCTGTTAGATTTGTTCAACAGGATCTGGGTGGAAGGTCTTCTCCCAGACTCCTGGCGAATCGCTACTGTGCTCGCCTTTCGCAAACCGGGGAGAGATCACTCTACTCCGACCGGTTTCCGCCCAATCTCTCTAACCTCTTGCGTGTGCAAGTTGATGGAGAAATTGGTAAATGTTAGATTAGCCTTTTTTCTGGACAGCGGAGGCCATCTGTCTTTTGCAAAGTGCGGCTTCTGTAAGTTCCACTCCACGTCGGATGCTCTGCTCCGACTGGAAAATGCCGTCTGCGAGGCTTAACTTCGTAGACAGCACTACGCCACGTTGTTTTTCGATCTGGAGAAGGCCTATGATACCGCATGGCGATACGGTATCATGGAGACTCGTCACACGATGTGGGCGAGGGGACGCCTCCCAATGTTTATATCTGAATTTTTGCGAGATCGTCGATTCCGCGTACGGGTGGGGGGAGCTCTCTCCGGCCCAAAGGAACAGGAAGAGGGTGTCCCGCAGGGAAGTGTCCTCAGTGTCACACTCTTTGCCCTAAGCATCAACGGCATCACCTCGGTGCTGCCGGAAGATGTTCTCGCTACGCTCTACGTGGACGACCTTTCGATCTCTTTTGGCGCGGCCCAGATGCCAACTCTGGAGCGTCGACTCCAACAGGCATTGAACCGCGTCTCTCGCTATGCCGAAGCGCACAGGTTTCGGTTTTCTTTGGCTAAGACTAAGGTGGTGCACTTCTGCCGCCATCCACGGCTTCACCCCGACCCAGATTTGTTTCTTAATGGGGTGCACCTGCATGTGGTTGAGTCGCACCGTTTCCTTGGTCTTGTATTCGACCGACGCCTCACCTGGGAGGCTCATATTCGCAGCCTTAGGGTCTCTTGTACCCGCGCCATGGACATTCTCCATTCCGTGACGTTTAGCGCTTGGGGCGCTGATAGGGCTACTGCCTTACTTTTTTATCGATCCTTTGTTCGCTCGAAGCTCGACTACGGATGCGAGTTTTATGCATCCGCAGCCGAGCGTTTATTGCGGAAGGTGGATTCGATCCACCACACCGGCCTTCGCCTTGTGACCGGTGCCTTCCGCACTTCCCCCATTGAGAGCCTGTTGGTCGATGCTGGGGAGATGCCACTCGCTCTGCGCCGCGTGCAGTGCATCACTCGCCTGTACGCGCGAGCCCGGCGCCTCCCTCAGTCGCCAACAGCTCTCACTGCATCCGCAGCTGATCTCGATGGTGCCTATGCCGCCGAGAGACGTCAGTCATACCCTAAGCCCTTTGGGTTTAGGGCCAGGAAACTCCTTCGAGAGGTAGATATAGCTCTCGGGCCGGTGGCGCCCCTGGTTCTGCCCAGGACGCCACCCTGGAGGGTACCACATTTGGCTATTTGTCGCCACGCCTCTGCTCCCAAAGCTTGTACTGCGCCGGGAGTATTGCGTTCGAGCTTTTTGGAGCACACATCGTGTCATGCTGAAACCGTGCCAGTGTATACGGATGGCTCCAAGTCCCAAGAGGGGGTCGGCTTCCACGCCGTATCCCCTCTGTTTGAAGTCAGCGGGGCTCTACCAGGCGCTGCGTCTGTCTTCACGGCCGAGCTGGTGGCAATACACCACTCGGTACGGGAGATTACGCGACGTGCCCGGTTCGGAGACCGGATTGGGATCTATAGCGACTCACAAAGCGCCCTGAGTGCTCTCGGGGCATTGGAATCTCCGCATTCCCTGGTTCGCGATATCCGTGACGCCATGGTTTTGGCGAGCCGGGCAGATGTCGATATTATCTTCTGCTGGGTTCCTGGACATGTGGGAATTGCGGGGAATGAGCGCGCCGATGAGGGCGCCAAAGAGTCCGCGAGGACTCTGCGACCGGACCAGCGTTTCGCTCTTCCTCACACCGACTACATGGCAGGAATACGGGCAGCTCTTCGGACTGCTTGGCAAAGAAGATGGGAGACGGTCGAAGGGAACTTAAAGTTGCGTGCCATTGCGCCGCGACTGTTCCCATGGACCTATCCCCCAATGCTGCGGCGGCTTCAGGTTGCTTTCTGTCGTCTCCGAATCGGACACACTCGTGTGACGCATCGCTATCTGATGGAGCGCTCGCCTGCGCCCTATTGCAACGACTGCGTCGTTCCCCAGACTGTTCGTCACATTCTTGTCGAATGTCCCAGTCTGGGCGATCTTCGCGCACGATACCTGTCCCAGTACCGGGATGGGCGGGGTCGCTACCGCCTGTCCCTTGTGCTCGGGACAGATTCGTGCACATTGACTTGTGGACTTGTTGACTTCTTGGGGGAGGCCGTCCTTCTCCCTATTATTTAAGCAAGGTTTTTTTTTTTGGTTTTTTTTGCATTTGTTTTTTTTGTTTTGTTTTTTGTTTGTATTTCTTCCTTTAGTTGCACGCTCCTGCGCCGGGGGGACCTCTCCCCGACGCACCAGCTTGCTTCCTTTCCCCCCTTTTGGGGTGTCTTTTTTTTTTTTTTTCTCTTTAATTTTATTTTAAAGTAGCCTAGAACTAGTCCAGTTTTAATAGGGCGACTAATGCCCAAGAAGGCAGTCGCCAGATGAGCTCTTAAAAAAAAAAAATCTAGATCGGTTCATTATTACATGGTATATTATTTCAATAATTAATGCGTGTGCCCAATTTCAGGATTTCATAGGGCCAACAGGGTGCTCATTTGTGAAGTTCATCGTTGGGCCTATTCAACCTTGCAATTTGGGTGCCACACTTTCACCTTTTCATTCGACCTTTTATACCTATCACGTACCTCACATGCACCGACTCTCTTAACATCATCCAATCTTACATATGTAATCGCAATTGCATTACTTGCATTGCCAGACACCAGCCCCTCATACTTTTAACTCAGATCACTTAAGCTCGCACCTGGCAAGCAAACCCTCAACCCATTTTATCTACTCGTACTCAACTTCCTATCTAAATATCTTGCACGAGGGTCACCCATCACAAACACATCAGTCAGACTCCTATTTCTTATTTTCCTAGACCTAACTATCTTCACTCATAGTTTCATTTACACTAATAATCACTCCATTTCCATCTGCATCCTCTCCCAAGGCACTGAATCTATTAGCTAAGCTAAGAGATTCTGTGTCCCTTTGTCTTACACACTTAACCTGGCCTACCGTATCCATACCATCTACATTCACCCATAATTCACCTTAATTCGTCTCATTTGCTCCAGACTATACACTAGGCCTAACCCTCCTAACTACTTTCAACTGACCATCTTCTCCCTTAGCCCTATCTCTAGCTAATACAAGTGGGCTTACCTTACATGTTCTAGAACTATTCCTACTTACATCTGACACATATACTTGTGTGAGGGTATGGAAAGTACACACTCACATACCACCAGGCGATCGTGGGAAAGAAATAGATTTGTCGTCTGAGTTGACTTTAGTCTCTCCCCCCCCTCCCCCGATATTCTACCGCTCTCCTCCGCCTTCCCCCTGACCCAAGTCGTTCCCCCCCTCCCAACAGGCGACAGGAAGTCTGACCGGAAGAAGGTCTATCTCACAGAGAAGCCTAAATTCTATTTGCCTTCTTTATGATACCAAGGAGATTGTCCAGAAGGCGCCGCGATAAGCGAATTGTCGTAAAGGGAATCTCTCTCTCTCTCGATTTCATACAGTCCGCGGTATAAATGGCAACGCCGTTCATCCCTAAGCAGAAGTGTCCCGGACCTACTTGCGTAATCCTCACGTTGAGCGAGAGTCGTTGCCGTAACGTATCGACTGCCAACGCGCGCCCGCTGAGTGAACCGGGTCACTGTCTCAAAGAGTTCCTGAGGCAAATCTTGCCCCGCAGAGTCTGTGACTAGAATAATACGCTCTGTTGCTCAACGTAACTTGAGAAAGAAAAAGGAACATCCAAATAGTTACTGGAAGTAACTATTTGTTAGAGTCACATCCAGTTAGGAGTGAGCTAACCGGAACTGCAGTCAGCAGCCCCGAACCCATCGTCTTATCCCCTCTCTCCCCGAGAACTCGTGTTAACGCCACCCGAACCACCCCGGCTGGACCTGAGTAGTCGTCCCTCCAATCCATCACAATTAATGGCAATCTGTAAACCCAGTATCCCTCTATTCTTAAATTACCTATTTAATTAACAGTGAATGATACTCCCATTGAGTCATTATAAATCTAGGCGCTTAACGTCAGTGTTATCCTCCTTTTTTAAAGAGATTCAAGTGAGTCATTCCCTGATATTATTATTTATAATTGCTGTCAACCCAGACTAATCCGTGTTTAATATTTAATACTTATTTACCTAAATGCCCGTTTAACTATTGCTACTAATTATTATTTTGGTGTAAAGTAAAGATTATTTTTGTGCGTGTGTTTATTTGGTGGCTCCTCCTTTTTGACGTACCCTTGGCAAGACTTTAATTAAGAATCACTTCGGCTAACTTATTCAACCTGTATTATGCACTCTTAGAATTCAACAATCACAAACCTCCCCCCAGTAACAAGTGGGACTTTTATAGTGAGAATCCTTGCCGTGGCACAACCCGCCTCTCTCTCTCTCTCTCTCTCTCTATATATATATATATATATATATATATATATATATATATATATATATATATATATATATATATATATATATATATATATATATATATATATATATATATATATATATATATATATATATATATATATATATATATATATATATATATACATATATATATATATATACTTATATATATATATATATATATATATATATATATATATATATATATATATATATATATATATATATATATATATATATATATATATATATATATATATATACATATATATATATATATATATATATACTTATATATATATATATATATATATATATATATATATATATATATATATATATATATATATATATATATATATATATAAAATGATCGTAGATTGAGTCATAGGGTCTCAATACCATCGACTTAAACAAAAGCGGTGTGTCCAGATCAAGGACTAGAATAATTGTTGGACCGGACTATGAGCAATTCTACGACAACTTGGCTTACTTCACTAGCTACCTTGTTCCTAAGCCTAGGCCTAGCACTAACCTCCATTATGAGCTCAAAAAGTAGCCCATCGAGCCTACATATCCTCACTAAATCGACACTGCCCTCACACAATCCGCAAACAGCACATGCATTTACCTGTGCTCTCACACCACAATCATTGCAACACCCAAAGATTCATACCCAGACAATGCCATGCAAAACCCCCACAAAAAAAACACACCTTAAATTCTTTAATAATAATATAATTTAAATGAACGGGAGGGGGGGAGAATCTTTTCAGGAAAAATGTGTCAACAAGAGGGGGAATTAAATTAGACAGTTCTGAAACGTAAACAAAAAATATAATGACACTGATTCGACTCGTTAAACCCCTATTTAATATAACTGGTCAAACTTCAGAAAACCTACGCCTTAGTTTTAGTGTTATAAAAGTACTAATACTCTTCTTAGGCATTGCAGTCATCATATAGGGTTACGTTTGGGTGCGGAAAGTACATATTATTTAGATACTAGGCATTGATGGGGTTAATATTGATATTAAAATAAGTGCCGCCATACCTTCTAGTGCTATGACCAGAAACCATGAATTTCACGCATTGGGAACATTTAATTCGCACTTAATTTACATATTGGGACCTATGGATGCAAGTACTTATAGGAGTACTGATTTCGGGACAAAACCTATTTGTCAAGCGTTCGTGACGAGGATGTCGTGTGCTTTTTGCGTATTTAGTTATGCTAGGCTTTCGAATTGTGTACTACTTGTTCTTGGAACGCAAGCGAGTAGGCGTCGCGGGGAGGCTCCCCCATCCCTTCCCATAATCAGGGTGACCAGATTTTGAAAACTGAAGTAAGAGACACCTAAATTGGAGAAGAAGTTGAATAATATACATACAGGACACATACAACTTACGTGAAATTACGCAAATAGCGCGAAGGCACTCTTAGCTGAGGTTCAGATGGTCCAGGGCCTAATTCATTGACTTTTCTTTTGTTTTAAGGTGTATACAACTAGCTGTTCATTACATCTGTCAAAGCATTACAATATTTCAATTCTGCATATTTTGGAGCTTTAAAGAATATTATAACTAAAGTGACTTGCCATAATATATTGAGTAAATTGCAGAAAATAAAACAAATATGATGTTAACTTTCCATAATCGTTTTAAAATTATATTTCTCATTGTTATTAGTATGTTATTTTTTATTTGTCGTACTTTTCACTGGATCCAACTTCTCTCATGAGATAGTGTTTGGTTTGAGCATAAGTGATGAACTCAGAACAGGACAGGTTGAAATTGCACTTTATCTGTAGCCCTGACTTGACCAGCTCTACACTCTACCTGTTCCTGCACCCACCCCATCGTTGGCCCATCAGAGAGAACATACTCTCCACTTGAGTATTTGAAGGAGGATGCTTAGTACAAATGATACCAGGGTGAAGAAGTTCTTAAGATCCTTGCATTCGGTGAATATCTTGTTCCACTTCTCAATGACTGTCATATCCTTATCCATGTTTGGCAACAGATAAGTAAGAATGCAGAATTCATCATAGAGCCTATCAACTGATAATACATCCTGTAAATTCAATTTTTCGACAGATTCTATTAGAGATTTGAAAGCTAGTTCACCCTTCAAGGTTAGGCATTTCAGAACACAAAATGGACTAATATCATAGAGGTCAACCCATTTTTCCAGATAAGTAATAGTTCTTTTGAAGCAACTGTGGAAATTTGGGGAAATTTCCTCCTCTTTGTCACACAGATTAGCAAGAGCACGCTGTGTTTGATATCCCAAGGAGACATCTGTGGACTTCCTGTTTAGCTTGTCATAAAAGACGCTTAACAATATCATACACCTCAGGAAAAGATGTAGAAGCTGACTGGAGCTTGAGGCTAGCCTCTTCGCCTCCAAATATTGAAAATACGAGACAAAAGGCGCTCCGGGAAGGGTCAATACGGGAGGCAGGACAAATAATATAAATACGGGACGTCTGGTCACCCTGTCTATAATGGTAACCCACAGCACGGCTCGATAACGGCTTCCAGTAACCAAACGCCGTGTTTTTAGTAGTAAAAGACAGTACTAATGGTGTATTTAAGCATCTCAGTCACCATTTACGACTTTGTTTTGGCGCGGAAAGCAGTTATTTTTAAAATAGTATCACTTCAAATAGAGCCATACTCAGAATGCTAGTATCTTAAAAATAGGTGCTTTCCGCGCCTAACCCTAAGCCGTAAATGACGACTAGTATGCCTAAAAACACCATTAGTACATTTTTACTCCTAAACAAGGCGTAGGTCTTCTGAATTTTTACTATATAACTTTTTGCCTTTATTTTCATGCTAACCTCAGTAAACTACATATATTGCAAGATTTACAACTTATATTTTATTGACAATTACCACGCAAAATATGCAAAATACAAAGAATATGTGGATTATCAGCATCGCTCACAGAAAACACTGTCTTTCATTATCACTGGAATCGCTGAGACTAACTAAGGGTGAGCTCATTTGCTTAAAATACTAATACTAAATGATGGTTACTATTTACTCGTTTCCACAAGAAAAAAAACAAAAGCCTACTCTAACTCAAAATGATACGGAAATATAGAAATGTAATATTTAGCTCATTTTATTATCTATTAATTAATGTTATTTCCCCTAGATAGCAAACAAAAAAATCAATACACATATTTTTCGAGAGAATGATTTACTGATGAATTTAAGCCTAACGAGCACCGTGGGTGGAAAGTTAACGTCTCGGTGAACTCGAAGGAATGGACAAAATCAACGAGGACGAAAATATCCAAATTTGCTTGAAATCGCCGTGGGTGAAATTAGCCTTTGTACATCGTTAGGGAAAGTAATTAAATGAAATATTTAAATCCATTTTTATAAATCAAATAATATATCATTTTAATTGCAAAGAATTATTTTATTTATCTGACTTAAAAATTATTAATAACCTTCTACATATTTAGAATTATGATTGGAAATATTTGCTTGTTGCTCAAAATTATTTGTTGTTAAGTCATGAAATTAATGATGACATTTTATTTATCGCTTAAAACACCTATTTTATAGAAATCGTTGCTTCTATTCATGGGAAACATTTTTATATCTATAGAATGATCAATTTAAACGATTTTTTTTTTTATTCACCTAGCACGCTCTATTTGGGGGTGCTGAGGCTCTCTCGTTCGTGTGCTTTGAATAACATGCTAACCTAAGGCATATTTGCATTTTAATTGGATGAAAAATGACAAACATAAATGTGTTAAACCAGAAGAAATGAAAAAGTTAAAAAACGGGTGTTTACACAAGTGTGAAACATAAATCAACCATCTGGTGTGGTCTTCGTGTGGTGTGGCCTAGAACTGGGTGAAGTTACTCTCATTCATAAATCTCTGTTTCCAAACAAAGAAGAACTGACCTAAGGCCTTTATGTATTTTAATCGGATGTGTAATCACTAACATAAGAGTATGAAAGAAAAAAATGGATGCATCATCATAACATTCGAGGTGAATCCGAGTCTAAACCATAAAAGGCCACAAAATGACCTCCTGCGATTAGGTGGCACTGAGTCGGAGGCTTCGAAAGGCCCTCAAGCGCCGGAAATGTTAGGAATTAACAAATGAATAATCAGAATTGATTAGGTTACAGGAAATTTACATGAAAGTGACGAGATGATTAGTTTACAAGATAACTAATTGAATGTAATACAGTAGGATAAATATTTGCCGTAAGCACGAGAGTGATGCAGAGAGAATGAGTAATTACTATTTATTGAGGATTTGGGGAATCACAATGAATGTAGGGAATTTACAATGTTCTAGGATTCCAATGGTAAATGTAAATTGGGCTCTTTAATAAATTAAAATACATAAGACGAGTACTCACACATTATGAGATGAATTTGCAAACGATTTTGCAACACTTATTGAACAAATCTTGCAGGACGAGAGTGAAAACACAATAAGGGAGAACAAAGCTCGTTGGGAAAGATTGTAAGCAAGGCGTTTCAAATAATTCTAAGGAATTTAAGAGAGTTGCTGTAATTCTATGGTAATTGTTTAATATAGGAAAATTCTAAATTGAGTTATATAATATATGGTGGATCTCTCATCACTCCGCTGAAGTTGAATTTACAATACATGTATAGAAATGATTAAATTTCTATATTTGAAGTAATGCAGAATTACATGATATTAAATGATTTTAATTACTTTGGAGTACTGAAGAAATACATGATATAAAATGATTTTAATTACTTTGGAGAACTGTGTCAGAGTGCAGTGCTACACTCAATTATGTCGATGAAAAATATCGTAGATTTTCAAAGTTACTTAACACTCAGTGCCCATATAATTTGCAGTAAAATCGGATTTTTTGAAACTCGGGCTGTTGATCTTATATAGCTTGTTTTCTTCGACATTTTCTATCAGTCTTCTATTTAATATTTTTTCTAATAATTTCACACCGAATTCAAAAAGTGAAATCGGTCTAAAAGTTTTCTTTCGCATCCGGTAGTTTTCCTAGTTTCGGGATGAAGATCATTTTTGCTACTTTGAATTGGTCAGGCATGCGTTAAATATGTTCTTCATTCCCTGGATTACATTGCCTGGGCTTTAGTAAAGTTAATTTATTTGAGCCCTGAGTGAACGGGTGCTTTCTGCCGAAAGGATTTTAGTGCGCTTTCAAATTCTTCTGTGGTAATAGTTGCTCTATTACTGTCGAGGGTATTTCTGTGTTACTCCACCTGATGTGAGGAGGGTATTTCTGTGTTACTCCACCCGATGTGAGGAGGGTTATTTCTGTGTTACTCTACCTGATATGAGGAGGGAACTGCTTCCAGGTTTTAGTTTATTGGATCACCAATGCGTTCTTCAAAGTAAATGTCAAAATTGTAATTTTCTTCTTCGCTGATGTTAAATATATTTATTCAGTGTTCTCTAAGGATTTCATCAATTTCTTCTTCTTCTTATCTGATGATTCCTTGCTCGTCTCTTAATTTTACTTTCGGCTTAGGTGTGAAGACTCTTATTGGTTTAACCCTTTTCCAGAATTCTCTCTGCTTCTTTCGCACCCACGTGTTTTTGTTTTTTTCAAGCCACCTCGTTGTTACCTCCGCTCTGTCTTCCCGCCCATGCGTCCCCCCCCCCCCGCTAATTCTGATTCGTCACTATTTTTTTCCCTCGTTTCTTGTTTATATCGTTTTTTTTATTTGTTCACGCTATTCGATTACTCTATATTTTGTCTCGATTGTTGTTTCTTCCGTTATTGTGTCGCTTAAGCCACTCTACTTATATAGTTAATTTGTTTTTTTCCCATTATTGTGTCGCAGAGCCACTCTACTTATATAGTTAACTAATTTGTGTTATGATCGATAGGTTAACGATTCTTGTCCTCAATGGAACTGCTACCAGTGTTTCTCAAAACACCCTTACTCACATTAATGCATTGGAATTTCTCGTTCCCGCCGCCAGACTAAACGTGGTTTCCGTTTAGCTCCTGCTCTTAGAAAACTTTTTTACTTGAATCAAGCCCACCTACTTAGCCCTGATTCTTCTTCACCTCCCCCTTCACCCGTTCTCTCAGCGTCTCTCCTCAATGTCAGAAGCCTCTCGAATAAGGATGACTACATTCATGACCTGCTCGTTAACACTCGAGTCACTCTCCTTGGACTCACGGAAACTTGGCTTGCCCCTTCTGCTTGCTGTTTAAATCTCGCTACCCCTGATGGTTACGTCCACTCCCATACCTCCCGTAACTCTCGCGGTGGTGGAGTTGCTCTCATTCACAGTGCCTCCTTCCCTCTGAATAATCTGCCCTCTCCCCCTCTTCTTTCTTAGTCCTCTACCGCCCCCCCCCCAGCCCGTCCCTCGAGCTTTTTCTTGATGATTTTAGTAACATCCTCGCTGGCCTCTCCAAAACTGGTTCTATACTAATCCTCGGTGATTTCAACCTTCCTGGCCACAATCCTAATTTCAAAGCCTTTTCTGAAATCCTTGATCTCTTCTCCCTGACCCAACAAGTTTCTTTCCCTACCCACTCTCACGGTAACATTTTAGACCTTGTAATCTCTGACCGTATTATTTCCAACCTGACGACTACAAATTTGTCCAATGCTATATCTGATCACTTCCTTATCAACTTCAACTTCTCTATCCCATTCCATATACCTCCCCAGCTGTCTCATAATCCTAAGCCTTTCCGTCGACTAGACTCCATTGATATTCCCTCCCTATCAAGGAGTAACAAGGAGTAACAAGGAAAGTAAGTACCCTAGGAGACCTTACGGTCCATTCAAAGAGGGGACCTTTGGACTAGCAATCGAGCGGGCACATGGCTGCTCAATTATTTTGCGTCCCTAAACGGCCACTTTTCAAGACTTTGTCTAGTCTTGACTTGAACTGGTCAACAGATTCACTGTTGACAACTTCCACTGGAAGTGCGTTCCACCTACCACAGATACTGTAGGTGAAAAAGTTTCCACACAGATTGCGGTTGTAACGCTTCAGTTCAAGTTTGAAGCCGTGATTGCGCGTTCTGTTCTCACTCAGTGTGAAAATATCCCGGTAGTCAACATTGTCAAACCCTCGAAGTATTTTAAAAACTTCGATGAGCGGACCACGCAGTCTACGGGTTTCCAGCGAGAACAGATCTAACTCCCTTAGTCTATCCTCATAACTTTTATGTCGGATAGAGGGAATCAGTTTGGTTGCCCTAGCTTGTACGCGTTCCAATCTCGCGATGTCCTTTCGCAATGAAAGACTCCAAAATTGTACGGCATACTCCAGGTGCGGTCGGACAAGTGAGTTGTACAGGCACAGTACAATCTCCTAATTCCGATAACCAAACTGGCGCTTAATATAGCCTAGCATCCTTTGGGCTTTTTTCTCCACCTCAATGCACTGTTTCGAGAACTTGAGGTCACTAGTGATTGTTACACCCAAGTCCTTCTCAGTGTCAGTGGATTCAATAGCAGTGCCCTTAAGGATATACTGAGATTGGGGGTTTCTGTGGCCGATATGTATCACTTTGCATTTCCCCACGTTAAAAGGCATTTGCCACGTGTCCAACCACTCTCCAATCTTCCCAAGATCTTCCTGCAGGCGGGCAGTATTTCCATCCTTTGCAACGTTCATACCAAGCTTGGTATCGTCGGCAAATTTGGAAATCTTGGCAACCATGTCACCGTCCATGTCGTTGACGTAGATGATGAATAGTAGTGGTCCCAGGACAGAACCTTGAGGCACCCCGTTAGTAACGGGCACACACTCAGAAGCCTGTCCATTCACCATCACCCGTTGCCGTCTGCCACTTAGCCAGTTCTCGATCCAGCCGGCTACCTTTCCGTCTATGCCAAGCGCTCGCACTTTCCGGAGAAGGCAGCGGTGTGGTACCTTATCAAAGGCTTTCTGAAAGTCTAGGTAGACCACATCCACCGCCTTGTCCCGATCGTGCTCACTGAAAACGAAGTGGAAGAATTCCACAAGGTTCGTCAGGCATGACCGTTGCCTTCGGAAGCCGTGCTGGGAACTCCTCAGTAGCAGGTTTGACTCTAAATACGACGTCACTTTGTCCACCATGATGCTTTCCATGAGTTTACCGACTATCGAAGTCAGACTGTCTAATGATTTAGCCTCCAAACTTCCTCCCATTGATGCTTCTGCCTCTCCTGACCAGATTCTCTCTTCTTTGGAGCTACCCCTTCTCACTTTTCTTGATGCCCACTTTCCCCTTGTCACCCCTTCGAACTCCCGTTGTCACCGTGCCCCTTGGTACTCTATGGAACTCCTCCGTGCTAGGCAGTCCATGCGTGCCCATGAAAGAGTCCTTAGAAAGCCTCGCACCCATGGGCAAGACACGACCCCTCTCTCGCTGGCGTCCCGACTATCGACAGCTTCCTACGTGGCGAAATTAAAATCTGCTCGTGAAGCCTACTCACGTAATCTGCTTACTGATAGTAGGAATGATCCCCGTGCCGTCTTCCGCCTGCTCTCCCGTCTTACTTCCCCAGCTCAGGTCTCCCCACCCATTAGCCCTGCTACTCTCTCGAATTTCTTCGCAGATAAGGTCACTAACCTCCGTGCCTCCCTCCCTCAGCCTTCTGTCCCGGCTTCTGCCATTCTTCCTGACTTCCCGCCTCATCCGCTTATCGTTTTCCCCACTGTGACCGCGTTGGAGCTTACAGCTCTTCTCTCGCGTTCTAAGAAATCGGGCTCCCCAAAGGACATTTTTCCGCCTAAACTGTTATGTAAAATTCTGCCTGCTATCCTCCCAACACTTCTTTACCTGTTTAACACTTCACTTGCAACTGGTCTTGTTCCCTCTTCCTTCAAACGTGCCCACATCCGTCCGATTCTTAAAAAGCCTCAACTGAACCCCACTGACCCTTCCAATTATCGCCCGATTTCGCAACTTCCTTTCCTCTCTAATGTTCTGGAGAGAGTGGTTGCTTCACGCATCAACAGTCACATGGTGGCCTGTAACATTGATTAAACCTATCAATCTGGTTTCAAGTCAGGTCACTCCACAGAAACCGCCCTTCTCAATGTGTCCGAGTGCTTACGAAGAGCCGCGGACGGGGGTTGTGCCTCCATCCTCGTTCTACTCGACCTCTCCTCTGCCTTCAATACTATTGACCATACCGTCCTACTTGATCCTCTCCACTCTTTTCTCGGCATATCAGGCACCGTGCTTGACTGGTTCCGCTCTTACCCCCTCGTCTCGACCCCAATCCGTTGTGATTGACGACGTTTCATCCCACTCTACCTCCATTCGCTTTGGAGTGCCACAAGGCTGTGTCCTTGGTCCTCTACTATTTCGTATCTACCTTCTCCCTCTTAGTTCCCTTATCCGTAATCTCGGTATATCCTTTCACCTATATGCTGATGACATTCAAATTTTTGTTTCCTTATCCCCCACGTCTCTTGCCTACTCTATCACTGACCTACTGGCTGCCTACTCCTCCATTTCTGACTGGCTCCCTACCAACATGCTCAAGCTTAATCACTCCAAAACTGAGGTCCTCCTCTTCTGCACCTCTGCTCTTGTTAAAAAATCTAAATCTCTCTTTCCCTAGCTTACTCTGGGCGAAAATACTATAATTTTCCCTTCTCCGTAATCTCGGTATATCCTTCCACCTCTATGCTGATGACACTCAAATTTTCGTTTCCTCATCCCCCACGTCTCTTGCCTACTCTATCACTGACCTACTGGCTGCCTACTCCTCCATTTCTGACTGGCTCCCTACCAACATCCTCAAGCTTAATCACTCCAAAACTGAGGTCCTCCTCTTCTGCACCTCTGCTCTTGTTAAAAAACCTAAATCTCTCTTTCCCTAGCTTACTCTGGGCGAAAATACTATCATTTTCTCTTGACTGCTTTAGAAATCTGGGTGTTGTTTTTGATCAGCATCTCTCCTTTAAGCCTCATATCCGCAATGTCAGCAAATCCTCTGTATGTTTCCTTCGTAACTTCTCTCGATTCGCTCTCACTTTGATCGCCAAAGTCTTGAGACTGCTGCTCATGCCTTCATCACCTCACGCCTTGACTACTGTAACTCTCTGCTTGTGAATCTGCCATCCTCCTCTCTCCGTTCCCTTCAACTTCTACAGAACTATGCCGCCCGGCTTCTTCTCCGTCGCCCTCGCTTCTCTCCAATGAAACCCTTGCTGCATAAACTGCACTGGTTCCCTGTCAGATCCCGTACTCACTCCAAGATACTTCTCTTCACATTTAAGGCCCTAAACAACAAGGCCCCGTCTTACCTCTCTTCTGCCCTCTCGCCACGCCATGTCCCTCGGGCCCTTCGGTCATCACGTGCACCTCTTTTGAATATTCTTCGTTCATCCCTCTTCTCAATGGGGGACTGCTCCTTCTCAATCTGCGCCCCTAAAGATGGAGAATGCTTTTCCTGCTGAAATCAGGTCTTCTCCCTCTCTTACCACATTTAAGCGTCTCCTGAAAACTTATCTTTTCAGAATTGCCTTCTCCCTCTCTTGTATTTCCATTGAATTTCCATTCTCATCTCTGCACAACGTGCGCTCTGGGAAGGCCTCAGGCCTTGAAGAGCGCATACAAATTACTTATTAGTATTATTATTATTATTACTATTATTAATGTTCTTTATTGCCTCATCCCTTTTAGTTCTTTGTTGTTCTATATTCTTTCGGAACGTTCTTGCTTACTCGCTCTTATTCTGGTCAAGCTGTTTCTGGGTGGCCCAGAGAGTTGTCACCCTTTTTTGTTCCAGTTTGAGTTTTCCGCACGGCGGTACCTGGTGTAGCCTGTTACATTTGGTACCTGGAAGAACGCTGGTCATCACCTCGGCCTGAGTGCAAATTAGGGAAGCCCCGTCATCATTGTGTTGGCAGGAATTGTCCGATGGGTACTGGCAAAGTTTTGGGGTGTGCTTTCCTCTCGCCACCGCTCAGCATAACTATTTTTTATTATTAGTAGCATTATTATTTTTATCATCCTTAATATTTATTATTATTAATATTATTTTCTATTATCATTATTTAGTATTATTTTTATACCGTTTATTATGATTATTTATTATTAGTATTTATTATGATTATATATTATTATTTATCGTTATTTATTTTTTATTATTTTTAGGTATTATAATTATTGTGTATTACTTTTACTAGGTATTGTTATTGTTATGCATTATGATTATTTATTAGTAGTGGTAGTATTAATTATTATTATAGTATAAGTTATTATCATTATTTAATAATACTTTTATTATTATTATTAATTGTTATCATTACAGCTATCTCTTCAACCTTTTCTACCCGCACTTTGTACCAGGAAGAGTGCTCATATATAGACAGAGTTCGGTCTGGTAGCTATGGTACCTTGGCGAACTGCATGCTATCTTTGGATCACCTAGCACCAGGGTATGATAATAATAGGTGATCACCCATCCTATTCGTTACTGCACCAGACTATCACTACTCCTCTTTATTTCATACCCTTCTACCCTTTTCCAAATTTGCTCTTCTTCCACAGAGGTTCCGGTTATCCAGCGCACTTTAGTCTTCTTATGAGCCTTCTTCGAGTACCAGTTTATACCGTGAGGTCTCTACCTTCTGCGAGGGCCGAAAGACCGCTGGCTAGGGCACTTATTAGGTATGGGGTGTGTTAAGCCGTCAAAGCTGTTCACATTCTTCCAGTACACATACAAGGTGACTACGCCAGTACCATCCTTTATGGTTAAAGCCCCAGAACAATTTCGCTAGAATGGCAGGCCGGGGTGTCAAAGCCCAGCAACACTGGACCGGGGCAGATTCTGTGGAAATGATCATATTCAGGAATCTCTGAAACCAGGGAGACTTTTATGTTAACCTCCCAAGCCATTGGGAGGTCGGAGTATCTGCTTTCCATGTGCCCATTTTTCTCTTTTCCAGCAAAAATGGTTAAGATAGAGGGAAACAGTGGGAAAGTGCATGGAGATCCGCCTCCAAACCCAGTCGCGGACTCCCTAGTTGTCGTGAAGGACGAAGAAAATCGAGCCACCTCTTCAACCGGTGTAGGGGCTCCTTTCTCACCATCGAAATGCGGCAAAGGGGCTTTCCCTTTGCCGCATGTCGATGTACCCTCCTCCCTCCTATCCTTTCTCAAGGGCCCCTCAAACCCTCTTCTACCGGAAAGGAGGTTTACTCCTCTCCTAGGCTTAGGGATGCGGTGTTTTCTTCCTATCCCCCTCCCTGGGGGCGCCATCGAGCGTCTCCATCTTCCTCTCCATCATTCTCTCCTTTCCTATCACAGGGAACTGCCAAGAGAGAAGGCAGGTGGCCCCAAATTGAGCGCTTCTGGTGCGAGCTGCTCGATAGGGCCAACCCACATTAAGGGACAAGAGAGAGCATGGATCGTAGGTCCGTCCCCTTAAAGTCCTGCTGTCTTGCAAGGGGCGACAAAAGAGGCTAAGACAGAGTCCTCGATTGGAATCTGAGATCACTTGGGAGGGGTGGCGGAGTTGGCCGCACCAGGAGGCCCCCACTGAGATGGACATGCACCCAGAGGCCACCCAGCCGCGTATGGTAGGATCTTCCATGGGGGCGAAACTAGGCTCGGTGCCAAACACTGAACATAAGTATGCCCCTGTACAAGCTTCTCTTT
Source organism: Ceratothoa steindachneri (assembly GCA_963969495.1). Lineage (NCBI taxonomy): Eukaryota > Metazoa > Arthropoda > Malacostraca > Isopoda > Cymothoidae > Ceratothoa > Ceratothoa steindachneri. Next base: position 144,106,580 of record OZ018330.1, on the reverse strand, counting down.
GCGTGGCTCGTACCGCCGAGGACTCAAAAGGAGATGAGGGATTTCCTTCCCCGGCTCGTGCTCCTTTGACAACTCAAACCTCCACCTCGTAGAATCATCTAGCTGAGGATGCTCTGCCTGGCCTAGGGGCTACTTCCGGTGGTGAAGAGGAGGGCCGGTTTATTCCTACCCTCCGCTTCCAAAAAGAAAAGGAACAGGAACACAATGATTAACCGAAATGGGTCCCCTTCCGTTTCGGCAAGCGACCAAGTTAGGATCGGCAATTTCGGACCCGAGGCACCCACGGGTTGCCAGGCCCAGACAAAAACCAGAGTCGCAAGTGCGCTGAGTGGAGCCTCGATTAATTTGGGGCCCCTAATTGATTGAGATACCACGTGGTATTTTCGATCCCGCTGGCATCAAATGGTTTCTGGTTATTCGCTCCACTGATGGCAGTAGGTTGGCTGAGGGCAAGCTGAATTCATCATAGGAGATCATTAGTTAGCTTAATCGGTAGAGAGCCGAAGGTGACCCGTTTCTCGGACGGGATCTTTTTGGCGAAATCGACGGATCCCTCCGAGGCGGCTATAATTAGTGCACTTCGCCAATGAATGTGACGCCGCACTCTACCATGAGCCTCGTGAAAGGAGTGGTTTACGCGAGAGAACTCGTGGGCTACTCCATATGTGACATCACCTAACTGACTGATTTCTCTTTCCCAGTGGCGGAGATTAGGTCGGTGGATGAGGCTGTTTTGTTCTTTTCCGGTAACTGTAGGCTTAACTACTATTCCTAGAAAGTCTTGCCTTTTGCACGAAGCTCGTTTTGCCGTAGTGGTCAGCCGAGTGTGAGACGCCCTCAGACAGAAGCGTTATGCCTACATGTGTTATAAGCGCGGCCTTAACAATTTCAGTATCGGTGAGTTTCGTCGAGCTAGAGCTAGGTTCCTCTAGGTTTGAAAACACTCCCGCTGCTTTTCCTGGAGGACACACGTGTCTTCACTTAAGGGAAAAACCCCTCTACAACAGATGTGGAAGCGAGTCAAGAGGATTCGTCGAGGCAAGTTCTCGTGGGACCCCTATCCCCGTTCTCTAGGACAAAGGTACCGTCTATCACGCCCCCCCCCTCTTCCCTTGTGGTGGATTCCTTCTATTTCTACGCATTCTCTAACAGGGATGCTACTTCGCGCCAAGATTCAATGCACCTCGTGATGTCGCTGAAGGCAGCTGACTGGACTTTATTCCCCGAGGAGAAGAACCACTCAACGACAAGTTTGCATTGAGTGAGTTGCGTTCCACTCTCGCTTCGTGCACGGACTCCACCCCTGGTTCGGAAAATATCCTGTTTTCTATGCTTCAACACCTAGGTGAGAGAGGCATGGCTCTTATGTTAGATTTTTTCAATAGGAGCTTCACAGAGGACAACTCCCAGACTCGTGGCGAATTGCTACTGTGCTCGCTTTTTCCAAACGGGAGAGAGATCACTCTACCCCAACCTGGTTCCTCCAATCTCTATCTCGATGAAGATTTTTTTGATGGGGGGCGAGATCGTCAATTCCCCGTACGGGTGAGGAGAGCCGTATCTGGCCCAAATGGAGCAGGAAGAAGGTGATCTGCAGAAAAGTGGCCTCAGTTTCACAGTCTTTGCCTTGAGCATCAATGGTATCACCTTGGTGCTACCGGAAGATGTTCTCGCTATTATCAACTTGGACGATGTTTCAATCTCTTTTGGTGAGGCCCAGATGCCAACTCTGGAGCATGTATTCTAACAAACATTGAACCGCATCTCTCGGTATTCCGCGGCGCACAGGTTACGGTTTTTCTTGGCCCAGACTAAGGTAGTGCACTTCTGCTGGCATAAATGGCTCCACGTCAACCCGGGCTTGTTCCTAAACGGGGTTGGTCTGGAAGTGGTGGATTACACCGTTTCCTTGGTCTTGTTTATACCGCCATGACACTTGGGAAGATCATATACGCAGCCTTAGGATCTCTTGTACCCGCGCAATGGACATTATTCGTTCCTTTGACGTTCAGCACCTAGGCTACTGATAGGGATACTACCTTGCTTTTCTATAAATCCCCTTGTTCGTTCGAAGCTTGACTACGGATGCGAGTTTTATGCATCCGCAGTCGAGCGTATATTACCAAAGGTAGAGTTAATCCACTACACATGTATCCGCATGGTGACTGGTGCCTTCGCACGTACCCCATTGAGAGCCTACTTTTCGAGGCTTGGAAGATGCCACTCGCTATGCGCCATGAACAGTGTATTATGCGTCTATACAGGCTAGCTCGGCACCTGTCTCAGTCTGCTATGGCTCTCACTGCATACGCAGCCAATCTCGATGGTGCCTATTCCACTGAATAACGTCAGTCATACCCTCAGCCTTTTCAGTTTAGGAGTAGGAAACTCCTTCGAGCGTTGGGTGTAGCTCTCGGGCCGGTGACGCATCCGGTTCTTCCCAAATCACCACCCTGGAGGGTAACATCTTTGACTATTTGTCACAACGTCTCTGCTCCAAAAGCTTCTACACCGCCGTATGTATTGCGTTCGCCCTTTATGGAGTACACATCGTGCCATGCTAGATCGGTGTCGGTTTATACGGAGGGCTCCAATTCCTAGTAGTGGGTCGGTTTCCACACCGTATCCCATTTGTTTGAAGTCAATGGGCCTCTACCAGGACTGCGTATGTCTTCACGGTGGAGCTAGTTGTAATACACCGCTCGGTACGGCAGATAACGCGTCCTTCTCGGTTCGGAGACCGGATTGTGATCTTAAGCGACTCACAAAGCGCCCTGAGTGATCTAGGGGCATTGGAATCTACACACACCCTGTTCTCTTTACCCTTAACGCCATGGTTGTCGCGAGTCCGGCAGATGTCGAGATTATCTTCTGCTTGGTTCTTGGCCATGTGGAATTAGCTTGGAATGAGCGCTCCGATGCTGCTGCCAAAGGGTCCATGAGGATTGGACGATCTGACCAGCGTTTGGTTCTTCCTCACGTCGAGTACTTAGAATGAACCAGGACAACCCTTCGGGGTACTGGCAAAGAAGATCGGTAATGGCCGAGGGGAGCTTAAAGTTGCGTGCCATTGCTCCGCGACTGTCCCTTTTCACCTACCCCCAATGCTGCAACGGCTTCAGTTCGCTTTTTGTCGTCTTCGAATTTGACACACTCGCGAGACGCACCGCCATTTGATGGAGCGCTCGCCTGTACTTTAGTGCGATGACTGCGTTGTCCCTAGTGTCCGGCAGCTTCTTGTTAAATATCATAGTATGGAAGATCTTTGCGCACGTTACCTGTCCCGGTTTCGAGATGAGCGGAGTCGCTATCCCATGTTTCCTGTACTCGGTACGGATTCGTGCACACACACTTGTCGACTATCTGACATTTTAGAGGAGGCTGGCATCGTCCATTTTCAGTCTTTGCGACTCTATATCTCACTATGTTTTACATTGTCTTTTGAATGCTAAAATTGCCAAAGTCCTCCCATGGTTAGCCCGAGAATTACTTTGTTTGTCAATAACATCATAACTATTCGGCCGATTCTAGCTAAGTTTGAAATTGTTATGTTGCTTTACATTCTCTTTCGAATGCTATAATTGCCAAAGTCCTCCCAAGATTAGCCCGGGAATGATTTTGTTTTGGCAATAACATCATAACTATTCAGCTGATACTCTCTTAGACTAGACTAGATAAAATACTAAGCTTAACTAAGGTATAATAGGATATTATATGCTATACTTGTCTAGGATAGTTAATGCTAGGCTAGCTTATACTATGCTAGTCTAAGCTATGCTAAGCCCTACTAGGCTAGACAGGACTATATTATCCTATCCTAGGGTAGGCTAAAGTATAATAGGCTAGGGAGGGCTATAGTAGGCTATGCTAGGCTAGGCTATGCTAGGCTATGCAAGGCTATCCTAAGTAATGCTAGGTTAAGCTACTATAGGCTAGCTAACCACAGCTATAATAGGTTAAGCTATGCAAGGTTTTTCTAGTCTAGGGTATGGTATGCTATACTAGTCTAGGCTATAATATGATACCTTTGGCTATATTATGTTAGGTGTGGTTCTGCTAGGATAAGCTATACCAAGCTAGCCTAAAGTATGCTAAGCTAGGCTAGGGTATCGTATGCAAGGATATATTGGCTCGGCTATAGTAGCCTATTCTAGCTTGGCTATACTGGGCTAGGCGATGCTAGGCTAGGCTCTGACATGCAATGCTGAGCCATACCTGGTTAGGCTAGGCTATAGTAAACTAAGCTACACTAGGCAATGCTACGCTAGGCAAGGCTATACTAGGCTAGACTAAGGTAGGCTATACTATAATATGCTAGGTTAGACTAGGGTCTTCTAAGCTAGACTAGGCTATACTAGGATACGATAGCATAGGCTATACTAAGCTAAGGTAAAAAAAAGTAGGCTATAGTATGCCAAGTTATACTAGGCTAGCTAGATTATACTAAGCTAGGCTAGGTTAGGCCTGGCACAGCTAGGCTATTCTATTTTAGGCTAGGTTATCCTATGTTTTGCTACGCTTGGCTATAATAGGCTAAAACAGTAAAACAGAATAAGTTATACTATGTTATACTTGGTTATTATATGCTATGCTATACTAGGCAAGTTTAGGCTAGGCTACTCTAGGCTATACTAGAATATGCTACTCTAGGCTATACTAGACTATGCTATGCTAGACAATACTACGCTATGCTAGGCTAGGCTATTCAGTATAAGTTAGAGCACGCGCCTTTTGTCAGCAGACCTTGTTTTTAATTCTCTTTGTTGTATGTAGGTCGCATGTTTCTTGGCCGCTGGGAGGAGGGCCTCACCCTGATGACAGAACGTGCTTCATTCTTTTTGTTTTTTGTGTTTTCTTTGTTTATTGTTTTCTCTTTTCTTTTTTTGGGGGGGAGGGGGTGCGAATTTTAAACTAACTTAGTACTAGGCTAGAATTTTAATTACAGTGACTTATGCCTTAAGGCAATCGCTAGATGGGCGAATTTAAAATAAAAATTCTATTTTAGTTACCGCTAAACTATTTTTATTTCTTCCGTCCATCGGTAGTGAGTAATTATTTTGTACGGAGTTCTTGGATTATCGGAATCGCTTCTTCATCCGCCTCTATTAGAACCTTTTTTTAATGAATAAAGTTCTTTGTCGATTTCTTGTAAATATGCGTCCCGAGTTATTTAGTGAAATATTGCTTTTGTATGTTTGCCAATCTGCTTTTCATTACGCTTTTCTGGTCTCAGCTTGGATTTGAATCGGATTCTTCTTGATAGGGATATGAATTCCTGCGTGATCACTAAAGGAACTCAGAGGACGCTTTTCTCCTTGACTACCGCACGTTTATGTCTTCAGTTCAACATAAGGGTATCCACGATATTCCCCTCGCATAAGGTCTTGGTTGACTTACCTTCGCTCTTTAATATGAATTCGTGGCTGAACCAGAGGGAAGAAGGAGGTTAGGGGGGGAGGGGTCTGAAAGACTAGCTACAACATATAATACTTGTATAATTTACCTGCACAAATATCCCAAAACGTTGTACTGGTTCAATGCTCTGATCACCTTACCAATACAACACAGTTTTACATACCAGGAACCACAGTGCCCCAACAGTAGCCTGAGTTCGGAACATGAGTCAAAGTCCGTTTCGAACAATGCTTCTAAGCACGGAATCGGGAAGACCGGAGAGATCGGGGATCTCGCGGTGAGATGTTAACCTCACATCATGACTCTATCCACTGGCACGCCAGCCGATAGCCTACCCACCCCGCCCAGGGTTTCAGTTTTTTCGATTGTGTCAACCCACTCGATCGCGTGTCTAATTCCTTTTGTTCTCCTTTTCCCTGACGTCTGGGTAAACGTACTTCCTGCTGACTCTTACAAAACATAAGCCTTCCCTTCCAAAGTTATATCACAAACCGCTGGTAATGGAACCATATGCTCTAGATCCTTCACAATATAAATATACAATATATGTATATTACATATATATATATATAAATATATATATATATATATATATATATATGTATATTACATATATATATATATATATATATATATATATATATATATATATATATATATATATATATATATATATATATATATATATATATATATATATAATGTTCAACAGAAATCCCAAGGCGAGGAAAATGGCTGGTATCATCCTTTTTATTTACCGGCGACGTTTCGACCACAATACGGTCATCTTCTTAGGCCTAAAATATAAATAAACGAAACAAAATATTTTGCACTATTAAGAGAGCACACTGCTAAATTTACATCTAGAACTTTAATAGCTATTATTAGCTTTGAATTGCAACTTTAGAGTTAAAGAGAATATTTCGAGATGGGGCTCAAATTTACAATAGAAAGACTAGGGAAGGATTTTCAATATTTAAATTAGTTAGCGAGTATATAATTGCTAAAATCTATTAAAGTAAGGGAGATTTAAATTATGAATCTAATGATTATATAAAACTGTTTTAAAATAAATTTTAAACGAATAATTGAAGGAAAAAATTGGCAAAACCTATTATACAAAATCACAAACCTTGCCAAACGAGCGTGTTACGTGCTCCAGCCGACCCCAAAGCACCAAAACTGCGCCCCGCAACCCTCATCCAAACGAATTCAGGTAACAAGGAGGGGAACCGACGAGAGATCATTATTTAAATTCGGGGAGAGCTGTTTTATATAAAGTGTTTCTAAGATTCGAAGGGTAATAGGGCATTTGTGCGAATTCAGAATTTCAAAGTTATTTAAGGAGATATCACTTTTGCACTTTACATATTACGTGATCTCTTATCGCTGAATTTTCTTTGGTTTCAAGGATCTTACCGGTTCTATTACTTATACCCATATGGGAAGAGAATCTTGCCTTCAGAGTTCTCACGGAGCTTCCGATATATTTGCCTTGGGAACACCCAGGACATTTAAATAAGTATATAATCGAACTCCGAAGGCTCTTTGGAACCGGATCCTTTATCGTAAAGAAGGATTTTATATTGATTTTGTTGACAAAGGCAATTTGAAATTTTATTTGACAGAAGTATTTCCTTAGCAATATATGTAATTTTCGGCTAAAGACTTTATTGTGAATACCCAGCTCTGGCATTATTAAATAATGTTTGTCTTTTGCCACTGTTATCTCAGGGTGGCTTGGTTGATACAATCCACTTAAAAATGTGCGGATTGACTCTTCTACAATAAAAGAAGGAAAACCATTGTGCATAAAGAAAGATGTAAGGTACTGAAATTCTTTGTCTATAAAAATGTAGGATGAACAGAGATTGTATACTTATTCCCATATGGGTATAAGTAATAGAACCGGTAAGATCCTTGAAACCAAAGAAAATTCAGCGATAAGAGATCACGTAATAAAGTGCAAAAGTGATATCTCCTTAAATAACTTTGAAATTCTGAATTCGCACAAATGCCCTATTACCCTTCGAATCTTAGAAACACTTTATATAAAACAGCTCTCCCCGAATTTAAATAATGATCTCTCGTCGGTTCCCCTCCTTGTTACCTGAATTCGTTTGGATGAGGGTTGCGGGGCGCAGTTTTGGTGCTTTGGGGTCGGCTGGAGCACGTAACACGCTCGTTTGGCAAGGTTTGTGATTTTGTATAATAGGTTTTGCCAATTTTTTCCTTCAATTATTCGTTTAAAATTTATTTTAAAACAGTTTTATATAATCATTAGATTCATAATTTAAATCTCCCTTACTTTAATAGATTTTAGCAATTATATACTCGCTAACTAATTTAAATATTGAAAATCCTTCCCTAGTCTTTCTATTGTAAATTTGAGCCCCATCTCGAAATATTCTCTTTAACTCTAAAGTTGCAATTCAAAGCTAATAATAGCTATTAAAGTTCTAGATGTAAATTTAGCAGTGTGCTCTCTTAATAGTGCAAAATATTTTGTTTCGTTTATTTATATTTTAGGCCTAAGAAGATGACCGTATTGTGGTCGAAACGTCGCCGGTAAATAAAAAGGATGATACCAGCCATTTTCCTCGCCTTGGGATTTTTGTTGAACATTAAATTTAGGCTTTCTAGAAGCAATCCTCATCGATATATATATATATATATATATATATATATATATATATATATATATATATATATATATATATATATATATATATCCAGCATACCGCAAGAACCAGAAAAATAATAATTTTTTCTTCAGAAAAAAGTTATTTCCTAATTCAAAAAATTCGAAAAATCTTGTCTATTCGGAAGATTTTTGTCTTCCGCGTAGCCGAGTGGTCTAAGGGGCAGGTTAATTGAGATCAAAGCGGTTGCTTGCTGCCTCAGTATGCTTGGTGCGAATCCCACCCTGTACGGAATTTTTCGAATTAGGAAAAAAAAAAATTCCGAAGAAAAAATTAGCCGGTTTTTACAAAGGCTATTTTTGGCAACATCACAGTCTTCCTCAAACCCTCGGAAGGAGCTCTTCTCACATACACGAGAAGGTAACACTTAAAATAAGCGTTCTCTTAGATAGACAAAAAACTATCTTTCGATTGGCTTTTTCAAATGTCACCCCTGCTTATCGAAGATAATAGAAAATTCGTGATTCTCCATTTTCGCCACACCTTAGAAATTGAGAAATATTATTGCAGTAACACAATTAATTATGTGGTTAAAAGGCTATTTTGGAAAACACAGTCTTTCTCAAAGCCATCGGAAGGAGCTCTTCTCACATACACTAGAAGGTAACACTTAAATTACGCGTTCTCTCATATAGCCACAAAACTATCTTTCGATTGGGCTTTTCAAATGTCACCGCTGCTTATCGAAGAAAATGGAAAATTTCTTAATTCTCCATTTTCGCCACACCTTATAAATAGAGAAAAATTATTGCAATAACGCAATTAATTCTGCGGTTAAAAGGCATATATATATATATATATATATATATATATATATATATATATATATATATATATATATATATATATATGTGTGTGTGTGTGTGTGTGTGTGTGTGTGTGATAAAGCTCACAATATTCACGTGAGTCAAATTATGAAGAAACACCTCCAAAGGAAAAGTGAAAAACGATTCCGAGCTCTTTCGTCTATACTCTAAAAGACCTTATCAAGGAATAACACAAGGCAGGACATACATTGGCTTAAATAGTAGAAGGGAGGGAAGTAGACTACCTTTCTCTGGACCTAATTAAGGGGTAAAATATCCTGAAACATATTTATTTGAGATTTTATATATGAAGTAATGTTCGGCTCTAGTATGAACAAACCGAAGCTAATGTTGAAGTTTTGGAACGTGTTAATGGACATACACTCTAAAATATTTCTTTAAATATAATTGCTGCATCAAATGACCGATTTTTCACTATTCCAGTTGATTGTATGGTTATAGTTATACATAAGTATGAAAAGAGCAGATTGTTTGCTGTGATTTCGTACAATGGTTTAATGTTTTTTACACGAGCTTCTAATTCTTTTCCGGTTTGCCCATAATAGTAGTTTTGTCAATTGTTGCAACCTATGGAATAAACAATGCCTGGTTGAGGAGGCGAATTTTTTACCACGATTCGATAAATGGATTTCCTAGCTGGTATCTAAATTCTTATGACTTTCCTTTACCGTCCAACTCGACCATTGAGCTTACCTGTTTATGCATTAAAAAAATGTAAATTTAGTTTAATGTCAAGTTCTACGAACAAGTGTTTGGCATGGCTATGGGTAATCCCTAATCTCCCTTATGGTCAAATATATATATATGGAATATTTTGAAACTAGGTTGATCTCATCGGTTTAGTCTACTCAAATTGCTTGGTACCGCTATGTCGACAATGTCTTAGGAATTTTGAAAGAAGATTTTGACCTCAATATTTTTCTTTTAAGTATTAATTTATTGGTTCCGTCAATTAAATTTACTTTAAAAAAAGAAGAAAATAAAAGTTTTCCTTTCCTAGATTTCTAATAACAAGACAACCAGATAGGTTTAAATTTTCGATTTTCAGGAAACCGACAAATAACTTATCCTATGTCCATTTTTATTGAGGTCATTAAAAAAAATATTAAATCATCAGTATTTTCTTCCATGTATCTTAGGGCGCTCAGAATATCTAGTCCTGACTATATAGATCAAGAGTTTATAAAAATTGAAAAGATTGCCTCTAATATCTGCTACCCGAAATATTTTTTGGAAAACCGCATAAATAAAGCAAAAAAGACATTCTATAATTGCAAGTTGAGGAAAACAGAACCTTATTAAAACATATTACTTTTTACCTTACCATGATAATTTTTTGTATGCACTGCCAATGTTAAAACAACTTAATATAAGTGTAGTTTTTAAATACAATTATATATTAAAAAAATATGCTAACATAACACAGTCCAGGGAACGATAATAATGTAATATATAGTATACCCTGTTTGGATTGTAATTTATTCTATGTAGATCAAAAATCTAAAAATATTTCTGTAAGAAACAAGCAACACCAAAACGCGGTCTCTAAGGGATATTCTTATAATGCTTTGACCGTCCACAGGCTTAAGATAGGTCACCAGATTAACTGGTCAAAAGCAGATACCATAATGCATATCAATGATTTTATCCACAGAAATATCCTTGAATCGTTCTTAATCTCAAGCACAAAGGAGAAAAATGTAAATATAAACCTTTTGCGGCTTCCTTGGGACGGGCAGATCGAGTCAGCTATCAACACAACATTAAAAAAAAACGCAAGAACTTATTCCTCAACCTAATAGACAGGTTTCAGCTTAACTATAAAATTTCCTGACTGTGTTGATTTGTTTTCCCCACAAGCACAATCAGTTATCTTTTCCTTTTTTCATTGCCTGAAGATTCTGGTGGGAGAGGTGGGAGGGGAGAACCTTGATTTGTTATATGCTTACCTCCGAGTTTTATGTTAGGTCATTCCTAAAGTGAACACCTCTTCGGTAATATAATAATAATAATAATAATAATAATAATAATAATAATAAGTATTTATAATGCGCCCTTCAGGGTTGTTAGCCCTCACAGAGCGCAGGTTGTGTAGCGGGTGTAGAAAAAGTTTACTGGGGAAAGAAGGCAATTCTGAACAGATGAGTCTTCAAGAGACGTTTAAAAGTAGCAAGGGAGGGAGATGATCGGACTTCGGCAGGAAGAGCATTCCAGAGTCTAGGAGCACAAACTGAGAAGGAACGGTCACTCGTCGATCAGAGGACAGAACGAGGACTGTTCAGGATTGGAGCGAGGTTAGACCGGGGTGCCCGATGAGTTTGACAACGGGAGAGGGCAGACGAGAGATAAGGTGGAGCCTCGATGTTTAGGGCCTTGTAGGTGATGAGAAGAATTTTATAGTGGGAACGGAAGCGAATAGGTAACCAGCGTAGCTCCTGTAACAGAGACATCGAAGGAGAGAACTGGGAGCGGCGAAGGAGGAGCCAGGTAGCATAGTTTTGAACTAGTTGTAGGGGGCGAAGTGACAAAGTGACGAAGAAGGAAAATTCACTAGAAGAGAATTGCAGTAGTCTAAGCGTGAGGTGACGAAGGCATGAATAGCAGTCTCAATGCTTCGTCGATCAAAATGGGATCGAACACGTTAAAAAGTTACGGAGGAAACCGAGGGAAGACTTACAGATACGATGGATGTGCAGTTTAAACGAGAGTTGCTCGTGGAAAATAACACTAAGATTACTGACAGAATCAGAGAAGGCGACATTGGTTTCCACAAGGTTAAGGGATGGGAAGAAAGCTTTAGATTTCTCCGCCATCGAAGCGGTACCAACAAGGAGGACTTCAGTTTTATCGTGGTTAAGTTTGAGAAAGTTGGCCGACAGCCATTCGTTTATGGAGGGGTAGGCTAAAAGGAGCTTAATAATTGATTGAGAGAAGGACACAAGGGATGAGGAACGGTATATCTGAGTGTCATTAGCATAGAGGTGTAAGGACAGGCCCAAACCGCGAAGAAGGGAGTCAAGAGGAAGTAAGTAGATGCAAAAGAGGTGGGGACCAAGGACTGACCTCTGAGGCACCCCAAAATGAATGGGCGCGGGCTCGGAGGAGAGGTTATCGAGCGCGACCGACTGAGTGCGGGAGGAGAGGAATGAGCGGAACCAAGCAAGTGCGGTGCCCGAGAGACCAAGGGAAGTTTGAAGACGATCAAGGAGGACAGTGTGGTCGATAGTGTTGAAAGCAGTGGAGAGGTGTAGGAGGACTAGAATGGACGTGCAAGCACTATCGGAGGCTCTACGTAAACCGTCTGAAACATTAAGAAGAGCGCTCTCTGTCTCTCTGTCTCTGTGTCTCTCTGTGTCTCTCTATCTCTCTCTGCTTCTCTGGCTCTCTCTGCCTCTCTGTCTCTCTGCCTCTCTGTCTCTCTTTGTCTCTCTCTCTCTCGTAGAGAGGACCCAAAGGAGTATCCGGCCCAGAGTGAGGGCGGACGTACGCCAGTACGCCCGTGTCACTCCTGGAACGACCTTCTCAGAGGTCGCAAAGAGGGGTGCCTCCTCGCCAACAAACAAGCAGGGAAACGGAAGAGCGTAGTCCTACAGTCGGGGACTCCCTGAAAGTTCTTCTGTTCAATGCGAGGTCAATCAGGAACAAGTTTCCTGAGCTCAGTGGCCTCGTAGCGACGGAAGAACCCGAAATGGTAGCCATAACAGAATCGTGGATAAAAACCTCAAACCGAGACTTTGAAGGCGAATTCATGGTTCCTGGCTACCAACTCTTTCACAAAGATGGGCCAGACAGAGAGGGTGGCGGTGTAATGTTGTATGTCAAGGATACAATCAAATCTAGGAACTCCAACATTATATCCGATCACGAGCTCCTAGGCGATGACTTAGAGATAGGTCCTGCCAGATACAGGACCCTGCTGCTTTACAGACCCCCTTCCCAACCCGTTGAGAAGGACAGGGAACTGTACCAGCTGCTGGGTGAGCTTGTTCAAGGCAGAGTGTGCATCGTTATGGGCGACTTCAACAGACAAGTAGACTGGGAAACCAGAGCAGCCTGTGGCGAGAATGCGCTACTCCTGGAGCTCGCCAACAACGAGGTCCTCAATCAATGGGTCAGAGAACCAACGAGAGGAGACAATATCCTCGACTTGGTCTTCACCTTTAAGGATGATATCGTTGAGGATCTATCTGTAGGCGAAGAGCTCGGTGGCAGTGATCACCAACTAGTTAGATTTAGCGTCAAGATCCCGAAGGTAAGGTCTTTTGCCAGTCAATCAAGGAAACTTGACTTGAGAAGAGCAGACTTTGCAAGCCTTCGTGCTGGTCTGACTGATGTAAGGCTAGCAGTATGCGAAGATGCTGAGGATTCATGGAAAAACTTCAAAAATAAGTTCATGAGTCTTCAATAAAGTTGCATCCCCCTGAAATCCCTCGGTCGGTCTTCTATTCAACCAAAGTGGTTTAATCGAAAAATCGGCCAACTGCTAAGGGAGAAGAGAAATGCGTACCAGCGATCGAAGATCTCGGGTGCCTTTAACGAGTACCGGAGACTAGCCAGAAGAGTGAAGTCCAGCATAAGGGCGGCTAAGCGTACTGAGGAACTCCGAGTGGCGAGACTCTGCAAGGAGAATCCCAAGGAGTTCTTCGGCTATGTAAATAGCCGTAAACCAATCCATCGTAGGATTGGGCCCTTAGTGGACGAAGAGGGTACATTAACTAACTCGAGTGCAGAAAATGCTAACCTGTTCAATGACTACTTCTCTTTAGTGTTTACTAAAGAGTGTGGTCCCATCCCCCAGCCCACTGATTCCTACTCGGGGGAAAAGCTGGAGGCAATGGACTTCACCGACGGAGAAATAAAGAAAAAGATCTCTGACCTAAAGACGAATAAGTCCCCTGGACCGGACGGGTTTCTATCCAAGGGGTTGAAGGAAGTGTGCGATGAAGTATCACGACATCTGTGCGCTATCTTTAACATGTCAATCCGGACCGGATGCGTTCCTAGAGACTGGAGTGAGGCAGAGGTGACTCCGATCTTCAAGAAAGGAGACCCCAGCCTTCCTCAAAATATCTACCCATCAGTTTGACTTCAATTGTCGGTAAACTCATAGAAAGCATGATAGTGGACAGGATAACGTCTTATTTAGAGTCAAACTTGCTTATGAAGAGTTCCCAGCGCGGCTTCCTAAGGCAACGGTCATGCCTGACAAACCTTGTGGAATTCTTCCACTTCGTGTTCAGTGAGCATGATCGGGATAAAGTGGTGGATGTTGTGTACCTTGACTTCCAAAAGGCCTTTGACAAGATATCACACCGCCGCCTTCTCCGGAAAGAGTAGCGTGTGCAGGGCATAGACGGCAAAGTAGCAGGTTGGATAGAGAGCTGGCTAAGTGACTGACGGCAACGAGTAGTGGTGCATGGACAGGCCTCTGAATGGGCGCCCATATCTAGCGGTGTCCCTCAAGGTTCCGTCTTGGGCGACTACTGTTTATTATCTATGTCAACGACATGGACGGAGACATGGTTGCCAAAATCTCCAAATTTGCCTACGACACCAAGCTTGGTATCAATGTGGCAAAAGAGGGAAACACTGCCCGCCTCCAAGAAGACCTTCAAAGGATTGGGGAGTGGTCGGACACGTGGCAAATGCCTTTCAACGTGGGGAAATGCAAAGTAATGCATAACGGCTACCGAACCCCCAAATCTCAGTACATCCTTAAGGGCACTGTTCTTGAATTGAGTGACACTGAGAAGGACTTGGGTGTAACTATCACTAGCGACCTCAAGTTCTCGAAACAGTGCAACGAGGCAGAGAAGAAAGCCCAAAGGATGTTAGGCTACATAAAGCAAAAGTTTGGATAACGTAACAAGGAGATACTACTTTGTCTGTACAACTCCCTGGTTCGGCCGCACCTGGAGTATGCCGTACAATTTTGGAGTCCTTCGTTTCGAAAGGATATCGCAAGGTTGGAACCCGTCCAAGCCAGGGAAACCAAACTGATTCCCTCTATCCGACATAAAAGTTATGAGGATAGACTAAGGGAATTAGATCTGTTCTTGCTGGAAACCAGTATACTGCGTGGTTAGCTCATCTAAGGTTTCAAAATACTTTGAAGGGTCGACAATGTTGAATACCTGCATATTTTCACACTCAGTGAGAACAGAACGTGCAACCACAGCTTAAACTTGAATTGAAGCGTTACAATTGCAATCTGTGTGGACATTTTTTTCACTTACAGCATCTGCGGTATGTGGAACGCACTTCCAGTGGAAGTTGTCAACAGTGAATCTGTTGACCAGTTCAAGTCAAGACTAGATAAAGTCTTGAAAAGTGGCCGTTTAAGGACGCAAAACAATTGAGCAGCCATGTGCCCGCTCGATTGCTAGTCCAAAGGTACCCTCTTTGAATGGACCGTAAGGTCTCGTAGGGTACTTCCTTTCCTTGTTACTCCTTGTTACTCTCTCTCTCTCTATCTCTCTTTCTCTTTCTCTCTCTCTCTCTCTCTCTCTCTCTCTCTCTCTCTCTCTCTCTCTCTCTCTCTCTCTCTCTCTCTCTCTCTCTCTCTCTCTCTCTCTCTCTCTCTCTCTCTCTCTCTCTCTCTTCGGAAGAATGGGGAGTGGTTGGAAACGTAGCAAATGGCTTTTATCGTAAATAAATGCAAAGTAATGCATATCGGCCACCGAACCTTCCAATCTCAGTATATCCTTAAGGGCACTGCTCTTGAATCCACTGACATTGAGAATGACTTGGGTGTAACTATAACTAGTGATCTCAAGTTCTCAAGATAATGTATTGAGGCGGAGAAGAAAGCCCAAAGGATGCTAGGTTATATAAAGCGACAGTTTCGATATCGGAACAAGGAGATAGTACTGTGTTTGTATAACTCACTGGTCCGACCGCACCTCGAGTATGCCGTACAATTTTGGAGTCATTCGCTTCTAAAGGATATCGCAAGATTAGAACGTGTGCAAGCCAGAGCAACCAAACTGATTCCCTCTATCAGACACAAGAGTTACGAAGATAGATTACGGGAATTAGACTTGTTCTCTCTGGAGAACCGGAGACTGCGTGGTCAGCTTATTGAAGTGTTTAAAATATTTCGAGGCTTTGATATTGTAGATTACAGGGATATTTTCCAGCTTAGCTAGAGCAGAACAAGAAATCACGGCTACAAACTTAAACTGAAGCGTTACCAGAGTGATCTGTGTGGAAAATTTTTCACATATAGCATCTGCGGCCATTAGAACGCACTTCCAGTGGAAGTTGTCAACAACAACTCTGTTGAACATTCCAAGTCTAGACTAGAAAAAGTCTTGAAAAATAGCGGTTTGGAGACTTGAATCGTGTCTTGAGTGCTCATTTAGAGCGTCAATCTGACCTTTTAGAGGACTGCGCCTGCTCAAGTGTTCACTTAAAGGTACCTTCTTTGAATGGATCGTAAGGTCTACTAAGGTACCTCTTTTCCTTGTTCTCCCTGTTATTCTATCTTTTTCTCTCCTCTATATCAACATCCCCCTTGTCGTCGGTGAGAGAGCTTGCGCGATCTGCCTGAGTTAAGGGACTTTTAGTCTGGCAGGGTCACCCATACCAGTAAGGTAGCTTTAGTAGGGCCCAGACTAAGGGTTGTCAAACTTCTCTACCCCTTCTTTGATGCGTCTCCTTACATCCCCCTACTAACCTCTTTGATTATGTTAGTACCAAGTTTCACCAACTCTCTTCAACTGTCCAAAAACAACCAATAGCAAAACAAACATTCATCTCTATTACACATAAGTTGTTTAGTCATAAGGTCCTCACCAGCTACCTTATGCCGTTTGAGAAGAGAGGCTTTGGAAACTCTTACAATAACGCCTTGGAGCACTCATAGGTTGTAAGAGACTGAGATTGAAAGGATCTCAGGCGTTTGGGGTACGATTAATGTAGAAATGCTAGGTACCCCTTAGAAGCTTTCTCCTAACGTGTAATGGCCTGACCAGCCGCCTGTAACCGCTACTTGGGGAACAAAGGCTCAACTGCTTTTTGGTGAGAGAGCTTTTGTGCCTTGCTGGTTGCCAGATCAGCTAAAGATCTCGGATGAAGTCGTGGGCATTTAGCTTTACTATTTGCTTTAACTCTGGCCGTTTTTAGTTAATTGGTAGGGCTTAATAGGAAGACAGTTACACTTCAAGTACCTCTGTCGAAAAATCAGAGATCCAGTTTACTGAGGCTCTCGTGCTGCTCATTTGGGAGCTGCGACAAGATTGGGGACGTCCGGCCCAGGGGAGACCTTAGGGCTGGTGTGCTTGGTCAAAGGGTATATGTTGGCCGAACGACCGAAAACCTCCTGGAAATAGGCGAATGTAATTAATGCGAGAGAAATTCACACACAAATAACTTTTCTAATGCGTATGGTCCCATAGTTTTTAAGATGGCGAAGAAGAATGGTCCTCCGTTCCGCAAGTTAACCTGCAGAATCTGAAAAGTTAATAGATGGAGTGAAGACTTCGGGGGCAGGAGCTGCAAGGGGCTCATAGATGCCGTTAGTGTCTGTGACTTCTGCGAACTGGAGAAGCGCCTGGGCGAGAGCATCGCTCAACTGAGAGAGGAAAACTCCCTCCTCAAAAGAGAGGTTCACCTCTTAAAATCAGAGAGGTACAGATGCTAAGGCGATTGCGAAGGAGAGAAGGCCTCCGATGTGCAACAGCAGGAGTCTTCTGCTGCAGTACTGACTCAACGAGCCGAAAAGAAGAAAAGAAAGAGGAAGAAGGGAAAGAAGAAAGAAGAGAAATTAGAAAGAGAAGAAAATAAAGTAGAAGCGGAGGAAGAGAAAGTAGAAACAGAAGAAGAAAAAGGAGAAACAGAAGAAGAGAAGACAAAGGAAGACAAGAAAATGAAGAAGAAGAAGAAAAATGTAGAGAAAGAGAGGAATCCTGCAAGTCGTTCCGAAAGGGAAGACTCAGTCGTCTGCAGACAAATGTGCAAAGGTCATCCTTATTGGTGATTCTCAAGCGCGGGGTATGCAGCCCCTGCTAGCGGCCCCCCTTCGTACTAGTGTGAAGGTAAGCTGCCTGCTGGGATGGGGTAACCACCATATCAGAGTAGAGGCCTTGCCATCTCAGATTTCTGAGAGCTCAGTCGTTGCTCTGATGGTAAGTGGCAACGACCTCTACCTGAGAGGAGGTAGGGTAGGCTCTACGGATAAAATCTCTCACACAGTCATGGGCGGCGTGGACGACTGTGTGCGTGTTGTGCTCATCCAGTCCTTACTTCCAAACATCGGGGCCATCATCGCCAAGCAGAAGGACTTGACTCTCGCCCAATTAAGGTAATACAATTGAAAGTGGTTCCACATCTTTCCCAGTTGTAAGTGCTATCAGTGTTATTAATAGCTGTAATAACCAAATCACTAATGTGAAATACACAAAAAGTGCGCGTTGAGTGCCCATCGGCACGTACCCTGATGGAAATCGATCAAATTTTGTGCCGTGCAAATATAACAATGATAATACAAAATATAAACCATTGGGGTACCGACCGTTCCGTAATAACCAAAAGTCTCTTGTTTGCCGTTCACATTTGTACTTTAGGTTGAATGCTAAATATTGTAAACCCTGGTGCAGATATCCGAAGCAAAGTGAAAACGTACAAATGCAACGATCATCCAGATCATCTTCTCTAACCCCTTCTGAAAACTAAGACGGCAGGCTTCAGTAAATGCGACAACCGGCGTGCCGACTTTACTCACTGTCGCTGCCAAACTTAATAGTAAGAAAAGTGAATTTTTAATCGATACAGGTGCGAACGTATCCATTATTGCGTTCAATTCTGTACAATTTTTTGAGGTGCGTAATTCGAGTGTAAATATCGCGAATGTTAATGGAGGAAAGATAAATGTACACGATGAAGTGCAATTAGATATAGTTATCCATAGTCTGCGTAGTTTATTTAGATGGATGTTTGTAGTTGCGGATACTACGTCACCATTATTAGGAGCCGATTTTCTCGCTCATTTCGATCTTTTGGTAGATTGTGCTCGTGGCATCCTCCTTGATATTTAGACTAGGCTCATATCCAAAGTGAAGCAATCCAGTGCACCCGGGGTATCATTAATATTAATTACCTCTCCCGTCTCCCAATTAATTGATGTGCAGTGTTGCATAAATACGAATCTATTTAAGACCAAAGTTTGCAGATGTTAGTTCTCCCCAACCTAACTCTGTTGCACATACTATCGAGACGGGTAGCGCTCCACAACTTTCGCCAGCCCAAGGTCAATTTCAAGCAGACTTAGAAAAAAACTGCATTCTCAACTCTATTTGGCCTCTGGGAATTTTTGAGATTGCCGTTCGGGCTAAAAAAGCAAACTGCACTTTTCAAAGCCATATATATGGACAACTTATTTCGTGGCTTTGAATTCGTTTTTCTCTATATCGAAGCCATTCTAATATTTTCAGAGAATATAAATGACCACATTGAATATCTAGACAAAGTCTTCAAGATATTAAAAGAGAATAGTCTGCAAATTGCAATAGAAAACTGCCAATTCATGAAAGAGGAAATTGGTTTCTTAGGCCACCATGTCTCAGCTGCAGGCATATGCTCTCCAGCGAGGAAAGTCTAAGAAATCAGCGAAATGCCCTTACCGACGGACTACAAGGGACTACGTTGATATATAGGTGTTAGGCAATTACAGAAGGATGATGCCTAATTTTGCTGCAATTGCAGCACGACTTCATCCTAAGGCTCGAGAGCTTGTCTGGAATGATGCTGCATGGGAAGCGTTTAATGCTACCAAGAAATCCCTGCCAAATTTAATCTAGTTACGTCACTCGTTAACGAATGACTCACTTAACCAGTTAGTGAGAGACAGTTCTCAATTCGCAATTGATGCTAAGCTTCATCAAATGGAGAATGGGTCTCCTCAGTCAGGGAATTTTTCTCCAGCAAGTTGAGCAAAACTCAGCAAGCATACGTCACCTATGACAGGGAACTCCTGGCTGCGTATGTTCCTGTGATCCACTTCAAACAAATGATCGAAGGTCGACATGTGCCTATATGTACAGACCCCAAACCATTAGTGTCTGACTTCTCCTCGCCGTTGCGTGCAAAGACGGCCAGACAACAAAGTAAGTGGACGGTGATTTTAGAATATGTCAATGGCATAGAGTACGTACATAATGAAGACAATGTAGTTGCTGATTGCCTATCTCGGAATGTCAATTTAATTCAAATAGACTTGTTTGACCTCCGTTCTTTGGCAACAGCACAGGAGCAAGTTGGAGAAGTGAAATCGTTTCAATCCGGATTAAAATCATTTCTCTTTCCCGGCAATACTCAATTTTGGTGTGAAATAACACCTAAAAATACCCACAACCGTTTGTTTCCTTAGCCTGTATAATATCGATTCTCAAGCAACTACGTAATATTTCCCATCCAAGGATTAAAGCGTCACTTTAATTAGTAAAAACGAGGTATTTCCGTCTAATAAAGAGAGGGACATACTTTCCTAGACGCGAGAATGCCTCTCATGTCGAGCAGCGAAAGTTAATCGCTCAACCAAGTCACCAATCTATCCCATTAGTATGCCCAATTCAAAATTTAAAACGGTGCACACAGACATTGATGGTCCGTTGCCGCCGTGCAAACTGCCTGGACAATACTACCCATCCCATAACCGTTACCTACCATCATGCATAGACAGAGCTACAAGCTGGATTGAAGCGTTACCGATTCCAGACATCACTGCTGTAACAGTCGATTTAGCCTTCTTAGACGGTTGGATCTCAAGGTTTGGCGTTCTTTTATGCGTAATAACTGACAAAGAAGCCAAATTTGAATCCTAACTTTTGAAGGAGTTATGAGCCCTCGTTGATTTTAATCGCCTGTGGACCTCGGCTACTGACTTACCACAAATGGGATAGTGGAAAGGTCACACGGAACTTTGAAGAGCTCTATAATGGCTCATCGGGAAGGATGATTAATGGCTCTACCCGTTGTTCTTCTAGGCATCCAATCTCTTCCTAGTGATTCGGGTTTTCGACGTTTACTGCAGTCCAAAACCCTTAGTTTCATCCTAATCTTCAAAAACTGACTCCAAATTTATCAATGAATTAGCTAAAATCATGTCGCAAATTGATTCTATACAAATTTCTGAAGGACATTATCACTTGTTACCGAAATCGTTCGTACCCAAGGAATTACGAGATGCCACATGTGTAGGTCCGAGTAGATTGCATTCGAAAACCCTTAGAAGCGCCTTATGCTTTCTCGTTCCGACAAACTGTATAAATTAGAATTCCCTAATGGACATCAAGATATGTTATCGATAGACAGAGTAAAACCGGCAAAGTTGCCGAATATATTTAATTACCTAGAGGAAAATTGTTCGCAACCAACAAATAGTCAAACGATTGAAAATAGACTAGTAATTTTAGATGCTCCGGAACAGAATGAAGGAGGATTAACAGAGAGTGGTGACAATAATTACAGTAAGGTGAAATCCGTTCTAAATACCCAAGAGAATGGTAGAAAAGCGGGCGTATATACTCGTATCGGTCGACGGGTAACATTCACTAAAGATTCCTCATACCGTTATTTCTAAATATTATTCGTGTAGAGCAAATTAGTGCATAAAATCATTCGTAACGTTAAATTTAATTTGCTTACGTTTCATAATCTCCAGTTAGTTAAAGAAAAGTCGTGTGGTGCATACACAGATAAAAAAATAAATCATAGGTTTTGTTCGCGAGGAGGAACTGCAGCTCATATATGCGAACACTGAAATAAATGTTTGTTAGCAGTGAAAAGTTGCAGCTCCTGCCTCCGAATGCCCCAAAGAACCTGTGAGTACCGTAAAAATGTATACGGAAGATTATTTCTAAATACATACGTAATCTTGTTTTAAAACTCTGTTTTCTTGGAGGAGAGAGAATGTAGTGCTCACATTGCAAGACTGAATGAGACAACCAAAGAGACCTCAGAAATAAGCACTTTGGAGTTTCATGAAGACTTATAGTAGGGTAGCCTTAAACCAAAATAACATGACATGAAAAGGGAATGTAAATGATAAGTGCTCTGAAATGACCACTGTTTCCCAATCGTAGATCTCTCTTTTGCATTATGATATAGATTAAATAGCTCAGTCATATTTCTCTAATTTATTATCATTCGCTTAATCACTTGCTTATTTTTATCAATAACTAAATAAGTTCTTTTTATCCATTATTAGACGAACTTAAAAAAGAAACGAGGGACTGGAATGTAGTAATTGGGGTTAATAAATTTAAAATTAGCGTAAAAGTCAATAGATAACAATTACAATCTTATTTCGTCCATATATTTAATATAAATGGAGTTTAATTGATGAAAAAAAGGATATGTTTTAAAGCCCTGAAATAAGAGAAATTGTGATAGTTGGCAACCATGTAAGGCATAACTATAGTTTATAAGAAAATTTTTAATATGGAATTTGTTTTGTATCTGTAAAACTAAAATATCTGTCATTAAAATAAAAACAATTTTACTATAAATTAATGTAACTCGAGTGAATAAATTTAATAAGGAACTAATAAATGACATAAAAATTAATTTAATGGAAATGTCAAAATACCACCTGCATACGGGCCGTGTATGTAACAAGGAAGCTAGACGCGTTTAAGGATGAATTCTCTTATAAAGAAAAAAAAATCTGACAACCGTCCTAGGTTCCCGCCCAATAAAGAATATTGAATCCAGCTCCAAGATTCCTTTTTTACCTTTGAGGAAATCTCTGATCCCCTTTAACAAGCCTACAATCAAGCAAGAAGAGAGCTTTCAACTCTTTTGGAGTCAGTGACTTGTGATTATCAGCCATTCCCAGTAGAAGCAAACAGGCAAGCCGAATCAAGAAACCCAATTTAGCTGCCCCAGGTGTGGTACCAAAACTCGGTGACAAATCACTCTCGAAGAAGCTTACCCAGCATACGCAACCTATACATATATACCATCTATCTCATCTCAATAAAAAACAAATCTCAATAATAATTCCACTTGACTATTTGCAGTATAGCATTCGTAAAATCACTCCACAACAACCTTACAAATCTAAAACACACTAGAATTTTTTTACCCAAAGCACCACTATATAGAATCATAAAGGGAACCTTGGTCTAAACACAGTTCCCCAATATATCCTTATATTCCCACCACTAGAAATGGTTCACCAACTTCTTTTCAAACATGTGCAAGAATCGTACACAAATAGACAAGAGAGAAATATCTACATACTATACAATGGACTGCTCGGTGTACCGGCAGTTAGTCACCCCTTCCCGCTATTGTATAGCATTGTGCCATTTATTTTTTCGGATTAATGACTCGCTTAAGAGTAGTGATTAAAAATTTTTGTAAGCGAAAAAGCTCGAAATTTTCGTTTGGAAAGTGGATCACTGGTTTTTCGATTGGAGAATGTGTAGGATGAAATCTTTACACCTTTGCTGGATAGAAGGACCAGAACCCCATCAAGCCTATCCGCAAGCCCCAAGGATAGCCTAAAGGTACAGTGAAAGACATATTTTGACTTTAGTCCCTCCCTCTCATTCTCTAATTCCACTCCTTTTTATTTTCCATTTCTTTTCTAAATATTTTTTCCCGGTGCATTCATTAATTCATTCACATTCCCAACAAAACACCCTCCCCCCTTTTCACCTTCAGCTATCTTACGATAGTATGGAGGGGAAATGATAGAGCCCCTTCGAATAACTCTCCGGGCCCTTTTGGATGTCCCAAAAGCAGACAGAGGCAAGGTATTTGACAAAGTTTTCGGGTCCCTGAATATCGCACTAGTACGACTTATCGAGATCCATAATGGTTACTCAGCCATTTGCGCGAGGGAGGCTGACTGTGAAGCCTTGACGTCAAGCAAGGACGTTAAATGCCGCAAGACCATAAACTTGAGACCAACCATACCGCCACAAATACGATCCCATCGTAGTTTGATCTGTAAGCGCATCGACTCCTGGGTCAGGTGTCACTCGGTAGACGAAATAGAGACTAAAGTTGAAAGTAACCACCCAGGAGCAAAGGTAGCTTAGGTTATCAAATAAAAAAAAATACACGCACGTGTTTAAGGTTGTCTTTGAGGATACGGCTATGACACAAAAAGCTAAAGAAAACGGTTTACTTCTCTTCAGCGTAAGAGTCTGCTCAGATCAGATGGAACGCGAGGAGTTTGTTGACTTGCAAATGTGCTTCCGGTGCTACAAGTAAGGCAAACATACTACTTATAACTGCCCTGACAAGTATAGCACACTGTGCTCTATGTGCGCCGATCGCGACCATTTCTGGCGTGATTGTAAAAGTAACGAACAAAAATGCCTAAATTGTGAAGGCAATAACCGGACTATGTCCATAGCATGTCCAGGAAAAAAAAAACAGCAACTCAAAAACAAACTCAGATAAAACGCGAAAGCGAAGAGAAGAAGGCCAATACCACTTACGCCAAAGTAGCCAAAGCCGCGATTACAGAGACCAACAACGAACGGACACACCTGCACATAGATAACGCTCATTCCACCAAAATAATGTGTTACATATATTATGCATACATTGCGAACATTACTCGCCCAGATACTTTTGCCACCGAAGTCACTTGCATGTTTGCAAAAAAACAGAATGTAGGAGATGTGGTTTGCGGACAACCCGCCTTCGGAGGAAGTTATGCGAATTACCGTAGCTCCTCAGTGCGAAGATTCATGCCAAAAAATTTCCGCGCCCTATAACACAGCCAATGCACGCGATCCATGTCTAAATAAACCAACAAACACGCAAACAGCAAAACAAGGGCCCACAACACCCAGGAAAAATACCACCACTACAAACAACACACCCATCACTGAAGCAGTGCGTCACAAGGAGACCACGTCTCCACGGTCGAGGAAAACCTCATCAAAAACCCGCCCTAGGTCAACCTCCTCCTCTTTGCAGGGTAGAGTGTACCAGCTCAAATACCATGCCAGAAGATTACACCTTGAAATCCTTACCCCCGAGTCAGCTCCTTTCCCAAAGGAGTTGGATTCTCGCAAAGTAGCGGAAGGTATCGAGATTGGAAGGTACAAGTGGAAATGCTCGGATGAGGTTCCTGAGCGGCAGAAGGAAGATTCCCTCGCCCAAAACATGGTGAACTTGACCACGGACTGCTTTTATACGATCAGAGACATGAAATACAGAAAAAAAAGAAACGGCAGGGAGCGTATCCCGCCCAGTATACCACACGGGGCTAAAGTAGAACGGTAATAAACGTCTACTTTAATCCCGCATACTAAGGAACCAACACTACACAATATAGCAGATAGACTTACGATACTACACATGAACGTCAATGGATGGGACGGAAAAGGTTCTACCTATGACAATATAATACGACAGAGTGACCCTGACCTAATACTCAAATCGGAACACAGATTGACTCCAATTTTCAGTACGACGTCATTAGCAAGAACCACAGTCAGAAACGGCATGACGGATGTGCAATAGCCGTCAAAAAAGGATTTAAATATAAGCCCTTAGGAGACTTAGATGAAGCTTACATTGCTATTAAAGTAGGTACTTCCATCGGGGGACTGGTCGTTGCCACGGGGTACCAATCCCCGAGACGTGGCTATGTGCCCATACACAATATCTTGCAGATATTTGTCCACCGGAGAAATTTTCTCTTCGCTGGCGATCTAAAGGCAAGATGTGCAGCGGCAGAATATACCTCTTACAATAAAGCAGATAAAAACATCAAGACACTGATCGACCGGTAATATATGACAAGACTCGGACACGATTTCCCGACATTTGTAATTGCGACAACAGGCACAAAACCTGACATAGTTTTTTCTAGCGTCAGGTTTCTTTTCAACTATTACATTGAACCGGGCCCCATTATTCCGAGCGACCACCATGCTATTAAAATTACGGTAGCAGTAAACCCCATACAAATTCCAATCCCAGAACGCAAAAGCTACAAGCAAGCGAACTGGAAAAATTACAGAAATTCCCTTTAAAATTACATCCCCGACCCATTGTATGACTCAAACTTAGAAGAAATAGATGAGGAGCTGGATAAACTTACCAATTACCTAATAGAAGCCGATTTAAATAGTATTCCCCATATTAAATATAAAACTCTCCCAGCTCCCCCCTGGACCCCTCCCATGAGAGCCCTGGCCCAAGAATATAGACACTTGTTCAATGTATTAGCGTTGAAGGGCCTCAACCACGAGCACGAGCTATTTCCTCGTCCAGTAGAAATTGGCCAAGATGATTTTCATCCCCAAAACGGGAAAATCCCCGGACTGCCCTGTCAGCTTTCGCCCAATATCTCTCTTAGAGTTTGCTGGCAAGGTCTTTGAAAAGATGTTCGCTAACAGGGTTAACTCATTTCTGGATGAAGCCAACTTGAATAACGAGCAGCAACACGGCTTCAGACGGAAAAGAGAGACTGACACGGCACTAGCGGTTGTCACAGAAAAGCTCGCTAAGATCAAGGCAGATAAAAGGCATGTCGACCTAGTGCTCCGAGATGTCAAAAAAGCTTCTGAAAAGGTTTGGAAGAGTGGCCTACAATTTAAGATCCTTCAAATAGGCTTCAACTTCATTCTTGAGAGGATTTTGTGCGACAAAATAATGGAGAGGAGAGCATAGATACAATTCAGAGAGCATAAAGTCACTGAATTCGAACTCGAAGCAGGGGTCCCTCAAGGGAGCCGTCTCAGTCCCCTTTTATACAACATTTATACATGTGATCTAGCACAGCTACTCTCTGAGGGTTCGGTATACGTTCAGTTCGCTTATATTATATCGCAAATTTGTACCACCGATTATGTTCACAAGGAATTCATGGCAAGAAACACAGATAGGGAGATATCTAACATCAACTCCTTCGAGAGGAGATGGAAGATATCAACCAATGCCCCAAAATTCAAAATAATTCTCACGTTTTGGAAAACCTTCAACGATATACGTGTGGGCGGGGAGCGAATCCCTTACTGCACAGAAGGGACGGTTCTGGGGCTCAAGATCAGCACGGGGGGTTACACGAGTCATATCAAGCGTACAGTCGCGAATGCCAAGAGGGATTTGAAAGAATTTTATAGGTTTCGTACCTTAAGCTTCTCAAATAAATTCAGGATATTCGATGTGTGCATATCCGCTCGAGACTCCTGCACCCCCCACCCCCTCGTGCCACTGAACGAGAGCACAGAGACCCGCATTGCGAAATTACAAAGAATACAGAACAAAGCGGTGTTTATTATCACAGACACCCAAAGAAGTGAACACAAAAGACAGAGGGAGCTCCACGCTAGGATTGGATTATCTCTGATTAACGTCGCTCTCCACGAGAGAGTAAAGAGGATCTGGCAAGCCGTTGGCACTCGCCTGTACCCCCGAGTTATCTCGTACACACTTGGACATTGAGGTCGGTGGACAAAAAAAAGACCTTTTAAAAGCAGCAAGGCTTTGAAAGATAGCGACGTGACTCCAAAGTACACATGACAAAGTCAACAAAATACAACTAATGATCTGTGCAATGTTCAGGTTTCTTGACTATTAATCACATCACAACACTAAGATTACCAATTTTTACAAAAAATTTTGAAGTAGTAAATTCAAAAGTAGAAATTCACTTAAAAACCTTTTTCAAAAACCCAATCGGATCAAATCTAGCCTAAATGAATTAACAGGTTTAATCTAATTAGTATAAGCTATAAATTTTATAGTTTATAAAAAAAAACATAAAACATAAAAACAATCAAAACTTCCAAAACAGAGATACCCTTTCACCAGGGACCTATATTCTTTAACCTCACCCAATTTCATCACTTTACTCTCACTCTCTAAATTTCACCAACTTTTTAAGTCAAAGTCCAAGTACATACTATACAATGGTGGCCCAAAAGGTACCACTCTTAAACACTGATATTCAACCTATTCGCGCACGCCATACCCTGCCACAACACTCCTCTCGGAAAAGTACAATCCTACACAGATGACGTCACAATAACATCGTCAGAGCATAAAAATATATTCAAGAATAATGAACCCCAGAAAAATGGTTCTAAAAACATGAGAATCTTTGCTTCGCCACAAAAATCCATATTATTCACTTCACACAACAACGAATGAAACCACCCCCCTATCATCATACTACAAAATCATAGCATCCCACTAAATGTAACCCTTACAATATTAGGGCCTCACCTATGGTACGTACATACCGTTACACAAGCATCTGTAGCAAAATCAACAAACATCGATTCCCTACGTACTCTTTGGAGAATATAAATAAACCCTAACCACTTTATATAAACAACTTCCTATACTAGATTCATTTACGCATCGCTTGCCTGGAACCCCACTACTGCAAATTCTAACAATTATACTCGAAGCATCGCAAAATACATCTTTGATCAATCACCGGTTGCACACAACCCACCCTTTCGAGCCACCTACACTCAAATACCAAAATATCCCCCATACATGAAAATTTAAACGTGAAAGAGTTTTACACCAAGACACGCTTCCAATTACACCAAAAAAAAAAAACTCGCATACATAGTCAGCCGCCAGTTACATAACCTCCCAATAGATTCCGTACTGACTTCGCCTTAGCGAAGAACCCATATTCTCTCCACAGAAGCACTCCAGGTACTCTCTGCAGGCAGATTATTTTGATTATTCGCTAGATTGTCATACTCACAAAGTGATTCAAACTCAACATCTGCTAAACCATAAATAATTTTTAAAACTTCGATCAGTTCTCCACCGAGTACTTTATTTTCCAAGGATAAAAATATTAAGATTTTCGATCACTTTAGATTAATTTCTAAAAACGCCCCATATCAGATAACAAACCGACCTCTGTGTGACCATGCCTTAGAAAACAACACTTAATAACATGCCCAAACCTTGATCCCGAAGCATAAAGACAGACTATCCCAATTCAGAGCCTTCCTGGTCCATGCGGTCTAACCAAAATGAGTCAATTGGTCAAAAGTGTGACAACTTCTACCCTTCTAAAACACTATCCCCCTGCACTCCAAAGCAGTGCTTGGGAGTGACTATGATACTACTTCACGGACTGTTAACTTTAGTTGGATGATGCATATCGCTCATCTCCCAACTATTGCCACATGAAAAAATATCACTTTTTCCCGGTTAATTCAAATTACTTTTTTTAGAGTTGCTATGTTTGGTGCCGAATTTGTTTCCCTGAAGATCCCTACCGAGTCCTTCCGTTTGCGCATTTTATGGACATTTACTTTGAAAGGAAATGTTTTATGTCCGATCCATTTTTCCCATTCTTTATCTATCTATTCCCATTTTTACTTTTTTGTTCTTCATTTTATCCACGCTTCTATAGGTCCAACAAGGGATAAAGAGGAAAAGAGTCAAAATTCTCAAACCTTTTTTTCAGTTAACCAAGCTCGGTCAATATCCACGGTTCATTGTCAAGCCGTAGACTCTGCATTTCACAACAGAAACGTTTGCCCGTCTTAGTCTTTTGCCCTCTACATCTGGAGTCGGTGGATAATATTTTAACACTTTTTCTTTGTCTAGTACTCATTGGGTGCGCCACAACTTTTACATGGGCAAAGATTGTTATTCACTATTCTAAGTCCATAGTCCCTAAGGTCATTGACCCCTTTTCTATCACATTTACTTTAGTACTATAGTATTTTTCACTTGCTGCAAACTTATCTTTCGTAATATCGTGTTAAATAAACCACTTAAATACCAGAAAATCTTCCCTTACCTTTTAGGTACAACCTAAATATCGTTGGTCTGTCCTTTACCATGGAAGTTAATCTTGCACTCTTTCAGAGGTGCTAAAAATTCATTGTAATCTGTACATTTATTGTCATTCGAATTCAACACTACGCTAGCGGAGAAAAAATAAAAAGGGATTTTCTTTATTAACACAAACAATGCCTGTATGATCTTACACTTAGTAAAATTACCCACAAGTGACGGGAAAATTTGCGGTTATTAAATACAGGCACACAAGTCGCAAATTTCCGGGTTACTTGCCTTCATGTATTTAGGTACTTTCGGTTAAAAGACACATTTGTAATATGTAAAAGCTGCATTATCTGTACAATTTTACATACATTTTAGATCACATTTCATCTCTTCCTAATAAGAAAAGGACGAGATTTATGACGCAATTCATTATGTTGCGATAGATCCAAGGAAGTAATATGTAACACTGCAAGACATTTACGCTCTGTCAATGTAGAAAATATTTTGGTTAACAGGTAAAAAGCCTCTTTAATATGACTGGATAAACATTAAAAACCTGACTGATTCATCGAAAAAATACTATAAATAGGGAAAACTAAGACTGAGGGACCACTATGCAGTAATTAATTGGACGCATTTGGACGATCCAATAGGGAATTGTGGGAGAAATGGTATGAACCCTCGCTATACTCTAGAGTGAGTATAAACAGTGCGACAGGAGGTTGTCTGAGACGGAAGTAGAGAGTCTTTGGGGTGTTTTAGCCCCCCTTGGAAGGGAGTTCCGAGTACCTCTTCAACCTCGACGGCGGAATCAACGGAGGACTGCCAGTTTAAGCGTTCCGCCTTTTCTCCACCCTTCTCCAGGCCCCCTGGAAAGGAAATTCCATTAGGAGCGGTGTTGGAGGGGGATCCCTGGCTGGGGTCTTCGATGAGGCAATAGAGGGAGGAAGACGAATGCCGACTCGGGTAGTCCTCGATCCCGGACGAGCACTCGCTGATTCCGGAGTCGCTTCGCTCATTCACTGAACTCACACTGGAGGACTTAGAGGGCGAGCTTTTGGGAGGAGACGGGACATTTTGACTGGATGGAGAGGATGGTGGAGAGGCTGTGCGGTCTTCGGGAAGGGTGGCGAGGCGATTAGGTGAGGAGTTCCTGAGGTTGGTCAAGTTAGTCATGCGTCCCAAGGCACGAATTGCATTACCGGTTTTCTGACAAAGGAATTAAGGAACACGACAAGGTTAGTAAGAGCAAAACACTCACGAAAATCAACACACTAATAAAGGAACAAAAAAAAAACGTTGTAAAGAGACAAAAAAAATTAAAAAGAGAAAAATATGGTTGCAAAGGGAAACCAATTTTGCAAAGAGAAAAAAAAATGTTGCTGAAAAAAAGGTTGGAAAGAGACAAAGAAAGGTTGGAAAGACAAAATAATTGGAGGGGACCAAAAAACCAAAAAGGGTTCAGGCCAAAAGAGAAAATGGGTGGGGATCAAAAGAGTAAAGGGATGGGGACCTAAAGATCTAAAAGTGGTGGGGGGTCAAAGAGCGAAAATTGGAGACGAGCGAAAAGTGGAGACGAGCGAAAAGTGGAGACGAGCAAAAAGTGGAGACGAGCAAAAAGTGGAGACGAGCAAAAAGTGGAGACGAGCGAAAAGTGGAGACGAGCGAAAAGTGGAGACGAGCAAAAAGTGGAGACGAGCGAAAAGTGAAGACGAGCGAAAAGTGGAGACGAGCGAAAAGTGGAGACGAGCGAAAAGTGGAGACGAGCGAAAAGTGGAGACGAGCGAAAAGTGGAGACGAGCGAAAAGTGGAGACGAGCGAAAAGTGGAGACGAGCGAAAAGTGGAGACGAGCGAAAAGTGGAGACGAGCGAAAAGTGGAGACGAGCGAAAAGTGGAGACGAGCGAAAAGTGGAGACGAGCGAAAAGTGGAGACGAGCGAAAAGTGGAGACGAGCGAAGAGGAAGATCGAAAAAAGGGGCACTAGAAGAGGAAAAAAATGGCACTAGAAGAGAAAAAAGGGCACTATGAGCGCGAAGAGTGATAAAAGAGACGAAGAGTGATAAAAGAGACGAAGAGCGATAAAAGAGACGAAGAGCGATAAAAGAGACGAAGAGCGATAAAAGAGACGAAGAGCGATAAAAGAGACGAAGAGCGATAAAAGAGACGAAGAGCGATAAAAGAGACGAAGAGCGATAAAAGAGACGAAGAGCGATAAAAGAGACGAAGAGTGATAAAAGTGACGAAGAGCCATAAAAGAGACGAGAGCACAAAAAGAAGAGACTAAGATCAGAAAAAAGAGATAAGCCGAAAAAGGAAGATAACCGAAAAGAGACGAAGAACGAAAAAAAAGAGTAAGAGCGGAAAAAATGTGGAGATCAGCAAAAAATGGGGAGGAGCCAAAAAGGCGGAGAGCCAAAAATAGGGGTAAAGAAAGGGATAAAAGAGAAAGGGGTGAGAAAGGGATATGAAAGGTGTGGACAAGGAGACAAAAAAGGTGGATAAAATGAGAAAAAAACGGTGGAGAAAAGGTCACATTAAGTCAGTAAAGGAGGGACAAAAAGGTGGCGGATGGGGGATGAGTAGGATGAAAGAGGGTAAGTAGACGGAAAGAGGGGAAATTCGAAGAAAGGGGAAAAGGGAAAAATGTGGGAGAAAGGAGACCAAATTAAAGGGGTGCGAAAGATGCCAAATTAAAAGGGAGAAAAATAAAGGTGAAAGACACGAAGATAAGAGAAGAAATTAATGCAGAGGAAAAAAATAAATTAGAGCAAAACGAGGGTCAACCAAACTATGGAAGAGAGAGAATATGCGCGATTGTTTACTCAAAACTACTTAACGAAAACCAACGATGCCATTTTCAGCAGAATGCAATGAGAGCTCCGTTCGGAAGTGAAGAGAGGGGGGAAGTTAAAATGGGCACAAAGTACAAAACTCGCCTAGTCTAAAGAGGATACTACTTGGTTAGTTTAGGAACTGGAGGAAACTATTTTCAAAACTTCACCAATCTCCCGGGAGGACACGCATATTACGACCAAATGACCCTCTCCTCCGGATGCCGGCCCTCACTTATTAAGACAGGTTAAGCTCAAGCTACTCTAATCATTTCCCTTGCCTGTCCTCTCCCGCTTCTTTTCCCACATAGCAAATTTTCCCTCATTGGATTAATCATTTTGTGAATGATTTCTTGGTTATAAATCGCACCCCGGATTACCTATCCAAGATATCTCGATTTAGACCCAAATGATGCGTGAGATGTAGGATGGGAACCCATACTGCAGCTGACATCTTGAGGATTCCATACTCTCCCAGCCCTAATGGCCAACGTTGCGTACCATCCCGGCCACAATTCACATATGTAGGAGGATATACGTCCTCCCTCTCTTCCACACATTTTCACTTCCCCATCTTCAATACTTTCTTCGCAGATCTCTCCTTAGAGTGTCTCAGTAGAAGATGCCCTCGTCGGTGTTCGCCTTATCACTCAAGGATGCCCTTCATTATGGTTCCCAGTACTGTTAGTCACACTAGGAAATAAAACGAAAGAGATTGAAGTGGACCAAACCAAGAAATCTACTCAACAATTCAACCGGTTGGACAAGGGAACAACCCTTTACCTGCCACTTCCGTCTTATGATGAAGCGCTTGAGTTTATCTGTGGAGAGCACCACCTTCTTCATGGACCTCTCCGACTGGGCCAACCATCCCCCACGGAGGCACTCTGCCGCATTAGGCCGCTTCCTACAAAAACAAAAACCCCAGTTTAACTACAGTCTCGTCTCAAGGCAGGGTGGTAGTGCTATAACCCAAAGTCAACAAGGGAATGAAGGGGTTCGATTCCTTACTCTTTTCTCTTGTCGAGTATCCGGGTGATGAAGTCTTTAGCGTCGGAGCTAATGGCGTCGAACGCTTCGTCGTCGAAATCGAACTCGGCTCGAGTGATGTTGGCGAAGGTCTCAGCATCGTTCTCTCCCATGAAAGGAGACAGACCTGACAACCTGCAGCCCACGGGTTACCCGGTTGGATTACTACTTTCTCATTAAAAATACGAGTTTTATTCAGAAAACATGTGACCAACATGTCAAGTTCAACCGCCGAAAATAATGTAAGGAGCAAATGAAAGTAAAGGGTGGCTATAAAAAAATCAGGGAAAATTCTTAAAAATAAAGCGCTATAATAGGACTTGTCAACGCTCAATATGCCGAATTGGCGTATTGTACCTCCAGGAACAAGTTAGTAGAAGGACTAAAAAGGAAGTATGGTCTTAATCTTCCCCCCTAGAATAAAATGAAATACAGAGTAATCACGCCTTGACGACCCGTAAGTCCTGCGAGAGATTTGAGGGTACTTACAGCACGTAACAGATTACGCCAACGGACCACATGTCTGATGAAAACGATATCGGTTCATAGTTGATTACTTCCGGAGCGACGAACTCGGGTGTACCGAAAAGCACTCTGCATGTCTCATTTGGATTTAGTCTTCGCGCCAGACCGAAGTCGATCAGTTTGATTTGATGAGAGCTTCGACGTACGCACAGGATATTCTCGGGCTGGGGGAAGATGGCACTTCAGAGAAAGCGCGATTTGTTAAACCTCTAAACCAACGATCTCCAGATGAGAAAGTTTTCAAGAAAGGTTTTTTTTCAGTCACAATAGGAAGTAAAATTGTAGAAGATACGTATTGTAAATAGGAGACTGGCAAAATATGTTAGCACTAACCTATAGCAATCCTTCTCAACTATAGAATCTAGTGTCATGAATTCAACTCCTTTTCTTCAGGAACTCTTATCAACTACGAACGCAATCACAAACAACTGTATTCTATCCTCTCGGTAGAATAAATTCAGCTAGAAACAGATCCTTTTCACACTCCCAATAAAATGGAGTTTGGAGAAACCTTTCATTGAACACTTCTCCCTTAACCCCCCCAACCTGGCACATTACACTGCAAACAATTCTCCATCACCAAAAGTCTCAACATCCCACTAAAGCTCCTCTAAAATTGAGAATATAATACTGTTCACTTTTATTCAGCCGGGCGTAGCCGAGTGGAAACACCTTTTAAGGTTTGAATCCCACCTTGAGCCGTTTTAACCTAAGGCTAAACAACTCGGAACATTCTATTATAGGCCTTCTTTCCCTTTCCCCTTTGTTCGATGTTTGCATACAACACACCCACAAAACACTATAAGTAGCTTAAATTCAACTTGTCAACGATTTTTAATTAAATAAATCGTAATAAATGAATATGATTTACCCACTAAAAGAAATATATGTGAAAGAAGAAAATGATGAAATAGGTGAATACACAAAACTAGAAAAGTTTTATGACTGAAGATAATAAAAGACACTACCAAGGGTAGGAGAGTTCAGCAAAAAAAAACAAATAAGTTCGTTCAAAAGAGCACAAAGACTTAAGAGGTAGAAAATTAACTTCCCTCGTGGGGTAAACTTCGCCATCAACGGATTGTCCACTCCACTCCTACAAAAGACTACCGAACTTTCATTTCATGCAAATTCTTTCAAATACCATCGAATAAAGGCTTTTATACAATCATATTTACGCAAAAGATGCTTTCAACTCACTCCTGACAGTAGAGTACCATGAGGACTACAAATATATAAATATCAACCGTGGACGAGATAGAAAGGTTAAAGACGTCGAAATAATTTCTTTCCATCTCCCCCACACATTGACCAATACAATTTCACCAAATTACAGCAAATCCTTGAAGATATCCGTTGTCAGAGAAAGTGCAAATGGAATTTTCACTCGCGCTTTACATTTCTTAGGAGCTAAAGTCGTCCCCTACCAGCACGCGGAGAACAACTCTATACTAGGATGCGAAGGCAAAAAGTGTAGTCAACCAAGAAAAACAGACAGAAACTAAGATATGAAAACGCGATTCTATTTATTATAGAAAGACAGTCAGTGAAAACTAGGAGATAAAAACCGCAGAGTACAAGAGAGGACAATATAGTACAATACTGGATAATGTAAAGTTAACAAAAAGGAAAATGCTTGCTCCTACTCACCTTGAGATCGAGATGGACGATACTGTGACTGTGCATGTGGGCGACGCCTTCGCAAATCTGTCTCACGAAAAGGATGCAGTCACGTTCCGTCAGCGCGAAGTCATCGGCGACCACTCGCTCAAACAGTTCTCCACCAGAAATGCTGAAATTCATCATTATTAGAAGCAAATACAACACACCTTGGTAGACAATGGTGACATGTGCTAGAATTAGAAGAGAGATAAGAGCACAGTAAAGAGAATCGAGGAGACCACCTTCACCTTGGTACAGACCAGTTTTGTCATAATATGCGCTCTAGAGACTCAATGCTCTTAACATCTTAAGCATCTCATAGTATCAAAGATTCATCTTTATGCTTTTGGACCTCAAAGTAAGCTATTATTAAATTGTTGTTTTGTTATCATATCCCAATCACTAATCATTTAATTTTATTACTTTTCTATTGTTTTTAGTATATTTATTATTGCTATTGCATCACCCTTCCTTTTCCTTCGGCGGGGATCCCATCACCGTTAAATGTTATCCCCCAAAGATCATTCTGACAATCGCTGGTAAAACCGTGGCACGATAACTGGTCCTCGTTAGAGGAAGGCATGGACAAGAATAACGGTAGTACCGAGTTTACAAACTAACCAGCGACCGTGAGTATCCATCTAGTTCAAGAATCACCGATTCTATGACCAAAGACTGTGAATCAAAGACACCTACAGCGGGTTCCGTAGACGCAAAAATTACGTGTATGGGAATGAAAAGCGAGAGAAATGTTGTGATTGGCCATCTATATAATGACGTATGCGAACGGAATTTCCTGCGCGTGTGGGTCATACTTGGCGTTAGATCGTAATTAGCGGTCGCTCTCCTCGAGTGCTGAAATCCTTTTGCATAGTCTTTCGCTGGAAATCGAACGCTGTAGCCAGGGAGCGGAATCTAGCGCATTATCCACTTAGATAAGAGTGTTCCATCACGCTATCTAAAATAGCTCGATAATTCATACATCGCCAGGAAACACAGAACACTCCGCCCTACGAATCACGGGAGCTAATTGGTGAGAATGGGTTTATATAGAAAGAGAAAAAGTTTGGGGAGAATTGTAGAAGGAAACAAAAACTTGTCGAGATCTGATAATCACAAAGAACACTTAAACCTAGGAAATTGTACTCCTTTGCGGAGGAATTTAGCCAAAATGAATGAGCTCAAACACACAAAAAACTCCTCCTGCAGGTGGTTTCCCCACACTCTGATGTGACGAGATCATTTTTACCCAAATCCTTTGGAGGGAGTTTGATAACCATCTTTCATTCTGTTAAGTACTCTGGCTTTTCTAATTATCTAGAGGACCTTTGTGTCCAATTTAGAGTACTTTTCCTGATCAACTTACCACAGGTGAACCCCTAATCTTATAGAGATTATAATTCTACACTCAACCGATTCAATCGAGCGTAGTCGATCTCAAACGTATCTTGTGCCGATAAGATCCATCAATATAAGCAGATTACGGACATATCACAAATTCGGAGTTTGAGGGTTCGTGAATGTTAAACGGGAACTTAGACAACCTTCTGATCCGGGATCAGGAAGTTAACATTCACGAACCCTCAAACTCCGAATGAATAGAAACGTGTTAACACCTACTATTATCACACACAGTCCATTTAAAAAGCCAGTCTGATGACTGCAACCAAGGACATACTCACCGAATAATCGCTCACAAAGAGGAAATTACTCTGCGTGTCAAATGTCGTTAAAAAAAAGTCCAATATCTCAACAAGAGTCAATAATTTGAAACTACAAAATGTGATCCAATTTGTAGTCAATGCATTAGACACCGAGGGTGGAGACGCAAGACCGACTTACTATTCCATGATCATGACGCAGTCGCGTTTTCTCTCAAAAGCTGCCAGCAACTGAAGAAGCTTTGGATGCCTCAACGCATTCATGATTGAGATTTCTTCCCTCACCTGAAAGGTGACCATTAAATTTCATTAAAAACGAACACGAACCAACGAAGTTAGCAGAAAATGATAACAAATGTTCGCGGTGGAAGTGATGAAATCAAGGAAAATGAAAATATGAAGTCTTTTTGTAATGCTAGAGATAGGAAGCGTTGGCAACTCTCTTCTACCTGCTCTGCAACAATAAATCGTCCTGCGAAGACTAAATAAACCCTTTCAGCGAGAATCCATACCCCAAAGCGTCTCTTCTCACTCTTTTTGTATTAATATCAGAGCCTTCGGAGTCAAACTGCAATCAATTCTGCTATATTTTGTTATTTCAAGGATTTGCCCTCGTCTCTTTTAAGTGTACTAAATTCCACATGTGCCATTCTTTACTCAACCTAAATTTTTTTGCCTAGAGAATGTTGCGAAAATCTATTATTCTTAAAAAAAAAAGGTTGGTCAATGTGGTGTAGGACAAGTTTTAGCAAGAAATAGTAATGACCAGTATAACTGGAAACAGCTCTAACTTCAATAGCAAACCTTGTCACCTTTTCATGGCATGACGGTACATTATAAACATCTAGGAAAGAAATTATGCAAAATTTACGTGCACACGAGAGTAGGAGTTGGAGACTTCCTGAAGTGCAATAAAAAATCAAGGTAGGAGCTGAAATGGTAAGAAATGAAATTCAAGAGTGACAAGGAAGTAGTTAAACTTCATGTACTTGAACAACTGAGGTCAGCAAACTATAGAAACAACAACGGCGCCGGCCCTTAGAAAAAGAGCTGGGTTGAGATTTCGAATGAATATCTCCGGACTTGGAAATGATTGAGACTCAATATGGAATAAGCGTAACCTGAAATTTTTCAATTAATTCACCGCAACTACTTTCGTTAACAGTGTACGTTCATTTCACTGACTTTCGTGTACCGTGCATTTTAATGATCCAGCTTCCCTGTACCGCGTCTCTTTATCGAGCCGACTTTCTTGTACCCGCCTCTTTACCGACCCGACTTTCCTGTACCGTGTCTTTTTAAGGACCCGAGTTTCCTGTACCATGTCTTTTTAACGACCCGACTTCGCTGTGCGGTGTCCCTTTAACGATCCAACCTTCATATTGCCGTGTCCCTTTAGCAACCAGACTTTCCTGTATCGTGTATCTTTATTCGTTGAATTCCCTTTAACTTGTACCTCCACCGTACTGATCTTCCCAATACATGTGCGTTGATCAAACAGATCTTTCGAATACATGTCCGTTTACCAACAGACTTACACAAAACGTTGCAATGTAGTATAAGTTTTACTGAGCACGCCATCTCCTCCCACAATGTGGATGCACACACAGTCGACTTCCTGCAATGTGTATGTACACCGAGCCGAATTATTGTAATGTAATCGTACACCCAGCCGACTTCCTGCAATGTCTACATACATCGATATGACCTTCTGTAGAGGGTACATACACTGGGACGGCTTGGGCAATCATTAACAAGACACACAATACTAAGAGGCTCACCGATTCAAACACGGTCTCGAACGTTCATCGAATTGCAAAATGGGATTCGGAAATTCTCCAAATGTACTTACTGGAAGCAGATAATCACTTAACTGATTTTCTGGACGCTCTCTTGACGTGGGTGTTTACCAAACCCACTCGCTCTCTTGACGTGGGTGTTTACCAAACACAATCACTCTCTGGACACGGGAGTTTACAAAACGCTCTCACTCTCTGGACGCGGATGTTTACCAAACCCACTCGTGGGTGTTTACCAATCCCACTCACTCTCTGGACACGGGCGTTTACAAAACGCACTCACTCTCTGGACGCGGATGTTTACCAAACCCACTCGCTCTCTTGACGTGGGTGTTTACCAATCCCACTCACTCTCTGGACACGGGCGTTTACAAAACGCACTCACTCTCTGGACACGGGCGTTTACAAAACGCACTCACTCTCTGGACACAGGCGTTTACAAAACGCACTCACTCTCTGGACGCGGATGTTTACCAAACCCACTCGCTTTCTGGACGCAGTTGTTTACAAACTCACTCACTTTCTGGACGTAGATGTTTGCCAAGTCCAATATGGACTCTGATGACCACCAAAACCCCTTTTTGGAGGCGGATGTTTACCAAACACACTAGATGTGGATGTTTACCCACCTCTTTCTTGATCTGCATGTTTAACAACACACTTTCTGGATATGGACGTTTACCAAACATTTTCCTGGACACGAATATCCACCAAACGCACTTTCTGACGCAGATGTCCACCAAACTATCTTTCTTGACTGAAGATGACCACCAACCCTACTTTTTAGCTGCGGATTGTCCTACACAATTTTTTGGGGTGGGTTTTCATTAAATCGAGTTTGTGGAT
Source organism: Ceratothoa steindachneri (assembly GCA_963969495.1). Taxonomy (NCBI): domain Eukaryota; kingdom Metazoa; phylum Arthropoda; class Malacostraca; order Isopoda; family Cymothoidae; genus Ceratothoa; species Ceratothoa steindachneri. Next base: position 144,066,537 of record OZ018330.1, on the reverse strand, counting down.
GCGGAGTTTGAGCAAACCGATTTCCTTCACTCGGACCTTCACCGAACTGAGTTCATCGACGTGAACATTTACAGAACCAAGTTGCCCTTCATTGGGGCTCTGAGTACTGACCTTGTCTCTTTCCTCTTTGCGGATACATTTGATGAGCTTGGCCGCTCGTCGTGCCCCCGTTGGTTTCTCAGATACTTTGTAAACTACACCGAATCGCCCTTTGCCCACTTCCTCGTGCTGCTCGAACATCTGATCGAATACTTCTCCGGCCTCAAGGGCGACCTTGCCCAATTTGTAAGGCGAGACATTAACTGTAATGAAAGAGATTGTTAAGGCTCAGAAATGTTGGTTTGTTCATCTTTTACAACAGATTCGTACATATTTACTTGGGATTCTAATCACTAGTTTGGATTGGAAGGAACTACTAGTTTGCATTGCTCAAAATCTTCTCAATGCAAGCAAGGACTTATCATACGATAACTAGAGTACAAACTAGGCATACCTCACTAAAGAGACTCATTTATCGAAGTCCCGCAAATAATATCCAGGGGAAAATTAATACCAAGATCATCAACCACCTATTGACCGGAAGCAACCAGAAGTCCACCTCAATCCCGCTCTGAATCCTGCTAACTTACTATCCATTTCGTCTTCGCTTAGCTCACTAAGGGAGTCGCTCAAATCGTCCAGAGTGATCGGGATGGAGGACTTGGAGGGTTCGGATACGCCGTGAATGTTTTCCGCCCTCACGCGGAATTCGTACTGGGCTCGCTTCTCTAACCCTGCTGCCTTGAAGGACGTCGAATGCCAACTGAAAGATCCGGGCACTGATTACAGGGGTATACGCCCAAAAGGTTGACAAACGCATTAACCCTCACGGCCAAGACTGTACCACCCTTCTTAGTAAAAGGGCTAAGAATTCCACTGGAGACAAGACATTTTTTTCGAATTTAAAGCAAAAACCAACGAATGAAAATCCCGCAAAGTTCGTAAGAAGAGAAAATAGAAATATGCGGAAGACAGCTGCAGATTCTCCTGCAGGCTTTGGAGCCCCGAAGAGCAGAAACTGGCGTTGGGTCCAAGGGATAACGCAGTCATCCAGATGTCAGTGGCAGCAGTTGCCCATGACATCTGGAGGCAGTAGAAGTGGAAAACAGGAAGTTGAAAAGAGTGGGAAAAGGTACAGGCATGTTGAAAGCAACACACCCTCGAGTAGAGAGAAGTAGGATAGGGTTATTCCCCAACCTTTTCCTGTCCCGGCCACAACCAGGAATGAGTGGATGGAAGCTGGCTGGCGGCTAACCCGCTAAATTATCCAGACAAAATAGACTAGAAAAACATTGTAAAGAAATGTTCGAAAAAATAACCGGAAGATGTCTAGATGGAATAAAGTCCAGGTAGCTTCAATCTAGTTCGAGACTACTGGGAGCACTGGCGCCGCGAGAGTGTACCGCTCGTCCAGTTGGCAGTTGTAACAATTTATACGCCCCCCTCCCTTGCAAAGGTGGGGTGACCCGTATAAGTACCAAGCTTCCTGGTTCTTAAGGATCCAACCTATAACAAATCTGTTCTATCTATTCATTTGGAGAAAGTAATTTTAAAAACAATGAACAACGAGGGTATTTATGCCAGAAAGTTCGGAAGGTGGTGATCTTAGAGAAAATAAAAGGGTGGGGAAGGCAATAAAGTACCTTATTCCGGGTGCTAGTGACCGAGAGAACTCCTACTTCTCAATAGATCAAAATAAATAGTAACAAAGGGAAATGCAGCTAAATTAAAATGGCGAACGACAGAAAATTAAAGAGACTAAATGTATGAAAAAAAAAGAATAAAAAGGATGTAAAAATAAACAAAAATCATAAATCTAAAACTTACGCACACAAATAAGGAGTCACCAAAATCAAATTCTCACCCCCTTTTCAAAGAAGGAAAAAAAACGCATCTTGAGCCATAAGAGACGTTAGATTCCCACCTTGGGACAGTCAATAGTAAAACACCGATATATAGGTCTACAAATTAGGGGTCCGTTTCCTATTTACCAAAGGTCCATTTTAGGTAGTTACTCAAAATTTAATTTAAAATTAAGAGGAAAAGTTGCCCCCAAGGATATATATATTTACAAGGGTTTTTTTTAAGTCTCCTGGTGACTGCCTACGTGGGTTTAAATGGCCCGAAAGCTCGATATCTACAAAGAATCTGTGAGTTGACACGGCGGGGGAGCGCATGGTGGCGTTTCTGAGGCGCGCTATCTGACTGAAGAGAATCAAGGTGACCATAATTACCCACCCACCCTTGAATTTAAAGTGCAATACCAACGAGGGTGTATCACGAAGAATGTAAGAGGAGATCTGTAAATAAAGTGGTGAGACTAGAGAGAAAGTGTAATATGCGGAAGATGGCTGCAGATCCTCATGCAGTCATTGAGGCAAGGAGGGCAAACTGCAAATGTTGGGAGTGGGAGGGAAACGAGCTTCCAGATGCCAGGCGTTCTCTTGCAGGAGCATCAAGAAAGCCGAGTGGCGGGAGAAAGTGGCAGAAAGAAGGCCGACATGGTAAAAAAAATCAACCCCACCCAACTTGAGCCAAGATGAAGAGGGTGAACTAGCGTCCTCCATTATTCAACCAGAATGCAACCCTCGAATCATCCCCCATAAAGTAACTTGACAAAGGTTAAAAGGACAACCTCCCACTTACCAGTTAACCAACGTCGTCCACTCGAGACTGCCGATCTTCCTTCCTTCCACTCTGTACCCCGTCACAGCTTTGCCACCATCGTACGCTGGACCGTACCAACTCACCGTCACGGATGAATTTGTAACTTCAGTGAGATTAGGTTTTCCCGCTGGGGGCTCTGGTATGCCTGATGGGTCACGAGTACAAAATTAAATTTCCGGAGGGCAAAAAAAATATCACCGCTTAATTACACTAAGTTTAGAGATTAATCTATTTATTCCCTAATATTTTTCAAAGCATATTTTTGACACATTTACGCGCTAAAGGCTTCCCGATATCAAATTTGGGACTGTTTATCACTATCGATTGATTGCGAATGAATCCACAATCCACCCAAAGCCAGACTGAGTCTCGGCAAACTTTTTTTTATCTAATCTCACACCTCTGATAGACCCGATATCTCGCACAACATCCTCAAAAAGAAATTAATCATTAAGAGAAAGCGCAAATCATCATCAAGTTTGACCTCCAAACACACTAATAAAGGAGCTACGCCATTCAAGCCGTGTTTTGTACTCACCTTCCACGGCGAGGGAGGCAAAAGTAGAGTGAGCACTGAGGGAGTTCCGAACCTTGAGTGTGTATTTATCACTGTCATCAAAGGTAACTTCCTTTATTGTCAAGGATGTCTTGTTACCCTCTGTTCGTATAGAGAACCTCCCATCTTCCATAATTTCTTTCTCCTATGGAAGAAACCAAATAACCACTGAGTAAATTTCACTTCCGAATTTTCCAGGACTTAACCAAGTTCTTAAAAAGTATAACTTGATTCTTCAGAGATTGCTACGCCTTCTCGTCTACTCGATAACGAGAGAAAATCTGATAATTTTGCCGTCTTTTCTATTTCCTGTCTACTTTGGTCTGCTTTGTGTCAGACTATATAGCATGACTCTGATAATGATTACTAGTTTTCTCTATCAAACTTGACTCAAGAACGAATGTACATTCAAGTCTACATCCACATATATTTACACAACCAATAGAGTATTATGTATAACCCCAACCGAGCTTAATCTCATCGTTAAAGTATAATTAAGGCACAGATGCAGCAATACACCGAAAAAGAAAAACAAATGTGACGGTTACCCGGGAAACGCTCATCCAAAGGTAGACAATTGCGTCATTGATCATCGACTCGATGACGTCAGAAAATGCCCCAAATTCACGGAAGTAGATAGGAAATACCCACACATTCCAATAACCCCCAAATGCGCCGAAGGTCACGTAATTATAATGGAATTCTCGGTTTTGCTTTCCACTCCACTCCCAAAATAGCAGATCCCATTACAGCTAATCAAATCCCCTAAAGAAAACCATTCATGTAATCCAATGTAGACAAGCTCACTAATTTGAAAAACTATGAACGAATTAAAAAAAAAATAGATATGACTAGAATATTGAAAAGAATGACTAGGACAAGGTCACCAAGGGATGACCTTGTTAGTAGAAGGAGAGAACGTGTAAAATTAAACCCTTTTCTGGGCAAAGCGAAAATAAAGATAAAAAAATAATAAATGGAAATCCGAAGTTTAACACAAACGAGACTTGATCCAGTAAATCCTAATATGAAAAATTAATGAAAATTCAACAACACAAAGACACCAAAACCCATTACGCTAACACGGTGAAAATAAAATAAAAATTAAAAACAAAATTGTCGAACGAAAACGATGCTACACACCGACCATTTCACACAAATCTAACGAATTTGTATATACTAATGTGTGTATACGCGTGCATGTGCATTCATGAACACATTACCTTCGAAAGCAAAACAAGTGTGTCCGACCGACATGCAACTTTCCTCCCTTTTACAACTTAACCACAGGTGCGATGACTAATAGCAATAGATGTAAACTACTTGAATATAGGGTTGGGATTATCCATCAGTAAATTTACGATTCCAAGATCCTTTGTCTTTACAAATGTCCAATTTAAGAAACGCGACTTAAATCGCACCAAAATATAACATAGCGATATTAATGATGTTTCAATTATAGATCGGATGGAGACATGATTTTAATTTGATGCAAGTGGCACATGTTGTAATCATGATCCAATGGCGACATCATATCCCGGCGTAACCTTAATCTCAATTTCTAGCATACCACATTAGAACCCTAATGAGATGAGTACCTGAAGATGCTGAACGGGAGAGAAATCGTACTACATTACCTTCTTATACCACGTGACTTGGGGTTCAGGGTGTCCTCTGAAAATGGCTGAGAGAGTGGCCGACTGCCCTCTTAAGGCAATGGTATCGCGGGGTCCACTGACAATTACTGCTCCAGTTTCCTCTTCTTCGACGAAAGCATCGTCGTCTTCCGCCTGTCCGTTGCCAGATGTCGCATCCTGGGTGCGAGAGGAGGAAGAGGAGGCGTTCCGAGAAGTCGTCGCTTGGGTCATCTCCGGCTGTTCTTCCTGCGTTGCCATAGTTTCCACCCTAGAGATGAGGTCCCACTCGGTCTCGCTGGGGTTCGATTGCGAACTGCTCCTACCACTGGCGTAAGCGGAGTCCAAGCTACCAGAAGTCGCCATCTGGAGACGAGCGAACTATTTCACCAATTTATTCACTCGTGCATCAATTTATCTCATTCATTCATAAGAGCGTCCGGTTCACTAAAACACATATAACAGAACATTTCTAAAAGAAATGAATGTGGATATATTCACTACTACCAAAACCTCTGAGCATCTAATAAAAATATCTCAAAGATGTGCTAAGTACCATATAATACTAAAACACCAATCAATGCATCCCCAATAGAGGGTATCAAGCCATAAAATGAACTAAAATAATCTGTACAAAGTAGGTTTAACAGTCTTTGTCAGATCATATATAAACTATTCATATAGCGGGTCAAACGCCGTAGAGGGTTAAACTATTTCAAAACATTGCAACCCTTGGACTAAAGTCTAATATCAGACCCAGACTGAATAATCATCAGTTTCCTATCACAACTCTTTGTCCGCTTCAGCCGATGGCTCCCCATCTAAATCTGTGAAAAGCAAGAATAAATTGAACAATCCATCCTTTTGATTCACTCCCTCGCAAATCGATTTCCATGCACTCCCTTGCCAATCCAATTTCATGCACTCCTTCGCCAATCTATTTTTCATGCACTCCTTCGCCAATCTATTTTTCATGCACTCCTTCGCTAATTCATTTTCCATGCAGTCCCTCGCCAATACATTTTTCCATGCACTGCCTCACCAATACATTTTTCACATGCACTGCCTCGCCAATACATTTTTCACATGCACTGCCTCGCCAATACATTTTTCGCATGCACTGCCTCGCCAATACATTTTTTTGCATGCACTGCCTCGCCAATACATTTTTTGCATGCACTCACGGGCCAATACACTTTTTGCATGCACTCCTTTGCCACTACTTTTTTTTCATGCGCTCTCTCGCCAATATATTTTTCATGCACTCCCTCAGCACTCCATTTTTTCATGCACTTTCCAATCTATTATTTCATTCATTCCCCAATCCCTGCATTCATTCACTCCATTTATTGAATCACTTACCAATCAATCATTCACTCACCAATCCATCATTCATTCACTCAGCAATCTATTCATTCATTTACTCACCAATCAGCAATTCATCCATTGACTCATTTATCATCATTTTCTCTTTTATTTAATCATTATTCAATTCATCCATTGACTCATTTATCATCATTTTCTCTTTTATTTAATCATTATTCAATTCATTCATTTATTTACCACCATTAATTCATTTATTTTAGGAAAAAATCTAAAATCAACTTGGGTATCTCGGCCAGTTTAACAATGCAGGTTTTCAAGAGAAGGTGAAGTTAGAGGAAATGATGTGTCAAAGTACCCAAAAAGACAATAATTAGCACGAGCAATCAAGAGCAGAAGTTGTTAATGGATAGCTTGAAGACACCTATTTGGCCCCGCCAGCTTGAGAACCGAGTTTATCCCTCCTCCTGTTGACAATGATTTGGGTCACGAGTAATTTATTATAATCGTTTTCGACACATCACACTCTAAGGTTAATATATCAAGGGTGACATTCGCAGCATGTGGTTGGGTGCTCCCACCCTTGCACTATGTCAATATCATTCACCCTTTGCAAAATTGAGATTCAATAACTGGAATTCAAATTTCAAACAATATTGAAACAACTAAAGCTGGCATATTTTAGAGTTCAGTGAAATGTCTTTAGTTTAATCTGTGATATCCAATGCAGTATCATGTCGATTATGTACGATCTGTACATCTAAATTTGTAGGTCAGTATTCCAACAATTTAGCCCCCCCCCCGTCCATTGAAGCCATAAAATACCCATCCTAAGAGGGAATTGCCCCCTGTTTGTAAAATTTCCAAAAGAGGACGAAAAATGAAAAACTTGGGCAAAGAGAATAGAGAGGAAGCAAATAATAAAGAGCTAGACTCTAGGCAGAGAAGATTACATGAAGGAATAAATAAACAAAATAGTGGAAGAGAAACGTGGATTTGGCCATAAAATATACCAGATTCGAACTCCACTGGAAAAAAAAATCCACACCCATAAATCGTGCGGCCAAACCACAACCGTCAAAGGAAACCGATAGCTAACAGGAAGAGCTGGATTTCATAACCTTAATCTTCCTCCATAGCGTCTCTAGGAGGAAGGATGCGTTGATTTCTATTTTCTATCACTTCTTCATACGTACATCTAACCCTTAATTACACTTGTGCACATAGCCACAGCCTGAGATAGTGAGCGGAGTGGGAATTCACCATACGCTAACAGACGTTAATAATCGAATAAAACTTCCATTACAGTCCAGATAACATCACCCTTTACTCCATCTACAAAAGCACTTTCTCTAATGCTGGTAAAATACTCTAAACACTAGAGGAGAGGCGTATAGAATAGGGCACGCTCGCCTACACCCAATACCTACAGCAAGAGGTCTGAAGGAAATCCTCCCGCATCCACTTTCTTTCACGCCCCACTGCAACCACCCCAAATTGCCTTTCATACCGGACGACCGAGTACACATTTTATCTCCCGCGCTTCCTCGTCCCATACCTCCTTCAGTAGCCTGTATCGCTTTAAGGGCACTTTGGCAGGGGATGTTCGCCCCTTGGCTGGGGGGCTATGGTTGGTTTGTTGTCGTGGTTGTGGTATTCTTGATGGCGACGAAGAGGCACTTCTCGCCAGACGACGGGGCCGGGTGTCGCTCACAGGGACATTCGGGAGGACCTGCCAGGAGGACTATTGTAAGAGAAAACCAACGAAAGCATGTTCACAGTTTTTGTAAAAGTACTGTAAATGGTGAAGTTAAGGGAAGTGTAAAAATGTGAGGAAAATCGTAGCCTGAATACTCAAGAGTACACAGGTTTTTAGACCAGACGAAAGAGGTGTTAGGTTCAATTAAATTAAAAGCGAAAACCAAAGAGGGCGTCTCCCTTAGAACTTAAGGAGAGAGATCTGTAAAGTGAAGATGAAGTAAATGAAAAAGAGATGAAAGATATATAGCCGCAGATCCTGTTCGGTCATTGGGGCTAGAAGGGTAAGCTATCTTCCAGATATCAGCAACAGAATTCCGGCCAATACTACACCTGGCACCCTCTTACAGGGTACTTACTAGAGGCGGGAGTATATTCCATCCCTTCTAAGTTTTAGGTGTACCATACACCCTCTTTCAGGTCCAAGAGGAGAGGATCAAGGGGGATAAGAGACAAGTGAGTTTTCTTTGATTATGCAAAGCACAGAACGCGGATCTAAAGGACTCCTACAGCAAACGCTTGTTAATTCTCAGTACTGCGTCCAAAAAAGGGCATTACAAATCAGGAAAGGCTAAAATAAGCCTCCCCCCCAAAGCTCGTCACCAAATCGTAGCCAATCCACTTAAGGTTCTGCATCCTCCCAAAAGGGTTCAAGGTGCTCCTTATACGGCTCGTGAGCTCGTGGGGAAAGAAACTCGAGAAATAAGATGAAGGATACAAAGCGAGCTTTCATAAGATTTACAAAATTATGATAATTGTCAGCTATATCGATAACATTTTAAGAGGATAATTGCTCAATAGTTACGACTCAAGAAAATCAGTAGCAGTTCAGGAATGCGAAAAACGAAATCAATCGACAAACAAACGCCAGTTTTTACTTGGTTCGGATGATGTATAGGTTAGAGAATAGTGGTGAATAGACTTTAAAATGAACGTGATAGATGGAATATGGACTAACCAACTATGCTAGAGTTCGAGAGTACATAAAAGGAATATTGCTAACCTTTAGGGAGGTCTTCACAGATTCTACCCCTTCGCTGTTCGTAACTCGAAGGCTCACGACACCTGAATGACTCGGAGTAGCAGACAGGATGCCGCAATAGCAAACCAAGCCCTCGCCGCTTTCCGCTTCCTCAATGCTCAGCTAAATAAGACATAAATTTAAGAATGTTATCGGAACCATCTAAATCTAACCATAATAGATTTACTCATGCCATTCACTTGCAGTAATTAATTTGTCCACGTTAAATCTATTTTAATTATATCTTTACGAATAAAAAAGGGGTGCCTTTACTCATTTCAATTGGTTTTATGTATTTATCTCGGGTATATGAATTGAGTCCCGAGGGTGATTACTCCTGAAGAAAAACAACAAGGAAAAAAAAAACTACATGTCATTCACTCTAATCCCTCCTATATTTACGTTAAGAACCTCCCTTCCTCTCATTTGAGCCCTTCCAATCTTGAACAAAGTCCCTTTCCCAAACAAGGTGGCAAATTCAGAGTAATCTGTCAACCAAATAGGATTATTAAATTCCAGAGATTCCTGGACCACCAACAAGAAACAAGGACGAGAAGCAAGCAAAGGAAACAATTCTTAGAAAAAGGAGGCAGCTGGAGTAACCAACGAGGATATAGTCACTCAAAGAGGATAGGGGCAAACGAATTAGGATAGAGGTAAAAAGGATGATTAAAGCTTGTAATGACAAGCCACTCACTTTGGTAATGAAAGGGTAAATTAAAATAGCGCCAAGTAACAGAGGAATCACTCGAAGGGTGAGAATCGCCATAAAAAGTTAAATAAAAAAAATAAAAAATTGTAGCGAAGTATGACAAGATTTTTTATTTAAGGCCAAAACCAACGAGGGCATTTGCACCAGAAAGGCTAATGAGAGATGTCTGAAAATAAACGGGTGAATATAGAGAAATGGAAAATATCTGAAAGAGGTATAGCCGCGGATCCTCTTACAGGCATCGAGGCATATAATACACTCAATCGTCCAGATGTCAGCTGCACCATGATTGCCCATGATACACCAGCCATCAACGCGCAGGGACTTATGACCGGGAATAATGTGACCCCTTCGTACCTTCACATTGTCGCTTTCCACCATCCGTTGATCGTTCAGCCGCCACTCAACCGACGGGGCTGGGGTCCCAAGGACCCTCACCGAGAAGCGAGCTGATTGCCCGGTTCTTACGCACAGAGGAAGGATGGGGCCACAAATCTTCGGGGGAGACTTCGGTTTGGCAAAGGGATCTGACAGAGAGAAGGGGTGTCAATATTTTTCAATCGGATTCATACTGGTACCATTCAAGAGCCTCGCTGATGCCCAAGAGATTACCGACGGTTGTCATTCTGATCTTTATGCAAATTTCATTACTCAGTGGGAGTACCTCGTATACAATTGAAAATGTAAGTGGCTTTATTATGGGCATCGCTGCCACAGAGGCATTTATTTCTTACCCCCTAAAAAAGCAAAAACTAACGAGGCATCTCAGTTCAAAAGTTGTTAAACAAGTTCTGAAATTGGGGAAGTTGGGAAAAGTGTATAAAAAGGGAAAATAATTTGGTGGGGGGTATTGCATTTTTATTTCTAAGCGGGAGGACCTACAGTTGGACGTGGGATCGGAATCCCGGGCCTCTACAGTGAATGGCAACTGCCATAAAAGTTACCACAATCGGAGCTCCATCCTACGACTAACCACACCCGATGAGGTTCAACATCTATATAATCTTGGGCGGGGGTTACCACTAGAACTAGTCCGTAGCTCGTGTGTAACAGTTACATAGGCAGAGTATCTAAAATGCCGTTACATACGTACGCATCCACACAGTTGTAAATGCACATACACACACGGAAACTGGCGCTTTTTCTCTGAATTTAACTTGAAAATAGTAGAAGATAAATAGCCACGGGTCCTCCTCCGGGCATTATAGGGTTGTATGGCGCCCCCATAAAATTGACAAATTGCCATTTTATTACCCTCCCAAAGGGTTCGATACACCACGAGAACAGAAAAAGGTTCGCAGCGAGCCATCGCTACTCTTTCGGTGCGTCGAGTCTAATGTAAGTGCGCCGCCAGCTCTGGCTACGTATCTCATCACCCACACCCTGGTGCCTACGGGCTTATCAGCGAGTGACATTCTGATCTTTATGTGAATTTCATTATACGATGGAAGGATTTCGTAAATAATTGAAAAAGTGCCATTTCCCTCTCTATTCTCTCTCATAACAAAAACTCTCGCTGATATATTGGGGGAAGGGGATTTTAATAACCTTTCTGGCAGAAAAGTATGCCCAGGTGTCCCAGGGTAGTTTTTCCTCCCTCATACCTAATAAAGACACCGAAAAGGGTATATATAGCTTGATGGACCAAGGTGGGGTTGTGTCCCGCGAGTGCGTCCGATTCGGAAGCGACGGAAAATGAGTCGTTACAGTCGAGGTTTGGGAGATAGGCCCACGGAAGGAGTCTAGGCGAAATGGCACGCTACTTAAAGTTACCTCGCACAGTCTCTCATCTTCTTTGCCATGTAGCTATAAAATAAGAGCGAAACGCCACTCCGTTGGCTCAGTCTGCACAGAGAGCCTGGCTCCCTGAGTAGTGCGCTCGTTTCCAGTAATTCTTACCTATCCAGGAACCCGACGAAAGCTAGTCTCGACTTCCTACCAACTCGCAGGAGCCATGACCTCACAAATACTGCGAACCAGGGAATGTGGGGATTCTTATGCAACATAGCTGCCTAGGGCTCCTTGTGAGAGGCTAGAGATTACAAAACTGTCTCCCGTATATATATATATATATATATATATATATATATATATATATATATATATATATATATATATATATATATATATACCAATTAAGGGCTACACTAGGGAGTCAATAGACTTATAAACCGAAGTTACAGCTAGGTGTTATTAAAAAATAGTCTTAATCCCAACATAGGTCAAAATAAGACTAAATTTGTAGATTACTGACTATAAATATATTAAACTTTATCATAAAAAATACACTTAGTCAATAATAGAATCAAAAAGTGCATGCCATATTAAATACTAATGGATAAAGGAGTAAGACTCTTCAGTCTTACTCACAGGTAAAGAGTAGACTTAAGTGTTACGCGAAGACAAATCCATGCTTTGCCCTTATACCAACAATATACGAAGGAGGAAAGTAAAACCTTAGGGGAGGATCAGAAGGCCGGCGCCCCAAAACCGGAAGGAAAATGCAGGAAAACCGACAAACCTGCCCTCACGAAGATTACCAGCCTTGGGTCCGTTAAATTGGGAGAGGTCCCAGAGGAGTTTGCCATCGATCGTCCCTAACAGATGATCTAAAATCAGTTCCAAGCTTCCATCAAGAATAGAGGAACTTCCATCATAAGGAGGAGGAGCTCCCCCCCACCCCTTCAACACAAACAGTTTTTACTTTCTATTTTGAGGGCACCTCTAAGAAAGCTTAAGGGGGTATCTCTATACAAAAGAGTTAACTACTTGGAGCGACTCCCAAATAGAAGCTAGGGGGGATAACCATCGCAGGGAAAGTAGATGAAGGATATCTGTTGAACCATCATGGTGCCAAAGAGCCCCGTCCCCCATTCTGGTGGCCAAACTTTCCGTGGGCGTAAAGGAATATATAAATGAAAAATGACTACAGTATAAAGGGTAAATAGAAGACAGGGGACAACCATATTAAACCCCGTCATCTCCAACCCAGGCAACGAGACAAGTGGGATAACCCCCGCCAGGGGTGAATGGACGAAATCCGGTCGGAAACTAGCCTGCAAAATGCGCCGCCGGAGAACAAAAATGGGTAAAAAGAGTCTTCTAAAAAAAAGTACCAAAAGCAAAGTAAAATAGAAATTTAAACAAATGGATTCAACTTTAGGAGTTTCAATATAGTTCAAGACCGTCGAGGGCACGGGACAAGAAGAGTGCCACTCCTTCAGGCACCAATTGCAACATTATAGTTAAAGGGATCCTTAAATCGGGCCAAGATGATCCGGTAGATGATACAAAGCTATTCAATTTTACCTTAATCCGGATTTAATAATTTCGTATCATTAAAGATTACAACTATTCGTATAAATGAAGGAGTGTTGAAGTGTTTAGCAATCATCATCAATACATAGCAAGCAAAGAGCAGGAAAATCGACCTAAGCGAGACAAACCACGAAATAGCCTTGAAAATGAAACGCATCCTCGAAGGCGTGCAACTCATCTCGGTAAGAAATGAGACCAGGAAGAAAATGAAAGGCAAATAAATTATAGTGCAAAGCTTGGTCAAAAGTCTCAGGAGAAAAGTTAACCCCGTAACTAGAGCGGCGAAGGTGGATTAGAAAACTCCATAAACAACCTTGTATACACGGTCTTAAAAGTGTGAACTTTACCTCATTTCTTTGGGGTGGCCAAGAAAATAGGCAAGTGTTTCCTTCGCTTGGACTGTTATTATCCACTACCCCCCTGTGCTAAGGAACACTTGCCCGAAACACGGTTGTTACTAACATTACTCAATTTAAAGAGGGACCTATAGGGAAAAGCTAGTGATCTAGGAGGATATGTAATCATCTTCCCAAGAAAGGCAACAAAGATTCCATGGCAGGAGGAGAGAGAAGGATTAAGAGCGCCTGGGAGGCGCTCTTCATCCACGCTAAAGAAGGGACTGTATCGAATCGACTACTCTAATAGCTCTAAGAAGAATTGTATTAATTAGGTATTTTAACCTTCACTATTCCCGTCGCAGTAGACGGGATCGTTTTCACCCACCAGTAGGGCGCGCTGCTTTACTAATCGCATACCATCACTGCGTTTTTCTTACTATCCTTAACCTTAAGTTTCTTTCAAAATCAGTAATATACACACCATGATCAAGTTTGAGGTTGAAATGAAAGCAATTATTTACTTTTTCTCGATAAACTTAAAAAAAATTATATTCATTCCCATGCCATGAAATTTCCATAAATAAACCTGTTGTATTCCCCCAATTTTTTAGAGTTATTTGCCTCCAAGATGGAATTAGCATAGTCAATTTTATTGATCTAATGTATCTTCTTTGGTTTAGTGAAATCTGACAAGAGACAGGGATATAGAGATATTTGATACAGGGCTAGTAACCAAATAAATAAAAAAAATCTAACCTTACCAACCTCCCCACAGCTAGGAAATGTAGAAAATATGGTTCTAAGAATAGTATAATAACCTATCTATTACATATAATAAAAGTTAAAATTTCTTTCTCAGAAGAAAGCGCCTAATTAATATTTAGGTGTGTATTTAAAAACCCGCCTAAGAGTTATCCAAAATCATATGTACGTGAAAGCGGAAATTTTAATAAATGGTTCTCTGAACATCGTGGAAATTTAAGACTAGGAAATAATGCCCCAAGTGTTTTTAACTATATAAGTGAACGTAATTCTGAGACTTCAATATTTCTAAGTATATAAATTTATCGTTGTTCAAAGAAGTACCAAATTATAGCATGTTTAAATTATATAATTCCATAAACTAACAAGCTTTAAACTGGCATAATACACCGATTCTAAAGTGTGGTTTCACAACTCTTGTTATATTTTACCGTATTTCTACTTGTGACTTCCGTATTTGATCCCCGGTATCCATTTTATGTTAGTTCATATTAATCCGAAATATCAAGTATAGCTATGTCTTAGTTATTTTCCTTTCTAGGAATTACAGAGAAAGGAAGGACCAATTGTGATTAACAAATGTTTGTATTTTACATTAATTAGATTACGCTACAGCACTGGTTCAATACCAAAATAAACCCAGCCTAAAATAATTGACATGTAAAACAAAACCGACGAGACCGATAAATGTCAACTCATCCGAAAGGAAGGATTTAAATAAAAATAGAGTATTTGGGCGTCATTCACCCGCAAAGTTCAATTTTGTTGGGTAATTTTTACATGAAAATTTTGTCTGCTGGCTTTTGCGAGGCGCGCGAAAACAGCGACGGCATTTCCACCGAAGATAAATTCGCAAAGAAAGAAATTTCAAGTAATAATCGATTGAAGGTAAATAACCCATCACTTGCGTGAGATACGCAACGACAAATAGGGGTAGTTAAAAGTTAGGAAAATGTAGCAGAAAAGTATTTAGATATAATACGAGCGTTGGAAGCCCCGATTTCCAAGTGGATAGAGTATTGGTTTTCTGACGTCGAGGAGTCGGGTTCAATCCCATCGGAAGCGGACACAAACGTCATCACACGGAGAGATTTGGCCACCGATTGGTATACTCGCTGTGCTTACTCCCGCGTGAGTAGGTAGGTATTACACAAGTCATCCCATCCAAGCACAACACTGCTATCTTTCCACTCCGGTTTTCACAGTACTACATATTTCTCTGTTCCAAGAAATCCTGTCGATAGAAAGTTGTATCCATAACTTCTTGATGAGGAACGTATTATCCTGGGTGACTAAGGCCCTACCCCATCGTTGGTTAGTGCCAAAAACAATTATCCCTCTCCCCCTCCTCTCCAAGGGTTCTGGCCTCAGGTGCCCTCGGGATCACCAGCGATTTTCATGACGATTTTTATGCTGGTTGCATTATCCGCTTGAGGGATATTGTCCTGAAGCGAAAGACGGATGACGCAACGTAGTAAGATGATTTTTATTCATAAGATGCAGTATCAAACGTCAAAATCTCTGAGGATATGTACGTCTCTCAATTAGCGAGGTGTAGTTTTTGTTGTTTATAGCTCCCCTGGAGTCGATGAGTAAAAGTTGCATTGCCAACATCGACACATCCATCAGTTCCGTCTCAACATAAAAACCTTTGATACCCCTCAACTAAATCACCCATGAGAGAATAAGAATAGCTCATGGTGTTCAGTATTCACTACATGATCAAAAATATCAAAATTATAAGTTTAAACCCCCTCCCCAAATGAACCCTTCTAACAATAGTCGAGTGTTGCCAAGACAGGAAAATATACATGTCCTAAACTATTTTCCCCAAACTCAATCCCCCGTCCCCCGCCTCTCTTAATTCCATTTCCTCCATCCTGAAGGATAGGTTCGATCTTCGTTTCTACTTAAAATTCATAAAGATCAAACCATATTTGAATAGGTTCTGATGGCAAAGATACAAAATGTTCAGTGGCAAAAAATAAATCCTTATACTGGACACATGAGCACGCTAACCACAAAACCACAAACACATAAAATTCTGGTCACTTTGAATAAGACGGGCATAAGTTTTACATGAGGATTTCATCCCCTAACAACGAAAATATACTTTCTTCATAGCATTTTGAACTAGAGATTTTATCCTAAACCAGCTAAACAAGGAGCGGGGGCGCTCTTTCCCATCTTATCACCCAATTGGAGTAAAAAGATTTGGGCCAATTTTTTTTGTTGCTCGTTTCCCTTTTTCGCCACAAAACAACCAAAACATTCGGTTTCTTCTGTATCCGTAACCTAACCCAAGAGACAATTCTTGCTACTATGCTAAACCAGATAAAGGGAGTTTAGTAGAATCAGGGAAAGGGAGGCAAACCCCTTAAATTAGTTTAGCTTACTAGCGCGAGTCCAAAATGGCATACAAAAGAAACTTAGGGTTTTTTTTCTTAATTTTGGGGTGAAAAAGAGTCTTATTCAAAATTACCAATTTTTTATCTTCTGGCGACATCCACCAATTTAAAGACTGAAGCAATTTATTAATAATATTGGAGAATTTCTTGGTTCATAAGAAATACTTTAACCAATTTTTAGGAATTTGGTTTAAACCTTTTCACAAAATCCTGGTTCAAGTAAACGTTGGTCGAAACCTCTGAGGGAAGTAAATATTTTACATGTTTACAGGAAAAGTAAAACTTACCAATTACCGAAATAATGATCGTTGAAGACGCACATTTGGATCATGTTTAATGAACATTGTTTTTGCACACATATTAATCGAATTAACGTCTTTTTTGGAAACTAGGTTTAAACGAGAGAATTTTCAGCGTTCGAAGAATTAGTTAACGTGTCAAGCTATGTCAGCCAAGAGAAAATTTTTTGAATTACAAATAATTTTATATATTTCTACATGACTTTGAAGTGAGAGCGCAATCTTTCGAAGTTGCCTTCAATAATAAAAGTTTGGGAACCACTGCAACCTTGCCATAACACATGCGCTTAAAACGAAGGCTGAACATCGAATGAAACTAAGACGCACAGTGGATGTGTTCAGCCAAATGTGTGCGCTCTCTGAAGTTACCCTCAATGGAATCTCGTATATAATTTTAAGTTTGTCTTCGAGATTATTCTTTATTATGTAACAATCTCATTATTTCGCTTTGGCTTAAAAATATTATTAATTTAATAAGCTTCCGCATTTTTTATTTACTGTGATAAAGAGATTTATAAATGAGTACATAATATTTCATAATATGTTCTCAAGATGCTACCATTGACACCACCTAAATGAGACCCAAAACATTAAATGCCTAAAATGAACTAGCACCAAAATTGACCAAATTTCACGTAAGAAATTTCACGCGTGATTAAATTTCGTCTTTTAGCAATGCTTTCAAAGATGGCGTCCTCGATTAGTATGTTAGAGGTTTTGGCGGGCAAGGCTTAGGGATACGTACGATTACGTCACGCTATTGATACCTCACAAAAGCGTTAAGATGAAAGAAATGATCATCAGCACGTTTGTTTATACAATAGATAAATTTGCGCTAAGCACCCCACTGCATAGTGATGTTGTAAAGCATTAAAGCGTTGCGGGGAGTGATTTACCTTCGAGTTTGACTACAATTTCACTAACTTATCGCAACTTTGCGATATTCTATTACAAATGCCTCGAAAATCTATTTGCCCTAGGCAATAAAACTTATTCTACTACAAATAAATCGACAAACACCCGTATACCATTTAAAAATAAAATATATTAAGGCAAAACTGAATTTTCTCGATAAACATTCATGAAGATGTGTAAACGAAAGACAAGCAGCTTCAAAATTTAATTGCGCGTTCATATTTGCTCAACTTTATTCTCCTGTAATATGAGATCAAATGAGACGGAGTGAGCGATCAATATGATATACACTTTGCACAGACAGTGTTGTGCACTAAAGACACAAGGGGAGTTATAACGAGACACCCGTACAAAACGAGTCGCGATTTCCTCGATCGACTTAGACGTGGATAAGGTATATTAATTGCGTGCCCTCCTGCCCCAATGCATTTAGGAAGATCTGCAGTTATATATCTTCCATACATTTTTCATTTCCTTTATATAGCTCTACCTTCCCCATTCATAATTTACATTGCCATGGCGTGCGTATTTAATTCATCTTTTATCTAGACTGGCCTCCGTCTACCTTACTGACCTAACCTCATAATTTCTTTTAGATTGTGAAATAGGCCTTCTCTTCCTCCTTAAATAAAGACATTAATAGATCGAGTGTTCGAATAACGCTAGCTAATACCAACTTTAATGTCTAATTTTTTAAGCTTATTTATTTTGATGTGCTGAATCCAAATATCACATTAGTTTTGATCAAACAGATCAACCCTTTGATTCATCACCACATGATTATTTTTACGGGTTTAGTTTTATATTTAGAGGTAATTTGTATTTATAAATGCAAAAATCGTTCATCTTTAAATAAAATAATTCTGAATAGTTTACACGCGGAAATATTTGACTGACTGGTATGTTTCTTTGCAGATAAATGAAATGGATTACGCCAGAAGATCTTGCAAAATTAAGCCCGATATATTCTGCTACATATGTGCTGAATACACCGATGTTTATAACAGGAATCTACTCACAAGTTTCATAAAGTGTGCTTACCATGCTTATTTTGGTATGAAACCTGGTGACCAGATTAAAGCTTAGGTGCCACACATGGTATGCAAGTCATTCATTGAGTATCTGCGTCGTTGGTACCAAGGGCAAGAAGAGTTATCTGAAGATTGGAATTCCCATGGTTTTGAGGGAGCCGACAAACCATGTCAATACCTGTTACTTCTGAGCTATTGATTTGACTGCGATCAACAGAAAGAACCGGAACAGCCTCAAGTATTCTGATTTTCAATCAGCACGTCGTCCTGTAGCCCTTTGTGATAAAATTCCACTACGTATCTTTGGAGAACTTCCTGATATTAGGGACGAAGATTCCTCTAGTGTTGAAGAAATTAAGAAGTGTTTGTTGCCAATTATTCGCCGCATTATTTTTCCCAAAAGGTGCTTAAATGATCTACTTCGCGACCTTTTAGCATCCTAATTGAAGGAAACATACCTTCTATCTGGCAGAACTTGAATCGCCTTCTACCGCAACAGACATCAAAAGTACCGCTGATTTTTCTCTGAAGAGAAGATCTTGATGTACTGTACAGATATTGCGCAGCTTTTGCACAAGCTTGGAGTATCCTAGTACCGACTGGAATATTAGAGTGTTCATTGATAGCAGCAAGAGATCGCTCAAATTTGTTCTGCTGCACAACGGCAACCAGCTTGCCTCTGTACCCCTCGCCCAGTCGACTATAACGAAGTAGAAGTATGAAGCTGTAGAGTACGTACTAAAGATAATTCGTTATGATCCTCATGAATAGTTGATTTGTTTTCTTCTGGTTTGTACGGGATGAATTGGTTCCTTGCAC
Source organism: Ceratothoa steindachneri (assembly GCA_963969495.1). Classification (NCBI taxonomy): domain Eukaryota; kingdom Metazoa; phylum Arthropoda; class Malacostraca; order Isopoda; family Cymothoidae; genus Ceratothoa; species Ceratothoa steindachneri. The sequence goes on along the minus strand of OZ018330.1, from coordinate 144,046,937 downwards.
TGCGAGGAACCTCATACACAACCGTCAGGTGGACAGAGACAGCCAAAACCCTTACTCTGGGTAAGGATTTTGGCTGCTTCACTTACTTCAGGAACGCTTTTCCAGGATTGACAATGGAGAAGTTGAAATCTGGCATCTTTGATGCTATTCTACTCCGTCAGCTCATCAGCGATCTGGATTTTGAAAACTCAATGAACGATGTGGAACTGGAAGTGTGGAAGGCTTTTGTTATGGTTGGGAAGAACTTTCTTGGCAATAAGAAAGCCACGAACTCAACAGAACTCTTCACCAATATGCTGAAGTCTTTCAGAAACCTCGGATGCAACATTAGCATCAAAAGGCATTACTTATTCTCACATATGGATCGGTTTCGTGAGAATTTGGGATCAATGAGTGAAGAGCAGGTGGAGAGATTCCATCAAGACATGAAAGAGATGGAGAACAGGTAACAGGGATGCTGGGATGCAGTCATGGTGGCTGATTATTTTTGGACTCTTTGTAGGGACATCCCTATCGCTGAACTCTCTATAAGTTCAAAGAAACGGAAGTTCATGCCCTGAATTCTAAACAAAGACGATCTAATATCCAATTTACATGTACTTACCTTTATCACTGTCTACTATTTAATGTACACTAATCAATTTTGTAACATTTAATTAGTAAATTATGTTAGAAAACCATGTTTTTATCTTAAAAACCTATTTCAGATTAGAAATTTGAACAAAAATCCACCTAAAATGTCACAAAAATCTAATCGATTTTAGTTATAATAAGATCGGATTTTTCAAAAATCGACTAGCACAAAAAGATGATCTGATGGAAACAGATGTCCTTTCTTGAATCAGTGGTGTAAAATTCTCCCAAATCAGTTAAAAAACTTAGACACCTTAAACCCTTTTTTGTAACCCAGTGTTATTAAGCCCTCCTTTTTAACTTGTTTCTTCTTTTCCTCTTTTTTTCTGTCAATTCTCAAAGTCATTAAGCCCTGCTATTTTTTAACGAGTTTTTCATTTACTCTTTTCTTTTGATTATTCTCCTCTTCATTAAACCTTATTACTTTCAATGCGTTTATTCCTCTCCTTTTTATTCTCTGTTCAACTCGCCATTAAGCCCTACTACTTTTTAACGCGTTTCTTCCTTTTCTCTTTTATTCCGTTTTTATTTTTCCTCGTAAATAAGCCCTGCTATTTTTTCAACGCGGTTCCTTCATTCTTATTTTATTTCGTATTTTCTCCTTGTCATTAATTCCTACTATTTTGCAACGCACTTCCTTCTTTCCTCTCTTTTTTGTCTGTTCTCCTCGTTATTACCTCCACACAGAGCTTTGCCTTTTCGATAAATCCCCCCTGTTCCTGGTGCAGGAATCCAAACAAGGAAAGAAGTCTGCGCCAGCGCTTTCGTCCTTATTTGGCCCCTTTGCGCTCTTAAGAACCGCTCGATTCACTCGTCGGTCTGTTCTCTCCTGCCTTCGTAATGGCCTACATTCGCAAGGAGCTCTCAAGAAATGGGGAGGTTAGGCAGTGAAGAAGATGCAAGAGACTATGATCTAAGGGTGTGGCTCTTTTCCGATCATTAAAGATAAAAAAACGAACATAAAAAAAGGAAATTTTAGACAGTTGTCTGTGATGGACAGAAATAAAGGATGGAGTGAAAATAAGATATCTAAGGTAATTTAATTTTTCTCTCCAATTTAAAGCAAATGTGGAAAAAATGAGAGTGTGTGGAAAATATATAGCCCTAGAGTCTCATGTACTCATAGGCATTAGGGCCGGAAGGGCAAATTGCGAATGTTGATGGCTGGAGGGTACACATCTCCAGATGTCATGTGACATTCCCTTTTGGCTCCGGAAAAGGATAGATAAGGAAAAAAAGGCGGAGGAGGGCGGCAATAGGATAAAAGGGTGGGGAAAATGCTGACGTGTTATCCCTCCCCCCCAACAGGAACCAAGAGAGGGAGTGACATCTTCTCTCCATTCCTCCTCTCACCTGGGATGAATGGACGAAAACTGGTCGGCGATTAGCCTGTAAAATCAGCCACCAGCCAAGAAAATAGGTAAAAGGAAACTTGTAAAGAAAATGGCGGAAAATGGAAATGTCTAGAAAGAATAAAGCACAGGTAATTTCAAATTAGTTCGAGGCTGTCTGGAACACTAGGGCCGAGAGTGCGGTACCGCTCCTCCAGGTACAAGTTGCAACAGTCTACCCATTGTCCCCCCTTTCAGGAGACAGTTAAGATAATTTGATCTCGTTAAATTATGGGTAAGGTTAGGTTAAGTTAGGTTATGTCATATGTTTTGTTAATGTTCAACTTACCTAATGAAACCCCCGCAGGAGAGTACCCTGTTTAGACTGCTATACCTTTTACCTGGGGGAGCGGCATGACCTACCGGCCTGCGGGCCCACTGAGTTGACTTGATCGCTTTGGCATGGCCTGCGGGAGCTGCTGCGTTCCATTGTCCCTCTATTCACCCCATTTATCTAAGATCATCCCCTCCCTATTTTTTCTATCTAGGCTTGAAGACTTGACTAGCTACCTCATACCACACCGGAAGAAAGGCTCTGTAACCTCTAAAAAAACATCGTGCTTTAAAGCCTGTAAGATGCAAAAGACCAGGTTTGAGGGGTTCTGGGCTTTGGAGAGCGATTAATGGGAAGATCGGTTTTGACCCAATAGCCCCTTCCCTGCACTTAATATTATGGCCATCTCCCTGCGGCCGTTCTTGTTTCCATAAGGCTTTATTGCTTATGACAGGGGAGGGGATACTGCTTTGTTAGCTTTCAGGCCAACTAAAAGCCTCGTGGTCCCGTCTTTGAGTCTGTCACACGACAATTGTCAGTTCCTGGTCGTCTTATCAACCACTAATACGACCTAATAAAGGATCTCTTCCGTCCCACCTAACTCTCTTGCTGCTAAGTTGGGAGCTGCATCCCTTGGAAAGCAACCGTCGGCTGGGTAACGTCTGGTCCATGTTGCCGCACTGGCATGGACATCACTCTCTAACGCGCCCAGAGATGAAGCAGGGAATAGTCCTAAATTCTCGTTTTCGGCAAACCTCGTAAATTTCAGATTATATCTCAGATAGTAAAATCTCGCCCCACCTTGGTGTTTGGGTGGGAGAGGACAAAAAAAAACACGCCTCTAGCTGGAAGATAGGATCCCCTCTCACCAATACAAGTGGTAAAGGAGTTTTCCCTTTACTAGTTCTGGAACCACCCTCTAGCATTGTCATATCTAAAAAGAATCTCCCCCCATCCTCGTGCTTTATCAGAGGCCTCTCCAAATTTCTTCGGGCGGAGAGGAGATTTCCCAATCTCATATTTCTACACGGTTGCCCTTCGGCAAGTTCCTTCTCTGTGATTTCTGCGCCCCCACCCCACAAACCATTTACTTCCGCAGGCACCGCTGAAGGGACAAGATCATCGCAAGTGAATTAACTGCTTGGAAGGGAACAACAGAGGGGCTCATGACTCCCTGAGGAAAATTATGGGCGGCGGATCACCTTTGGTCCTACCTCACCTCTTGGACCCGAAGAAAATGACGTCCTTGGATACCAGCGTCACGAATGCTCAGAGTTGCACCCTAAGAATAAACCACGAGCCCATGGAATCCCTGGTTGGTCGGGGTCTTCAAACAAGGTGATACACACATCGAGTCGGTATGAGCTGGTTGGTACCGCTACCGCTTCAAGGGATTTGTACCATTACCACAGAAGTGCTACCGCTACCACCGCTTCGACAAGACAAACAGAACATGGAGACGTGCAAAGTCGGGACAACCAAAAATTTGCGTGAATTAATCTAAGGTAATATACTATAAAGCTGTATCGTGTAAGGCCAAATGTGTGAATTTCAGTGAGCTTCACTCTGCTTCCTCGAAGCAATGTCATTCGAGAAGGAAGCCATGGCCATTCAAAGTGCATACAGTTCTTCATTCAGAGCCAAGGATTTGATCTTGTTGCGGCTTTCGCGACCCGAGACTTCCTACGCCTCTCCAGTTTAAAATGACCCCCTTCCCATGCTTCCTCCCCTTCTACAAGCACTGTAGCCAGCATCGCGCATAAAATGAAACCTTCTACGGGTTCACCCTACCCACCTGTCACTCTGATAAAGCTGCCCTACCCCAAATGGCCCAGGCTAGTGGATCTTTGCGTGCGTTATCTGTCTGGGTACCGTGATGAGCGGGATTGCTACCATTTTTTTCTTGTGAACGGGGAGAGTTCTTGCATACCAAACTGTAGTTTTTTTTACAGTTACTTAAGGAAACTATCCTTACTCCACTCTGAATAGCGTCTTACGTACCTTTGGCTGTGTGCTAGGAAGCCAGAAGTAGGCTGGTCGTTATCTCCGATGCTCTAGTATCCTTTCTTCTCTCCTTTCTGCTGTTTTTTGGGGGGGTGGGAATCTTTTGTTCGTTTCTTTTTTGTTTTCTATTTTTTAATTAACCTAAAGAGAGGCTACTTATTTTTTCGGCGACCATGCCAATGCTGACGGTCGCTAGTGTATACCTCTCAATGAGTAAAAAAAACCCTCCTACGCGACCTCTTCGGAAATGGCGAAGCGGTCTCACGGTGCCAACGAGTCATAATCACAGGAGCTAAATCCGAAAATGATGGTAATGAGGCCATCCTTGGAGCTTACAAAGTCTTCTCCGAAAGGAGGGCAGCAACAAGGTTGCTTCGACTACTTTGCCATGTCCGAGGATTCGAAAGGCCCTTGTGAAAGTTTCGGCTCCTCCAATGGACGAGAGACAGTTGACTCTAAAGCCACCCTCTATCGCCAAAGATTTCGATAGGCTGCCTATTTTTTCGCTGACCATGCCCTTGTTGACGGTCGCTAGTGGAGACCTCTGAATGAGTAAAAAAAACCTTCCCACACGACCTCTTCGGAAAAAGCGAAGCGGTCTCACGGCGCCAACGAGTCATAATCACAGGAGCTAAATCCCAGAAAGGTGGTAATGAGGCCATCCTCGGAGCTTACCAAATCTTCTCCGAAAGGAGGGCAGCAACAAGGTTGCTTCGACTACTTCGCCCTGTCCGAGGATTCGAAAGACCCTCGTGAAAGTCGCGGCTCCTCCAATGGACGAGAGACAGTCGACTCTAAAGCCATCCTCTACCGCCAAAGATTTCGATGCTCGGGCACTGAGGCAAACCTCCTCCATTAAGCCCTCGAAGGCAGCAGCCTCTCCACTGCTTTCTACGGCCATTGGCTCCTGGAGTTTTCTCACTAGGTAGGTTAAAGCGATTCCGTTTAGGGTCTCCTTATTGGAAAGAACCCCCGAATCCTTTCCTACCTAGGCCTAGAGGGCATTTTTCATAAACTGCATTTCCGTGTACTCCAGGCTAAAGGAGGGGGAATCTGCGGAGGATTTTCTCCTCCCGATCCCTTTTAGCTATTTGACTTCAGGAGACCATGTTGGGGGTATGCCACCTGCCCACATTTCCAAGGTATAATGATTTTGCAACCCCACCACCACGGGATGGGGACCTGGTAGTTGGATGCGCAATTTACCCCCGACATTGTTCTTCCGTTTTCTTTCTGGCTTTGAATATCTTCTTTCAGCATTGGGAGTGCAGCTAAACTTGGATTGGAGGTAAACTATTCTTTCAGTGATTATTTCACCATCAGCTGACCTCGATGTGGCTAACTTACGCCGCCTTATGGCGAGTTGCCAGGCCCTTTCTTCTTCTCAGGAATTTGAAAGGCAGGCGCCCTCTCTGGGGGCTACACAATCAATCCCAAAGGCCAGGCTCTGGCAAACCTGACCGAATAACGGAGGGGATCGCTGTTCAGATGTAAATGAATTCGTTTGGCATTGCCTGAGACCGGCTTCATTTTCTTGCCTCCATCTATCCCTGTGCTTTCTTACTTGCGCCATAGATCTTCCTTGCCAGATAGCATTCAGCGAGTTCTACGTGTAAGCACCTGAGCGTGAATTGCAGAAGTTGGACTTAATCCAGCACACTGGTCTCCGTTTAGCGAGCGGTGCCTTCCGCGAATCTCCTATAGAGACCCTCCATGTGAATGGTGGGAAGATTCCACTTGCTTTACGTAGTACACATTGCATTATGCGTTAGTACGCCCAAGCTTCGCTTTTCCTTCAGTCGCCAACGGCTCTCATTTCATCGGCGGCCGATCGCGACCGTACGTTTGTCACTATGAGACATCAACCTTACGCTAAGTCTTTTGGGTTTAAAGCAAAATAGTTATTTCGAGGTCTCACTGTAGCACTCAGGTCGGTGGTGCCTCTGGTTGTGCCAGGAGGCCAGCCTGGATGGTATTACGTCTAAACATTTGTCACCATGCCTCTACTTCCAAAGCTTTTAAAGCACCGGTAGTATTGCAATCGAACTCCTTTGAGCTCACATCGTGTCACGCTGTTGCCGTACTAGAGACAGGGATGGATTAGATTCTACAGGTGGGGTCGATTTTTACGCCTTATTTTCTTTGTTTAAACCGTACCTGGCTTTACCAGGCGTTGACTCTCTCTTCCCGGTGGAGTTAGTTGCAATTCCCCACTTGATACGGAGGATTACTTGTCTTACCCGGTTTGGAGACCGAATAGTGATTATATAGCGATTCACAAACCCTATAGGTGCCGTTGAGACATTGGAATCTCCGTGTATCCTTGTTTGCAGTATCTCTGAGGCCATGACTGCTGTAAGCAAGATGACATTGCAGTTCTCGTGTCCAGGAACCCAGCATTATGGATTGCAGGAAATTTGCGCACTGATGAGGCTGCCAAACAGTCTACAAAGACTGAGTGACTATATCTGCATTGAAATCTTCCCTACACTAACTACATGGACAGAATCAGAGTAGCCCCTTTAGGCAGCATGGGGTAAACGATGTTCAAATGGTCATCCTGGAGGAATGTTCAAATGACGAGTCGGGGGATGGTCAAACGGGATTCTGGTGTGAAAGATGTTCAAATTAACCCATCTGGGAGGGAGCGTATTCAAATGGCCAGTCTTTGGAGGAGGATATTTAAATGGCCAAATGGGGAGGGGAGGGGCAATGGCTAGACTAAGGAAAGGATTTTCAAGTGATCGATAATTCTGTTATTCTAAATTTAAAAATTAATTAATAATAAAATAACTAAAGAAAATTTGTGACGTGAATGGGTTAAACAAGGAAACTAAAATTGACCACCGATTCGCAACTCTATCGCTCACATCTCAGTGTATGGTTTCCAAATCGATCGCAAAGCATATTAGTAGCCACTACACGACCTATATTAGGGTCCCATTCGTCAACTGATTGCCGTTTTCACGCAGCTTGGTCACAAACCCGAAAGTGTAATTGACCTACTTCTCGCATAGTCAATTGTCAACCATTGGAAAATAAAGAACACTTTTACTTGCCAATTTCTTGACCTGTCTCTTGAGATTATCTTCAAAACAAATCCTATACACACATGCACGCACATTACTTGTATACTACCTAATCAGGTTTTCTGTATACACGATTAAGTGCTTTTATGCACAAGTTTATCTTTTAACCCTAACAAATTCCGCAGGACTCGAAAGGGAGAAGACCTTTACCATCCCAAACCATTTTATAACTCTGGAAATTAAATTACTGTTAAAAAGAGAAGACTGGGGCCAGGGGAGCTGCAATCTTCCAGATGGCAGCTGCAGCATTTGAATTAGAGGATAAAGGGCGATATTTTTCACCTTAGTCACAAGTAGTTTACTCTTATTTCGTGGGGGCGCCGCAAAATGGTATTGCCCTTCTAAAATAGGAAGCGGAGATCCTCTCGTTTGCTTGACAAAAAAGTTCGGAAGGGTAGAATAGCCAGTTTTAAATGGCGCTGTATAGGGTGGACCAAAAATAGGCATGGTGTTTTTTGTATGGTTTGATATTTTACCTAAGCGTTAAAAGACGTGTTAGCGCATTTCTCGCGATGGCCCCTACAAGGGGGAGGGGAGTGTCATGTGTAGCATAGGTCCCAACCCCGACAAGTGAATCTGCGGCTATACATCATCCACACATTTTTCTTTCTCTGTCTTACCCACTTTATTTACAGACTCTCCTTACAAACTCTCTATCGGAGATGCACTCATTAGTTTTCGCCTTTTTTAAGGAATAATACCTCTTTGCGGCCCTAATAGTAGAATAAGAGTAAATAAACTCATTAATATATATATATATATATATATATATATATATATATATATATATATATATATATATATATATATATATATATGTGTGTGTGTGTGTGTGTGTGTGTGTGTGTGTGCATGTATTCGACATTTTCACTTCTTTCACCATCTTCACCACTTTACAGATCCCTCCTTAAAACTTCCTGCGGGAGCTGCCCTCTTTTGTTTTCCTTCTATAAAATCATTTATTTTCGAAAGACAAAAAGGAACGATTATATTATTGAAGCCTTTCGTGGAGTTTATGATTCACAACGCGATTCGTGTATCGGAATTTCATCTGTTGATTCATCTACGAAACCAAATCAGGAACCAAGATTTATTCCAACGGTTGTGATTCATAACACACACACACACACACACACACAAAGCAAAGTCCTCACACAACGTCAAACGACATATACACAACTGACTATGCCAATTAATTTTCGTCCGCTGACTTGTTGGACGGTGGTCAGTGTGGAGTCAACTTTGATCAAATCATGGAAGCTTCGACAAATTTGAAATGACACCACAAACTTGCCCCGAGATTTGAAACTACCACCATAGTGGATAATCTCGACCGATTTTTTTTTAATTATGGAAGTGACTACCTGGAAAGGTTGCTTGGGCAAGTCCATAAACGGGCTGAGTCATTTTACACAATCATTTTAGGCTTTGAAACGTCCAATAAAACGAAGGGTCTACAGAGATAACATCTCTGCTATCCTTCAAGACTTATTGGGAGTTTAAAGGTGTCGGCCAAATCCCAGAAAATCAAGGTGACCTCAAAATGGGGATTAAGCTAAATTGAAGATTCTAAATCTTCAATTCAACTTAAAATTTATTTAACTGTAGCATTATTAAAATGGATGTATCCTTAGATCAGTTGGCATTTATGTGTTTTCTCCTATTTTGTTTTATAAGTGTTATCCTTTTAAATGTTAATTATTTTCGATAAAGGGAGTATAACGCGAATTGTAATTTTTAGGTGCGTGAAATTTTCATGTTAATTTGTGTGTTAGGTTGTGTTTATTAATTCAACGAAAGAATGAGAAGCTAAAGTTTAGCCAACTGGAGAATTGCTCATTTTTGTATCCCTATTTGAAATCTATTTTCAAACTTATAATGCAATTAAACTAACCTAGTTGGGTTTCGTCACTACCAGAGATATTTATCCATGAATCTAGAATGCTTCATCAACCTTAAAGTTTTATTAAATTGAATACACTTTATTTGACTCGATAAAAATCTGTTCTCCGTAAATCATTATTGACGGAAAAGCAAACTTTATTGACTAAGGTTTTTTTTATCTAATTTAGGGCAATTTTGATGTGCTGAATCCAAAAATCACATTGGTTTTGCTCAATCAGGTCAACTTTTTGATTTATCGCCACATGATGTTTTTACGGGTTTTTTACATATACAAAAATGATGCAAAAAATCAATCTTATTTCTCTAAATAAACGAATTCTCAGGAGTTTACATGAGGCAAATACACTGTTGTTCCTAACAGGAATCCAATCACAAGTTTCATAAAGCGTGCTTATCATGCTTATTTCGGTATGAAACTTGATGACCAGGATAAAGCTTCGGCGCCACACATGGTATGCAAGACATCCACCGAGTATATGCGTCGTTGGACCAAGGGTAAGAAGAGATGTCTGAAGTTTGTAATTCCGATGGTTTAGATGGAGCGACAAACAATGGCACTGACTGCTACCTCTACGCTATTTATTTGACTGGGATCAACATAATAACCAGCCCAGCATCAAGTATCCTCATCTTCAATCAGCAAGTACTCTGGTAGATCATTGTGATGAAATTCCAGTATCTGTCTGTGGAGAACTTCCTGATATTAATGACGAAGATTGATTCAGTTTTGAAGAAAATGAACAAGTGATTTTTGACGATGATGCTCCCCCTTACCCCTCCCAACAGCTAAGTGATTTATTTCGAGATCTCAGCTTGTCAAAATCTTCTGTCGAACTGTTGCCATCCGCATTGAACGAAAAGACCTACTCTTTGATAGGTTGGCCTCACCTTTTTTCTGCATTGTGCTATGTTGCGCAGCTTCTGCTAAAGCTTAGAGTGCCACATTTCGAACCCGTAGGTTGGAGACTGTTCGCTGACAGGTGCAAGCTATCGCTGAAATATGTTATGTTGCACTACTGCAACCAGTTTGCCTTTATACCCCTCGATCACTCGACTACACTGGAGGAGAAGTATGAAGCGGTGAAGTAGGTGCTGGATAAATTTCATTACGATTAGCATGAGTGGTTCATTTGTGTTGATCTAAAGATGGTGAACTTTTTGTTGGGACAATAGTCCGGGTTTACCAATTACCCGTGTTTTCTGGGCATGTGGGATAGTAGGGACTGAACTCAGCATTACACAAAGAAGGACTGGGTCTATAGGGGAGGAAGGGGTGTTTTGCGGGATATTCTTCACACCGCTTCACATCAAGCTCGGCTTGATCAAATAGTACACCAAAACTCTGAGTAAGTATGCTGGCTGCTTCACATACCTGTGCCACGCTTTTCCAGGATTTACCATGGAGAAATTCAAAGCTTGCGTCTTTCACGGTTCTCAATTACGTTATTCTAGTCGGGAAAAACTTTCTTGGCAATTAGAAGGCCATGAACTCGACAGAACTTGTCAACAATTTGCTGACTACTTTCAGAAACCTCGAATGCAACATGAGCCTCAAAATGCATTACTTATTCTCACTTGTGGATCGGTTTCCTGAGAATCTGGGATTACTGAGCGACGAGCAGGGAGAGAGAGATTCCATCGAGACATGAAAGAGATGGATACCAGGTATCAGGGACGCTGGGATGTAGTCATGATGGCTAATTACTGTTGAACTTTGAAGACAGAAAAATCCTACTGCTGAGTATTCTAGGAGTTCGAAGAAACGTAAGTTTTTCAACATTTAATTAATAAATTGTGTTAGAAAACGATGTTTGTAACTTAAAAAAAACCTATTTCGGTAGAGAAATATTAACAAAAATCAACCGAAAATTTCACAAAATTAACTCGCAGCCTAAGCTAATTAGCATATGAAATACAAACTCCTAAAGACTACTAAAGGCTAAATGATCCGTAAATTTATCTCATTCATTTTATTTGAAAAATATTCATAATTTTTTTTTAAGAAAAAAAAACTGATGGGTGTTTTTATTAGGATGTCCAATTCTCCAACTCACCATCATTCTCTCATTCGGACCGTAAGGCAACTAATAAAATTTCAAATATATTTATTTTAATAATTATCTACATATATCTACTTCCCAACCCCATCCCTTCTTTTTCTATCGAAAATATTCTTAAAGACTAATCCAAAATTGTTCGCGGTCCCAAACTATTTAAAATAATCTTTGGCGAAAAATTAATTTTAAGTCTTAAATTCTTAAAAGCATTTGACAGCGATGACAGGAACGAAGATGAATTCTTCTCCATGACAACGCGCACACAGGCGTGGCGCGTGTGATCAACGAGGGCTCTAATTAACGTACAATGGGAAGTTATCCTTCATCATCCATATCTTGTACCATCTAATTAACATTTATTTCGATAACTGCAGCATCAGCTGAATAGTAAAAGGTACGAAGGAGGTAACGAATGATAGCAATGTTTGTACAGGGTGTGAGGGTCGGTTTCTCTTTAACATTACATGTTTAAGACTTGAAGGATTGTAATTTTCATTGTATTTAATGAAATCTTCGTCTGCCACAACCACGGACTTCCTTCAGGCTGCGTCGGAACCTGCGGCAGGCCTTGTCGATGGTCCTCCTGTTTAACTAGGTAAAAGTGGTTGTTATCCTGGACCTAAGCTCCATCTTGGTGGAGTTTAGGTCTATAATCGCCCATCTGGAGGGCTTAGGAGGATTAGTTGTTGGGAGAAATAGAGTCAAAGGATTCGTGTGACATCAAAGACTAGATCATCCGGCTTGTTTGGCATGAGGCCAAGTCCTACTGTCACATGTATGGCCTTCCAGCGGCCACCCCTTTTGGATCCAGGGCAACACCAACCCCTCCGCGCACTTGATGTAACCTTCCGTATTGTGTCTGAGGCTCTCCGAGTATATAAACAGGGTCATAATGTGGCTTTCGTGGTTTCCGAGCCCCCATACCCTCGGGATCACACCCTCACTCACCCAACTATTTCCTGATTTTCTGCACCGTCCTCAGATTCCCCCCTCCCCCAAGCACTATCTAATGAATACCAAGCAGCATAGCTTGACTTTTCCAAATGTTGGGTAGAATTTAATTCAACCATGATAGTATTTCCTTCGCATGTGATGCACAACTGAGTTTACTATGATAGGAATAAGAGAGAACCGACACTAAAAAATACACACACGCGCAATTCAGATTTACTAACGGCGACAAATTACCCATCGCACCACCCTGTATTTCATCAACACCAGCTGATTTAATGTCATTCATTAACCACCTAGTTAAGTGTTCGGGGAACGTTAATGATAACTAATTACTTTGATAATGTTTGAATTAAATGCAGTTAGTAACATTTTCTTCTTTTTTTTATTAGAAAAACGATGATAATAACTCTTTCTAATTTAATAATTATAATTCCTTTATATATTTATGTTAATAAAGACAAATCCCTGAATTGTGCGTTTCGTTCGAGTGTCTTGGGAATCGTCTGGAAGAAACAATGAAAAAGAACACGAAGGACACTTTTTTGATTCTCCTTCGGTTTCTAGACCTGTTTCCTTCTATCACAGTCTATCTACTTTTTTATCTTTGTTTTTTTATCTATCATTCTGGGGGTTTTTTTGCGTCTCTGTTAATCTTCCCGCCTATGTCCTGCTGTTCTGTCTTTTTATGCTCCAAACACCTCGCTTGCATCACTCCGCCTATACCCAAAGAGATACCCAATTTTATGATATAACCGGCTATGCTTCAAAATAGGGAACTTGTGAATAAGAAGAAAGTGGTAGTGACGTAAAAGTTGTAGTTGTCAGGATTTGGTAACCCTCTCCTTTTCGTTTGTAAGGCACACATCTCAGTGGCGGAATCCGAACATCAATTATTGTTTATACGATTCACTCGACCAAATCAATTGACGATCTAACCCGATCCTACTCAGCTGTATCAAGACCTCTGCCAAACTTGGGATGCTCCTAATTAACTTTAGGATAATACGGCGCACATGATTATTCCATGAGCAAGGGACGGCCAAAAGGATATTTAAGCCTTTATTTCAATCAAGACTAGCAATTAAACAAAACATGGCACCTCTCAAGGTGGTTTTTACTAGGTTATCGTCCTTTATCTTCCTGCAGGCGACTTTTCCATATCTCTTTCTGGTAATCCTTAATCGTCTCTAGAGCCAAGTAGCGCCAGGTCGGATGGAATTCACTTTAGGTTAATTGCTTCGATAAACCTGAATTATACACGTGAGAAATAGATTCATTTAACTTCGCAAATAAGTACCTACATGAGAACAGAGATTTATAGAAACGAACGTGAATCTTGGCCTACTGAGATACGAGATACGTATATCCATGAATGTACAGTACATTTAAACAAATAGAGCATAATCATTGTCTTATATTTGTATGGATTAAATCATATCTCTATTAAAAAAGATAATAATGAAGATTAAATTGGCAAGTGCCACACTCAAAAGGCACTGGGTCGTCTTCAACATAGTGCTTTTGATAACATCGATCGAATTGGCTATTTGTGTACATGTTTGTTTGGATTCCCGACGGTGGCTGTGTATAAACGTAAGGATGTGTAGAAATGGCTTATGCGTATGAAGGGGATTATGTAGAGATAGTCGATTAGACTATGAAGGTGTCGATTGACTGTGGAGAAGCATCAATAAACAAATATAATTGACTCGCTCTCGTGTGTGAAGGAAGTGTATGAGTGTAAATTCGGAGTGACTTACACATATGAAAGTAAAGGTGCTTGCAACGGATTTACGCTCAAGTTCGTACTTTTGAGGACCGGTGTTTGTTATAAAAGCTTGCACAATAAGATAAGCTATTTCTATCTTAATATTAAGGTTTGAGGTGATTTACTTAGGCAGATTTCCTTATTTCACTCTCCTTGATCTAGCCCGAGCGAGGGGGTGTAAGGTGTCGCATGACAACCATATTACACCTGAAATCGTTGATTTTCGTTTCTTACTTTTAAGAAAACACAACAGGTCCCTACTTTTCTTCTTTTCTTACTAACTAAAACTGTGGGAAACTTAACTTTACAAATTCGGAGACTCAAATGGAGATCACAAGGGTGAGCGAAGTAAAAAAAGAAAGGATCAGGAATCATAAAAGGGATCATAAACACGGCCAAATTGTTGTTGTTGTTTGTTGTTTTTAGCTCCCCGAGAGCGGATAGCATCTTTGTTGCCTCCAACCGTTTGTAAGTTAATGGAGAAATCCTTTGATCCTTTGGCATATGCTGAAGACTCCGTCAATATTACCACAATTTAGTGGGGTCGCGCTTTCTGTTAGACTGTCCTGAGGGGGCAGGGTAGACTGGAGGGAGGTTGATGCATGCTGTGGGAATTTTATAGCAACTCACCTGTGCTAGCCGTCCAGACAACAGCTAGAAAATGGAAGTTCTATTGCAACTTAACCTCACGTGGAAGACATCCAAGTAGAATGGGGTGGTACCACTCTAGCCTTGCATCCAGGTGGGGTGGTTGGTCGTGTCATATCCACTTTAAATTGACTGACAACCACTCTAAAACAGTATTAGTTCTTTCTCTACAGGGTGGCTACAGTTTAATACCACAGCCTTGCCTCCTGGATGACAATAAAGGTAAAGCAATTACACATACAAGTGACATATTATTCATCATACAGAGAAACACTTTTTTTAGCAGCAATCACGCATAAAGGGGGGCTCAAAGGTTACTTCACACTTTTAAAATATATTACACAAAAAAATAAGTAATAAGAGTTGTCGATATATAAAATGAAAGGGGAGATCTTAAGGTTTGATTATTTAAAAACAATACCCTTAAATATTCTCCATTATTTATTGTTAAAACAAAGACGGATTCTTTGCACAATATTTTCCATGACATTTTCCGAAATATCAGAAGTGATTTGGTCAATTTCTTCAATGATGTTTCGTTTCAATTTTTGAAGAGTATTAGTTCTATTTACTTAGACCATTTCTTTAAGGAATCCCCAAAGGAAAACCCACATTAAAAAGTGACATTGAACAATACATATTTGAGAAATAGCATCCGCAAACGAAGGATGAATGAATCACTTAGATAAGAGTATAAACACGAGATATGAGTTTTGTTGGCAGTAAATTGTTTTTGTAACATATTTTATTAAGGGCGATTGCAAATTTAGCGTTAATTATTTTTTTCTTTCGAGTCTCTCAATTTGTCTTACATTCCGTTTTTGGTTGTAAGTTTCTCGTGGATAATTTCACCAAAATTCATTAGAAAAGTAGTAAGGAACGAGGGTAGTAAACTAGATCACTGAGCAAAACGATATATTTATTAGCCTGACGCGTTTCGATTTAGACCTGTATCATTATCAAAGGTTTTTATTTGTAATTTAAGGAATGGAAGGCAGAGCTGTATATACGAAGGGCGGTCAATAAGTTTTGCGAATCGGTAGGGTAAAACAGAGGAAGGGGGATGGCTGTTTGTGGGGGTGTTAGCACAAGTTATGACAAGTCAGGACCTTCAGCCGCACGCTCCTGCCTCGTCTATTTAAGAAGCAGTAGCTGATCGCAGATCGTCAGTCACAAATTTTTAAACAATGGAGAAGGTTAAGCACCGCGCAGTGATCAAATTTTTGACCAAGGAAGGCAAGAATGCAAAAGAGATCCATGAACGCATGGTTGCAGTGTACACCGACACCGCCCCTTCCTATGCAACCATTGCTCGCTGGAATAGGGAGTTCCGCCATGGTCGTGAGTCCCTTGAAGATGACGCCCGTCAGACGTGCCTAACGAGGACAATGTGGCCCGTGTGGAGAGGATGATCCTCGAAAATCGATGAGTGAAGGTCGAAGAAATCGAGCGAGAACTTGGAATATCACATGGAAGTGTTATCAACATCATCCACGACAATTTGGCCATGACCAAGGTCTCTGCCCGTTGGGTCCCTAGAAACCTCACGCCCCATGATCGACTTCAAGGTCGTCAAAGTCCACAAGGCCAGAGTTGCACAAGCTGCCCTGCGCGAGTGCGGACTCGAGGAGCTCAACCATCCCCCCTACAGTCCAGATCTGGCCCTTAGCGACTATTTTTTATTCCGCCAGCTCAAGGTTGCACTGCGTGGACGCCAGTTTAGGGACGATGAAGATGTCCAGCTCGCCGTCCAGGAAATGGAACCAGAAACAATCTGGACAGTTGCTAATCCTCGAGATGCATTGTTTCCTGGGGCTTGTAAATACGATTGGCGACTTTATTCATTATATATTTGTAAAATTTGTATTGCCCTTCAGATAAATTAAAATTATCAACTTTGTTGTTGATGATGGATTCCGCAATTCTCCTCTCAATATAATTGTTTGATTATATTGAGAAGAGATCCTGTCTGCATGGCCCATATACAACAACAATTTCAATGAATTTTTTAACAGCATGAATTCCTTACAGCCATCGATAAAATTCAAAGTAGAATGAGAACAGAATAATTATCTACCGTTTTAGACGTAAATATCCACCATTTAAATAATTTTATTCAGTGTTCAGTCTATCAAAAGCATACAAATTCAGATGCTTACATATATTTTTTCTCACTAAATGACAAATCCGTTAAGATATCTATTATTTCTTCCCTCTTTCTCCAAGACTAGAACATGTGACCCAATCTTCCTTCAGGATGAAATTAACCATCTTATCTGCAACTTCATTAAACTAAAATATCCAATTCACCTCATAAATAGATGCCATTCGAAAGCACGAGAAAACTTCTATGCCACCTCCACACTCCACACTACGAAGGGATGATTTTACAAAATGTATTAGTTTCCCATCGCTTCAGCCTTGGCTCCTCTAAAATCATATACGAACGGAAATAACATAAATATCACATTTAAAAATTCTAATACCATTCGAAAATCTTTGACTAGACTGCGCCCAATCAATCTCGATGCTGGAGTTTACAGTATACCATGCTATAATTGCAAATTAACATACATCGGATAGTCACGCCACTTTAATACGAAGATGAAAGAACATTTAGCTGATATCAGAAGGTGTACGAACTCTTCAAGTCTCTTTACGCACATGCAAAAGCACGACCATAAAAATGATTTTAACCATGCAAAAATCATTTACAAATCAAACAATTATATTAAGAGGAGAATTGTGGAATCTATCATCATCAACAAAGTTGATAATTTCAAATTATCTGAAGGGCAACACAAATTTAACAAATATATAATGAATAGAGTCGCCAATCATATTTATAAGCCCCCGGACACAATGCGTCTCGAGGATTAGCAACTCTCCAGATTGTTTCCGGTCCCACTTCATTTTGTTTATCTTGTCATTCACGCCAGATTCACTCCAGGTTTTTTGTCAGATTGTTTCCTGCCGTTTCATTTTGTTTAGCATGTGTCTCACCTTATATATAATGTGCTCCTTGCCTAGTTTCTTCATTGTTAGATCAAAATAGCATCTTGCTAAAACTAGTCCGATAGTTATAAATAAAATCTTGATTCAAATATTGTGGTTGGTTTACCATTATCTTATATATATATATATATATATATATATATATATATATATATATATATATATATATATATATATATATATATATATCACTCAATCCCACCCCCGCCCCCGACCTTACGTAAAACCTATTGGAATAAGCTGGAACAGGGTGCGAAAAGAGACTCGAAGTTGTGCACAACCATCATAATGATACTAGTAACGGATAGGAGGAAGAAATGGGCTTTATTTAGGTTCTTGATGGAACGGCGGTCAGACTAGGGAATTACTTTTAATTTAAAACAAGGACCAGCGAGGGAATTCCGCGCATGAAGTATGTAAGGAGAGATCTATAGATCAAATACAATTGCTGGAGTTGGGATTATAAAGGGACGCGAATCCACGGACGTAACTAAGCCTCCTCCAAGGAATGGGACTGACTTTGGGGGTAATTTTGTGTACTTCTAATTCATAAAACTCCTAAGAGTCTACTCAGGCTTTGTCTCCTTCACCTAATTTTAATTAAACTTTTTTAGCACCTTTTTTATAGATATTTTTGGCAGTGAAATTCTTGCTGTTTTCGCCTTTAATAAAACAAATTCTAAAAACCATTCGAGTTTTCTTCAATAAATCTATGTTCTATTGTAGGGATAGAAAGATAGGAAAAAAAACACAAGATGTTTAGTGAACCTTACTAGTTATTACCTGTGTTTACGACTTTGATTTTTTGTGCCATTTATGGGCACCAATTTTGGTCCAAAAACTATTGGGACAGAATGTAATCCTAAATCTTCATAAACAAATCAGTTATTTAGGAGTACAAGGGGTAATCAGTAATTCTAGTTTCCCAATATATGAATGTAATGATGTTAAAATGAGCGATGTTTGTCTCGCTAAATGATACCCAGCTAAAGAGCTAATTCTATGAAGTTTGATGTAAGAAAATGAATTCACATTCATAAGGAATGGCAGGAGCGACTAAAGGACTTCTAAGCTTTTACAATAATGAAAGGGTTCGATAATTCTAAAGCAGAAGCCTTATTTAAGGGGGACTAATGACAAAAGTAGACTTAAACCATGCGCTCGAATATCTAGGTTGTTCACAGTCTAACGTTTTCTCTTATTTTTTTCCCGAAAACTTTAACTTATTTAAATAATATACCGCGTTAACTAGTATTTATCCAATCTATTTTAATATGAATTAATTGAAGTAGCTTAAACAATATTAGCAGAAGTCTAAGTCAAAAGCTTGGTTGATTTAATGCCCGTATTTTATAAAGACGAGAACTTATAGCGGTAGTTTTCATCTTTAGATACTTTCCTCGAGTTAACTTATTTTCTATTTATCTTATATGTAAAAAAACAAAAACAATCTCTTTTTCACTTTTAATTCCAACCCATTACCTCTAATTTTACTTCCTTCAAGATCCCAAGTTAAAGAATAAATTTCAATCTATATTAATGAAGCCCCTTTATTTATTTTTTTATTTCTCTACTAGTTCGTTGGTAACCTTCCAATTTTCAAGTTGGTATTTTTAACTCCTTTAGTCGCTTGGCTTAATTCATGGTTTAATAAGATAGAGATCATCTTGCTTGCTCTATACTGCACCCTCCCGACTATGTATGGACTCCAAATATTGACCATGTATTCAAATATTGAATTCACTATGGACTTATAGAGTGGCAAAATGATGTAATCGCACCCAAACTGGACCATGTATTGCAATAGTCGACTCACTATGGACTTATAGAGAGACCAAATGATGCCATTATTTTTTTTAATCGAAACATCTAGATATAAAACCAGATTTCACCAAAGCACGACTCACATAACGCTGAATGACGCATGCATTCTGCGCAGCTTAAAGTTTGGCTTAGATGAGGTAAAGATTATTTTTCTTATATGGTTGTTAACTACTAATATAACTTGCCCGATAAGGCTCATAACAGCAGCTCTCTAATAGCGTCAAGAACCATGTGGGCGATCATTTCTACTAGGATTGACTACTTTGAGGGAACCTACTCATTGTTGGCCCTCATTGCTCATCAACCTATTAAGATAAATAAAAAAATAAGTCAACTCGAAGAGAGTATCTATAGATGGAAACAACCACTATACTCCTTCGTCTTTATAAAATACGGGCATTAAATCAACCAAGCTTTTGACTTAGACTACTTCATCTCCATCGCTTCCTAACTTCCGTTGGACCGTGTTGTACAAAGGTCCTGAATCGTCGTAGGATGGTAAGTTGAAGTGTGTGATTAATTTGAAAGATACAACTGGAAACAGCTCTATCATCGAAGCACATACATAAACGCGCACACATTCATACACACACAACCCGTAGAACCATGCCATCTTAAGTCACGGCTGCATTCATCACAAAAGAACCATTATTGCACACCATATATTTTGGGAGAGCTCCGCACGTTCCCAGTCTCTGCCGCCTCAAGTAGTATCCTCTTTGGATTACTCGAATTATGACCAACTTTCCACTCATCTTTACCTTTTCTAACTACCCTACTTACGAACCATTCTTAACGGCGGTGAGAATCCCCCGTTGGTTCTTACTTCACTTATACTAAAGTAATAAATAAATCCCGGTCGCAGGACTGACCTGTAACCGTGAGTCGGGCGTTGCACACGGCGTGCCCGTGGGCGTTGTAGGCCTCGCAGAAGTAGATGCCCGAGTCCCTGGGGAAGGCGTCCGCGATCACCAAGGAGTGGTGGCCACGCCTCCCTCTCTCGTGGAGAAAGTCCTTCGATGACGGTATTTCGCTCTCGTTTCGAACCCAAAGGACCTTCATCGGAGAGGATCCTGCTGGCAGGTGAGGGAGTGGGGTTAATAGGACGCTCGCGGAGTGAGTTTATTCCCCCTTGCAGAGCAATGAGTCTTTAAGGGAGAGAGGCTCCGTAATAGGTTCAAGGGTGCTTTCCACTGAAAATCTATGGTCCCTTGATATGCGCCATTGCTCACGTTTAATCTAGCAGCTTTACGCTCAAGGAAGCCTGATAGGGGGGAGGTCTCAAGTCAAAAGAGTGGAGGGCAGCCTGAAAGAAGAGGGCAAAGCCCGAATGTGGCAGTCTCGTCCAGCAATCCCCTCTCATCAATCCACCTGACAGACATCGAAGCCGATCAATCCCAAAACCGAATTAAAACCAGCATCTGACGAACAGTAATATCACTCAATTTAGTTCAACTGAAGCCGCGTCTACACAGGCCCATATCTCTTTGTAATGTCCCATCAAAGGAGAGGTTCGTTCGTAGTGCCGAATCCCTATGCTCTATATACACGTGTTCTTTGTTCATAAAACTCTCAACTGTAAGGTTCTTGCCCTTGTCCTTAAAAGCCTCGTGAGTTTTATGCTTCCCAGTTGGGTATTTGTTAGTAATTAATGGCGTCGATGTGCGCCGACCCACTTGTGGAACACGCCTATATTTAAAGGTTCTCTTTTACATATTATCTCAGTCCGCTCATAACTTTTCACTTCCTCATTGAACTTGTGCTCATTGCTTCGCAAGCCCTTCTGACCCCAGTATCTCTTTGAATTGTCACACTGTCTTTTCGACGCTTGTATAGACCCAGTAAAGGGTGATGGATGGCGTTAAACTTCTTTTAAAAAAAGGTAATTGATGAATCTATTTGACGACGTAAAAAAGTTGGGGTATTTAAATAGACTATATGATTAAAAAGTTGTAATTATTATTTTGGAAGAATAAAATGTGGACATTTCAACCACCAAATTGACTATTCAAAGGCACAAATCCTATAAAATTGTAAAGATTTTCGTAAAAGAAAAAGAGTAGGATCTATATTAATAGGAGAAACTCCAAATTTAAATTTGTCAGATGGGCAATTGAAATGTCACCTCCATTCCCGTAACCTCATCGTAAACACCTTACTCAACGATCATAGACTCATACCTCCTAATTAATGACCTTTTTTCCCCCGTTTTGTGTTTCTTTGTGGTGTTTCTTTTTGTTTGTTTTTTTCTGATCTGTACGTTATTTATAGATTTTTGTAACAATCGCATTCTCAGTATAAGACTGAAGAGAGTATGATAAACTACATACCGAAACTAGTCTCGTAAATTAAACTTTTGGCTCATATACAGTGGTGTGTATATATATATATATATATATATATATATATATATATATATATATATATATATATATATATATATATATATATATATATATATATATATATATATAAATATATATTTATATATATATATATTTATATATATATATATATATATATATATATATATATATATATATATATATATATATATATATATATATATATATATATATATATATATATATATATATATATATATATATATATATATATATATATATATATATATATATATATATATATATATATATATATATATATATATATATATATATATATATGATTGAGGAATAAGTTCTTGCGGTTTTATCAAATTTATTCATTACAATTAACAATTTTAGAAAAACTTCATTTTTAATTGATAACAATATGCATTTTAATCAATAATGTATTCTCCGTTGTTATTTACGACTTTTTCCAACGTTCAACTAGTTTTTCGATGCCTTTGCAATAAAAATCACTGGATATTGACTCGAAGAATTCGTTTAGCCAGATTCTTAATTCCACATCAGTATTGAACGAAACGCCGCGCAAATTGTTGGAGAGCGATCGAAACAGATGGAAATCCGATGGAGCCAAGTCTGGCAAATATGGAGGATGCAGCAGGACTTTCCAATTAAGCGTTTGGATGGCATATTTTGTCATATTGGCAATGTGAGTACGAGCATTGTCGTGTTGCAAAAGGACTCCATAACGTCGATGAGGTCGCTTTTCACGAATAGCTTCGGCGAGTTGATACATTTGTTGAACGTAGATTCTGCATTGACAATTTCGTTGTTCGCAAGGAGCTGATAAAAAATGATGCCTTCACAATCCCACCACACACACAGCATCGTCTTTCGTGGATGAAGTCCTTGCTTTAATCGCGGAAGTGTTTTTTTATTGGGGGTAAGCCATTGTTTTCGATGGTTCATGTTGACATAAACACACCCCTTTTCGTCGCCAGTGATGATGCGGTGAAGAAATCTGTCCTTATATCCATGAGAAGCCTTGTGACGGTAAGCAAACCTGCGGCAATCGTGGAGCATTGAAGTTTGTTGCTTTCGCTCAAAGCGTGCGGAACCAATGCACCGAGTTTTTTTAACTTTCCCCATCGAATGAAGGTGATTCACTACAGTTTTCTGATCACATGACAATTGGACAGCCAATTCTCTATCTAGTTGATTGACGAGGATTTTCATGAAGAAGGTCGTTCAATCGATCTTCATCCAACTTAATGGGGCGACCAGAACGTTCTTCGTCACTAAGATTGAAATGACCGTTTTTTAAACGTGAAAACCACCATTGAGCTGTCCTTTATGATAAAGCATTTTCTCCGTACACAGCACAAATATCGCGATGAGCTTTGGCTGCGTTTGCATTGTTCCCGTCTCGATTGAAAATGAATAACAACAAGTGTCGAAAATGCGCCTTTCATTCAACTTGACATTCCATTTTGGGGGTACAGAACAAGAATTAAATTGACCAAACTTTTAAATAACCCGCAATGACTTATTACTCACTTCAAGACGTAGCCTAAGCAAAAGCCTAATAGTCTAAGTTCGTAGACGTAGCCTAACCTTTGCAAATTTTGCTCTCATTATTTATTATTGTTTCTTAATATGTGCACAAATCACGTCAACAAAACTTAAATCAACACAACATTAAAAAAAAACGCAAGAACTTATTCCTCAACCTAATATATATATTGCTCCTAGATCTACTTCGCAAAAGATGATATTTGAGTCCGTACTTCACTTTTAGGGTTCTTGCTTTCACTATCAAGATGTTTCAATCATTCATTTCTTCTCTCATCTCCCAATTTCTTCATCCCCTCTCGAGACCTCACTTTATTTCTCACGTCCAGAAACTACAGGAAGTTTCAAATTCCTGACTCAGTTTATAATATTGCGATCAAATATCAGTTTAGATTTCAATCCTCTACCTCATCTTACATCTCTCTTTTTATCTGCCGCAAATGTCATACTCCTGCCCTTTACTTTATACTATACCCCCGACCTAGTTGGAGGCCCCGTGAGTGTGAAGGGGAGAACCGCATATCACGTTTCCGTACTCAGCATTACGTAATTTTAAGCGAGGCTGCGAAAGGCATCATCGAAAGGAAACACCTCAAAGGCCATATGCGTCAATTATACCTTCTGGTTGACCCATAATCCTCCGTAAAATTATGCATCTAATGGAATTCCTACCCTTTTCCCTCATCATACGCACGCACGCATACTTACATAATACCGTACCCTAACCCACACATAATATAAACGCACACATAGGCAGAAATAGTTAATTCTCTCTTCAGTCACGTTCATCACGAGAATCGGATGCAGGAATGTCGCTTTTAGCTATCACAAAAAACAGACATCTAAACATACCCTCAAATAGACACACAAATGCACACGCTCAGCAATGCATATAGGTCCGCTATAAATAACAAGATGGTAGACACATATACACTCGTTGTGCATCACGTAGGACAAGAATAAATAAACATACAAGTATAAATACGCAAATACAAACGAGTATACACGTAAAACTTAGCTACGTCAGTCTCCCTCCCAAAATAGACCAACATGAGCAATACACGGCACATCGTGTATACGCACACACACACAAATGGCTATATCAGAAAAGTGCGTCCCAGAGTAGCTGCAATGATGATTACGGGGCTAATGAAGCCAGACACCATATCGGGGCATGAGAGCATTGCGCCCTGACCCAACAGAAGAGCCTTTGAGAAGCGCCTCAACGGACTACTTCGGCAACCCAGATTCCAGGTGCAGCGAGAAGGGGGAGAAAACTAGATGGGGGCCAGAGTGGTCTCATCTAACGATTTCCATCAAGGGCATCAACCTCGGGAAAAGAACTACGATTAGGGTATTTTGCCTAAAATAAACACCGTAAAACAGAATAACCCCCCAAAATAAACGTAAACAAATAACAAAAAACAACAACAAAGATAAAAGAATGGGCATGGCCAGGCGGCGGAGGCAGACCCGCTCCCACAGGCGCCCCAGATGCAACCAACACCAAAAAATATATCCTCACGCGAAAGGGGTGACAGTCCAGATTTTACAGAGGGGGGGGGTGATTACACCCCGACTCCCTCTCAAGTCAATCAAAAGCCCTTTATTCTAAACCGCGATGGCCGACCGTGATGAGCCATCAACCGACTGTCACTCTCACTCACGCCTCTTATCCCCACTCCCATCCCACCATCACAAACCGCACTCTCACTCCACACCGTCCACCTCGGCGGCATCAGCACACACGCAACACTCTCAACATATCCAAACGTCCCATGCTCAGGATCACCCGGGCCTTCGTTCACTCCCACACAATTACACCTAACTTTCGGTGTTGGCTCACGTCAACGCTCACACCTATCGCGTGACTAGACGGGTTTTGCGAAATCCCTACCCATTACATTACTTGTGTATCGCGATCGCGGAAGGCGGTATGGGAATTTTTCTTGCCACACATACAGGCTAATAGTAGTACTCTTATCCTTTATCTTCCAACAAATTGTGGTGGGCCTACATCAATGCCCATTGGGTATCGCGGTTGCAACAAGAAAGCTTTGAGGTGCGTGGCCTCTCAGGACAGCGACCCTAATCTTGGCTTAGTTGTCCTTTACGGCACGCGCGGGGTGACGATCAGAGAAAGCAGCGACAGCATCTCCTTAAGAGAGAGTTTGAAGTGATTCGTATAGAATGTATGGTAGTAAGAAGTGAAAATTTGTGAAAGGTACAGAAACGGTAATGGCTAAAAATGAGAGCCTACTAAGATCGCTTGAGAAGGTAGGTCGCGTAAATCATCTCGACCTGACTATTTTCGGCTACAAAGGATTGTCTTCTTGTAAGAAACTAAAGGAACAAAGAGGAATGAAAAGATGTTGTGGTGGTGAAGTAGCCACGAAAATGAATAATTCAAAATATCCGGGGACAAATACACAAAGAAAACAATGACTCAAAGATACGAACATAAAACCGCTTACAGGGGTTACTATGGGGCAAGTACATAGGCGGACCTCCCTTTAAGAAGGTAATAAGCCAAATCTTTTGTAAATGAACTATTTTTCATTTCATGTAAATTTGGGTCTCTGCCAATTTTACATTATTTTGTTTCAATTGTTATAAATTAAATTGTCTTTATTTTTAAGTAAAATTGAATTTAAAATAAAAATCTATAATATAATAAAAATAAATCATCACCAAACATTGAATTAACCAGACATGGTCTTTTCTAACGTCATACGCACTTACAGGTTTAAAGTAGCTAGTATAATTGTACACCAAGAATTTGGTCTTCAGTTTCTCGTCAACGTTAAGGGGGGCAGTACTTAATTAACGTCATTAATCAGTGTTCAGCCTTGAGTGGATGAGGATGGACTTGCATTGGAAAACATTGCTGGTACCATTAGAGGTATAAGCAACCAGGAACGCGGTCACTTGCACACTTAATAAGAATTAAGACATGAAAGATTGGATGACTTTGCGCTTAATGGGGCATTAATGTGTGGTAAGATGAGAGTAGTACTTATTCTTAGTGATGTTGATGCACGCTGGTATATCTTTGTCGCAAACTTGTTCCAAAAGAATGATGGAAGATGCTGTCATTTGAAAGTTTATTTTGAAGCTTCACTTCACTTTTCAACAATTACGATCAAATTAAATTTAAATCCGTAATGATTGTAACTTTTATAGCTGGACGGTACACTGTCTTTAAATATCTTCAGCTCGTCCCAGCCCTTACAATTTTTATTCTTTAGTTAATAGAGATCGATCTACAATTGCACCCTTACTCAATACATTCAACGTCATCATTTTTCAAGAAGCTTTGCTTGCATAAACCCCAATAATTGTACACTTTATTCTATAGTGTGCTTCCACAAGTTTCCCCAAACCAAAGTGACCTAAAAGGCGAGTCAAAAATTAGTGTCATTAGTATTAGTATTATTATAACCTTCTGCTAAAAATTATCTTCAATGGATATGAATGATCATCCCTTGTAAATTTTTACTATACCAGCAGAAATTGGTGATCTTACCTTGTAACTTAACAGAGAGTGTAACCTCATCGCCATCTAGAGCTTCTGTATCGGACAGAGGAATAAGGAAACACGGGGGATAATGCTTCATGCCACTCTTCGGTCTTTCCACAGTCACCTGAACAAGGAATTAATAGCTCTCAGACCAGATTCAGTGCAGTGCCTCTATTTTGTGGATAATTCATATTTAATTTTGCCTTAAAACAGGAGAGGGGATTATTTAAACACTGTCTTTCTTGGGCAAAATCACCCAAAGTGGGGGGGATAATTTAAAATAACCATTAAAAGTATAGGAACAGCCCGTACAAGCTAATGAATCGGTATCCATTGTGTTAACTGACTTACTTTAAATTCATTATTTAATTTTGTTTAAAAACTTTCTTTTTAATTTAAACTGGGTCAGACTGGCTCAGTAAAGGCTTGGGAAGAGAAATACTAGTGACTACAGCTTGGAACAATATTATCTTCCCGTTTGATTGACGTTTCGTTCAGGCAGCAATCATGGGGAATGCTCTGATTGATAAGATTTATGTACAACATTATAAGGGGAAGAAGCATTTGCTCAAGGTCTGGGAGCTTATCCCAAGATAATTTGAGGTTGTTGATTAACAATATATAACTGACAATTACGTTGGGTTAGCCGGTCATTTAACGAACATTTACCGTACCTTTGTGCCACCAAATCTAATTTGTATCCCACTATATTCTTAAGACTCACTTCTTTAGAACACTTACAGGTTGACCCCCCCAAAAAAAAACAGAACCCATAAAAAATTTACCGGGTGACCCCCAAAAAACAGAACCCATAAAAAAATTTACCAGGTGACTCGCAAAAAACAGAACCCACAAATCATTGAAAAAAACTGTAATTTTTGGGGGGGCAAGTTATTACAAGTTGACTTTGTGCATGAAATATTGGAACACTTTTCTTCCCCAACATGTCTTGGTCAACCAAAGAAAAGACATTTTGAGTGGAGGCCTAGAATTTAATACTTTTTTTATGGGTTCTGTTTTTTAGGGGGCACCCGGTAATATTAAGTTCTTTAAAAATTATGCTGATTTCCAATTTCTGTTTATATCTTTTTAATTTTGTTATGTACTTTGCTAGTTTTGTGTCAATAGACTAGTCATCCTAATCGAAGTGTATAGGATAGGGTTTGAAAAATGTTAAGCCTTAGATGGTTTATCTAAGCGAAAGGTAATTGGAGTGTGATCGCCTTTATCTCGATAGGGTTTTTTTCTGTTTTCTCAGCCTTTGATAACTTTCAACAAACAATAAGTTACCCCCTCAAATCGAATATCAGGTTGATATAACTGATATAGTAATTAATGAATAAAGAATTACTATACTTTAGGGAATTTAAAAGAATAAATTGAGATTTAAGTGATGTGTACAGCAATATGAAAGAGAGATAGCCAAAAATTATCGCTACATACAGAATTCCCACAGGAAAAATAGTTTTGTTTCCGAGAGATACTAATTATAATGAAGTTGATGAACCTGTATAAAGCCAATTTGAATAGCTGCGATTAATTAATTCTTTAATAAAGTTCACCCTTCTTAATTATGATGACTTCCCGTTAAAGGGTACAAGTTTAGAGTAGATGATGTCGTAGCCGCTGGATGGGAGTCTTTAGATTAAAAAAGATAGAGGTGATTGAAAGGAATCTTACTCGAGAAGAACATTCCGCTCTTCCGGCGTCGTTAACCAGAACACAAGAATAGGTTCCAGCGTCGTAAGAAGTCATATCATCGACTCGTAAAGTAGATCTCTTCCTCTCCGTGGTTTGTTTGTATTCATCGGAAGGTGGAAGCAATTCGCCGTTCCTAAAGAAAGATTCACCGACTTAGATAAAACATTGGCCAAACACTAAAGAAGGCTGAAATAAGGATATTTTTTTCAGAAAACTTACTCAACTTTGATTCTGTAGACTAAAGATGATACCTTCCTTGAGCCACTGTGAATGTGTAGATAGGTTGAGAGTGCTAAATATCTTTTCATTTGAAAGGTGTGTGAAAGGGGATAATATGATTGAGCTTTTTAAAATTTGTTCTGGAATGGATAAATTTGAGTTTAGCAAGTTCTTTGAGTTGGGAAATAGTAATATGTAGATTGTATGTATGTAGGAAGGTATTTTTTTTACCAAGAGGGTTGTAGATTACTGGAAATGTTTCCCACAGGAGACAATAAGCAGTCTAAATCTAATTGTTTTCAAGCGCAGGTTACATGAGTATATAGGCAGGTTAGGTTATCATAGTTTTTTAGTTTATTTTGTGAAATTACATATTGTAATATTGATATTTTTTTGTATGTGATTTTCTGAACGCATTCCTGTGGATGCAGATTTTGGAGAGAGAAGGCGAGACTTTTTATTTTAATATGTATTATATTATTGATATTATGTATAGTAACTGGATGATTTAGTTTTCGTTATTCCATGGTGGTGATGACTTTTTAATCAGTGTTTTGTACGCAAACTTGTGGATGAAATTTATAGGCTGGTGCTAACTCGGATGACCTTTGATAAGCCCTTGTGCTTTTTGTCATCTGTTGAGTTGTTACTCAAAACAAAGCTGAAGATGGGTTTAAATGTAAACCTAAATTCAAATATACTAGTAACGGCGATGTCTATACTGACCTGTACCAGCTGACCCTGGGCATAGGAGATCCTCTAAATTCTGTGGAAAGCATGAGCCGCCCCCCTTCTCGTATGGTTGCAGAGGGGGCAGTCCGGGTAAATCGTGGGGTGGAAGAGGGAGAACTGTTCCAAGAACGGACGTATCCCAAATACTTGTTTGGCGACGCCTCTGAATAAGTGAAAGTAAGGAATGGATTACATTTGCCCCAACCAAAAAGAAGGTTGATGTAGAAGAGCAATAAGACACTGGCACTATTTTTTTCACTCTTTAATGCCAAAATGAGGCAAATTACGGATTACGAGCAATTCCTGACTAAAATTCATCACTGCTCTTGATAGGACGTCAACGGAACAGAAAATTGGACATAAACAGGAACTTTTCTTACTTTAAGGTCACTTTCGGAAGCTGATCAAACAATCCAAACGAAGGATCATCTACCTAGTCAAATACTTATGATCCTCCATGGGGCTCTAATTTATTGAGTATCTCTGACCTTTGTACCTACTTGGTACTAAAGGTAATTATGCCCTTCTAACCTCAGTATATTTCATACTGTCCAAATTTCGCTACTGCTACTTCTAATCATTATCCATCTTCACTTTTCTTGTTGTTTATATCTGCCTTATTCCTCCTTTCTTTGTCCCTCCTTTCTTTGTCCCTCCCTGCATTTTTTTCTAAAGGGTAAAATTCCTCGTGGGTTAAATAGTGTACTTTCTTTGCCCAAATATAGGAGAATTGTTACTCACTGATCACATCGAGTCGCGCAGTGGCTTGTTCCCGCCCAATGTCGTTGTCAATGGTAATCCGGTAAAGACCCGCATCCTGCTGGGTCACCTTAGGGATCTCTAGGAGCCGGATTTCGTCCCTCTCGTCGATTTTAATCCGACCTCCTTTCCGGATGATTCGCGAATCTTTATCCCAAATTGCCTTGGGGGTCGGGTTCCCTGGAATAAATAAAATTAGTTCAGAGATTTAATAAGAATAAAGACCATGATGAGCAAAAAAAAAAAGAAGGAAGAAATGGAAAAGGGCGAAAATAACATCAAAAGTTGCAGTCACGGAAAGGAACGAACTCCTGGTAAATCATTCCAAAATGACAAGTACG
Organism: Ceratothoa steindachneri; assembly: GCA_963969495.1. Taxonomy (NCBI): domain Eukaryota; kingdom Metazoa; phylum Arthropoda; class Malacostraca; order Isopoda; family Cymothoidae; genus Ceratothoa; species Ceratothoa steindachneri. The sequence goes on along the minus strand of OZ018330.1, from coordinate 144,016,180 downwards.
AGTACGTTGTTTGGTCCTTTAGAAATTCACTCTACCCACTACTGAAAACAGAGGTAAGAGTCTGTTTAAATCAGCTAAAGTAGTCGCAAACGCCTCTTTTAATTTAGGATCAACGTCACAAACACCTACACTAATTTCAGGTCGTCACAAACACCTACTCTGATCTCAGGTCGTCACAAACGCCTAGTTTGATCTCAGGTCATGGTCGCAAACGCTTGCTTCAATATCAGGCCAAGGTCACAAACGCCTACCCTGATCTTAGGTAAATATCACAAACACCTAGTTTGAACTCAAGTAAAGGTCACAAACGCCGATTTTAATATCAGGTCAAAGTACCAAACACCTACTTTGATCTCAGGTCAAGGTCACAAACGCCTACTTTGGTCTCAGGTCCAGGATACGAACACCTAGTTAGATCTCAGGTCAATGTCACAAACACCCACTTTAATCTCAGTTCAAGGTTCTAAACGCCTAGTTTGATCCAAGGCCAAAGTCACAAGCACCTACTTTGGTCTCATGTCACAAACACTTTGATAATAATAATAATACTTTATTATATGGCGTTCTTTAAGTGCATAGTCTTTGCCAAAGCACCAGTCTATTACTTAAGGAAATGCTTAGGGAGAAGAGGTGGGTCTTCAAAGCACCAAGGGGAGGGGATGAGCATATCACAGCGGGCAGATCATTCCACGTCTTCGAGGCAAGTACAGAGAAAATCACAATCATCTGTGCAGCTCAGACGACCCCGAGGAACAATCAGTACGGTTTTCAGAAATTGGGATAGGATCTTTGAGAAGGACAGACAGGATGGATCGGTAGTTTTTAAGCTCTTAGATATAAGAAGAAGGACATTAATTGTATTTCTAAATTGAATAGACAGCCATTGCAGTCGCCGAAACAGGCAGGTCCCACGAAAGAAACGACTGCAGCGTCTTATTGACTGCATTTTTTTAAGAGTTCGATGAGGTAGAGGGTGTAGCTCTATTAGATTTTATTTTTTTTTTTAAACAAGGGTTCTCTCTGGAAACCTGAAGCTCGGTACCATTTTTTCAACCTCCCTGGATTGGGTGATTGGTGATGGATCCCTTTTGAGAGATTTACAAAATTAAAAAAGAAACTTCCACAAACTGAAGCCTTCATTTTTGTCAAGGGCAATTTTTACACATCTGATCTTAACAAACTCCGATTCTTTTGTCAGCAACAGCGGGACGTAATGTGGGAACAAAATAATGGGTTACATTGTGATTAATAGGGCATAAAGGGATGGGATGGGGGATCGTTTTAGTGCCATTGATGCATGCCAATCCCACGTGGGAAAATGATGAGTCATGATGGTTTCTTGAAATATAATTGATATAATTAAGACATCAGGTGTCTAAAAAAGAAATTTAAATCCTGAATATTTTGTTAGCGCGCCATTTTCTAGTGATGGAGTGGAATCGTATGGTGGGAATAGTTTTGGAGGTATGAAGTTTGCGACTTGCATCTATGGTCTGTATAGTTGTATATTTTAGAGATATACTGTGATATAAAGTATTTTAATTTAATTAATGAGCTCTAATGTGGTCTCATATATCAATACTTTGATCTAACTTTTAATCTTGTGCTCCTATCAGCTCTATTTACGCCCATATAAAACTTGTGAATATATTTAGATACGCCAAAATATACCTTATTATATGCCTCTAAATAAACCTTGATACTAGAATTATATACTCGCAAATATATTCCATTATATACCACAAAATATACCTTGATAATATAAATATATACCACCCGATATACCTCATTATATACTCTCAAATAAACCTTCATATTATAAATATATATCGCCGATATACCCCATTATATACCCCCTAAGAACTCTTGATAATATAACTATATACCCCAGATATACCTCATTATATATCCCCATATAAACCTTCATAAGAAAACTATACCCAATAATATGCCCCCTAGGAGCCCTAGTAGACGGAGTACTCTTGTTCCGTCTACTAGACTCTGTCACAGAGACCATCCTCCCTGAATCCCAGTGTGGCTTCAAGAAATAACAGAGGTACCCCTGACATGATTTTTGTGGCTAGACAACTAATGGAAAAGAGCAGGGAGCAGAACCAAGATCTGAAGGGATAATGTGACAGGAAGCTGCATCCAATGATTCTGGTTCAAACGTTGGTGTATGTGAGTGAGACGACTTTGTTATGAAAGTAGAAGGAAAGCTTCCGAGTGTGGGAAACGCAAATAGACAACTTGAGGGAGGATGGATGGTGTGCGAAAGATAGAAATAGAAACAACAATTGGGTGAGCTATGATTATGCTGTGAAATATTGTGTAAACAAAGTTATAACTTAAAGGGTATGGTCATATAAGGAGAATGTATGGAAATATAATTGTGAAAAGAATTTACGAGAATGAGTGTCATGGTGTGAGAGACGAAGAACTGAATGAGAAGACAGTGAATGATATTAGCATGATAGGTGTGTATGGAGTTTGTGAGTAGGTGTATTAGAAGCCTTTCTGCCAAGACATGAACTCGGAGATGCTACAACCCACAGCACCCAATCTCTTTGAAGGGCTAATTTGGCGTGGACAAAATAATGGGTGGGCTTGAGGTTAATAAGCCATAAAGGGGGGTGAAAGGGGGGTAGTTTTAGTTACGTCGAAGAACGTCAACCCCACTGTTTGGGAAAACTGATTCAGTTCTTATAGTCTGGATAAGTCGAAGCGTGTAAGCCTGTGGTGTAGGAAGAAAATAGTGGCTGTATTCAAGGTTGTATTTGTCGAAATCATGACGATCTCAAAACAGTTGTGATCAAAGTAGGAGCGAATGCGGATGCGGTTGAGATTACGAAGAAAGTGGAGAGAGGATTTACAGACCTTAGCAACACAAGTTTTGAGGGATAACTATCAAATGTGGTGCCAATATTTTTTACAGTATCGGAAAATTGAGGCATAGGAGGCACCATCATTAAGATAAAGAGCAATAATTTTGCATCTAATCACATCCAATGGAGTATCCACCAATGATTCGTGTTTTGATATGGTTTAGTTCCAAAAAATTGTCCAAGAGCATATCAGTGAAGGAGGCTGAGTACAAGGAGAAATATATTTTCATTACATCAGCTAAGAAATGAAATGATAGCCCAAAACGAAGCGAAAAAATAACAAGGGAGAGAAGATAAATATATGAAAAAGGAGTGGTTCAAGAACTAAGCCTTGCAGAATATCAGAAGGCAACTCCGCCTACCAATATGAATAAGCTTAGTATGAATAAGCATGTTGTTTGGATTTAGGTTCGATTTCTTTAGGAAGGAGCGAATAGCAGCGTGTTTGAAATGAAGGTCACAAACGCCTTTTACTCCAAATCATAAGAGCCTAATTTAACTTCATTTCAAACCCAAAAGCACAAATATTTTTCTCAGAACACTGCAATAAATACTTAAAATGGCCCCAGGTCCGGATGGAAAATGGCCCGGCCAAACGCTTATAAGCTTGCTTTGAACTAAGCATTTTTAGGCTGAGAGATGTCAGAGTGAGATAAGCCTCTAACCACTTATCTAATCGAAGCCGAATCAGTGGTTCAAATCTCGTCACCACTGACATTTTTTTTCCCGGCAGCTTTTTATTCTAGTACCTTTCCGCTTTAGATCCATAAAGGACAAAGCCATTAACCCTTACTTTCTCACAGAAGGGGAGGTATCAGAAAAGGAAGTTGGAGATTCGGCATCGCTCTCTAGCTCCCTAAATAGTCTCCTCTTTTGATTACCTGGTCGAGGTTCGAGAACGATGGAATATCCTGTCCCACTAGCTCCCTTAATTTTATGTATGGATCTATTTACTAAATTTTAGTGGTATGTGTACGAATTTCTTCTCTGAAAACTTTAAATAATACTTTAAGCGTGGCGTTGTCATCTTTAGACCTTTTCGTAATTGTGTCCTTCTCTTCATTGTTCCTCTAATTTTCTTTCAACCTTTAATAATTTGAAATCTTAATTACGCACGAGGGTATCTGCCTTAAATCAATCATAAACCTAGCAAAAACTTGTTCAGTACTTGTCTTGAACGTGTTTTGAACTCATCCTGGACTTGTCCTAAACGTATCCCAAAATATGTAGCGAATGCGTTTTGAGTGTGTCATGACCGTCTGCCAAGCGTGTATCAAACGTTTACGAATGTATTATGAGTGTGTACCAAATGTATCCCAAACATGTGCAAGCTTGTCTTAAATGAGTGTTGTACGTGTTTTATACATGTCCCAAACGCGTTTTTAACGTGTCTCAAATGTACTCTGAACGCATCACATACCTTTGACGGCGCACTGGAACGTTACAGTCTCCCCTTCCTCGACTATGCGGTCCCGTGGAATATAATAGAATTTTGGTCTGTGGAGGCGTCGCTGTTTCGCCTTCGGAGTTGGTTCGGGGGTCGATCTGCGATGGGCTGCAATAACGGGAAGTAAAGAAAGATTAGATACGACTGTTTCATTGGACTGGAATGCTATTAAAGTAAGTTGGGCTCAATAAGAGACCGCGGTGGAAGAGAAGGTGGTTCAATGAGTAATGAGATGTGTCCAATTGTATCGTGTATCCATATTATGTCCTGATCTCTGAAATACTAGAAGTAGGAAAATATATTAATTACCTATTACTGTACAGCACTACTAAAGTCACACTCATTATTGTGCAATTTTTCACCATAATACACTGCTGATTCTATAAAGATCCCATTTATTGCGTTACAAGTCTAATTCTAGTAGATATATTATTTCAACACTACTTTACACTATACTACAAGCTATGGCCATACACTATACAACAAAATTTGCATTCCTTATATCGCAGATACTACAACTGACATATCTCAAGCTAAATCCATTAGACTAAACTATACACTACAGTACTCTACCAATGCAATATCTTTCAGCTATTGATTATTTCAGACTCAATCTCCCCCCCCAAAAAAATATTGATAAGTGTTGCAAAAACTCAAATTATAAATCACCAATATTTAGTGACATGGACCAGATTTTAGGGTATTCGTAAGAGACCAAATTCATGCTACAAGACAACAGGATTTGGAAATACGTCACTTTGCCCTCATAGGAAAGATGAACGGGCAAAATACATATATTTTATTTGAAGATAGAAACAAGATAGGGCAAAATCAGTAAACAAGAAATCCTTGCCTAAACCAGTGTTCTTCGACCTTTAATCACTATGACACCCATGAGTGATGGTTCATAGAGACGGGTGGAGGAACTTTCTAAAGTCAATTAATACCTCGAATGGCTGAAGTTTCTTTTCTTAATATTTGGTTATTTTTTAAGTTATTCCTGAAGAAGTGCTGAGCAGCGGGAATCAAAATTCTACTAAACAATTAAACCCCAAACTAGCGCCACACGAACTTTAAGCTGAAAACCACCGCATTTGAACAAGAAACATCGATAAATGGTTAGAATAACTTCAAGACCCCGCAAAACAAAGTAAAAAAAACACTGGTGTTAGACAGAAAATAAGAACCCTCATATATATTTACTTATGCCCAGCGGTGAAGATTTGCCACGATCTGAAATTAGAGTTAGTCCTTAAAAAAATAGTCCGAAACCATCAAAAACCACTCGTAAAGAAAGAGGGAACCAATAGGGATTTAATATTTGGGCATAGGAGTGATTTAATTGTTTACATTACCGGGGGAAAGGAAAAGTCTATCTAATAATGATGACATATGTATGAAATTCATGAAGAATCGTCAGGAAATAGGAAAATGAAGGCTTAAGAAACCAGGACTCCATTTTCGAGCATCCAGGTAAAAACGTTTATATCTACATAAATGAGCGAGATTATAACTTCGTATTAGAGATGAACGAAGTATTTATTCGACGTAAACAAGATTAATACTCGTATATAAACAATAATTTCAGACAAAATCGACCAATCCCCGCAAAGTGGGGTTGGCGCACTTTAATGTTATTGAAAACTACCCGCCCCTTCCACCTCCTTTACCATCTATGAAGTCCAAGCCTACCCATTATTTTGTCTCCATCGAAGCCTCTTAACAGCGAGGGGGGGGGGAGGCTATGAACTGCAGCAACTTGTCCACTCAGGGTTCATCTCCAGGCAGAAAGCCCTTAGTGCACCTCCTCACATATATGCACAATCTCCTCCACTTTCTCCTAGCTCAATCCTTTCTTTCTCAAACACAACCATGGAAAACAAGTCAAGATGCTTAATTTAAAGGGGGAAGGGGAGTGGTATTAAAAAATATTCAAAACTTTAACGCCACTTTTCAGGAGGTTAAAACATTAAATAATAAAACACTAATGATTAATCGATCATAATAGATGACAAAAATACTACACAACACCTTCATCAGGTTAATTAATCTCTAAGTCTCACTCAAAATCTTTCAGGAATAAACTATATGTGTGTAGAAAAACTGGCATAGTAGTACAGTATTGTGGAGATAAAAGATGTAAAAGACGCTCCGAAATGAAAGTAGTCACCTATATGATCTTTCAAGTGTAGTATTTAAGTTTTGGAATCTCTAAAGAATGTCCTCATCGTTTTGTAAATAAGTAAATGAATAAATTGACAAGGCAAGGCGGCGTGTGAATGGTGATAGCAAATGCATATTTAACCTACAAAAACACATAACAGGAAACGAAGACTTCTAACGAACTTTCACCATGCAGTTCATTTCAGTTCATTTTGCAATGGGATATGATAATCAAGGTAATAAATTAATGGACTTGATATAATTTGAGCAAAAAAAAACTCTAAGGCCATGATATTTTTTCTTTAACAGCGCTCATTTGGCGAGTGCCACCAAGGACATAAGCCGACGCAATTAAAATTTCAACCTATTACTATGCTACTTTAAAATTCACAAAACCAACCGAACAAACTAAATAATAAATACAAACAAAAACCCGCAAAAAATAAGAAACAAACAAAGGCAAGAAGAAGAGTGAAACAAGCTTCGGCGTTAGGAGGAGGCCATCCTCCCCTCAGCGCAGGAATCAAATAAAATGCAGGAGGAAAGCCTCCTCCAAAAAAGTCAAATAGTCCCCAAGTCTGTGAGCACGAACTCGTCCGTGTACAAGGAACAGCGGTAGCGACCCTGCTCTTCAAGGAACTGAGAGAGGTAACGTGCAGGAAGTTTATCCAGACTACAACATTAAAAAAAAATTGTGCCGAACAGTCTAGGAGACTTCGGAGTCGTCGCAGAAGGCTCAGGGAAGAGCTGCATCAAATGGCGGTGCGTTCAGCCAGTATGTCCAATTCAAAGACGACAGAGAGTGGTCTGAAGCCGTCGCGGTATTGGCACGCAATTTTAAGTTCCTCTCGGCCATTTTCCATCTTTTTTGCAAGGCAGCCCGGACTGCCCTGATCCCTTTCATAAAGTCGGTATGAGAAAGAGCGAATTGCTGGCCTGGTTGTCCAGTCCTCGCAAACTTTTTGGCGCCCTTATCGGCGCATTCACTCTCCGCAATTCCTATATGTCCTGGAACCCAGTAGAACATAATCTCGACATCTACTCGGCTTGCAGCAACCATCACGTCACGGATACCGCGAAGCAGGATATCTGAATATTTTAATGCCCTGAGGACACTCAGTGAGCTTTGAGAACCGCAAAAAATCCTAATCCATTCTCCAAACCGGGCATGACGCGTTATTTCTCGTATCGAGCGGTCTTTTGCAACCAGGTCCTCCGTGAACACAGACTCAGTGCTTGGTAGAGCCCCACTGAATTCAATCAGAGTGGATAAGGTAATGGAAGCCGACAACCTTGTGGGGGTTGGAGGCATTCTTGTATGCGGACATTAATACAGCTTGACATGAATCTTACTCCAAAAATGTCGAGCATAATACACCGGGCGGTGTGGGAGCTTTGGGACTACAGGCATGGCAACAAATAGTCATAGTTGGTACCTTCCATGGTAGTGTCCTGAGTAGAACCAGAGGCACCATTGGCCCGAGAGCTACACCAATCTCTCAAAGAAGTTTCCAAGCCCTAAACCCAAAAGGCTTAGGGTATGACTGGCGTCTCTCGGCGGCATATGCACCTTCGAATTCGTCTGCGGATGCAGTGAGAGCCGTTGAATACTAAGGGAGACTTAGGGCCAGCGCGTACAAGCGCATAATGCACTGTGTACGGCGCAGACCGAGTGGCCTCTTCATGGCGTCTACAAGTAAGCTCTCAATGGGGCACGTGGGGAAGGCACCGGTCGCCATGAGCAGACCAGTATGGTAAATCGAGTCACGCTTCGAATGAATAAAGGATCGGTAGAAAAGCAAGAACAGTGTCCCTATTAGCAGCCCAAGTGCTGAACGTCTTGGAATGTCCATAGCCTTCCAAGTGGGGCGTCAGTCGAAAACAAAACCAAGGAAACTGTGCAAATCCACCACTTTCAGGCAAGACCCGTCTGGGTGGAGCCGTGGATGGCGGCAGAAATGCACCACACTGTTAATACTCATAACAAGAAACGTAACACAAAGAACACTTCCCTGCGGGACGCCCTCTTATTGTCCCATTAAGCCGAAGAGGGCTCCCCCACCCGTACGCGGAATTGACGTTCTCGCAAAACTTCAAAAATAAAAATTGAAAGGCATCCCCTCGCCCACATCGTGTGGAGCTTCTTCATAATACCGTATCGCCATGCGGTATCATAGGCCTTCTCCAGATCGAAAAATAACGTGACGTATTGAATTCTACGAATGAAGGCGTCACAGAAAGCATTTTTCAACTGGAGCAGAGCATCCAACGTGGAGTGGAACTTTAGGAAGCCGTACTGTGTGGAAGACAGGTGGCCTCAGCTTTTCAGAAAAAAAACTAACCTAAAATTTACTAATCTCTTCATCAACTTGCTCACTAGGAAAGTTAGAGAAATTGGGCGTTAACCTGCCGGGGTAGAGTGATCTCTCCCCGGTATGCGAAAAGCTATAAAAATAGCAATTTGCCCAGTGGCTAGGAGGATACCCTCTATTTAGATCCTGTTGAACAGATCTAAAGGAAATTTCATACCTCGCTCACCTAGGTGTCAAGGTATGGCATACGGGACATCGTCTGGACCAGAGGCAGTGTCGTTTGCTGAAATGCGGGCTACCGTGCCCGCTCAAAGCACCACCCAGGCGAGTTTTTAAGCGGAAGTAGGCAAGAAAATGATATATAAATGGGAAAGTAGGCACTACCCTGAAGTTCATCGACCATCTCCCGCACAAAATCCGGATAGCACAAGGAGAGATCAAGGCAGGAAAATGAAGGGGTTCGTGGGGAATGATGCGTAAACATATCCATATTTAGGACACATATCTCTAATTTGTGGATAAGGTTGGCAAGAACCTGTCCCTTGGGATAGATCATGTAGTCACCCCAAGGTGGTGTCTACCGTTCATATACCCGAGCCGGAAAAAGGGCATCGGAAACCGTGACATAACGACGTGGAAATCCCCTGCTTAGAAGTATGTTGGCGTGGAATGTACGCAGAAATAACACTATACTTCATATCCAGACGCAGCTCCACTGCTACTGCCTCAAAGGAGTTAGGTATTTATAGCAAAGTGAAAAACAGAAACTTCATGCCCGGTGTAAATCGGGCATTTTCTTTCCCGGCCTCTAACCCATGGTGGTGGGGGTGGCAAATCCCATATATCCTTGGAGGGTCAGGAGAAGGCATGCGCCAAAGATAGTGCCCAGAAAAAAAATATTTGTCGGAAATCGGGATAGGCAAGCCTCCGCAGCTCGTTTCAGTTGCCTAGAGTCCACGACAATTCCATTGAATGAATATGTCATCTTAGCCTAGCTCAGATCAGATGCGGTGGCCCTCACATGAATGGCGGTACGGTTCCCAGAGACAAAATTCCGGGCGCTGTTGGCCAAACAAAGCACTAAAGGAGCTAGTGCCTTCAAAGACTTATCGGAGAAGGCTGGGCTTACTATGCGAGTCTTTTTTTCCATCCGCCTCGAAACTTTGATGAACAATGTGGCATTTTAGAGGCTGTGTCTCTCTTTTGGAGGGTGCCGCGTCTCCGAATTGTCCGGTCAAGACTAGGGTCGGCTCGTAATAGCCAAAGCTCTTTTGGGGTTGTCGTCCGTTCAGGGAGCAGTTTTAGAAACACCGAAAGACCGCCTCACGACCAACTTGTGTTGGTTTATATTATGTAAGTCTAACGACTTGGTAGAGGCAGCGCCATTTCGCCTTATGAAAAACAGCCACACTGCTTCGGAGGAGGAGTTCTCTCGTTTGGGGGTCCCGTGTCTCCAATTTGCCCGGTCCATCCTTGGTGCCGAAGATTCTCTACTACTCTTCTCCTTTCGGAGGACAGATTTAGTAACCACGGGGCATAGGAACCAAAGCTCTTTTGGTGCTGTCCTCATTTCGTGGACAGCTTTGGGAATACTGGAATACGGCCTCACCTCCAACTTAAGTGGGTTTACCTTGTTTGAGTCTAACGACTCGATGGAGGCGCACGGTCGTTTCGACTTACAGAAAAAGGTCAGACCGGGAAGAGGGAGCCCTGGTTTTAGTCGGGGGTGAGTTGAAACTCTTTGTAACGCCAGATCTAATAGAGGAGCGGCCGAAGGAAGGGGTATAACCTGAAGATGGGTTTCGAATGGGCGCGGAAACGACCGTGCATGTAAGCCTGGAGAGGCCAAGATCAGATAGCTCCTTTAAAATACAAAAAAAACAGAACAAATGAGGCATATGACGTCTAAATCAGGATTGGGCGCGCCAATACAAAGTCTTAGCCTTGCGAAAGGAGAGAAGATTCTCAGCTTGAAAGGACATAATTTTTTTCTCCGGGAGATACGCACAGCATTGCTTCAAGGAAGAACGATGCGGTTCTCTAAAATTGACACACTTGTCCATACACGATGAAGACTTATCGTGTACCACCTTGAAGCAGCTTTCACAGACTTCGAGTAAACTTGAATTTGCACATCTACAGGAATGATTCCTATGGTCAAAGCGGTGGCAGTAATAGCCCCTTTGCGGCATTGGTACAAGTGTCTTCACGCAGTAGTGATCCCAACCGGCACGCACCAGGTCAGGAAGCCTGTTACGGTTGAACATGACGAAGAGTATAGTGGTTGGTCTCGATGTTCATCCCTGTTTACTCATCACACGTTCGACTCGCCACGAGCAGTCCACGAGTTCTCTCGAGTAAAGTACTCCTTTCACGAAGTTCATTGTAGAGTGCGGCGTCACACTTACCGGCGAGCCATTAAGTGTCCGAAGGGCATTGTCGCCTCGGAGAAATCCGACGCATTCATTAGAAGACTCCCGTCAGAGAAACGAGTCACCTTTGGCTTTCTGCCGGGCAGAGGCATCCACTTTTCTCCACCCACAGAAAGGGACTCATGGCTGGACGGAACCGCCTTAGCAAGATCATTCTTTGAGAGGGAGAAGAACTTGGTTGTCTGGGAGCACTATTCATGAGAGGCGGTCTCTCTACTCCTTGTGAGTCCTCTGGATCCCATGCGATCTGAGGAGGAGCTTACACAGGGGCAGACTCAGGATCGGTGTCTGACACCGAGCCAAGTTTCATCTCCATGAAAGGCACTACCATCTGGTGCGGGATCACCTCCTGGACCATCTCCACCTCCAGAGAGACCTCCAACCGGCAATCACCAAGGTGTCAGGCATTCCGCCCGGGGACTCAAACAGCCTATGGCCTGGCATAAACACACTGTGGCTAGCATGACAACCTGCACTGGGAAGAGAAGGGGAGTTGGTATGCCGGCTCCCATTAACATGACACTCGTCGAATCGACGAGTTGTCTTAACAATACCCAGGGGTCAAAGCCGCCCATTACCCCTCTAAAGGCGTTGAGGTGGTTCCCCTGCCTCCAGTGATGGTGAACGGTGAGAACAGAGGTGGCGCGTCATTTGTCTCGCCGTATTTTTGACTGGCTCAGAGAAAGCATAGGAAGACCAGGTGCAATTGAGGATTTGCTTGGAGGCGACTCTCAGGAAGGAAGGAAGAGGAAACCGCCCCGAATTTGTCACGATTGGAGAGTGAAATTGCCTAAGAGAGTCTTTGAAGGAGCGCTCATATAGTAAGGGGAAAGGTTAGACTAGAGTTACCCGAGGCAACTATGCAGAAAGGGGTAAGGACCAAGCCCCCTAACCCATATCTATTGGAGAAGAGGAAACACTCTATCAACTAGAAGAGACTTAGAGAGCCATTGAGACAGCACAGGGGGCACTTCCTTAAAAGAGGATGAGATACCCGAGGATGGCTCCAAAAGTGATAGAAGTGAAGCTCCTCTTTCGGTTGAGAGTAGTGAGAATGGATCCCCTGCATCAATATCAATAGTTACCAACTAGGTAATGCATATGGAAAGGTTGGGGGAGTAAGGGTGATGCGTTGTTTTTACCTTTGTTTGTAGTATTCATTTGGGTTTTAAGAGTTGTTTTTAGAAATAAAGAATTTGTTTGGACAAAAACAGAGCTGACTCCATCCGTGATCGCTCCGTTTAGCTGGTCTTCATCATTGAAGCAACTAGAAACCTAAGAAAGGCACCAAAAGTCTGGTTTCCAGTAACTACTGCTGATACCCGTTGGCGGGGACAACAAGCCGGTTCGAAAAAAACATACTTGGCTTGTAGGCGCGAGTACTGGGCTCTATGTAGATGGACCACGGACATCGCCACATAGCAGTTAACCTGTGTGGATAGTGCAGGGCGTATCTTTTCTTTTAAGTCGTTATCCTTACCTCGTCCCTTCCTGGTTCAAACCAGGCCCCGCGGACCGAACATCGGATGCGGAGTTCCACCCCTTCTTAGCAGCTAAAAAAATGCTGAGGAGGAAATGGTTGGTAGCTGCCAATATTTCGTGGCGATTACCGGGGGCGGGAGCAAACCAGGGCCAGTCCTAAAGAATCAGGCCACCTTGAATCAAAGGCTTTGAGGAAAGGAGGAGAGAAGGAGAAGTGTGACAAAAAGGGAGAAAGAAGGTCATAGGGAAGGCGGAAAAAAGGCTAAGCTAGGCTGGACGAAGCGCTAAGTCCTGTATACACGGTGGGCAGGTCAACTCATGGCCCTTCCCCTTAAGGGGTCACGGACAGGAAAATGGTATATTAAAAAGAGCTGGCAGATCAGCAACAAGAGGATCGGGTGCAGCCAAATCAAAATAATACTCAAAAGAGGTAAATCAAATTCTAATATAAAGAAAAATACTAACAAAGAGGATATGGAAAGAGTAAGGACTAATACCAAGGAAAATAAGGTAATATCTCATACCATAATAATATTGAATTTATCGACGCACACTATATTATATATATATATATATATATATATATATATATATATATATATATATATATATATATATATATATATATATATATATATATATATATATATATATATATAGTAAATAGTTTGAAGAATGAAGGAAAGGACGTATAACGGGAAGTTCATTTCGTTTACATGTTAGGTACAACATTTCGGGTGTAAGTTTCACGTTGTACCTATCATGTAAACGAAATTAACTTCCCGTTATACGTCATTTCCTTCATCTTTCAATATCTTTGAAATTGGCCACAAACTATGTTCCTCTTATCCTTTTCTTCTAAACTGTCTTTCCTCTGCAAAAAAGACGTTCTATAATACAGCTCCTGCTATCCATTTTAATTTTAAAAACATTTTGGTTTTACCCTTCTCTGTTTGCTTAATTGACCTTCCCCATCTTTTAAAAAACTTTAACATCTCAGTTGCTTTCAAATACGAGTCGACTATAAAGAATATACTGGTTCACAATAATTGTAATAATATTGGGGGAGTCTATTCGGTCTATTTTGGACAGACAGGAAAGCAATTATCTTTCCATATTAATAAGTATAAATACAATGTTAGGAGAGCTGTAAGTAATAGTGCGATTTTTGTACATATGTCCGAAAATAACCACTTAATTAATTGGGATACAGCAAAATTTATTTTTTGCTCAATTGACTGAATTAAAATAAACCTTGTTTAATGTTCATGTATAAGCCAATTTAATAACTTTAACATTTCCCCTGGCCTTTTTAAAATTGATGCTGTTATGAAAAAACTCATTCTTAAAGAAATTAGCTTCGACTTATGTTCCTAATTTTTTTGCAATTTTCATTTTTATGGGAACCCGATGTGTCAATTTTATTATTGCATTGATTTTGTATTAACATTATTTTTTTTTTTCTTATTCTTTCCTTGTCCCTCTCCCCTACGTACCTGCTTACTTCTCATGTCTCTCTTAATCTCCCTCTTTAGACTATCGCTTTATCCGTTAATCGTTTTAACCCTTTTGGCTGTTTTTGACTCTTTTTTGCCTCTCGGTTTTGACCTTGATACCTGTTATAGCTAAATCCTAATGTGAATTTACCCGTCCCTCTCCTACTTCCTCATTGGTGATTTCTTTTCTTAGAGGCAAGCCTTTACATTTACTAGCTTATATATACCCTTATTTATTATTTTTTCTTATACTTATCCTTGAGAATGAACTGAATAAAGTTCGAAGGTACTTGGAAGCATCTTTTCATTTTTCCTGCGGGACATTACATATATATATATATATATATATATATATATATATATATATATATATATATATATATATATATATATATATATATATATATATATATTAAATTAATAAGATTTCACACCGTTAATAAATTGAATTAATTAAAAAAGTGATCTTGAGAATGAAGGAGGGATCAAATTTATAACACAGCGTCTTCCCATGAAAACACCTGCTATGTTTCTCCCCTCCTCTCAAAGAGAGATTAGTGCAGATAGTCAAACCTTATTGACTCAATGGCTAATAATAAGGGCGATACGGAAAGATAAACAGTCGAGTCACCTCACTTTTAAGGGGAAACGCTAATCAACCCACAAATAACTCTTCTCCTCGATCATTCACGGTTAACGTACAGTACACTCTTTTCACCTTAGGGCAACTGTCCAAGGGTATGGACTAGGGAGGGTGGGTAGCAGATTCTAACTTTATTCACCACGGTCAAAACACCAAACTACGTTAATCACAGGATGAACGACATTTAACGTGTCAGAGGCTATCGTTTTTCATATAAGGATCTAGTGATTCATTTTTTATGAGCTTACTCCCCCCTTCCCCTCATCCCCAATTCCCCACCTTAGTCAGAGGGATAGGTTAAGGAGGGAAGAGGTCCCCTTTCATTGAACCGCTAAGGGAGGAGAAAGAGGGACTCATGAATAGTGGGGCTCTTTCATAGACGAGACAAACACTTCATTGCAAAAGTGCTAAGTGTCATCATAAAAGATGTGCCCCACTCCCTAAAAACAAAGACAATTGGGAGTATACCCACAATTACTTCATATTCCCCAATAATGGGGTTAGGGCAGAGAAGTAAAGACCTGTACCTACATTAAACATATACACTCACACACATACACATAAAAGGGCATGCACACTCGTCATCCATTGATTCAGATACAGTATATGCGAGTGAACTAAAACTAGGCAAGAAAACGTTTCCCCTTCACTTAAACTGAGGAATAGTGGCAACGCACCCCCTCCGCACCGGACACGCAACCATTAACGAGTGAAGTGACGGTTGAGCACAAGGCACCACCTTTCTACGATATAATAAGAAAAGAGTTAAATGCCCGATTTATCGATGAAGATACCCATATATGCATCAGAAGTGCCGAGGAAAATACGAGCTGAAAATAGCTACAAAAGCAAACCTTAACTCTGGATGGTGTGGTCGCGAAGGTACATCTTAAGAGTATGAACAAGTTCGTGAGATATTTGCAGACACTCGTGAGTGCGGATTAGAACCCGTTGTTGAGGATATGAATTCTTTTTAGCAACTCTTGAGTAATGGGGATGTAGAAGGTAGAGTAAAAACTCAACACAATGATATAACGGGGTAGAGGGCTCATAATGTGTTTTTGTGTGGAAGGGAGAGGGAGCGTACGAGTGCAAGGGGAGACTTCAATGGCTTTTTATGGCACAATGCCCTGAGGAGGAGGCAACAGAAACTAATGAGTGAAAATAATGTATTTTTAGTGTATTATTCAGATATATCGCCCCACGCACATACATCCACACATCAAGTGTTGAGAAGCCATAGTTATCTTTAACCTGAAATAAAAAGTTGGAGAATGACTGTATGTATGTAAGTGTAGAAATGTTCGAAAGTAGATCTGCCATCGTTCTGCATTATGGTAAGTTCGGAAGAGTTGTGCTCCCTCCCACTCCCCGAGGCACTAAGTTATACCTCATTTGGCTCTTTGAGCTATCTTCCGCACATTTTAAATTCCACTAAATTTTGCCACTCTGTACAAACCTCTTTTTAAGCACTATCAAGTTGCCTTTATTTCTTTTCCCTTCCCGAATAGGTAAATTGCTCTAGAGACTCATAAGTCAACCCACATTTCAGCCGCCTTACTGAAGTTCAAGGAATTTTAGTCACAAATTTTTGTCTCTCTTAGTTTCCTCTCTTGAGTATTTCCTAACGAAGGAAATAATAATATACTTTTGAATTTCTTTGTTCAGTAGTATGAACTTGCCTTATACCTAAATATTTTATGTCGTGACAACTTTATTCCCAGTTAACGAGGTTTGCTACTAATTAACATATGGTAACAATCTTCTAAGTTATGTATATTCCATGTAATTATTCAGCCTATTCTATTTTCTCGTCCAGAGGGAACATTCAATCGTTGGAATATACATTACTTCCTTATATCTTGTAAATACACCTTTATATTTATTCCTTGTTTCTCACTAGGCTTTCAGACACTTGTACCAGACATCCATTTCATATTTTAGGCATTTTTTCTTTTTTTGGCGACATTGCTGTTGTCGGTAGGTGATAGAAGAGTGGCCTAAATTTTATTTAAAATCCCATTTTCAGAATCTGGATTTATCATTTTGATTCGGGTACATTCAAACTTTTTTTCCTACACAGAATCATGAATTACAACGTTCCTAAAAAATTCTGTGTTTGAAGAGTTCAATCATGCGTTCCTTCAGCAATTGCAGTCGCCGCCGTCTGGTACAAGTGGCATTGAGCTCCGATCAATAAAGTCCGTCTCGATTACTTTAAATGCAATCATATCGTTTTCTTTGGATTTGGTCTTCTTAATTAAACTTCCCTGAAGTGACGTTTCGTGTGAAGAGAGCTGTTGTTTTGGTGAGATCAGCGCTGGCAAAAAGAAGAGGATTATCTTTTTGAATGGATCTCCCTGCCGTCTAAGTGGAAGTTGTGAGCGCAGGAGTTGAGCGTGAATGCGAAATAAAACGGTAGGTGAGTTAAGATGCGAATGTGAGAACGTGTGTTAAAAAATTGGTCTAGGCGTATAGTTGTAGAATGGATGCAGTGTGAATCCTATGTTGTACAGTGATCACTGTTTTCTTATGTGACAAATTTAAGAGAGATTAAAATGCGTCCTACAGGTCTTTCAAGGAAAATGAACTGATTTGGGGTTGCATGTTTTCGTGTCGTACCATTTATATTCGTCTCCCTTTTATTCCTCTTGTTATTTATATTCGTCCTTTTTCTTCTCTTTATTTTATATACAGTAGAGCCATAATGTTTCGGACACTTAGGTTTCCTTCACAACACTTACACTAGCTTCAAACCAGATAAAGGTAAGTAATACATGATAAATTATAGATATAAAATAAGCATGGCTATAAATTATACGTGCACATTGTACATTTTAAGATGGATGAATCTGCAAGTTACATGTAAAAGATCAGTCTTATGCCATAAATATGGTGGTCAAAGTGATCCGGATAAATAACACAGCAGACTCAGATGAGAATGCACAATGATATAAGTTACTCAACAAATAATTTTCGGTTGTTGCATTATATTAGTACTGGTTATGTAGCCTTTAACTATCAACTACGCATGGCATCTTCTCCCACAGGAGCGCATTAGCCAAAGGTCTTCTTCTAGGGTTATTTTTCTCCATTCCTCCTGTACTACGAGAGGGGGTCAATAAGTTTTGCGAATCTGTAGAGCAAAACAGAGGAAGGTGGATGGCTGTTTATGGGGGTGTTAGGACAAGTTATGACAAGTCAGGACCTGCAGCCGCACGCTCCTACCTTGTCTATTTAAGAAGCAGTAGCTGATCGCAGATCGTCAGTCACAAATTTTTCAACAATGAAGAAGGTTGGGCACCGCGCAGGGATCAAATTTTTGACCAAGGAAGGCAAGAATGCAAAAGAGATCCATGAAGGCATGGTTGCAGTGTACACCGACACCGCCCCTTCCTATGCAACCATTGCTCGCTGGAATAGGGAGTTCTGCCATGGTCATGAGTCCCTTGAAGATGATCCCTGTCTAGGACCCCCATCAGATGTGACCAACGAGGACAAGGTGGCCCGTGTGGAGACGATGATCCTCCAAAATCGACGGGTGAAGGTGGAAGAAATCGAGCGAGAACTTAGAATATCACATTGAAGTGTTATCAACATCATCCACGACAATTTGGCGATGACCAAGGTCTCTGCCCGTTGGGTCCCTAGAAACAACACGAAACCTCACGCCCCATGATCGACTTCAACGTCGCCAAAGTTCGGGGAGCTGCTGCTCCTGTACAACCAAGGTCTGGTGGGATTCGAGTCACGCATAGTGACATTTGATGAAACGTGGGTCCATCACTGGGATCCCGAGACCAAGCTCGAAAGCATGGCTTGGAAGCACAGGGGCTCTTCAACCCCCATCAAGTTCCGGATCCAACCCTCAGCTGGGAAGATCATGGCCACCATCTTCTTGGATTCTAAGGGAGTGTTGATGGTGGACTATGCGCCTCGTGGAAGGACCATCACAGGCCAATATTACGCCGAGGAACTGGCTGGGTTGAAGAAGTGCATCCGTCAGAAGCGGCGCGGCAAGTTGACACGTGGTGTCCTGCTCCTCCACAACAATGCCCCTGTCCGCAAGGCCAGAGTTGCACAAGCTGCCCTGCGTGAGTGCAGATTCGAGGAGCTCAACCATCCTCCCTACAGTCCAGATCTGGTCCCTAGCGGCTACTTTTTATTCCGCCAGCTCAAGGCTGCACTGCGTGGACGCCGGTTTGGGGACGATAAAGATGTCCAGCTCGCCGTCCAGAAGTGGATTGAACAGCAGTCGAGAGATTTCTGGTTGTCGGGAATTCGAAGCCTCAGGGACAAGTGGCGCAAGTGCATTGAAGTCGAGGGTAGTTATATTGAAAAATACTAAAACACTTTTCCTCATATCTCGTTTCCTTATATCCGAATTGCAAAACTTATTGACGGCCCCTCGTATTTCTGAAAGCTCTTCGACACATCTTGGGTTTTCTTCTTAATCCTCTCCCTTAGCATCTTCCACAAATTCTGAATCGGATTGATGTCCATGATCCAGTCCATGAGCCTTACTTCCTTCTGATCGATACAAATTTTTAACCAACTATGCCTTGTGACAAAGTGCCTTATACTGTATAAAAAATGACAGGTTGGGCAGAAGTGGCACTCATATAGGGCACAACATATGGTTGCAGAAGTTCTTTATACACTTGAGCATTCAGTCTGCCCTGCAAGCGGACAAGTGTGCCAGTACCTTTCGCCGAAACTATGCCTTACGCCATAATGCCTCCTCCACCAAACTTGACGCTGCTCTTCACGCAGTTCACGGATAATTCTCTCCCCAGGCCGTCGACGGACGAACTTCTTGCCATCTGAACCAAACAAACTGCAATTTAAATCATTGCTGGCGTGCTTTGAACCATTGGTCTCATGTCCATAGAACGTGTTTAGTGGCGAAGGATAATCTAACTTTCTTGTTCTCAGAGCTGATCCATGGTTTGAATGCTAGTGTGCGAGATTTTAAAGATCTTTCCGTCAGGTGGCGTCCATAGTTTCATTTACTTCTTGGGAAATCCTTTTTTGAAATACGAACGATGCTTTGGTCATCTCTCTTCGAGGTTTGTCTAGGCTTACAATTAGAAATACCACTGATACATAAACCTGTGGTATTGTAAAGTAATATAAAATTATAAACGACACTTATGGTCTTTTAACCCCTTTAGGTATGGCTCTAATGGTTAAATGATCATTTTGACGTAGCTTAACAAATAGCTTATGGATAGAGGCAGGTAAGGTTCGTCGCCTAGGCATGTTTGCTGCTCAGTCTAGACAAAGTAATGACTGAAAGTGCCCTGAATTCATGAGGGTTAGTTACTCCCCTTAATTAGTTGTTTGTCTCAAAGATAGTAGCAATAGAAATACGCTGTCCAGATCGTTTTGACCACCATATTTTTTTTAATGAAAATATTCTTATGCAAGTAAATTTTAGTTTTATCCATCCTAACATAAACAATTTACATGTCTAACCTATAACCATGCTTATTTTATATCTGAAATTTAACATAAATTACTTACCATTATTTGCTTTGAAGCTATTTATGTTTTGTGATGGAAACCTAATTGTCCGAATCGTCTTACGTCTTGAAAAGGTTAGAAGTTAAAAGTATATAGTTGGAGTAGAGTGGATAGTAGGTGTTAAGGTAAAGTAGTAAAAGGGAATGAGTATGAGATATTGCTGTTTGTGGGTGAACAGCCATCTCTTGTTCGTTGTTTATTATCATTTTATTTCATTTTTATTTTTTTTTGTGCCAAGGCTCTTACGCCTCTATTTTTCTTTGTTGTTTTATTTCGTTTTTTATTTTAGTTTAGTTTGCAGTGTTTTTATGGGGCGTGGGGGGGGCATGATCAAACTTCTACGTAAACATTGGTGCGGGATTGACTCCGACTATCGGTTTCCCGCTTTTAAAATTTCCCCTATTTTCCTCCGGTAATTAATGGGGATCTCCAATTTTCTTTTTTCTTCTTCGTTTAGAAGTTCTTCTAGTTTTTCCCATATTTTCGTAGCTCTTCTGTGAAGAGTTGTGTTTATTGGTTCTAAGTTAATTTCTTGGTGTAGATCTTGTTGTCTACGGTGTTTCCTTCGTCTCGTATTTGTAATTAACCCTTTTTCGGACACACCTAGAAATACCTGAGATATCAAAAATTCCTCTTAGGGTCATAAACTAGATGTATTTCTAAGACACTTTTACTCATGAACATTTTTTGATTTTAGGCATTTTAAAATGTAAAAAGAAATTGGTAAAGTATCCCGCACGGGATACTTTACCACTATTTTTTCACATTTTACACTTCACACCCATATCACTTTGGAACACATTTATCTGGCTATGTGCTATTAGATTTCTATGCACCTACCTCCATTATTGCGGGCGTGGGCGGCGTGTGTGTCGGAGTAAAAAGAGGGAGATCTGGCTAGTACGGCGACGGCTCAGAGAATGCTTGCGCGGCCAAGCTCCCGCACGAGCTAGCGCGCTCTGATTGGTGCAAAACTATAGCCCAGGAGTTCCCGCGTGGGCTGAAGCTGTCTGCGCCATCAAAGTATTGCACCACGTTTCGTCAAAAGCGTGGTATGAAGTATCCCGTGCGGGCTACCTTCCCGCTAAAGCGTTAATACTAGTCTTTTGTTTTGTACCCTTTGAAGCTTGACGGCGTTGGTCTTATGTAGAGCATTGAGATATATTGTTGGATACAATAATACCGATCTGCATAATGCATTATCAATTTTAATTTTGTTTTTTGTGTTCAAACTTCTGAGTTGGAGCAATTTTGTGAGATTGTTTTTTGCTAGGTTTATTCTTTCATTGATATGTTTTTTTTATATCCCTTAGAAGTTACTTTTAGCCCGAGAACTTTGCCCTCTTGTTTGTATCGATATCTCTTTTCTACGACAAGTACTCGCGATGTTTGGCGTCTTCCCACTGGTACGATTATAAACTTGTCTGGATAAGTACTGATTTTCCATTTCTTTTGATAGTTGTTGATATTTGCGATTTCTGCTGCAGTTATTCTAGCCATCGCGGGTGGATGCCTATAAGGACTTTTGATGATTATCGAGATATCATCCGTGAATTGTATGTAAATAGTATTTTCTAAAATACGCTCTGGGGAATCACTTGTGTATATGCTACGAGTATATAGTAATGGACTAAAGCATCCCCCTTATGGAACTCCCTGATATATCTTAAATTCAGTTCCCTGGTGGTCTTCTATTTCGATATATGCTTTACGATCCGTTACTTAATCGCACAAACATTTGGTTAAAATTCTGGGCAGTCCTAGCCTTTTAATCTTATATTTAACTCCGATTCGCCATACCCTGTCAAATGCTTTCTGTATGTTTCTTAGGACAAGGTCTGTGTATCTCTTTTCATATTTAGCCTTTTTGATCGCTTCGACAGGTATTGCGAATGTTGTTTCGGTTCCCCTTCTTTGGTATTGTGGGATTAAATTGTTATCCTTGAAAGGTTGACTAAGTCACTTTCCAATCATTTTCTCTAGGAGTTTAGCTATGGATTCGAGTAAAGTTATGGGTCGGAAGTTTCCAAGTTGATGCGAGGGTTTGCCTGGTTTGGATAGGAATATTATTTGCCCTCTTTTTAAAGCATCGGGAAAGAAACCTGCGCTGTTTGACGCGTTGAAAATGTCTTGCATTTTTTCTAGAAAGATATTCGGTGCTCTTATTAAATTTTCACGTGAAATCCCGGAATCGCCTGGGGCTTTTTCTTTAGTAGGGATTATAGTAGCTATAAGTTCTTCTAGGGTTATTTGTTCCATTCCTTGCTTTTTCAATATTGTAGGAGAGGCAGAGTGTTTGGGCGTTATTTCTTATTTGTTGCTTTCTAAGTCTTCCACTATAGTGTTCTCATGTTCGTGGTCGAAATTCATATTTTCTTCAGCGGATATGTTAAAAATATAACTCCAATGTTCTCTGAATGCTATTTCTTTTTGTTGCGATTCTTGTATGTATTCTCCATTGTGATTAATGGATATCTTTGTTTTCTGTTTTCTATTTCCTCTTATCATGTTGATTTTTTGCCAAAACTTCGTTGGGCTTAATTACTCGTCTATCGCCTCCAATAGTTGGTTATCTGGCACCCCTCTCTGCCAAAATTGCCGCAGGTAGTTCATTTTTAATGTTAGGGAAACGTTCCCTATCGCTTCTAAGTGGACCAATTTGTTCTATTCTTTCTCTTAAGTTGTAGAGTTGTTTTCTAGTTCTGTAATTAATGGAGTACGGGCATGGTGTGGTAAGGTTCTAAATGTTTTTCTCGGGATATGTAATGCATCTGCTTCGATTAATGCCTTCATTAATTTATGGATAGCTTCACCTATTTCCTCGAGAGTAGCTTCACTTAGATCTCGTTGTTGAAACTTTGCTAGATCTTCGGCGTATCCACGCCAGTTTGCATTTTGGTAGTTTTTTCTGATAGTGGACTTCACTTGTATAGGATCGACTGAAATTTTTACAACCACTATTTCATGGTCGCTAGTAGATGGTGGGCCTCTTTCTATTAGATAGTTATAGCGGAACCTAGGGGACGCGATTACAATATCCGGTTTGGCTGCTCTGGTTCTTCAAATATATGTCGGAAAGTCCGGTCCTATTCTTTCTATTATTCCTCTTTCCATTAGTAAATCCAGATTTTTTCCTGCATTATTGAAGTTCCCGGTGTACCCTGAGGTTCTCTTGTGTGCATTCAGATCTCCCATGAACAGGACTTGGTCATTTTTTCCAAATATCTCCATAAAGTTGTGCATGGGTAAATATCCTCTTCTTGGGGGTTGGTATCCCGTTATAATATGTATGTTGCCTGTTTCCGTTTTGATCTTAATAGCTAGGTATGCTTCATCGAGTTTTTTTAACCTAGTAAATTCTAATCTCTTCTTTACAGCCATAGTTACCTCGTCATGGTTTACATCTGTGGTGGTTTTATAAATTATTATATAGTTATATATTTTGATGGTGCTGGTTTCATGATTAATAGTTATTTCGTTTAATATGATAATGTCTGGGTCTATCTCTAGATACGAATTACAAAGTGAATGTCATTTTGCATCCATCTCACCACGTTATGACAAATTATTTTTAGTTTTTGTTCAATATTCATTGTTTCGTAATATTCTATTATTCTAGTGAGTGTCTTCTTCCGTCTTCTTAAGCTCTTCTTCGCAGGGATATTTTGTTCTTCAACAACGCTTCTTTTTTAATTCCTCCTTTTTGATATTGTAACACATTTCTTTGGTGATCTTGATACCTCCGCTTATGATGAATCTATGTATTTCGTTGTACGAGTAGTGGCCTTCAAATTCATATTTATACATTCTTTTTTTTATTCCTAGTATGATTTCTTTTGTATTTCCTATAGGGATGAGTCTATCTTCCGGAGCGTAGAATCTTAAGTTCAATCCTTTTTCTTCTTTGTTGTCTTTTTGTGACTGACATTGGGAAATCTTGTTTCCTGTTTCTTCCTCTTCCGCCGTTTCTCCTTTTTGTTGGATTTCTAAATAGCTAGCAATATTCGTTGGTTGTTCAACATCTATTCTTTAATCTGGTATTTGGTTTGTCTTCTGTTTGATCGTTGGGTCTCTCAGTAATCCCTGGTTTATCCTTTTCATCTGGCTTGGGGATTCGATTTCGCCAGTTCTCGTTTGAGTTCCTGAATTCGGTGGTTTATATTCTATTTTTAAGACGTCAGCTGAAGGTGGGTTCTCTATAAACCACATCGGCTCCAGGCCATTATTGCTTAACATTTTGCTTAGTTCAATTGAGTATGTGCCTGGGTTAGCAACATTCATTACATGTGCGTGTAGAATACACGCTAGTATATTGAATGCTTTTCTTGTTTTAGCTCTATGATGTTTTTAGCTGGTTGAAACTGCTCAGCTATGGCTTTGGCTACCTTTGCATATGTTTGGTTCCTCCTCTCCTCTTCTGCTTTCGTCTTCTCATTCCTTTTTCTTTCAGTGATTTTTTTCTTTATTGGGCAAGCTTCCCCATTGTACGACGGCTCCCTCCACAGTTTACGCATTTTTTCTCTGAGCTCTTGCAATCTCTCCAAGTATGTGTGTTAGAGCTGCATTCAGAGCACTTCTTTTCCTTTTTTTCGGAAAATCATTTGTTATGTGTCGTTCTAGTGTAAAGCAACTGAATCACGTCAATACATTAATGAATTCATCGCTCCTTATCTGCTCCGGTGTTATCTTTAAATTAAACGCTAGTAGCCCGTTCTCCTTATCTTTGCGAGCCATATCTCTCTCTGAATATCACCTTAAGATGGGTATATTCGTTATTTTGTAAGTCTATTTTTTAATTTTACCACTTCTTTTATTGGGGCCCATTCTTGGCGTTGTTCAATTTCCTCTTGAATTTCTAAGGTCGTCTGCTTCCCTATCCAGGGTTCTATCTGTCTGCAGTACATAGATTTTTGAGATTCTATTTGAGGCGGCGAGACTTTGGCTTCTATCCTTATAGTCTTTAAAAGTGTTGTTGCTCTTTCGCTGAAAAGTTTATCGACGTCCTTTTCTGTTTGATATATCGCAACGTAATTTGAGGTATGGTCAAGTAATCTAATTAGAACTATTCCCAGTTCTCCATCTATTATTTAGAACACTGATTTTCTCTCTGGTTTTTGCGCATTTTTAAGGGTGCGCAAAGGGACCCTTTTCGTTGATTCCATTTAGTTCTACTCTCTCTTTCTTTTCTTCATTGAAAGCTATTAGGCTGAAAAATGGGAGAGAAGAAAAAGAAAACGAGGGAATAGATAAATATAAAGTGCGGCTCAGATCCAGTTATTGCTGTGGCTATTCCGCTGACGTGTCGGTAAATCCCTGCTTACCTGTCCGTCGCCTAACCCTATCAGAGTTTGCTCCTCTAAAAAGGATCCGCCGCTCACATTGGTACTACCCGTCCCGGGCGAAGCTTAGGCCTGCGCCGAGTAAGCCGCCCGGTTCAGATATGGCTCCTGTCCTGTGGATAGAGAAGCAGAGGTATTCGTCTGTAGTCAAGTCTAGATCCAGTTAAGTCCTGGAGAGTCGTTTCTCGGGTGAATAATCTTGGTCTTCTTCGTGAATAGTTGGTTAAGGCTTTCTGGGGTTGATCACTTTCTCTTCGCAAGTAAGTAAGAATAAATCAACTGCCACCCGTCTAAGTGTCCGAGAATAAATGTTCTCTTTTCAATTCTACAATTTCTTTATTGTTTGCGGAAGGATTATGTATTTAGGTAATGTAATTTGGTATTAAATACCTAACATAATTGCACTTACTTAATTTAACTTAAACTATCAATATAACTAAAATTAACCTATCTACCTAACTTAACTCATCACAAAGCTAAAAGCAAACAAAAATGTACGCTTACCTTTAAGTTTTGAATTGTAATTTATTTTTGTTTATTCTCTCTCAATAGGAGATCCATCTAAACTTCCCCTTTTAAAATCGGGATTGCTGTAAACACTATGATCTCCCTAAACCAATCTTGCTACTTTCTCATTAAAGCAATTATTTGGGTTTGTGATGGCTTAAATAGGATAAGTTAGGTAGTTTAATTTATATAGATTAGAGAACAGGAAAAATTAATAGAAAAACACTAATATTGACACACTTATGCCCAGTTCTACAGCCTCTCAGCAGCCATATGGCTTAAGTTGTGCCACTCCCGAGCGTATCCCCGTGTTTCTGCGAAATATGTATTCGTCGAATGGGCAAAAACGCAAATGTTTGTGTATGTTAGTACATAATGTTCTCTCGGTCTCATTTTCTCTATCTCCATTGCATGTCTTCCCGTCCCCAACATCTGCAGGTGCATCCGCGGCTATATACATATCTTCCGCAAAAATTTTACTTCTTCTATATTCACAACTGTACCAATATCTCCTCATTGTTTTTTTGCTTTTTTATAACAAATTCCATTTCTCTTCTCATTTTCGTGCAAGCAAAAATGTAAGCTTACGATTGAACACAATTTCGTTTTCCAGTGCGTCAAAATTACAGGTAAGGTGATCAATGGTAGTCACCCTTCAGTATTTAACTTGGTGTTTTCCAAGGTTTCTGCCGTTTGTTAGGTTAGAGGGTTAAGTTAATGGCGGTTTGTTTGTTATTGTTTTTGTATATTTTAACTAAATATTTCGTGATCCCCTTTTGCATATTTACAAGTTTCGCAAAAGTAAACATAAGCAACAGCACCCTGTTGATTTAGACTCCGCATCAGATTGCTTTTAATTTTTTGTTTACTTTCTCGAATATTTAAAATATACAACAGGGTAGCACGAACCATTTAATTAAAATATACCTAAATAAACTAATCGCGTTTAACTTACCCCGTAACCTTCAAAAAACAACCCACAATTTAAATAACTCCCTAATAATATGGAAATCATGACGTTTTCTACAATGTGGCTTTAATATTGAGTTCTGAGTGTTTTCCTGCTCTAACTCCAAAGGCCTCGGGAGGAAATGTGTAAGGAGGAAAAGGATTTATCGGAAAAGGATCTGTCGGAAAAGAAAGAAGTATCGGGGGTGTAACAGGATTGAACCATCGATCCCGTGTCGCTGAGATTGGGTGACGAGAAGCTTCCTCCAACTCGGCCGTCTCAGAGGTTATAAGCCATCTCGTTCTCACTAGCTAAGCTAGATCAAACAACCACTTTAACACCTGGGAACTCGTAAAAGTGTTTGATTTGAATACTTACAATAAAGAAGAGGCGAAGACCCTCGCGACAGGGGGCGCCAATGAGGAACTCCTACAGACTGTTCTCTCCAGCCCACACCAGCCCACGAATGTGCACTTCCTTCACCTGTAAAAAAGATACGAAAAAATTATGATATTCCATCTCTTTAACCATAAGCTTTATTATTCTTTTGACTTGGTATTGAAAATTCCAGAATGCAATGAGAAATAGGAAACCCAAGCATTATTTTCTCTATCACCACAATCAATATTCTGAAAAAATATAGCAATTAATTTCCCAGCATAAAATTGTTTGTCATAAATATAGATTTTCTAAAGAGAAAACATAGAAAACAATTTTAAAAGGCTAACAATTTTAACATTTATTTCACATGATAAAATGTTCATGGAAATAGAGTCGAGATTTTTACGATATTATTCTACTTATTCTTCAGGAGTGGTGTAGATACAAACATTTGAGTTATCGTATCTTTCATAAAGGTTGTTCATCCGAGACGTTTTATGACTCAGAATGGTAACTACAAAATATTTATGATTAGTGCCAATTTACTTTTAAAATCAATCTATCTATAATTCTTTGAATGCAGCTTGACTCTTTTTTTTATTTATTTCTTCAATCTGTTTTGCAATCAAGACGGATTTAAAACGTAGGGCAATAAAGTTAAGATAACCTTACAAGACTGATACTGTTTAAAATATTATATTTCGTTGACAATATTGTCTATTCTATTTTAAATATACTTTTAATTAAGACCAGGTAATGGCTTTGCCACTCCCCTCCCCTACGGGGGGAGCTTGCGCTTCGCTATTAAGATTAAAATTTAAAATCTAAAAAAAGCAGCCATCGATCCCCTACGGGGGGGAGCTTGCGCTTCGCTATTAAGATTAAAATTTAAAATCTAAAAAAAGCAGCCATCGATCCCCTACGGGGGGAGCTTGCGCTTCGCTATTAAGATTGAAATTTAAAATCTAAAAAAAGCAGCCATGGTTAAATTTTTCTAAATTTTCTTAACTTTGCCAATTATAATAATTTTAAAAAGGAACTCTAAACTAAATTTACCCCTTTCAAAATATCACGTTGCTAAAATATAGTTATAGAAGAGATATAAAAATAAATTTTCTAAACTTCACCATTTTTAATTATTTGGGTTTTAAAAAAAATGACAAAATTTCAATACTTATATTATTTATTTCTGAACTTTCCCATTTTGTGTTTTGATATTATAAAAGAATTATTAGAAATAACTTTGAGAAAAAAAACATAAGTCATAACCAAACTAAGATGAAATTATTATTCAAATACTCAAAAAAATCCCCTTCTTAAATTATAGTTAGTGATGATGATGATGATGATGATGATGATGATGATGATGATGATGATTATCTACAGTATACTCCAAAAGTAGAGAACAAACTCGTGTTAATGGAGCACAGATACCTCGATCACTATGATCCCATGACAAAATAATGAAAAAACCCGCTAATTTCACTTGTTTTTTTCTCGATGACATTAATATTACATAAAATTTCAAATGAATGAAAAACTTTTGTGAGCATGGACGAAATTATTGTATATTGTTTTATCCAAAAACCTAAAGTCGTTTTCTCATAATTTAATAATAATATGAAAACCTCTTAGACTTTCCGAGAGGATAGATTCTTTTAGGAGCCTAAATGGCTGGAGTATTATTAACAAAACCTTTCAAATATTTAATATTTCCAGACGAACTGATTCTAAGATAATGATTTCCTATGACAAGCAGAGAAAGTTAAACTCTGACAAAAGCAATCGAGAACCAAAGAAAAAGTTCAGCGACACAGACCGTAGAAATTTAAAGGGTATATTGTCGAAGAATCAGTAGACCACAGCCTCAAAGGTGACTACAGAACTTAATCAGCATAAAAAATATCATGTTTTTAAACCGCCTGTTCATCGAGAGCTTCACGAAGCTGGATATGATAAAAAGGCTACAATGGACCGGCGAACATAAAAAATAAACATGGGATGAATAAGATCTATTCGGATCAATCTTCCTTTAATTTATTTCCATTTTCTGGAAGAGTTTACTTCTGGTCGAAGCTTAAGAACCCTATGATCATGACTGGTTCGCTCTGAAAGTTATGCATTAAGATGGATCAAGTTATGCAAGAAGATGATGATAGAGTGGCAATATGATGGAATTCCCTTTGTCCAGTAATATTACTGCATGGCATCGGAAACTCCCAAGGCTCTCTGTCAGTTTTGGTTGGCGAGGTGCATCCTATGGTACAAACGCTTTTCCCCAAGGGTGGTGCCATATTTTAGGACGATAATCCACCCATTCGTTAAAAATTGGTTTGAAATGAATTAAAATCACGTTAAATGCTTGGATTAATTCCCGAAACTGCCAAATCTTAATATAATCGAGCATTTGTGGTATTAACTGGAGCAGAACTAAGCTTAGAATCAATTCCCTCCATCTGCATCTCAGAAAGAGCTGCAGCAAGTTTTGCTCCTGGAATGACCTAAAAAACTTCTAGATACTGTCCAAAAAAACTGCATAAATAAATTTATTTATCTATTGAAGTTATTATCGATAATAAAAGAGGGACAACTCCATAATAAAAATTAGTAATTAAAATATGGTTTCCATTATTTTGTCCGATCCCTGAATGGTCTGAGAAATGAAATAACTTGGTTTCGTAAATTACTATTAAGGTATTCAATACACTTCAATATAAGCTAAACTAGATTCCTTTTTACTTTTTATATTTGTAGATTTTTCATTTTATTTAGTCTGCATAATTTTAGACCAGACGCATAAAGTATTTCTAATTGGTAATTTATAATTGGCCGGATATTCCTAGCCCTTATTTTACCCTCTAAACTCAAGAATCGTCAGCAGTGAGCGGCATGAACCAGCTCTTAACGATCTAATTCCTTTCGATGGTCCATTTATTATGAGCGTTATAAGAGAAGTTTATCCCTTACACTCCCCCCACGAAACCCCCTTTTGTCTTAAGTGGAAAAAGCTCCATTTTACGGCCCTCGCATGGCTGCATTCTGAGGAATTAGGGTACAAGGAAATTCGGTTACATTGAAATTCGGTCATGTTTAAAATCGATCCTGGTGGAATTTTGATGGGTTGCTACTCGACCATGATATCGCTCCCCCCTATTAATTGTCAGATTCCAACATTTTCAATTGGCATGAGAATTACAGCCATTTTTCTCTTCAATGACCAGCGAGTAATGGCCCTAAACTCGCGCCCAGCCGTTATGTGCCTTCCTCGCCCCAATTTAATTCGCGCAGAAACTTATCTCCACTGGAAAGATAGCGCATGTTTTGGTGAGTTTCGGGGTAACCTAAAAGTCTCCTTTAATAGAGACCCTATTCTATCTAATCTACACTTCTCCCCCCCCCCCCTCTTTCACCTCCACTTTCTTTACAGGCTGTATAGGCAGTCGCCAGATGAGCTCTTAAAAAAATAAATACAGGCTTCAAAATCTGTCTGGTGGAGATGATGTTGATTTTTGCTTCTTAGTTTAATAAATAAAAAAAACTCGTCCGACGACCCATGAATATCGTTGGCCATATGCGCCAACTTCCTTCACTTCCTGCGACTCCGTAGGACAAGTCTCTCATTCCTCTTCCCTCGCGTTCCATGTCTGCATCCAGCGGCCATTTTCTCCCGAAAAACAGCTGTTCTCACAAGCGTTCTCCAATAGCGTCTGTTGTCTGACGACAACAAGTACCGAAAAGGGCCACTGGGTCTTTGTAAATTTATAAAAAAGCAACAATAAAAATGGAGACTTCCCTAAATTATAGTCAACTTGACACGCTTTTCTGTGAACGGTAGTCAATCCGGAATTCAAAACAATCCATATTTGTTTGCTGTCCAATGACTTCTATTTCCGGGTGACGCCAGGCGAGTTTTTAGGACAAATATGCCTCCGTTAGAGATTAGATACGCGGGGAGGTCTGATGGTGAGTGGAGAATAGTGATAAGGTGTGGCGAATAGGATGCAAATGTGTCCAATTCCTGAGTTATGTGTGCACCTGTAGATACATAGATGGAATACATATACCATAATATAAATACACCAGAACATATACACCATTACTGATGTGTTTTAGGCAATTGTTTTATTCAGGCTAAGTGCATAAGTTCGATTTAAGTCATAAAGAAGTCAATTGGCTATCACCAGAGGAGGCAATTTCTAAGTTGAAAATGGAATTAGTCAGAATGGTTCACTTTCGCAGAACACTATAATAATTTACATAAAAAAACAAATACTTCGTATATTATATTCCATCGAACAATTCCGATTTCTATTTTCTACTTATTTTTAAAAATAAAACGAAAACCGACGATGGAATTTTCGCTAGAAAATATATGAAAAGAGATTCATGAAGAAAGTATTGAAGTTAAAGGAGACGAAATATGTGGAAGCTGTAGCCCAGTTAGATTAATAAAAAAACACTAAGAACAGGTTGGTCACGCAATTCTCCTGAATTTATTACCTATTCGACAACATATCCACTCGAGTGGTTTTATATTCTCTAAGTTTAGCAATTAGCCTCACAGTATGGCTATGATTATGTTGCGCCATCTATCACTCATGGATGAGATCCTCCTCTGTCCCGAATATGAGTTCTCATCGACCGGAGAATGAAAGCTACATAAAGATCAACATGACAATCGTTGGGAAGCTCTAAAAGCACCCCCACTATGGGATATTCAAAAATTCCCCAGAAAAAAATCTTAATAAAACACGAATGACTTAGGAATTAAACCCCGTTTCTTATTAGGGTTTTACGCGAACTTTTTGAATAATCCTCTTACGTTACCATATTTTATATTATCCACTACTTATATTTCTTTTCGATTAAAATTCCATCCAAGCGACTAAATATGGGATATAGGAAATTTTAACCCTTTTTTATCGATTGTAAATGGGGAGGGGGTTATCTGCTTTATTTCGTCTTGGAGCGGTGGAACGAAGGAGAGAGCTATGGGAATGGCAATAATCCTTCTTCCATGAGCAGCAGAAATAAATAGGCCACGAGGAGCGAGAGGTTGCCCGGTATCGCCATCATGGGGTTTCCAGGTGTCCCTGGCTGTGCCAGTCTCGATCACATTCCCAGTAACTATTGAACTTCACAATAGCACTAGGAATGGTTTCATTTCTAATTCAATATTAAATAATTTAAAATAATGGGTTTGGACATCAGAGTATTTCTCCTCCGGTCTACTCGTGTTACCTTCTAACTGGCTGGGCTCGGATTCCGTGTTAATATAAAGTTGGCCCTCATCGAGTTATTACTCAATAAACATAAATCTGAAGTAAAGTCAATTAGTGGTAAATGGATAGATAGCTTTGCCAGCGAACAACTGAATTATGAATCAGAATTCAGGTAATTGAGATATTGCCACCAAAGTGGCATCAAGCATCTGCATCAAGTGAGTTGTCTGATTGGGAAGCAACAGAAAACGGTCTGTAGCTATCGAGGGAATGAGGGTAGGTCCACTGGTAAAGTTGCGGCGCGATGGCACGCAACTTTAAGTTCACGTCAGCTATCTCCACTCTTCTTTGCTAGACAGCACAAAGGACTGACCTGATTCCTGACATTTATTCAAAGCGTGGAAGAACGAAACGCTGTTCTGGTTGCAAATCTTTGCAGACAGTTTGACACTCTCATTAACACGCTAATTTTCCGTTAACTATACATGCTTCGGAACACAGCTTAAGGCAATCTCGATGCCGCCTCGGCTCGCGGTAGCCGTGTGGTCACGGACACTGTCGACCAGGAGTTGTGGAGTTTTCAAGGTCTCGAAGGCACCCAGGGCGCTCTGTGAGTCGTTATAAATCATAATTCTGGCTCCGAACCCGACGCATTGCGAAATCTTACAACTGAACACTTTATTATAACTGTTTATGCCGTGAAGTCAGACGCAGTGTCAGGTAGAGCCTCGTTGGCTTAAACAAGGGGGATAAAACGTGAAACCGCCCGTCTATCTCTTCGAATTAGGAGTCATCCTTATACAATGATACAGCACGAGAGTGAAAGAATTGTGCTGTAAAAAAAAATAAAACGCAAAAGTCACGTTGCTGCAAAAGCTTTGGGAATAGTGGCATAGCGACATAAACTCTTGGGTGGTACTGTGTAAGGTAGCGTCACGAGCCCGAGAAAGACTTCAAACTCTCGACATGGATTGTCTTGTCCTAAATATGATTGATACGATGGATTCACGCATAGAAGCGCATAATGCACTGTGTATGGAGCAGAAAGATTGACATCTACCAGCCATCTTCCAAGAGGATCTCTTTGGGGATGGGCGAAATGCAACAGTCCCCAAACAGAAATCAGTGTGGCGGATCGAATCGATCTTCTGCGATTCATGCTCAGCAGCGGATGCCTAAAACTGGTAGAAAAGTACAGATATGGCCCTATCAGCCACCCAAGGGCTGACCATCACGGAAGGAAGAATGTCCATTGTAAGGGTACAGGAGATCCCAAGCTTGCGAATACAGCTTATAGAACATGTGTCCTTTGGGCAATCGAGGCTTAACTCACATTACTTTGTTATTTTGACTTTGTTGACTACTCTGCCCCCCCTCTGGTAAGTGCTCCGAAGCCAAATGGACAAACCTTGGTCTGGTCACCTGCCGAGACAGCAGGGGCCCATCCATTCCTAAAACTTCCCTGCAAGGAGAGGAACCCTTATATTTATTATTTTTTTAACCTATTCTCGTGTTTTATTTAGGAGAGGAGAGCGGGGAGTGCACCTTCTTCTCTCGCGAAGGGACCCCAAAGTCAGACGGCTAAGACTCAGCCATATCCTTCTCTGAGATGGGGAAGGACCTGGCTCTCGTAGGAGTCCTATCAGAGGAAGGATGGATCTCCTCTCCTCTTGTATGATCTGAGGCTCGTGTGCCCCAATAAGAATCCTGTATGGGAGTCGACACTAACTCAAGAAGGGTTTCCACTGAGTCACCGTTCATCCTCTAGGGAGATCCCACAGTCTGGGGCGAGGACACTCTGGGTTACACGCCTGCCTCTGAAAGGGCCTCCTTTAGGCCATTTACCCGTGACGTTGGATGGTAAGCGCGCTTTGTTGGGCCGGCAAGCCGACATCTATCGTAAAAGAGAAGGGGCGAGCACGAAGGTGCCACACAAGATAGTAATAGACGAATTCACCAGAACCTCTCTGGATAGTAAAAGGAAAGGTTGGGTGAGAGTTTAGTCTACGCTATGTAATTAAGAGGATAGGGAAGTCTACGAAGAAATAGGGTGGATAATCACCTACTATTATCCTACACGTCACTGGGTCGGACAGTTAATGGTTACATAGATAGAATTAGGGGACAAACCATCTTCCCCAGGCCCTGTCAAAGAGTTGAGATCAACCAGGTAAGCCAGGCCTTCCCTATTGGCCCTCGGGCAGGGAGGACGTGCCCTTCCTCCAGGTACCAAGCTTTAACAATTCACCCAAGGTCTCCCTCTGCGGTGAGAAGAAGAGATAGAAAAGAGACACGGACAGAAATACGAAGAAAGATAGAAAAAGTAGAAGAGATACGTAAAAGCAGGATTAAAATTAACCCAATAATATTTGTGAAATGTCAACAAAAGCCGTGAATTTCAGATTGCGATGGTATCATTGCCAAGCAGAGAAAGAATGATTTGTGTGGCTGCAAATAAAATTAAAATTGTCTGTGATGATCGACTCGAGGAAGAAACCATTTACTAACACTTACGTTGGAAGCCAACAGAGGGCGACCTCGAGAATCTAGAAGGTGTGGTCGTCCTCGATGGAGTGGATCTCCGCGAAAGGTCTGGGCGATGATCCATCTGGATTGTAACGTCATTCTCCCGATCGTCAGCCACTGCATAAGGAAGAGTGGGCATTAATTGGCGGGAATTTTGATTAATACACACACTTATATATATATATATATATATATATATATATATATATATATATATATATATATATATATATTACATAAGGAAAGATCAAGTGCAAGGTTTGCGGGTGATAATAACCACCACAAGATTTTCGCCATATTTAATTTATGTCTTTCAGAAACCCTTTTGAAGGCAGAAAGAAAGATAGAGACATTGTGCATTGCAAACCATAAAACCATATAGTACAATTAAAAGAAATTGGACGTGAATAAGCACATGAGACAAGAAAGCGGAGTTTTTTCAAGTCAAGAGAAAAGGACACTGACTGGAAGACAAATATCAAGGAGATCAAAGGACCAATCATGGAAGGAAATCCATATTGAGAGGACTGGAATAACACCGAGGGAAAATTTTTAAATATCCTGGCGAGGAGTCAAACCCGGCTAACCCAATTGGTAGCTCAGTTGCTTTACTACTAAGCTATCATGTACCACTTATATATATATATATATATATATATATATATATATATATATATATATATATATATATATATATATATATATATACTTATATTCCCAAATATCTGGCCACATAGGAGGTAAAAGAATAAGATTATAATCCGGGGTCATTATGTTAACGAGAGAAGAAAGAATAGAGCTGTTGCTTTTATACACAGAGGTTGGTTCCCATTTGCGTTCGGCCGCAGATTCTTTTAATGCTAAGTATTACGAAATGTCACAAATTCACTACAAGACCATCAGTAAGATTTTAGCTCCTTAAAACTGCAACGTAGTACGTTCCCCTGACATTCCTTTTTCTTCCAAATAGTCTACTACTATCACACCGAGTCGCTAAAACCGGTGACCATTAACTTCAGTGCTAACCTGTCTTATTTAATTTTAACAGGTCCACAATATCCGCGAGGAAACCACTTTCTGGATTGTGTTTTACATACCTTCAGGAACGTATATTTAAATCCAAGTCTCATCGTCAATTCGTTGAAAGATCAACTCATTGGACCATCTGATCTGAGCGCAACCAACGTCTTCTGCAGCCATCTCGTCAAAAGTTTGCCTAAGCCAAGACTTTTATGCAAAATCAAGAATGGTCTGAGATATCCTTTGCATTAGGTATTGAATAGTTACTTTACAATTTACTTTAACATACTTTGACACTAGCCAACCTTTCTCCATCAAATGAGGCTGATGCCATTTTGTAGGATTAATCTGCTTTATCATGAACCTTAAACCCATTTTAGACTGTTTTTTGCTTTTGTAAACATCTTCCCCAGCTTTTTGGAAAGCTTTCCAATTAAATTCCATTAAGAATTTGAGATTTTCTCTAATCCCAAATTAACTGCTTTCTTTGGCTCAAACTAGGATGATTTTTAATCACTTCTGCATAACACAATGACAGGAGAATGTATGAACACGCTTATTTTATATCGTGGTAGTGTCTCAAAGATGCGTTTTAACTTGCTTTGTTTTGTAAATACTTTAAAATATTAGAACAGGAGTAGTCCACTGCGAACTTTATGACTTTCCTTGTATCTACCCTTCGCACACACTCTCAAGTTGTTGTGCAGTTGCTCCGCTCCTACTCTAGGTTTTTCATTCTTCCAATCATGGAAGAATAATTCACGACACTTTAAATACACAGTTGGTGAAGCCACGGAGACATATCACACTCTAACTCATCCTCATCTCCAAATGGCAGGATTTTTACAGTTCTTTGTATATTTTGAGCCCCTTCCTCACACATGCCCTGACAAAAGGTTCGATCATTATTTTCAAATCCCTCTCACTCTGTGCCACCATTTGCAGGTCATCAGTATTTATTACATAGATAGAATCCCCCCCTTCACCGCTCCCCATCAACCTAACACCCACTTCTCTCATTCCCAATTCCTACTTGTTTCAGAATTCTATTAATAAATATAATAAATAACCATGAACTCCTTACACAACCTTCACTGATAGACCTATATAAAACCACTCACGCATGTAATGCCAACATAACTACTTTTCACGACCTATGGTAAAAAATATTATCTATACTTAGATAAAGAAGTAGATAATATTTATTATACCATAGGATCCAAATTATACTACATATGCATCCTATTTCCTAAGCATTTGTAAAGATACTATCAAAAGATCTTTTTATCTTGCAGATAATATTAGATTGTTTGATATCAAAAATACTCTGTCTTCATCATCATTATCATTATCATCACTAACTCTATAATTTAAGAAGGGGATCTTTTTGAGTATTTGAATAATAATTTCATCTTAGTTTAGTTATGACTTATGATTTTTATCAAAGTTCTTTGTAATATTTTTTTTATAATATCAAAAAAACAAAATGGTGAAGTTCAGAAATAAATATAAGTATCGAAATTTTGTGGATTTTTAAAAACCCAAGGAATTACAAATGGTGAAGTTCAGAAAATTTATTTTTCTATATCTTCTTCTATAACTATTTTAGCAACGTGATATTTTGAAAGGGGGGAAATTTAGTTTAGAGTTCGTTTCAAAATTATTATAATTGGCAAATTTCAGAAAATTTATAAAAATTTAACCATGGCTGCTTTTTTTTAGATTTTAAATTTTAATTTTAGTAGCGAAGTGCAAGCTTTCCCCGTAGGGGGACGTGGCCAAGCCATTGCTTGGTTACCTTATAGCAAAGTTTTCAGTAGAATTCCTCGTCTCCTCCAACCGCTTAGAATAAATCTCATATTTAATTATGAGTCATCGCTACACCGCATCCTTGTCAAGAACTCCTCCAGCCGCCCAGGTGTAGTTTATTCTATAGTGTGTAATAGTTGTTTTAAATTTTATTATGGCCAAACCAGGAAAAAACTTAAGGTACTTTTAAAAACATCATATCAATATATGCAATGAGCAATCTGCATTATTTTTAAATATGTAAAATTGTAATCACACAATCAAATAGGATTAGGATAGAACCAAATCCATCATCAAATGCAATAATTATGTTTCCAGAAATATTTTAGACTTTCCCAAATTTCGTTAGATCTCAGTATCAATCAGATTGTATATCAGGGCTCAAGTTAAGATTCTCCTTGAGTTTGTCTCCCTTGCTTCGGGTTGGGAGGTAACAAGGGCCATCCTTCTCTTCTATATAAGATCGTACATTCTGCCTACTTGCTCATTCCCTGAAAAGGTCTTCGCAAATAACGAAAAAAGCACTTGGAAATTCCTTTCCTTTTTTCTTGTAGCTATATATATATATATATATATATATATATATATATATATATATATATATATATATATATATATATTTGAAAAAGTTTTTTTTGTTTTAGCTTCAATTTTTATATTCCTTATAATAGCAGTTTTCTTACAAACTGATGTGTTATTTAATTTGTCTAAAATACGTGCTAAAATTTATATTTCTAACTCTCGTTAGTATCCTAAACAGGTAATGTAATAAATAATTTTTACCAAATGATATTAACACCCGCTTTTTCACTATCATCATCACAAGTTTTGAAAGCCTATATACTTCATACACCTTCATATTCATCTTCATATGCGATCATTTACTCCCCAGGCTTAAAATCGATTTTGGAACAGCAAAGCATCATGAATTTTCGCAACGAAAGAATTTCAAAATAAATAATATACGATAAAATTTAAAATACCGGTCACTACGGTGAGTAATGGTAGCAAGAAGTTTGAAGAGACCGGTATACTGCAGGATAGACAACGGACAAAAAATATTTCAAAGTCACAGAATAAGTTCTTCAGAGTGACCTCTCCGAAGCCACCGCCATACGGATCCAGAAATACCTCAGCAATTAAACAACGCTGAAAGAGCAAACGTTTCCACCACAATGGTAAGGAGAGGGCTAAAAGAAGCTAGACTTTTCGGTCTAGAGACAGCAAAGAAACCTCTGTTGAGACAGTGAAACAGATTAAATAAGCAACAAAACAGGATGATCGATCAGTGTGGAAATAGCTTCTTTAGAGCTATGAGTCGAACATTGAAATTTATTATTTCAAACGTAGAGTTTTTAATGAAGAATATGGGCGAGTGAATGTCTCCCAAGTATATCGTACTTACGGTGAAGCAGGGCGGAGGAAAAATCATCATAAAATATAAAATAAATTAGACCAGCATGGCTATCATTCAATTTAGCAGTGTCATGTTATCCCATATGTAACCCGCAGTAGAATGATCCTAATGAAACGTCCAGAGCATAAAGTAGCTTTTTGAAAAAGGAAGAACAGGAAGGACCGCTTACAATCATGGCTTAACCACCATAGTCTCCTGATGTTAATCCTATCAAGTTTCTGTGAGATTATCTAGAGAGATGAGTGAGGTAGAAGCAATCAACAAAAGTACAGATGTTATTTTGATGTCAAGAATATGCTCGGATATTTTAATGAGGCCAAAATTTAATGGTTTTGTTCTCTAAATCTGTATATTTTTTAAACTTTCTTATAAATACATTAAACTTGTTCTATAATAACTATTTCATTTACGTTCAGTTCATGTGTATATTTGTGCTTTATTTTTACAAAATCAGGTGTGCAATTATTTATAACCAGTAATGAATATATATATATATATATATATATATATATATATATATATATATATATATATATATATATATATATATATATATATATATATATATATATATATATATATATATATATATATATATATATATTATAGTGAAACCACTGTATAGGATCATACAATTTATTTACGCAACTAGTTTCGGTATGAAGTTTACCACACCCTCTTCAGTCGTATAATGAGAATTGAATGAACAACACAAGTTACTAAATAGCTCAAAATCCCAGCAAATGAAAAAAAGCAAAAACGGAGAAAAGGGGGTCATTAATCAGGAAGTGTGGCTCTAAGATCACTGGCTAAACTCTTTCCAATCAGGTTCTGGGAATAGGGTTTCAAACTTTAATGTCACTTCATAAATTCAATCCTTTCCATCTTGAGCATCAGCTATTTGTTCGTCATTTTTTTCAGGAGAGAAAATTATTTCACTGGATGGCATTGAAACATTGGCCTACTTATAGTAAGCAACTCTTTTTCTTTCACCTTCTTGTCACTTTTACTTATTTGACTTGTCTATTTTACTCAAGTTAATCTCGAAAGCAAACATGATAATCATTTCTCTCTGACAGCAAGTTCCTTCACAGAGATCTTCATTTTCATAGGGGATTTAAATTAATTTGAGTTTCGTTTTTGCAACCAAGTCAGCCAAATTCACAGGAATTTTTTTTTTACACTTGCTCCTGAGGATATCAACAGGCTGTCTAGTTTGTAATGAAAGTGTCTTAAGCCTGTAGTTCTCCTCTCTCAAGAAAAATGATTTTTTCCTGCTCCCAGTTCTTTTGGATCTGTTTACGATTGTGACTCTTGAATTTACAACGTGGGCTAGAAAAGAACTGTTCCCTCGTTCCCACTTTCCAAGCTCTTTAGGGTAAATATCCTTTGCAAGATTGGCTGCTGGGTAGTTTCTCACATCCACATTTCAGAACGTCAACCAGAGTTTGGAATTGAGATAGCAACATCTCTGCTATATTCAATTTAAGTGTTCAAATGTGTGAATGTCACCAGGCTTGTCCTAATCTTAAAAGCAATTGTAGGTCAAATCCCACAGGTAGGATAGTAGTAC
Source organism: Ceratothoa steindachneri (assembly GCA_963969495.1). NCBI lineage: Eukaryota > Metazoa > Arthropoda > Malacostraca > Isopoda > Cymothoidae > Ceratothoa > Ceratothoa steindachneri. The sequence goes on along the minus strand of OZ018330.1, from coordinate 143,975,051 downwards.
TGAAGGCTACGTTATCTTCAGCACAGTGATGAATGTTTCAAACGGTGAAATAAGAAAAAGTGAAATAGATATAATTATTAATATAATAATAGTCATTTAATTCCCCAAGAGGACAAAAATAAGTCAAAACTTTTAAGTAGCTAACCAAGTATAACAAAAATTATATTAAAACCTGGTAATGGCTTCTCCACTCCCCCCTTACGGGGGGAGCTTGCGCATCACAACTAAAATTAAAATTTAAAATCTAAAAAAATGCACCCATGATTAAATTTTTCTAAATTTTATGGACTTTCCCAATTATAATAATTTTAAAAAAGAACTCGAAACTAAATTTCCCCCTTTTCAAAATATCACGTTGCTAAAATATAGAGTTATAGAAGAAGAAGATATATAAAAATAAATTTTCTGAACTTCATTTGTAATTCTTTGGGTTTTAAAAAATTCACAAAATTCCGATACTTACATTTATTTCTGAACTTCACCATTTTGTTTTTTGATATTATAAAAGAATTATTAGAAATAACTTTGATAAAAAAACATAAGTCATAACCAAACTAAGATGAAATTATTATTCAAATACTAAAAAAAATCTCCTTCTTAAATTATAGAGTTAGTGAAGTGATGATGATTAAGATGATGGTGATGATGATAAAAAAATAACTTTAGAATTCTTAAGTAGGTCTGCAAATTTTAAACAACCTCATTTATGTAATTAGAACGTTGAAAAGATTGCCACACTAATAGCACAGTATTCCATAGTATAGCATATTAAACCATAGCAGATTAGAGCATAGTATATTATAGAATATTATTGCATATCCTGGTATAGTATAGCACAGCAGTGCATAATATAGCACAGGATAGTATAACATAGCATAATATATTATAGCATAGTATGGCATAGCATAGCACAGAAGAGTATAGCATAACATAGTCTAGCCTAGCCTACAATAACAGAGTATAGCCACATACTTTAGCATAACATAGTAGAGAATAGCCTAACCTAGCATATCGTAGTATTGTCTAGCATATCATAGCTTAGTATAGCCTAGAATAGCCTAGCCTAAACTTGCCTAGCATAGCATAGTATAACCTACCCTTTTCTAGCCTAGTATAGCCCGGCCTAGCCAAACATAGGATAGCCTAGCATAAAATAGAATAGCCTAGCTATGCCGGGCCTAACCAAGCCTAGCTTAGTATAATCTAGCTAGCCTAGTTTAGCCTAGCATACTATCGCCTATTTCATCCTACCTTAGCTTAGTATAGCCTAGGCTATCGTATCCTAGTATAGCCTAGCCAAGCTTAGTAGACCCTAGTCTAACCTAGCATATTATAGTATAGCCTAGTTTAGCCTAGCCTAGTATAGCCTTGTCTAGTGTAGACTAGCTTATTATAGCGTAGCCTAACCAGGTATGGCTTAGGATTGAATGCCAAAGCCTAGCCGAGCGTCGCTTAGAGTAGCCTAGCCTAGTATAGCCAAGCTAGAACAGGCTACTATAGCTATTCAATATTTTTATTTGCCAACGATAGCCTAGCCTAGCATACTATAGGCTAGCTTGGTATAGCCTATCGTAGTATTACCACACCTAACATAATATAGCCAAGCGTACCATATTATTGTCTAACCTAGTATATCCTAGACTAGCATAGCATACCATACCCCAGACTAGAATAACTTTGCATAGCTTAGTCTATTATAGCCTTGGTTAGCTAGCCTATCATAGCCTAACATAGTATTACCTAACATAGCTTAATATAGCCTAGCATAGCAGAGCATAGCTCTCCCTATCCTATTACACTCTAGCCTACCCTAGCATAGCATAGTATAGCCCTGTCTAGCATAGCATAGTATAACCCTGTCTAGCATAGCTTAGCATAGCTTAGTATAACCTGGCCTAGCATTAACTATCCTAGACAAGTATAGCCTATACTATCTTATTACACCCTAGTCAAGCATAGCTTAGTATTGTCTAACCTAACATACTATATGCTATCCTAGAATATAATTTTATAGCCTACGTTAGCAGGGTATATCTTACCCCTGTACATTATATCTTAGCATAGTATAGCCTATTCTAGGTTTGCCTAGCAGAGGCTAGCCTAGTCTAGTCTAACAGAGTTTTGGCCGAAAAGTTATTATGTTATAGCTAAAACTAAATAATTCCCTGGCTAACCTCCAATGACTTTGGAATTATATCATTCGAAAGGGAATATAAAACAACATAAGGGTTTCAAATTTCGTTAGAATCGGGCTAATAGTTATGAAGTTATTGCCAAAACAAAATAATTATCGGGCTAACCTTGGGAGGACTTTGGCAATTATATCAGTCGAAAGAGAATGTAAAACAACATAAGGGTTTTAAATTTCGCTAGAATCGGGCCAATAGTTATGAGGTTATTTCCCCCAAAAAATAATTATCGGGCTAACCTTAGGAGGAATTTAGAATTATATCATTCGAAAGAGAAGGTAAAAAAAACATAAGGGTTTCAAATTTCGTTAGAATCGGCCGAATAGTTATTATGTTAATGCCAAAACAAAATAATTCCTGGGCTAACCTTAGGAGGACTTTGGCAATTATAGCATTCGAAAGAGAATGGAAAACAAAATGATAAGTTTTTCAAATTTCGTTGGAATGTGCCGAATAGTTATGATGTTGTTACAAAAACAACAAAAAAAGCAAAACGGGGACCGACCGACCGAAATAGTGAGATGTAGTCTCTCGCGGCTAGACTCGTACGCGACTAAAAATGGAGGTAGCTGTACAAAACTGATAAAAATCCACAACGGTGAGAAAGAGCTTTTGTAAACATTGGGAGGCAAATGTCTAATATATATATATATATATATATATATATATATATATATATATATATATATATATATATATATATATATATATATATATATATATATATATATATATATATATATATATATATATATATATATATATATATATATATATATATATATATATATATATATATATATATATATATATATATATATATATATATATATATATATATATACTAGAGTAAGGTGTGTATATGTTTATATTTCGCAAGGTGATTACAGCAAAGTTACTCCCTAGAAATTAATTAATTAATTACCGACAAAATATAATTGGAAAATCAAATTAATATAATTATAAATATTTATCGCTGAGAACAAAAACTTAATAAGAAAGGCGCAATAAGCTTGTTCGCCGATGGAATCAAGTGGTTAGTGTGTGGGTGTGTCTGTGTGTGAAAGAATTCGCGAATATAAGGTTAATTGCACATAGAAGCAATTCTCTAACCCACATATGAGAATATTATATGGCGAAACCGCATTTGCAATCCTTTATTCACTCTTAATGTTATTTCTATTCACTTTTGTATTTGCGTCTTTTCTCACATTCATCTTCACTAGCCATCGAAGATACAGATGATTACACACAAATGCTTCTCGCCCACAAAGAGCAAGGTACACCCATACGCTTCACTTCCACAGGGTGACAAGTTTCACCCAAACGCTTCACACCCACAGAAAGCAAGGTACACCCATATGCTTCACTTCCACATGGCGACAAAATACACCCAAACGCTTCACACCCACGTAGAGCAAGGTATACCAAAATGTTATACTCCCACAGGCTGATAAGGTACGCCTACACACTTCACACCCATATAGGGCAAAGTTCACCCAAACGCTCCGCTCCCACAGGGCGACAAGGTACACCCAAACGGTTAACTCCCACGGGGCGACAAGGTACAACCACACGCTTCACACCCACATAGAGCAAAGTACATCAAAACGCTTCACTCCCACAGGGTGACAACTTACACTCACCTACTTAGCAGCCACATAGAGTAAGGTACATCTAAATGCTTCACTCTCACAGGGCGACTAGGTACACCAACACGCTTACACCCAAATAAAGCAAGGTACACCCAAACGATTCACTCTCACAGGGCAAAAAGGTACACCCACATAGAGACAGGTACATCCAAACGCTTCACTCCCACAGGGCGACAATGTACACACACACGCTTCGCAGCCACATAAACCAAGGTACAACCAAATGATTCACTCCCAGAGGGCGACAAGGTACAACCCAACCGCTTCACTCCCGCAAGGCTACAAGGTACCCCACACGCTTCACACCGACATAGAGCAAGGTACACCCACATAGAACAAGGTACACCCAAACACTTCACTCTCAGCACAGGGAGACAAGTTGCACCCACACTCTCTTCACACACATAGAGCAAGGTACACCCAAACGGTTCGCTCCCACAGTGCGACAAGTTACACCCACACGTTTCACAGCCCTATAGCAAGGTACACCCAAACGCTTCACTCCCACAGTGCGATTAGGTACACCCACACGCTTCACACCTGCATATAGCAAGGTACACCCAAACACCACTCCGATAGGGCAATAAGTTACACCCACACGCTTTACACCAACATATGAGCAAGGTACACCCAAACGCTTCATTCCCACAGGACGACAAGCTACAGCCACATGCTTCACACACACATAGAGCAAGGCACTGTATAAACAAAAGCTTGACACCTACTAGGATACAAGTAACACCCACAGACAGACAGCTACACACAAACCCTTCACACCCACAGAAAGACAAGGTACACCTAAATCCTTGACACATGAAGCTAAACAAGGTACACCCAAATGTTTCACATTCACATGGAGATAAGTTACACCCAACGATTCACGCCCACGGTGAGACAATGTACACCTAAATGCTTCACCCCCACAGGGAGAAAATGTACATCCACTTGCTTTACACCAACAGTGAGACAAGACACACCCAAATGCTTTGCACTCCATGGAGACAAGGTACACCCAAATGCTTCGGACTCACAGGGAGACAAGGTACACCCAAATGTTTCGCACTCACAGGGAGGGACAAGGTACACCCGAATGCTTCACACTCACAGGGAGAGACAAGGTACACCCGAATGCTTCGCACTCACAGGGAGACAAGGTACACCCAAATGCTTCGCACTCACAGTGAGACAAGGTACACCTAGACGCTTCACGCCCACAGTGTGATAAAGTACACACAAACCCTTCACACCCACAGGGGAACAAGGTATACCAGTTCGTTGCCGAGTGATCATAAATCTCCCTCAGAATAGGAGTGAATGTGAGACAGAAAGGATAGAATAACTGACAAAAATTGTTAAACTGAATCGTAGATTCAAGAACGTCAAATCCTATTGATCGCATTCCAACGAGCAAAACTTCCACAGGAACTTCAGGCCCCCTAAATTTCGAACTCGGGCTGGGGCGGGTAAAATGATGTTATGGAAATGAAATTCCTCGTAACCCGGACATCACTTGGAAGGGCCGAGAGGAAGTGACGTAGACAAACGCATAACAATGGATTCGTTTCCGAATGCTGGTCTTGAGAAACAACGGAGGATGAACGAAAGAACTCCCAAACGGGAAAGTTCCGTACATAGAGAAACCAAGAAGAAGGACGACCTTGTGGAAAGTGTGAAGATGGATTTCGTTCGATGACAGGAGTAACGTACAAACTCGAGCAATGGACCAGGATCAGTAAGGAGTTGTTAGAGGATCCTGACAACAGCATTGAGACGAAACAGGATGATAATAATAATGATAATGATGATGGTGAATCAGAGCGCGGATATTTAGCATTCTCCTTCTTGCGATCCTCTGCGCATATCCGGGCAGCAAAATTGTGCTATAATTAAAATCAAAAGTGACGGAATTCTAATTAGAAAGGAAATGCTCCCGTTTTGAGGTTGACCTTGAGATATTCGACCTCGTTTAAGATCCATTTCCTCTCGCAGCCAAGAAAGGAGATCAATGGACTACATTTGAATCTTGAAGGTCAACCTTGAGCGTAAAGAAACGAACTCGCTAAAATGGAAAGATCGTATGACGAAAAGAAATTTGAAGTTTTTGTTTAAATGAATACAAATTATACTCGATGTAGAATGAAGGCAAGGATATAAAAACAAACATAAAAGGTAGGGGAAAAACTGACTTAAAATAATACGCTGGACAAGGGAGGGGGGGTCTAATATAAATCTCGATAGACAAGTTCGTACACAGGTCAAGAATTCAAAGGTACGATATCAACTCCCTTTATGGCATAAATTAAAGAAGTTCGTAAAAAGAGGTTAATTTTTATTTATGAGTAGGTTGGATGAGTTTATGGGGAGGGAAGGTTGTGATGGTTCCTAAGTTTTGTATATATTAATATTGTTTGTATATATCTATAGCTGCATTATTTAGTTCTTGACAAGCCTTGATTGGTGATACCCTTGTTTGTGGACGCAATCCTCTGGATGTAGTTTTCCTGGGAGTTTGGGTGCCTTAAAAAAGAGGCCGTTTGACTCGGATGACCTATGATGAGCCCTTGTGGCTTTTGTCATCCGTGAAATTATGATGTTATGTTATGTTATATGGCAGAAATTCAAGGAACAAGTTCTACGAAGAGGTCCAGAATTCAACGGTACAAGATTAAAGACCTTTAGGGCAAAAATGCAATTAACAAGTTGGTACAAAGAGGTGCGGAATTCAAAGGTAAGAGATCGAGCCTCTTAAGGCAGAAATTCGATATAAACTCAAAAATCACCAAATCTAATCTTGCATGGAGAGTGAGTACCCTCAAAACTGCGACTGTTATATGTCAAAAATGCATCAGATATTTCAAGATATTGTCAAAATCAGATTAGGAACTTCTAGAACGTCCGTTTTGAACAACGAGAGGAAACCGCCCATAAAATTAAAAAAAAATGAACATTAACAAAAAAATATCTAAGCATCGAATTTTAATTCTTGCCCCGTCGCGATAAATCACCTACAACCATATGATGCAGCCCCATTTTGAGCAAGATAACCACTGTTAAAATGGAAACAATGCAAATTGTTACTGTTGTGTTGTGGAAAATAGATGGAATAAAGGATGTTTTTATACATTATCTTCTTGAATTTTTCCTAAAACATATCTGATTCCACACATTTCCTGCAACAACTCCGCCACCAAGAATTTCGGTTTTGTGTTCTTACTTCAGTTTTAAGAGAAGTCCAGTTGCTCAAGTGGGACTGTTTTTGGACTTCTGTTTCTTCTATGCTTATCCTTCAAATTACTTTTTCCATGCTAATCCCCAAAGGACTTCATCATGTTAATCTCTCAAATCACTTCTACCATGGTAATCCCCCAAATCACTTATCCCATGTTAATCCCTGAAATCACTTGGCCCATATCAATCCAACAAATCACTTCTTATTTATACAGGGTGTGTATGAGGCGTTGAAGTGAGAGGGAGGCGAGAACTTACTTTCGACAACGATGGCGGCCGACGTCACCGCTTTGCCCAGATCGTTGAAAACGATGCAAGAATATTCCCCCTCATCTTCAGGGTAGATTTCAGCAAACCACAACCGCGCCACTGCGCCGTTCCACTCGCTCGCTACGTCACCACCTTCTTTCACTACCTACGAAAAAAAATTAAGCGAGAACGTGAATAACTGAACCGATTTTGACATCCAATTGAAGAGAAATAAAGGAAAATATTAAAGAATGAACAAGAAACACTAAATGTAGCAATTTTCTGACCAATGCGGTCGGTTTGCATCAACGCCACAAGGCATTGCACACACCAACCTAACCACTTGCATCATAACAAGCACAAAACTACTCATCCTGTCCGCATCTAATTTCCCCTCATAGCGATGGGGGGGGGATTTATGAGGGTGTTTGGAAAGTTCTTTCGCTATTTCACCACTATGAAATATGAGCCAACCAACCACGTCACAAGCATTTTCGAATGGTAGGAAACTGTCTATAAATAGTTGATCATCTCTTCTGTCCTTCAGTATATCGTTCCTAATCATTATTATGCTTAATCCCATAGAGGATAAGGAGTCATTTAAGCAACATATTCCTCATTGCTTACTGTATGTTTTTAGAAAGAAAAGTACAGCTACATAGGCTATGAAGAACATTTGTGAAGTTTAACCAGATGCAGTGACGGCACGTACATGTCAGCTATGGTTTAAAAGGTTTAGAGATGGCGATTGTGACTTATCCGAGAAGCCTCGGTCTGCGAGCCGTCACTGCATCCGGAGTTACTTCACAGATATTTTTCTTGCCTTTGTAGCTACACTCAAACGCTTACAATTCACGATTTTTTTTATCGCCCCTCACATTTTCATATAATTAAAAACCTTTTTCTACCAGTCTACTTCATTTTCACGACTCTCATTCAGAATACACTCAAGATATTTGAAACATCTCACTTGTTCAACGACTACACCACGAACTTTAATAACGAACATCAAACCATGTTCACCCCTAAGTACCACTACAGTACTCTTTTCTATATTTATTTATTCTCTAATTGTAAAAAAGTATGAAACCAACGGGAGTCTTTTTCGCTAGGAAAGAATACTTGGAGCACCGGTGGAATAGTGTAAAATAACAGGAAACGACTAATACTATTGTATCAGAGCTTGATATTCGTAAATTTAGGGAAGTAATAGTATTTAAATCAGCGCAAACCAAGATTTAAAAAGAAGCATTATAACTCCATAATGCGAAGTAATCAATCGTCCTTTATGAGGGACAGGACAAACCTCTTGACTTGAAAATGCACTCAGGCTTGGATAAAACTAATATACAGCATAGATAACAAGTAATATCTGGCATAGATGAAACATAACATCCAGGATGGACAACAAATAACATCAAGTATGAACGACTAATAACATACAGCATGGACTACAAATACAATCCAGTATGAAGGACCAAAACTTCCAGCATGAACGAAAAGTAACTTTCAGCATGGACAACAAATAACACCATGTATGAAACTGAAAGCTTAATAACTTACAACATGGACTACAAATACAATCCAGTATGAAGGACAAAAACTTCTACCAGGAACGAAAAATAACATTCAGTATGGACAACAAATAACATACATACACAGGTATTTTTAAACCCTTTCCTGAACCACTAAACCATCCTTTTAAATGTCATCAATGTTCACAGGAGATTACTATTTTTTTTCTTTATTTCATCATGACACTTGGGCCGATGATGAAAGTCAACGAATGCAATATCTCAGGAAAAATTTTAAAATTAATCAATCTTTTGATTTATTCATATATACTCGAAGCGAAATGGCGCGTTACCAAGCAGACCATGGTAGCGTCAGAGAGAGAGAGAGAGAGAGAGAGAAAATCACCGCCGTGATAACTCGGGAAATTTTCGAAAATACTCTATCATACTGGGTAAACTATTTCGATGGGAGAAATTTATTCTTGAATATACGCGGCCAAATTAGTTAAGGAATTAACTGAATTTTTCACGTAAGTTCTTAGGTCCTCTCCTGCTTTCTCGAAAAACCTTGAGCAGACCTTAATAATATAGTTCCTAAAGAAAGCACAGACAAAGCACAATATTATTTAATGAAGAGCAATGGTGGCTCTGCAATAATACTCTCTAGTAGCTTTCTTGTATATAATATACACTAGAAGATATCTTGATTAGTTTTAAGATCACTTCTGGACACAACCAACAAGAGAACTATCAGGTTTCTTAATTAGACATCTTATAATCCTATCGCTGCATCTCCGTTGCCAGCATGTCTAAATTCCAACTCCTAAATTGCATACTTTGATCAAAAATGTAGATCTGTGAACCATTCTACTTTAACATGACAAAATATCAAAACACCACATAACGGGTACCTCACTACACTCGGCACTACATAGCCCAACACCTTCAACTCATTTCACCAAGTGCACAGGTGTCACTAAATGGGCTGTACTAAAGTAAATATTTTTCACTCCATTTCCCCCTCCTCCATAAAACCCAGTTCTCCACCTAGACCACCAGGTTTAAACATGCCCAATTACGAAAGTGTGACCCCCCGCTTACCGCCCCGCCCTGCCACAAGGGGTTCGAAACAGCTGTCATTTAGTCCCCGTTCGGAATAAACTGTGTCAATTGGCATTAACCACTTCCACCACAACTGATCCCACAGAGCGTCCCTGAGTCACAGGATATGTCATAGGATATATCGCGGAATATAAGCTACATAAGAACCATGACGCAATAAGACTCCGGACCCTATACGTTCATGAGCACAAAGATGCACAGTCCTTGTGAAATTGTTTAAAATTGTTTATACCACATTTCCTCTTGATTGAGCGAGAGAGAGACGGGGAGGGATACCTTTTAGTCAATTTGCATGAGAAAGTCAATGATTAGTATTGAATTTCGAGACCCAACTCCCGAAAAAGGAGAGGCCCTTTACGAAAATAGGGGTTGGGAAGATCAAGGAGGGTCAGGGAGAGAGGAAATGAAAGGGCAGTGACAAAAGTAGGGGTAGGGGCTCAAGATTCCTCCTCCCCCACTTATTTTCCACAAAGGAAAAATAAACCTGTGCGAAAACGCCAAGAAATGATTGAATTTCATTTCCGTTTCGGCGCCAACTTTGACCCCGGGGAAGATGAGCCCAAAACACGTCTTTAACATGTTCTCTCGAGGTTTTCCTAATGCCTCTCCTTCCCACCTCTTCAATGGAGGGTTTCAGAGTTCCTCCCATTTAAGTCTACTTCAATGACTCCCTCTTCCCGCCTCTTTTTTTTACCATCCACTTCCTCTCGTGATTAAGGAATCACGAAGAAAAGGAAAGAAGATTCATGGACGAAAAATAGAAGCGAATTAAGATTACGCACAAAAAACTTATAAAACCCCAGAAATGAGTTTGTCATCTGTTTTGATCTCTGACGTAGCCTAAAAATTCGTTAGAACCTTTTCTCTACTACGACACGGGGAAGGGGGTTGAGTCCTATAGATATATGACCTTCTTATCTAAGTTCCTTATTAGTAAGGATAAGAAGCACTTATACCTACTCGGCAGGCCTACTTAGACATCTAAAAAACTCAATTCCTGCCTAAAAACTTTCCTTGTGTGAGAGGGAGTGGATGTATGGATGTATATGTAGAAGATCCAATGCCACACAACCGCGAAATCACACGTACATACAGAGCGATGGCTCATCCTTCTCTTCTATGAGAGGGATAAATAAGTGCACCCCGAAGTATCATACAAACTTCTCCCTAAAACAAAGGTGTGCAAAAGAGCGAAAGACAAGAGTTCGCGCGCGGGAGGGTCTGTATATACTATTGCAGATACAGTGTATGTATTCATTCAAATACATATAATATAACTGTAAATGTGTGGTATGTTTATGAATGTACACGAGTTGTCTATAAATCTTCATCGTATCTATGAATAAATCATCTGTTGTGTGTTTGTGAATTTCCGTCTGCAAGTACTGGTGTGTATCTGTGAATGAATGTTTGTATGTTCATTAATACACGCGTGTATCAATAAATATACGTGTGCGTATAATTGTGATTGTCAATCTTCGTGCTGACTAAAAGAGGATAGGATTGGATATAAAATAATAAATAGAATAAAAAGGACGGAAAAGATAAAGAATTAAAAAATTGAAAATGACGACAAATGAAAAGGACTCAAAAAGAGGATAAAGAACAAAAATAATTTAAATGATTGAAAACGAGGTAAAATAACGCATAGAGTAAAAAGGACATAAATGGAAGATAAAGAATTAATAAAATAAAAAGGTATGAAGAATTAATGGGATAAGAAAGATTGAAACAAACTAGAAAGAACGGTTAAAATGATAATGACTGAAAAGAAGGATAAAGAATTAATAGAATGAAAAGAAGTGTAAAGGAAGATAAAAAATTTGGAATAAAAAGAATTGAAAAGAAGGATAAATAATTAATAGAATGAAAAGAAGTGTAATGCAGTAGAAAGAACGAATAGAATGAAGAAGACTGAAAAGTAGCATAAAGAATTAATATCAAGGGAATGATTTAAAAGGAGAAAAGTGAATGAATAGAAAGAAAAAGAGGTATAATATAAAATTAAAATAATGTACAGGAATGGAGAAGAAATGAAACAAGGAGTGGTATAAAAAGGATTGAAAAGGAGGCGAAAGAGTTAATAGAAAGAAAACGACTGCAAAAAGGGGATCGGGAAAAGACTAAAAAGAAGAAGGAAGGAATTCAATTGAAAAATTACTGAAATAAAGAAGAATGAATGAACTAAATTGAAAAAAATAAAAATGAATACAATAAAACGAAAGCAAAAGGAGGAAAATAATTTACAAACTAAAATAATAATAGGTATTTATAATGCGCCCTTCAGGGCTGTTAGCCCTCACAGAGCGCAGGTTGTGTAGCGAGTGTAGAGAAAGTTTACAGGGAAGAGAAGGCAATTCTGAAGAGATGAGTCTTCAGGAAACGTTTAAAAGTAGCAAGGGAGGGAGAGGATCGGACTTCGGCAGGAAGAGCATTCCAGAGTCTAGGAGCACAAACTGAGAAGTCTTCAGGAGACGTTTAAAAGTAGCAAGGGAGGGGGAGGATCGGATTTCGGCAGGAAGAACATTCCAGAGTCTAGGAGCACAAACTGAGAAGGAACGGTCACCCATCGAGCAGAGGACAAAACGAGGAGTGTTCAGGAGGGAAGCGAGGTTAGACTGGAGTGCCCGAGGAGTTTGACGACGGGGGAGGGCAGGTGAGAGATAAGGTGGAGCCTCGATGTTTAGGGCCTTGAAGGTGATAACAAAAATTTTATAGTGGGCACAGGAGCGAATAAGTAACCAGCTAAGCTCCAGTAACAGAGGCATCGAAGGAGAGAACTGGGAGCGGCGAAGGAGGAGCCGGGTAGCATAGTTTTGAACTAGTTGTAAGGAGCGAAGTGACGAAGAAGGGAGATTCACTAGAAGAGAATTGTAGTAGTCTAAGCGTGAGGTGACGAAGGCATGAAAAGTGAGCAGAATCATAGAATCAAAATAAATGCAAAAGAGGGAACGAATGAACAGAATGAAGTAGGTTGAAAAGAAGAAAGAATAAATAAAATGAAAAAGATTGCAAAGAAGGAAAAGAATAAACAGACTGAAAAGTAATGAGATGGAGGTGAGATGTGAAGTGGATAAAGATAGGCAATTTGTGGGTGTATCTCTAAACCTCCACGTACAACTACGAACAGGACAACATAAGAAACACAACGTACAAACTTTAAATCCTCTATCGGACGTTGTAGATCATTTCGAGCAAGAAGGATCAAAACCATGAAATTTCTGGCCGAATCTTCTATTTTTATCGGTTATTGATTGTATTCAATTTAACCACATGGTTACTGGGTGTTTTCGGTGTGTCTGCGTCATGGTTGACATTGTGTACATTCATGAGATGACTCGTGATGAGCTTGTGTTTGTTTGATCTGCATATGCGTGTGTGGAAAGATCGGCGTGCGTTCAGTTAATGCGTACATCACCTCCATGAAATACGTGTGTGTAATTTGATGACGTATGTCTGTAAACCATTATTTAAACAAGCCTGATCTTTCGACCCGTCCTTAGTATGGCATGTGCGACTCTCCCTCGTTCACCTTTTGCCCGAAAATTCCACATGGGAAAAACACCCAACTGCGATTTGGGGGCTTTTACCATTAGAGGGAAAAAGGTGAAAGAGGAGAGTAATTGGAGAGAGTTATTCACGCCCATCTCCTTCCCAATACCTCCTTCTCCTTAGTAATATAAATAGGGGATATCTGTAATAGATAGTTAGATAAGAAAAGAGATCAAGTAAGGATGAGCACTCGTATCTTCAACTAGGAAATATGAGCACCTCCTACAATTGACCAATTGGCGATAAGCACTCCCAAAATTAATAAAGTAAAGATAGGCACTACCAGAATTTTTTGAAGTTAAGATATACAATCAGTATGTTTGACCAAGCAAAGATAAGCACTTCAGATTTTAGCCATGTAAAAAGAGAAGCAGTCCTTATATTTTGCCATGTAAAGTAAGCACTCCTTATATTTGACCCAGAAAAACTAAGCACACTCTATATTTTGTCAATTAAAGATCATGACTCCCAAATTCGACCAGGTAAAGGGAGATACAATAAATTTGATCCATTTAAGCTAAATACTCCTAAATTTAAGAAATTTAAAATATAGTATAAGCAATTTAAAAATTCACCAGGTAAAGACAATTTCTATAAATTTGCTAGAGTTTTAGAAGCACTCCCAAAATTGAACAAGTAAAGAGATAATTTCTCCCTATATTGAAACATGTAAAGGCAAGCGCCCACTATATTTGACCATTTAAGCAACTAAAATAAGCACTTCCTATATTTGTTCAAGTAAAGATAGGCCGTCTCAATATTTGATCAAGTAAGAATAAGCACTCAAATTCGAGCAAGTAAAGATAGGCACTCGTTAAATTTGATCAAGTTAAGATAAGTACTCCTACTTTGATTATGCTAAGATAAGCACTTGCTAAATTTAACCGAGTCTAGATTAGCATTCCCTAAATTTGAAAATGTTAAGTAAGATGCGCACTAAAAAATAGGCAAGTAAAGATAAGAACTATCCAAATGTTCCTTGCTAATTATTGCGTTCCCTAAATTTCGTCTTAAGGATAGTTCTTCAAAATTTAATCAATTAAATATATGCCCTTGGTTAATTTGACTAAATGAAGATAAACACTCCTTAAATTTTACCAAGTAAAGATAGCTACGCCACTATAATTAAGCAAATAAAGACAAAGACTCCCTATATTTTACCAACTAAAGATACATGCATACAAATTTGACTGAGGTAGATATCATTCTTTAGAAGGAGGAGTACTCCCCTTATTTGACCAAATAAAGATAAAATTACCTCAATTTAACCACGTACAACTAACACTCCATATATTTGATTAATATAATCACTTCCTATATTTGACCAAAGAGGAGATAAACAATTCAAAATTTGACCGAGCAAAAGGAACCACTCATCGAATTTAACAAAATAAAAGATAAACACTCAAATATAAACTCTCCATATATTTTACTAAATAAAGATAATCACTTATATATTTGTTTAAGAAAAGATAAGCAGTCCCTAAATTCAACCAAGTAAAAATAGACTCTTGCTATATTTGAGTAAGTTGGATAAAAGCTCCCTAAATTTGATCAAGTCAAGATAAGCACACCCAAATTTGAACGAGCAAAAAGAATCACTCCTTTAATTTGTCGACGCACAGATAAGCATTCCACAAATTTGATCAAGTTCAGTTAATTACTGCATAAATGTACTCCCGTAAAGATAAGCACTCCCTAAAATTGATCCAGTTAAGCACACCTAAACTGATAAGAATATTTTTTACCACCCCTAAATTTGACCAAATGAAGATTTGCATTTGACGAACTTAAAATAAGCACTCATATCAATCAGGTAAAAATGAGCAATCACTAAATTTAAACAATTTAACATAAGCACTACCCAATTTCCCTACTTAATTTATCAAGTAAAGATAAGCACTCATGTTCGACCTAAATATCGAACTAGTATATTTTCCCTTCTACCTTCTTTTCTTTCTATTTTAACACCTCTTCTCCACACGACTGACTCAGATTTTCAACCTTGTAATCCTGAGTGAGAGTGGTTTCATTGCTTGCTTTCCTTGCGAGTGGATATTTGTATGGTTCGTTCCCAAGCTATGGTGTGGGTGCATTTACAACTCCCTCTCTCCTCTTTTGGAATGTGAGATAGCCTCTCCTCTAACTGTCAAAGAGTTGTACCAATTTTAAGATCAGAACGCCTGTAAGAGCACAGTGAAGAACAGTCAAAACACTGCTCTTCCTTCCTTATTCAGTCCTATCTTTAAAATTCTATTCTTGTAAACGTGCTTATCATTCCTTTACTTTTTAAATCACCGTCTCGCTATTCACGACTTTCGCCTCTTAAATTTAATTTGTATGGTGTGCTTTTTTTAAGGTAAATGTTCAACGAACATTTATTTTTTCTTTGTCAATGTCAATTTCAAAATCTAGCTTCAAACGCCCTTTATACTTTTCAATCCCATTTATTTGAATTTCAAACAACTAATTCAGGTTACCGACGAGGTTTGAGAACATACAACGTTTTGGGAAATTTGTCTGAGAGAGGCAATAAATTTATCAACTGAGCTCTATTTTCAAACTTCATAATTCACATCAGTACATTAGTTCTGTCACTTACTTCGGGACAAAAATAAAGCTAAAACTCTCATTTTAATAAGTAGAGATAAGTGCTCCCTATTTTTAACCAAGTAAAGATAAGCAGTCACTAATTTGGTCAAATAAAGATAAACGCTCGCTAAATTTGACCAAAATAGATAAACACTTCCTAAATTTAATTAATTAAAGATATGAATTCTCTAAAATTGACCAATAAAGATAAGTACTCCCTAAATTTAACCATGAAATTATAAGCATTCCTTAAATTTGACTATGTTTGGAAAGTTAGTTAAGGTTGTTTTTGGTTGTTATTTGATTTTACTCCCAAAATTATCCTAGTAAACTTAGTCACTTCCTTTTCTTCTGGTAATATATATCTTTACCTGAACAAACAAAAGAGTTAGAAAAACTAAGATATTTCTGCCGAGAATGTGATTCAAATAAAATTTATTGGCGTTTATCCACCGGATAAACTTTATATACATTCATGTATATACTGAACTAGTTGAAAATTGAGCGAATTACACCCACAGCCACCCCACCCCACTACCACGCATGGAGCATCAAGAGACGAGTGAAGCAAGACTACTAACTAATCCGCGTCTGATGGTTTGTGGTGAACCCGCGTCGCCCCGGGCAACGCCCACAATTTTTTCGTATCGCTAAAGATATGGTCTCATTATCAGTATTATTATTAATGTTGCTAATAGCTTTTTATATAGGAAATGAAAGGGAATTGAGGAATTAAGGTGAATATAGTGAAAATAAATAAAATAGAAAATAGTGAAAATAGATAAAATGTGTCTAGGTCTGCTTATGACTGGGGATTAGCTGTAACATATCCATGGGTAACCAGTTGGTTATGCGATCGAATGAACTTAAAATTTCAAAATTGGGAACCTTAGCAAGAGTCTTTTTTCTTCCAAGCCAGATGTGGTGTCCCCATTGTGCTATGTTGGAATGTGTTGTGCTACGAAACTTCATAACAACCCACAAGATTAGTATTCTTATTTTAATTCTAATTTTTGATCTTCATACAAATAATAAGTATTGTCGATTGTTTTAGGAGGGGGGAGGGTTCTTAGTTGCACAATTATAAAAAATAAAAAAACAAGTCAACGACTTGGTTGACATCTGCCTTCAAAGAGGAATTTTCTTTCTTTTTGCAGATCTGTTGAGATCAACTGCATAGTTCAAGACCTTTTGAATGGCAGAAAACTCAAAAGTAGCAGGATGTCAACCATAAGCTAGCATCATCAGTTCACTGATGATGGACACGGAGGGAGGGAGAATCCATTTTAACTACAAAGTTTCAAAAAGAAGTGAGGTAATAAACTAATAAAGTGATATAAAGGTTGCATTTATGCCTCAGCATACAAAATACACGCACTTCTCTAAAAACAGACTTCTAGTGTTCTTGAGCGGGCAAATTCAAAGGACACACATGCCTCTTCGTGGAGAAGCAGATTTTACCACAAAAAAAGAAAAAGAAAGAGAGAAACAAAGTAGAATCAAATGACGTTTCTGTTAGATCCGAGCCCCATATAACAATCCATGGGCACTAACAGAACCTAAAAACTCAAAATTCGAACGCCCAGAAGTATAATAGAAGTTGTAGGATCGTTAGGATTAAAAGTGATCAAAAACAGGGCAAAGTTGACAATTCTATGCAGAAATGAGTCGCTGCTACACTTTTGTCAAGAGATAAATAGATAAAGCGATAAATTGTGGAGATAAATAGAAATATTTGGAAGCTTTATTTCACACTGCAAATTTCTTAAATTATTACATTCGAATTTGAGGTGCACATTTTGTATTTAAATCACTTGGGGTTTGATTTAATCAAAAGGATATGTATTTATTTATTTACAGTATTATTGTAAGTTGCGCCATACTTCCCTCCCATCATGGACGAGATACCCTGTGAAATGTACATAAAGACCAGAATAACAATCGCTGGTAATTTTGAAGTCACCAGGATGCCGGTCCTCGTTATAGAGGTCGGGTAGTATTGTGTTTTTGACACCAACGAGTGGTCTTTGTGGTTCCGCGTTAGGAGTATGTGGATATGAGTACCCCCGTACGAGGTACTCCATCGGAAGGTTTCCGTAACAGAGGAGAGAGTGGCTATGGTGTAATGTGAAAATGCGAATTAAATAATGGCGGTGTTGTGATTGGCGGATGGTATATTGCACTCTCTGAAGAATTTGGATAGTAGTAGATAAAGTAGGTGAAAATATAAAAGATATATAAGATGGGGGGGGGCCCTAGTAGGAGGGCATCGCAGTCTTTTTCCTTTTATTGTTGTCATATTTTACTTATTTGTGTTATGTATTGTTTATTCTGTATTGTTAATTTTACGTGTATCAGGCGTGTTCTTCTTATTGTTCATGTTTCAAAATGTTATTTTACTGATTCTTGGCGAAATTGTTGAGCATTCAAGCCTTTCTAAGCTTTCGGCTCGGCAATTTACCTAGTTTACAGTTTTGGTGTTCTGTATTTATGTTATTTTCTTTGTCTTAGTGTCGTGTTTTTGGTGTCCGTTATGTGTACAGTTCAGGTGTGTTATCTTGTGTACAATGTTTGGTGCTTGGGAATCGGGAGCTTCTTGTGACTTTCCCACGTAGATGCGCAGGAATGCCCATTCTGCCTCCTATTTCTCGTAGTTCTGGTATGACATCATTAGTAAGTGTTAACCAGACCCTTTTTTCCCAGCTTTCTGGTGAAGATGTTGATAGGGTCCAGTTTCTTACTAATATGGAGATCCCTCTGACGGCGGTGTTCTCGCCTTCTGACTTTACTTATCAGCAGGGATGCAGTATTTTGCACTCGTTGCAATCTTCTCATTGAGGTATTGTTTGCCGCTTGAGTCACTACTGCGGGATAGATGAGCTTAGACCGGACATACATCAGGTATATCTTCCTGATGTTGGCCGAGCTAAGATCCCTAAACCTGTATAGCTTAGAGATTTCTCTCTTCGCCAGGTTCCGCCTCTCCGTGTAGTGTTTTGCGTATCCGTGATCGGAGAATTTTAGGCCCAGGACGGTGCCTTCGGCGGAGTAGCCGTATCTGATTGGCGATATACGTGATCACGCATGTAGAGCTATCTATCTCCACGATAGCATCAGCATATCCACCAATGAGCGGTCAGCTGAAAGTTTTGTGTCCCCTTGCTGGGATCGAACCCGTGCTTCCACGCTAGAAGTCTAACGTCGTATCTAATAGGCCAGCGAGAGCCAGGTTTATTGTATATATTTGTCTGTCTATTTGCTTATCCATCTACCTGCAGGCGATAGACGGAAAGCTAATCATCACTAACTCTATAATTTAAGAAGGAGATTTTTTTTAGTATTTGAATAATAATTTCATCTTAGTTTGGTTATGACTTATGTTTTTTTATCAAAGTTATTTCTAATAATTCTTTTATAATATCAAAAAACAAAATGATGAAATTCAGAAATAAATATAGGTATCGAACTTTTATGAATTATTTAAAACCCAAAGAATTACAAATGGTGAAGTTCAGAAAATTTAAATTATTATAATTGCGAAGTTCAGAAAATTTATAAAAATTTAACCATGGCTTCTTTTTTTTAGATTTTGAATTTTAACATTAGTAGCGAAGCGCAAGCTCCCTCTGTAGAGGGGGAGTGGCGAAGCCATTGCCTGGTTTCTTGAAAATCCCGGACGGGTTTTAGAGGTAGCGGAGAATCTATGAGATCTAAAATTCAGTGAAAAGAATATAGCACTGGTAGACAACTTGGTGTGCTAGGACCTCGTATGATAAGCAACTCTCCTAATCTTCGTGCCCTGTACTAGGAAGAAAAATATTCTCTTTGTCATAGTTAAATTGCCTTAAGTGAATAAGTGCACGGAAACTATTTTTTAAAATAGAATTAAAAAGTATTGCTCTTTTTATCATGTTAAAAATCAACCTAAGCTTCCAGGGTGACCCCCCAAAAAACGGGCCTTCAGACACTTTTTGTGATATATCCTTCATTCATTCACTAATCGCCCTTACTTTGCAGGACATAACAGAAGAAACGCCTGTAAACACAACTAGATCTCAATGGGAGCTCCAGCAAAGAATATACTGCGTCAAACATTACGACAAGACAGGATAGTTCAAGAAAGTGCAGGACACTTTCGTGCATCAGTTCGAATGTGAAAAAGCCCCCTTCAAGACCAGAATTCAGGACTAGGTTGACCACTTCGAGAACTATGGGACAGTGGAAGACCTTAATGCAGCCAGTGAAACCCGCCCAAGCCATTCAGGACGCCCCAGGAAGCGTACAGCTGAGCTAGTCGAGAGCGTGAGAGAGTCAGTTCAGCAGAGTCCAAAACGCTCTGTGCGCAAGCGAAGTCAGTCCCTCGGTATATCCCTGATACTTGCAGGAAAGCGGTATTAATGGATTTAAAGGCCTACCCATATAGAATACAGACAAAGCAGACCCTAATAGCCTCAGACAAGGAGCAGATAAATGCTATGGCAGTCAAGATACTGGAGAAGATTCAGGAGGCCTCAACTTTCCTTAACCTCATTTCGACCTCAAATGAAGCTCACTTCCATCTTGAAGGAAAGGTAAACTCGAAGATAAATGTCTTCTGGGAGACATACAGATCAAATGAGGTAGCCACCAAGCCTCTACACTCCCCTAAGTGCACGGTATGGACTGCAATCTCAGCCAGAGGCATCATCGGATCATTCTTCTTCGAGGAATCTGGCGCGACAGTGACAGTCACCAAGGAGCGGTATGTTGAGGTCCTCAAAACCTTCAAGACCCTGTTCTCATCGCTTATGGGGAAGTTCTGATTCCCTCAAGATGGAGCAAGCTCTCACACCTCAAACCTGTCCCGAGATTGGCTGAAAGAGAGCTTTGGTGGCCATGTGATCAGTCTCAAGACTGATTTTGAGTGGGCACCTCACAGCCCAGACCTTAGCCACCCATATTTCTTTCTCTGGGGCTACCTTAAAGAGAGAGTGTACGCAGGGAGACCCAGGACCATCACATAACTCAAGCAAGCAATCAGGGGGGAGATCAGAGACATTAGTCGGTCGGTTTGTAAGGACGTCATGGACAATTTTATGATGCGCCTCAAGAAATGCACAGAGTTAAATGGGGGTCATCTCGAACACGTATTCTAGAATAAAGAATAAAATTCGAAAGACTCTCATGTTTTGATATGATGTTTTTAACACAGTAAACTAGTTATCACCGAAGTTTCATTCAATCCTTGCAGAAAATTAAGAAATGAGGCCTATCGAAAGTTAGGGCCCGTTTTG
This sequence comes from Ceratothoa steindachneri, assembly GCA_963969495.1. NCBI lineage: Eukaryota > Metazoa > Arthropoda > Malacostraca > Isopoda > Cymothoidae > Ceratothoa > Ceratothoa steindachneri. Next base: position 143,953,677 of record OZ018330.1, on the reverse strand, counting down.
AGGGGGTCACCCTGTATTCACTTCCACCATCTCCTACTCTTTAATAAATTTCAACCTCTGAAAGCCTTCATAATCTCCAGTCTTCGCCTGTATGAGACAGGCAGACATAACAGTGTGCAGAGAAATAACTAGTACAGGCTAGTGAAGATTTAAAAATATGTACTCTGAAACAGACTGACCCACTTTAGCCCCTAACACAAGAACAGTTTCAAACGTACGAACGTCAAAACTTTTAGAAGGTACAGTGGACTCACCCTACCTAGGTGTTTGTCATAAAATGGTTCCTGAGAGCGGGTCGAATGCCTAGGACGACAAAAACTGAAACACTATTCGCAATTGAAGTTAACGCTCTATAAAAACACTGAATATAACCCTTATTATTACAAAAATAACACCAAAACAGTTGAATATCTTCGAAGAGTGTATGTGCAAGACCATTGTACTGTGCGCAAGACTGACGGAAACAAAACAACAGAACAAACACCGTGGTGAAAACGAACACTGAAATTCTGGACGAATACGAGAACAATTATTTTTAGTCGCGTGCGAATCTATATGTCGGTCGGTCGGTCAGTCCCCGTTTTGCTTTTTGGGGGGTAATAACATTGTAACTATTCTGCCGATTCTAACGAAATTTGAAACCCTTATGTTGTTATACATTTTCTTTCGAATGATTTAATTACCAAGGTCCTACCAAGGTCAGCCCGTGAATTATTTTGTTTTGGCAATAACATAACTATTCGGCCGATTCTCTCGAAATTTGAAACCCTTATATTGTTATACATTCTTTTTCGAATGATAAAGTAATTGCCAAGGTCCTCTCAAGGTTAGTCGGGAAATTATTTGGCAATAACGTCATACCTATTCGGCCGATTCTAACGACATTTGAAACCCTTATGCTCTTTTACATTCTCTTTCGAACTATATAATTGGAAAGGTCCTCCCAAGGTTAGTACGGGAATTATTGGAAGTTTGGAATGTCGTAAGGTCATAAATCAGAATAAGTGAGAGTACGCGACTTTGGTCAGCAGACCTTGTTTCGCCAATAACAGGTCGAAAACCATAAATGACGAATACTAAGACAGACGAAACCTGATATCTTACTCTACTCCAATATTGGTTGGTATATTTTTCGCATCCGTTCTTATCTCAGGATTTTGTGAGCCATCTTGGAAATCATTTTAGTTTGTCATTGAGATCCTTAACTATTTTTCATGGGTTTAACTTCTCATTATCTTCATCTCCCTGGCATTCCGCGAGAGGAGGTTATGGATAGGATGAACAACCTTGCTGCAGCTCACATATGAAGGATTGTGTGCCCTTCCTTCCCCAACAACCGTCGTTTACCCTTACGCCTCAAAACACTTAGTTTGACTTCCCGGCTCCAATGCTTGCATGGGTATCTGCAGCTAAATATCTTCCACACATTTTCACTTCCTCCATCTCACCACTTTCTTTACAGATCTCTCCATCAGAACATTCTGGCGGAGATGCCCTCAATGGTAATGAATTTAAGGTGGAAAAATCTCCTTGACATTTTGACTACTCATAATACTCGCTATTTATCGAAGAGTAATTCTTTGGCCAATTTCATGAGATTTAATTAAAAAAATAATTATTCCGCCAATGTAGTTAAAAAATTGAATTTTTATTATTAATACTCCATTCGTTTGGATAATGAGAACAATAGAAAGAAAACAAATCATAATAAAAATAATAATAAGATATAGAATATAATCGAATATAATAATAATAAAATATAATAATAGTAGAAAAAGATATATAATAATAATAGAATAATAACAATAGAAAGAAGAAAAATATTGGTAATAATAATAGAATACCAAAAATAGAAAGAAGAAATAATAATAATAACAAAATACTAATAATAAAAAAGGAAGAAATAATAATACTAGAATACTAATAATATAAAGAAAAAATAATAATAATAGCAAGAGTAAGAATGAATAATTATAATAATAGCTGACCTTGCCCTGCTTCTGCCACCTGATCAGCGCCGTCTTGGGCGCGTTGAAGAGGGCCTCGAGCGTCACCGAATCGCCGTCGCAACAGCGCACGTCCTGAAGAGGTCGAACAACGCTCGGAACGTGCTCCATCACCCTGTACAAAGACATAAATGTTTCGGGGTTTAAAATGAAACAAATTTCAAAAGCGCCCCCTGAATTTGGGGCAGCGCTCATCAAATGGTTTTAAAATAAAGTTAGACACGCGGGAAAAAAAGAAAACAAAACGTTTGGGTCGTGTTTCCTTTCAATAACTGAGCTTGAAGAATTTCAATGGTTTGAGCAAAACGATGCTTTCCCCTGTTGTTTCTTTTTTTCCTGCCTGTAATTTTTTTATATTACCTATAGTAGTAGGATTATATTTTTGTCTCGGTGGTGATAGTGACATTGCCGTAGTGATGCACTTTCATTCGTTGTGATATATTGGCTCTGGTTATGTAGTAACTGCGATGTTTGGTAGTATTTTTTTATTTTGGCTAAGAGGTTTGGAAGTAGGGGTATAGTAGTAAGGAAACAGGAGTAGTGGCGGTGGGCTAATTTTGGTTGCTGTTGCGAAGAGGGCTTTGACACTACTGTAGTGCTGCAGTTGTCTTTTTGTGCTTATATCGGTTATGGCACTAATGATGGTAGTTAATCTGCTGTTCTGGTAAGAATATTTTATGATAGCAGGATAGTTTGAGGGTGTTGTACTATTAGTGGTACCGTTGTAGTAATAGTAAATGATGTAAGGATATTAGTGTTTGGGGGAGGTAGGTTTGGTTGCTGTTGGAATGGAAATAGTGTAGTAAGTGCATTATTTGGGCATGGGTTTTGATGGTAGGCGGATAGTTTTAGGATGTGGTAGTAATATTAATGGTTAAGAAGATGGTAGTTCCGGTTGCTGTTGCGAACAAAAGAGAACCTTGAAGTGAAACATTGGCAAAGGAAGAGGGACCCGACTCGGGCGTTAAAGAGTGTAAAATGGAGTAAAATCCAATGTAGAGAGAGTTAGAACGGTAAACAGCAAAATAGCCTGGTGGGGAAAATGTAGTGAAGTAGAGATGGGGGGAGAGAAAAAGGTTGATGAATGCACGAGTGAAGCAATTGGGAAATATAGATGTGCAAAATAGTAAAGAATTTAAGAAGAGGCGACGTGGAATGATTGAAGGTCTAGAAAAGTAGGATGATCGAAGAAGAAAATTGGAGGGAGGGGAGAGTTGACGTCGAAGGTGGATTTTGAGGGTAGGAAGAAGGGAATAATAGGGTAAACATGACAATTAGGGGTAAAAGCGGGTCAATCATAGGTCTATTCACCCATACATTGTTGTGTAAGGAAGGAATGTGTTTTGGAAGCGTTTAAATGGGTCTACATGTGAGTGGTAGAGGCCTTGGCAGAGAGAATTAGGAAAGAGGAGAACAACGGGGCAATAATTTTAAACTAGATGATTGAGAAAAGAAAAGAACAAGGTTAGATTTAGAAATTATATGATTGAGAAAAGACGAAAACAACAAGGTTTGAATTTGAATTTTATTTTCATTTGGTAAAGGAAGGTACGATCAACTATAGAGTTTTGAAACTATTGATTGAAGAAAAAAAAGGAATAACAAGGAGAGAATTTTACATTTTAAATCGACTGTGAGAACAAAAATGGCAAAATTTGGAAATTATGATTGAGAAAAGAACGCGATTAGAACTTGATTTTTTGATTGAGTAGAAAAAAAAATCGTGGTCAGAATTTGAATTGTTTTTATTAAGGAAAAAAAAAAGAAAATCGTAGTTATCATAATTTTAAATTTTGTGACTGAGAAAGAGCAAAGAAGAGATCAAGGTCAAAATGTGAAATTTTGAGATTGAGAAAACAAGAGGAAAATTTAAAGTATTTTTGTTTAAAAGACAATAGGACACAAAGGTCAGAATTTTAAATTATGATCTTGGTAAAAAATAGAGCAACAAGTCCATATTTTTTTATTATTGAGGAGAAAAATAACAAGGTCAGAATTTGAAGAATTTTGCCTGAGAAAAAAAAATAATGTTACAATCCGAATTTTTAAAATTTAGAAATGAAAGGAAAATAAGTTAGATAGGTAAATCTTTTAAATAATAAAAGAAGAGATCAAGAAGGCCAAATTTGAAGTTTTTATGGAAACTATAATAAAAACTAATGCAGCAAACGAGGGCATTTTCCCTTAACTCAAAGTTAGAGAATAAATGAAAAAAAGAATTACAAAGTTCGAAGACAGCTGAAAGAAGTCAAGCAACAAGTTCGTACAAAGGAAAAAGGGGCTCAAAAGTGTGAACTTAATCTGCATTGTATGGTGGGTGAAGGCAAAGCAGAGAGGAGAATACACGAGAAATATCTGAAAAAGTTTGTTATTCTTATGGGGGGGCGGCGTCGCTGAGGGCCGTCTATATCTGTGTACCAGATACACACACTTTCCAAGGTGTATCTATCATTCTATGCATGCGTGCATGAACCTGTGTGTGTGTGTCTTTGCATGCGCACTAGGCACACCCACACATACACACAAGCGCATCTGAGATAGCAAGATGTGTGGCAGAATTTATTCATGGTATGATTGAATTCGATTCGATTACCGAAAAGCTGAGCATGGACTTCTCTCTTAACACACACACACACACACACACACACACACACATTATACTAACTTACCAAGACTGACATAAGTGTACAACTGTAAAGAGACACAAGTAAACTAAATAGAGTCCAAAACAGACATGAATATAGGCGCACGCTTTTCGAGACAAACTAACCCGCACACACCTACATTCATACACCTATGAACAGTAGAAAAAACGTATTATCTACACCTACCCTTAAAATTCATCTTTATGCAACACTCGAACACATTTCTGGTAAAAAGTGTCGTCAAAACATTTCAATAAATAGGCGAAAAGGCGGTACCCACAAATCCTCTTTCTTCCTGCCTCATCATAAATCCATCTGTCAGTATTTAAGGGATGAATTAAGCTATTTTTATGTGTCATCTCCACCGGTTTCCGAAGATGGCAGCTCCGCCCTCGCTGTTGACGAATAAATGGAAGGTTGATCGCTGTCTTTACATCCCAGTCTGTCAACCGTCTCCTACCCATTCATTAAGTAGCAGGAATTCATCAACCCTCGAGATATAGACACACGTACACACACTTCCACAGGTGAATTCACAGACTGCGCGAATAACGCGGATAATGCAGATTTGACGTCATTCAGAGATGAATGGAAGGATGTTTGGAGGCAAAGAATTGCATTTTATGTAGTTTCCTCACCCATTTCATGTACCCACCAACTGGAGCATTCTGTGTTGGAAGAATACAAGAGAAAACAGGGAGAAGAAGCAAAGGAGGATGAAAAAAAAAGATATCCAGGAGAATTCTTACAAAATGGATGGTTTAAAGGATGGGGGGAAAACGAACTCTGAAAACACTAGGAGATAAATTTTATAAAATAAGCGCACTTGCTTAGAATTTCGAACTGTGTCCAATTGTTTTTTTTTTGCCCTTCTTTTACTTGCTTGCTTCTGTGTTTTGTAGTTTGTATACTTGAATATTTGCCATCTTTACAATTTCAGGGTGCTTCAAAGTACGTCCTCTTCCTGCCTAATTCATGGTTCCGAAATTCGCTTATTGATGTCCATAATTCCTATTCTCTTTGCTAATTACTCATACTCATGACGATATTGGTGGTTGCCTGTTTTTCTCTCCTAAAGAGCAGTAGAATAAAACACCAGAATATGTTCCTTTGATTAAAGTGTCTTTCTTTTCATCGATTATAACCTTAGAATCGATATTAATTTCAAGAGAGACTTCCGACCTATACACAGGTACTAATATTTTTACGCCGGTTGCTTTACACGCACACAATACAAATAGAATCATAGAGGTCCGCACACACACGCGACCAAAGCAAATAAATCCACATATGATCGTCTGCAAGAGATTTCTCCGTCAAGCGTGATTGTATAGCTGTTAATATCGCTGTCCTCTTCCGGATTACCTGGAGTGTCAATACCCACTGTCTCCCACAATCACAGGAACAGAAAAAAGCTCGGCTAAGTACAAAGACACAGGAATAGTGAGTATATATAAAGAGGCCTGTACAGGGGGAGTACAGTGGTACCGCACAGATGTACCCTACAGGGCTTCTGTCTATCTACCATACAGACGAATCGTACAAGAATATCGTAGATAGATACAGAGTGAGAAAGGAGATCTGTTATAAACCTGTTTGAAGCTTAGTGACTTTACTTGGAATATTCAAGAATGCAATCTTCTCTTCCCTCACCAATACCTCCCCCTCGCTCCCGATTTTTGGCGGGCCCTCCTTGTATGGCAAGACCAGCCATGTGGGCGAGGTAGGCCGCTGCCAATGGATGTCAAGCTAGCCCGATTCCGGAGAGAGAACGCTAATTTAATCGCCACATTTTTGCGAAACAGTTGTGCAAAACTCAATAAAAACATTTCTTTTTAATATTTACCAATTAATGCAACCGTGCCATCAAAAGTGACGGCAATATTTAAGCCATCGTTACTTGTATTTCAGAAATCCCTCCTTAAAATAAATTCCTTTTCACTTAGCAGCCGATTCTAAAACAGTAATAAACAAATTGGAACTGTTCATTATTTACACTTATCATGAAGAGGAGAATGGTCATTTAAAATGAGAGCGATTGGAAAGGAATCATCTCCAATGACAAAAAATGACCATTTATAAGTGGACCGGTAGTCAGACGTGTCCGGATCAAGTATCAGAAAAAGAAAGCTAGAAATAAAAATTAAGAAATTAAGAACTCAAAACTTGTCTGTTAAAGTGGGTTTTACGAGAGAAATCGTTCTTCCCAGATGTTCATAAAACTGAATTCAAATCGGCAATTAATAAACGAAGCCACTATTATCTAAACGCTTTCACACATTCTTGCTATTCCTAACAACTCTTTCTCGAATAATAAGGTAGCAGGGTAGTAATTAGTAATACTTGTAGTTCCTGAAAACACGATCAAAGAGCAGATCAAGCAAAATGTATGCATTTGTATGTGATGCACAAGCTGTAATTATCTCAGATAAAAAGAATTTAGAACTTTGACCTCCGGTTCATCCCTAACATCCATCTCATATGCGATAAGGGAAGGAAGTGTATGCGTGTAAGTACTATACTCACCCTCTTTTGACACATCCACCTTCGATCTTCTTCAGTCCTGTCAATAAAAGAGAGAATTATAAATGTTGAGAAGATCAAACGCACAATTATTTCATTTTGGATAACTTATGTTCATTTTCTCCCCACCTGTTGTGGCGAGCTTTACCAACTTCTAACTCACTCTCATCCTGAAGGGTACCTATTAATATTATGCCTCATTTGGGGTAGTGTCCTTACCACTGTAATTATTTTCCCTGCGACCTGTTATCTTTATTAATTTTATCCTTGTACTTCATAGTTGCTAATTGGTTGACTTCTTATTCATCGAGCAGATTAAAGGTTTTTTTTCCATTGATTACGACTTTAGGATCGATATTAATTTCAAAAGAGACTTTCCAACCATACACAGGCACTAATAAATTTATGCAGGTTCTTTTACACGCACATAACAGCCATTATACCCCCTGGCTTGCCACTGACGACAATAAAGGAGAGCACAGGCGCATAATCTGATGAAGCACAGGTGGAAAATCAGAGAGAAAACAGACGGGCAACAATGAGAGCACATAGAAAGAGAGAAAGACGGAAAGGGAACATGAGAGAGAGCGTATGAGAGAGAGAGGACGTATGAGGGAGAGAGAGAGAGCGCGCGCGCGCGTTTACAATCACAAATAGAGTAAGCAGACACTCATAATATACAGGTGGACAATAAGAGAAAAGATAAAGAGGGTAATCAGGGAGACCGAAGGCAGACATAGAAAGTGAGAGAACAGGTGGGCAATCAGAGTGACAAAAGGCACAAAACAGTGGTGCAAACACGACGAGGTCACATTCATGAACAACTCTATCTTATTGCGTTTCGTTGTTCTCTTGACAGCAGTTTCGATAAGATCAGTTCTATCTCACAGCCGGTCAGAACAAATAGCCTTCCCTCGCCATGACGCAACGGTTGCCTCCTTCTCCTTCCCATAACCATTGCATTTATTGGTTAACTCATTAATTTGCATCCACTACAACCTCCATAATTATTCCTGATAGTGATTAAATCCCCTAATTCCCCTCTGCATATTTCTATTTCACTGTAAACTGTTGAAACGTTGGGGTATTAATCTTTTGAGTTAGAACAATTATACATCTCAGTGATCCTTCATTTCAGGGTGTCTGAACTAAATGCTTTCCTCCACAGAGATCCTACCTTTGGCGTAGACCTGAAGTGAAACAACCGCTCGCGCTTCGCCATGTTCGTTCGATGCCACGATGCTATACGCCCCTGTGTCTTCCAATTTGCACTGGGGAATCTCTAGGCGATACACTGGGCCCCGACCCACTTCTTTGAATCTTGTACCGTCGCTGTGCACACTTGGCTGAAATAATAGAATGATTTTGACATAATGGGTGACTTCTTTATGTAATGAATACTTGGTAAAAAATATTTTCATTTAACCCTAAATAATGTTGCAATGGGTGGTCCTATGACCCTAGTTTTGGCATTTAGCTTATGCTTATCATTGTAGTTGTTGTCTTCAGAAACACAATGGAGAAGAGGCAGATAATGTTTATGCAGATAATGTAGAGGGAAAATAAAGAAATTGGGCACGAGAATGTTAGATAGAGAGTTATTTTGATTTGTTTAGTGAGTTGTGAGGGTGTAAGCATTTCGAAATTACACCCTGACAATTTAAAAGTACCATAGATTTTCGTATAGATATATACGAGAGTATAAGTGTATACATACTCGGATGCAGACCTCAATTATGCAATAGTAAAAACGTACATAAGTAAAACCGCCATTTTCTTATCTAGTTTCCTTTTAAATTCACATAAGCTAATTTTGTTTAATCGTTTTAGACTTATCGTTTGGCGCGAATTTTCAATTTAAAAATTCAAAATGACGTCATTTTTTACCGATGAAATTATAACTTTCCTTTCAAATTAACGGAAAATTCGTTGACACCCGAAAAGACCCACAAACAAACGGAATTTGAATAAATTTTCACGAAAACAAGCAAGACTGATATGATTTTTTAAACATATACGATGGAATATCCTTTATACACAACTACGAAAGTCAGGAGATAAGCAAATATAATTCGGATATATTGAATGCGTGTATATAATTGGCTTTATCGTGTTCAATAACAAACGAATGTTATTGTTGAACAGATGTTCTTGCCTTTCATTCACGCAATTTTAAAATGTTAACTTTAACATTTTAATATCGAACATTTTCCATGGATTCAAAAAAGACATCTTCCACATAGGTTCGTCCATTCAAATAGGCAAATCTTGACAGCAGGTGGCGTGACCGAAGAATATAGTCCCCTACCCCGTCCCACAAATTAACATAAATAACGAATAATTAAAAAACTTAAACTGTCAACCTTTTTTTTTTTACATGTTTGCACCTATGAAAATACTATATAGAGAAACAGACTCATGCAAGTTTGGACACAAATAAATAGAGAAAATATACCATAGATTTTCGTCAACATATGGGTGAGATCACCCTCATGCGCACACATACACACACATATTCGCCTCTAAAGGGAAGGAAAGGAGTATGATTTGAATTTGGCGGCTGCGATCATCCAATGAGTAGGTTTAAGCAGGTTATGAAAAACGTGGAACAAATGAAATTGGATAATACAAATTCGAGAAGCGGATGATAAACTGATAATTAAACCAAAGAATACATGATAATTCATCAAAGATTATGAAAATCTAATCTTCTTAGTCAAACAAGCCACTGGAAGACAAATAATAAAAACAGGTGAGGTTTGGTAAGGAACGAGTGAATGCGAATGTTTTTAATAATAATAATGACCAATCAATGGCTACGCTACTAAGATTAAAATTTAAAATAAAAAAAGTAGCCCTGGTTAAATTTTTATAAATTTTATGAACTTCGCCAATTATAATAAGTTTAAAAAGTAAACTAAATTTCCCTCCTTTCAAAATATCACGTTGCTAAAATATAGTTATAGAAGAAGATATATATAAAAAAAAAACATCTGAACTTCACCATTTGTAATGCTTTGGGTTTTAAAAAATTCACAAAATTCCGATACTTATATTTATTTCTGAACTTCACCATTTTGTTTTTTGATATTATAAAAGAATTATTAGAAATAACTTTGATAAAAAAAACATAAGTCATAACCAAACTAAGATGAAATTATTATTTAAATACTCAAAAAATCCCCTTCTTAAATTATAGAGTTAGTGAAGTGATAACGATAATGATGATAATAATAATAATGATAAAATTAATAATAATTATACTACTATTAATAATAATGACAATAATGATTATTATAATAATAATAATAATGATAATAATAGTAATATAATAATACGAGGACAACAACGAATAATAATAATTCAATCTCCCTTTTCTCCGTTTGGGCACTGTATCAAAGCCGGATTTATAAGGCACCCTTCCTGACCGTGGCACTCACACAGCGAGAGGGAACCAAAGAAAGAAGGGAGGAAAACGGAAACACAAAAACACCCAAGGACCCCACGTAAGTGAGAGGTCCCCTTTAGATAATCCTCCCCCCCCCCCCAACAAAGAACGAATGGAGGTCATCTACAAACAAGCCTGAACACTCCCGCACTCTTTCCACTCCCACCCCAATCCTTTCGGAGGCGGATGTGTGAGTGTGTGAGTGACAGCACCGCACCACTCAGGAAACAATTTGGGGGCAAAAATATTGCAAAAGCGCAAAGAATGGCCCTTGAGTACCTCTCCAGCTGATTGGCATTCCTCGAGTAGCCCTCCAGGTGACTGGCATACCTCGAGTAGCCCTCCATCATGACGAGGGACGGGGTATGGTTGTATGATATGAAAGGGATATTGAGGTGGGTGGCATCACCTTTCTTTGCCCCCCCCCCCTCAATGGGGTGTCAAGAATAACATGGATGTGCTGGCGCTGACATCCGGAGGTTTCTGTCTCCTCTGGCCTCAAGACTTACACGGTAATCAACCTCAAGTGTGGAAGTTGGGTAGTTTCTGGAGAGTTGAGGCCTCTATTCTCCCCAAATCTTTAAGTAGTCTCCTCTTTAGAACACTCGAGATATGTTTCTACCGCCCCTTTTCCCTTTCCAAAACTCTACCCCTCTCTGGGAGAGATGCCTTGGTTGGGTTTCCCTTTTAGTCATAAATAAATAATAATAATTCAGCAGATCACTTACCTTGAATTCAAGATTGCGCCAATTATTAGGGACATAAACCCTTACCCACAAAAACTTTATCCAAAAACATTCATGTTCGTTGACGCTAATGAAAGGAATAAAATGTGAGCAACAAAAGCCGGTGTTTCAGGAGGAAGAGACGGAGAGAAAACGCAAGAGAGAATAGAAGAAAGTAAATAATAAAGGAAGAGAATAATCCATTGTCGAGTAATAAACCCGGCGAAAATTTGAGATGGATATGAATTTGGGTAAGTTCATTATGACATGGAAGAAACGGTAAGAACTTGGGTGGGTTCATCATCCACAGAGTCAAGGGCATCAACTTGGGTGGGTTGATCACGGCATGGCTTTGGTGGGTTTATCGTGACATGGACAGAAAGGAAAGCACTTGGGTTGGTTGATCATGGGAAGGAGTTGCAGGAGTCAACTAAAAGGGTGTCATAATAGCATGAACTCTTAGGTATGAACTTCACTAGGCTTGTTATGGTCAAACCTCAAAGCTATAAACTTGAGTGGGTTCATTATGGCAAGGTCTCAAAAGTATGAACTTGAGATGTTCTTCCCGGCAGAGAGTAAAGGGTATGGAATTGAGTTGTTTATTCATGGCAGGAAGTTAAAAGTATCAACTTAGGTGGGTTCATCATGGCAAAGAGATGCATGTATTAACTTGAGAGAGTTCTTAAAGGTATAAAAATGGGTGGGTTCATCTCGCCGGATGTCAACGATATGGACTTAAGTGGGTTAATTCTGATACAGACTCAACAGAATGAACTTGAGTGGGTTCATTATGACAGGGAAAGGCATGTATGAACTGAAGATGCTCTATTATTGCAGAAACTCGAAAATATGAACTTGGGCATGGATTTGAAGATATGAATTTGGGTGGGTTTATTAGAAATGAAGTCAAAGAAATAAACATGGGTAGGTTCATTAGACATGAAGTCAAAGAAATGAACATGGGTGGGTTCATTAGACATGAAGTCAAAGACAATGACTTGAGTGGATTCATTAGAAAAAGATATAAACGGGGTGGGTTTATTTGGCAAAGGATCAAAGACAAGGACTTGGGTGGGTTCATCATTGTAGGTTGACTCTCAAGGTGTGGGTGAAGGAGTGGCAACAGGGTGCGTCAGACAAGAGCATCCACTGAGGGTGAGGCTGATAGCGCAAAGGCCGGATGTGGGTGATATGTATAAGTGTGAGCGAGAGAGAATTCTCAGAGGAAGCAGTATATGATGATCGATGGTGCTAAACTGAGCAGTTCTGGCATTTTTTATTTTCTCTCTCTTTCTCACATTTTTCAGCGGGTACAATAATTTTATTTAATAGTGGTTAGGTATTTTTTTGAATTAAACTGTAATGACGCAAATATGAAAAATACCAAAACATGCCTCCGGAGGGAGAGGGGGGGGGGTAAAGACGATCCCGTGTCCTGTGATGTAAAGAGTGAGTGTTAAAATAACCATTTGAGACCGTTCCTTTTTCACTTTTAGATAGGTCTATTGAATGCAACCACTTGCTTGGCCTGGATGAAGAGCGGCCGCAGGGCGCGATAGATGCAATGTCGGAAACGCATAACATTCCTAATTAGGACACCAAATCATAGATGCGTCATTGCAGTTCAATATATATATCCAACTTCACCGCAGGAAAGAGAAAACTGAATAATTTTTCTTCGGAAAAAGTTATTTCTTACTTCGCAAAAATCCGAGCTGGGGTGGGATTCGAATCGTGCACATTGAGGCAGCGAGCAACCGCTTTGATCTCCATTAAACTACCGAGTGGTATAAAGGGCGGTTCGAATCCCACCCCAGCTCGGATTTTTTTCGAAGTAAGAAATAAATAACTATTTCCGAAGAAAAATTATTCCGTTTTCTCTTTCCTGCGGTGAAGTTGGATTCATTTCATCATTCTCTCGCGCTCATTATATATATGTATATATATATATATATATATATATATATATATATATATATATATATATATATATATACTAAATTGGTTATGTCACATTCTTTCAAAATCTTTTTTACATTTGGACAAAGGTAAGTAAACTATGATATAATTATTTGTTAGTTTTTTTCTTCGAAAGGTTTTGGAATGTTTGCTGGTTGCGATGTCAAGTAATAATATTTTAATAACACGTTAAGTTGTAAAATTAATTATAAGGATACAAGATGAACCTGCGGTGGCCTTCTTACTTACAGAAAGAGCTTGTGCTTCGCGGGTAGACCTTCGATCCGTGGCCTACGGTTTATTCGGCTCTATCAACGGCTTTTTGTCTTAAGAAAATCGAAAGGTTTCCAGTACATATCTCTTAATGTTTTTGTTGTTGTTTTTATTCTGACGTTAACTTTTTGTAATTCTTTTTGCTTTACAAAATTACAAAAAACATTCGATAATCATAATATTTCTTTAGACACTTTAATAATTGATATAAACATGGTCATTCCCAAAGTTACAAACGATTTTTCGGAAATATCCCGAAATTTTCCCCAAGTTAAAATAGTGTTAATGTGATTATTTTTGTGATATCGAGGATTAAAAATTTAATAAATATAAAATGTTAATTAAGCTGGAAAAGTAAAAACGGGAGAAATTTTGCATTCCTGTTTTTGCACCGAACCGTTTCAAAATGTTTCGAGCAGCATTGCTCCCAAATACAGCAATAACGGGAAAAAGTGACTAAATTTAATTAAGATTTTTAGCAAATATCCTCGCTAGTTTATTTATAACTAAATCTACCTCAAACATTCAATTCATCAAATAATAATATATTAAAATGTCACGCAAAGAAATTCAGCGAAGATTGTGACGACTAATTATGGCGACTGTGCGTACCCATATTCGCATTCATATCTGCCCAGTAACGAAATGACTCAGCGAAATGGCAGGAGATAAGGACGCCCTCCACAATTGGATCTCTCCTATCGATTCTAATCCGCTGATGACGGAGGCTTGACGGACCTTCACTCTATAGGTACCTTTCCCTGTGTAACGGTCAAGTAGTGCCGCCCCCACTCACCCCCACCACAACCCTGAGGAATATTATGGCACTGTGCCAAGCATATTTTGTCTTTACGGGGTGGGAAGACACTTGAGGATATGCACACAATATGAAAATGGCCATCAGTACCAGTGTGTGTATACTTTTTGATAGGCACACAGAATTAACATTACACTTATATGACAAGGTTGTGTATACTTTCGCATACACACATTTTATTAAAGTGCCATCCACACAGCAAGTATATCGATGCTTTCAGATACGGGCTTATTATTATAGCGATATTAACCAGTATGTGTATCTCTACACACTGGATATTTTGTGAACATACGCATTCATGCATACATCAGCTAAACGGTTAAAACATACACGTAAATCTTATGCATACATCAGCTTAAACAATTAAAACCTACACATACGTCCATTGCACAGTATTATTGAGTGGAAGTCTAAATAAGATATTCCACCTAAACATTTTCGCGTGTAAATGCAACCACCTAAATGCATTGTGTATATTCATGTGTTGTGTGCAGGTTTGTTAACGGCTTTATTTGCCCCTCTACACGTACACGAGTGCACCGATGTGGCTACGAACCTAAACTGAAATAGGTCCTCTCTGGATCAACTTCGCACACCACCTACAACACATTGACGATTAAACTGAAACGAAAATCCTTAATGACAGAAAAGATATTAAAAAAATGACATAAAACAGATGTTTTTTCTATAAGATTCGAAATAATCATAAAAAGAATCGATTTCGGGGTATTTCTGACCTCTTCTTGGAGCATTTGACCTTGCTTGCTAGCTCTCCGAGCAAGACGGGCATATTTCCCCGCTACCACCTGTTAATGCTCGATCCACACGACAATTTCTCCGATTGGAGTAAGACATATTACTCATTCGGAAACTACACGTCACACGTCTTTCATTAGACCGTAGTGGAGAAATTAGACGTAAAAATTTTACACGTTTATCCAATCCGTCCATGTTTAATTTCACCTCAAAGGAGCGTTATTAACCACAGGCCTCAAACCGCTCACCTCATTCAAAACGCTAATGCATCTTTATAACAACAATGGTAAGCGAATATCAACCTTAGAACTCGAGACTATAAAAGCGAATTTAGTGAATACACGGATAACCATTAAAAATAAAATATAATAATTGTAATAATAAAAATCGCATTATTATTTACATAAAGTTAAAATGAGAAAAATATCCGCCACAAAGTTTGTAAGATGTTTGTAATGAAAGTGGCGGATTAGGTGAAGTGAAAATGCTTCAGGATAGTACCCAATTCTGAAGAACATGCCTAACCTTCACAATTAAAACAGATCCCACCCCCTTCATGATCCTGTGTAGAATGGCAGTTATAGAAAGCAGAACAAGCGGAACAAATTCGAGACCAGCTTAGCGGGTAGATGGCTACCCTAGTATCCGTTTCGGGTGAGAGGATTATCAGCGTGTGAGGAGGCTCCCTATCTAGCTCCCTATCAGCTCAAGGGTAATCAACTAAATGTCTTCGAATAGGATAAAGACGGTCTAATGAGAACCGAATTTAAAGAGTACTCTGTACCATCCTCATTGTGCAAGATAGCCCTCATAATGCATCCCATCGTCTGTTAAAGCTCTCATAATGGAGTACTGTTTACAAGATCGCATTAGAGCACACGAATACTGTGAAAAGTACTCGTTTCCCACAAACAGGGAAAATATGTGTGGCGATATCGAATTTGTCGTTATATTTTTTGTCTATGCGTTGACGTCATGTGTACCCATTAGGCTTATGTTGTGTGATTTGGTGGTGTGTTTGTGTGGTAAGGCTGTGTTATGTATTCTGTGTGTGGCGAGATTCCACGTAAACCATAGGAGCTAGTGTAGGCAAGAAGTACAAAAAGTATTCGTGAATATAACTTCCAAGTCCCTTTTAGCACATACTTATGAGTGTGTGTATGTGTGTGTGTTTACAGTCATAAAAGTCTTTATCAAAATAATTGTCCATTCAAGCAGCTATAAAATTGCGGTCTTTCTTACGTCTTTAGGATTCTTTATGAGTCTAGTTTTGGAACACCGATCGTCTTTGTTCCCACGTAGGTGGTCGTTTCTCTGCCTTTTTTAGCCTCGTTTTAATAAAGACGTTGGTGGATAAGAAGCGAAAATGGTCACAGGGAAAGCAGGAATCTGTTGCTCCATTATCAGGACCATCTGATGCAGATGCGGCTGCATAGACCCAACAACGAGTGAAAGAGGGTGTTAAACGTTACAATATAAATAAAAAGCTGATGCAGATTAAGGGGGGGATCCAAGAAACGGGTATATACAGCGTATGGTAACCAGCTGTAAAGTAGGGCTAAATCAAATTCCATCCTAAAACTAACCAAACCCGATGGGCTTAACTTCGCTGTAATAGGGAGGATGTTTCCACTCGGCTAAACCCTCGTCCCGAATAAATAGATGAATAGTGAGAAAAAAAGAGGAAGTTGGTATAACCGACGAGAGCCTTTTACTCAGGAAAGGAGAGACCCCTCCATGTACGAACTTGAATAATAAAAGAACGAGAATGACAGACGTACGAATGGTTACCACAAACCTAACGTTAAACTCAGAGGTCTGAACGAGGACTGGAACCTGCGAACACACAACATGCTCCTTTTGAGAACACGGAGCGAAGCTTCTTACAGGTCAAATGGGTCAACACAAATCCGTTGTTTAGAATCAGGGGCGTTCGCACACTTGAGCCTGTTTCTTCTAGTACGAACGATATTTAGTTCTCAGACACAGACCTTAAATTGGAAAACGTATATCCTTACCGCCGCCCCCTAAGGGAAGGTTTCTCTCAAGTCAATCAGCGACACTTATTAATTAGTTAGTTCCGCGTTCTTAACTAATATTAATGGTGATTATCGATATTTACCAGGCTGTCGTTAATGGGGTCACATTCTACTTACACGACGGATCTTTGCAAGATTAACGACATCTACCCCTGAAATGAAGGACCTGGTTGTGATATACTGTATAAGGGAACGTTTTTAAAAAATGTATGTTATCGATTATGATGTATTATTATTATTATTATTATTCAATTCATCATCGTTCCCTTTCTTTAGTTAGAGATGTCAGATTGGGTAATGAAGTCCGCATAAAGATCAGTATAACAATCAATGAAAGTCCGAGAGCACGCGAACTGTTCCTTGTTTTGGGGAGTGGAGCAGGGGATGTTAGTATGGGAACCTTTCGTGGCCCAAGGGAGAGCCGGTCGTTCAGATTCAGGGGAGTGTAGATTGGAACCCCCTTCGCCAGGCTCCGTAGCCGGAAGAGTAATGTGTTGTTCGCGAAAGATCGAAGAGATAGAAGGGACCGGTGTGTTGCGATTGACTAAGTGCATTATGTTACGTGTGGATAGAACTGCCTGCGTGTATGCGACTGACTCGGAGCTTCGCAGTGATTGGCGTGAGCTCCCTACAATCACCGATATCCGTGAGTGTGTCCATTCTTGCTTGGAATCGAACCCCGTACCAGGTGGGAAGAATCCAGCGATCTTGTTTAAGACTGCTAGTTTTTCTTCTTCCTTTTCCATCTCTTCTCCTTTTTTTTCTTATTTCTTTATTATTTTGTTAATTGTTTCTCATATTATTTTAGCCATCTCTTGTCTTTTTTTGCATTTCTTTCTTTATTGTTTTGTTTTTTTATCATATTTTACTACCTTGTTTCAAATTCTCTTGTTTTTACTTTCTTTCTTTTACTTCTTTGTTTTGGCGACGTCTATTTGTCCGTCTACCGCTTTTAAGTAGCACGATCCGTCCATCCGGACAATGCACTGCACTTAAAGATCAGACTGACAATCGGTGACGAGCCCGAAGACACCAGGGGCTATTCCTCTTTCAGGAAGGGGGGGGGGGGAAACATTGCACCTTTTGGGAGACTAACCAGCGATCAAAGAACCCTTCCTGGTTACCCGTTAAGGGTAGGTCGATATGATTACCTTCATATGTGACACTGGTACTCCATCGGCAAGGATGTGGAGTAGAGGAGAGAGTGGTTATGTTGTGTTGTAAAGACTTGAAGGGAATGACAGCAGGTTTGAGATTGTTTGTAAGAGAGTATGTGTGCGTGCAAACCTCATCTTCTTTCCTCTTATGTTCCTTGAATTTTGAATAACTTGTTGATTTTCTCCTTTCTTCAATCTAGATAAAGGATTGGAGGTGTATGAGAGCGTCTTTTATATGTGTATGTGGGTGTGGCCGAATTACTAAACCCTTTGTAGATCATACCCACCTCCTCTAAGACCAATTCATACCCACTACCTCCAAGACAGTGCCAGTGGAAATTGAGACACGCTGCCCGTTCACCATTTGGACACCTTCGTCCCAAACACAGGGAAAAGAGGAACGAGTCAAAATGTGTGGAGTGGAGAATGGCAAAAAAAGATTGTATTTGTGTGAGTGAATGAAAGAGGGGGCAATCTGACGCCAGGACAAAAGGGCAGGAAGTTGGGTGCCACCGGTTATCAAAAGGACGCGAGGTGGTACTATGAACAAGAAGATAAACGTTTAACTTTGCCAAGACTCTGAGTGTCAATTAAGCTCACACATACATTTACTTGCAGTGTAACATAGCCTCGTTTTAAGCCTCTTAAGGCCTACCTACACATTTATGAGTATACTTATATCTCTCTAAGATACCCAAACATTTGTATGCCTTTCTAAACGTCCAAACGCCTTCACTTTCTCACCTATTTGCGTCACCTTGAATAAGCACTCTACTAAAGTTTTCGTTTGTCTCTATCGACTTGGCACTCAAGTACATCTTTGAAATGTTTATTTCCTTCTGTCTGTCCACCACTTTTCTCTCGTTCATCCACCAAGGGGCAGTCATCTTTAGCTATCACCTAGAAGCTTGCATCTCCCCCCCTACCTTCCTAATGCCATCAGATGGACTGGCAGTTATGTACATATCTTTCATTCATTTTCCCTTCCTCGATCTTCTCCACCTCCCTTACAAGTTTCTCCTTACAAACTTTCTGTGGGAAGAGACCTCGTTGGCTTCCACTTTATATGGCACTTCCCTTTTAAATGTAGTCTTAATTACGATTATTCCTTTCCACTTCATTTTATTCAGCATGAAAGAGCATCTCGGTACGCGAAACACATGAACATGTGTGTGGCATTTAATAACGAGCGAACGATTTGATTGACATAAACAAAAACCAATAGATGTACCTAATGACAGAAACACAAACTAAAACATGATAACAGAGAGAAAAAATATTAAAAATCAGCATAAAAATATGGGATATCTAATTGAAAAAAAGTGACGAAGAAAAAATTAAAAACAGATGAAATTATCTTTTTCACATACGCGACCCTTTCAAGTTATCCTTTTAGAATATCCTTGGCACTCGTGAGAAGAGGCACTCATTCTAAACTCGTACTCATTCCTAGGTGACTAAGATAACGAAAATGCAAGGTCACGCAGATAAAGGTCCCATCTTCCAAACTTGTGCTTTTTGCTTATTTTTTGTTTTCTTCTTTCTTCTTATTTCCTCTTTATTTCTACCTCATAGACTTCATAAGGAAATTCTCCTAGAACAAATATATACAAAAGATTCAACTTATGGATTCCGCGACGCCTACTGAGAAATAAAGTCAAATAAAGAAGAGCGAAGATTAAAAGAAGAGGGTAGATAAATCGATAAAGTTCTCTTGCAGAAAATCACTTGGACTCAAATCTACGAACCAAATGAGCAGCTGTAATATACGAAACAATGAAAATTAAATCTACGAGCAACAAGAACTTAAATCTAATGACAACGGGGACACAAATCTAAGAACAACCATGGCTCAAATCCACGAACAACCAGAAAGGATAACCTAGTAATAGCAGTCAGTGGTTTAAATCTATAAAATACGAACTCAAATCTACAAATAAAATGTACTATATTTACGAACAGCAGTAAATCAAATCTCCAGAAAATTGACTCTCATACTCGTATATAAGAAAAATAAGAACGAAAACCTGTGAACTATAGAGACACAAAAGCTAACATCAGTCGGAACTCAAACCTACGAACAAAGAAGATAGGAACTACGAACAAACCTTTTTGACGTTATATAAAGAACTCATGTTCATGATATCCTCGAATGGGCCATCTGGCTTTATTGAGGACCGAGATGAGCTTCAAGAGGGATAAGCTTACCTGCTCCCTCCCTACCGGGTTAGGCCCCCTGGACTACATATCATTTGTAAACATTGTCACTTCTCTTAACTTCACCGCGATTTGAGACGCCCTCGCTTATTTGGGGCATATATAAAATAAAATCGTTGCAATATTCATTTTATGAACGAGGGGAAGAGAGAAAATAGGGAAACAACAAGGGAAATATAATGGAAGATTAGTAATGATAAGGACATCATTTTCATACCCCATAAAGAGGTCGGGATCATTTCAAACTCACTAGGCAGTAGTTCGTATAAATGAACAAAAATACTCCATGGTACGAATACCCCCTTCCCCATACGAATATATTTGCTGGATGGTGTATTAATAAATGCCAAAAATCAGTCAACTTGCCGCCACAAATCTCTAAAATAATCTTGTGTGTCCCTCAAGTGCTACCATTTGAGTGGCCTTCACGTGGATTTTATAAATTCCATTGGAATTACTTTCAAGTGATACTCAATAATAGTGACACTTGACTGGGGTCAGAAAGGCCACTCGGTCATAACCTGACGTGTTTTCTGACAGCTGAAAAGGGATTCAAATAATGACTTCGAGTACTACTCACTAGAAATCCCCCCCTGAAAAAAATAAATAATACATTTGAGTGCCACAAACTGCCATGTGTAGATAACAGAGTGCCACTCGGGAGATTAAAATAGTAAATTCTCTGGCCCTTTTCAATTGTCCTACTCAAATCCAAGCAGCCGCGCGCAGACACACGTATAAGCTCTCCTTCCTGAGGTCGAATGGTTACTTTCTATGGCATAGGTGTGGACAATAGTGTTTAAAGGAGAGAAGGCTAGTTATGCTATTTAGGCTCCAGAGTTCTACCGATTAGTGTCTGCGCGAGTTTGTTTTCTGAATTGCTCTTACGCGTGACTGCCAATGTAGGATAACGGAGGCCGGCTCCAACCACCCTCAGGCGTCAGCGAGAGCCAGAGGGAGGGAGGGGGTGATACAGAATGCATCTGCGATGTAGTGAGAATGTGCGCACGAGTTGGTATAAGATAGGGAAAGAGCACCGTGGAAGAATTGGGCGTCGGGGTATGGGTAGCTACAGCTGCGGGGCACAAAAACTGTAAAGTCGGGTACTCTGTTTAGTGTGAACCACCACAATTATTCCGCTACAGCATTTTCTTCACATAGCGAGTCCCCATTCTCTATATTTGAGGGGCCTCAGTCCATACCATTTTTTATCACTTTCTTTGAATCCCAAGACCGTGTTGTAAGTTCCTCTTTTCTTAAGTCTTTATTTTAATTTCATTGATCAATTATTCCCCCTCTACCATATCAGCCCCTCCTCTCTTTTCCTTTCGGCCAGATGTTAAAGAAGGGTCAAAAGATGTACCTACCCTTGCAGTCTCTGCCACTGCAAGTAATCCAACTTCACTTTTTCGTGTTTTCCCATTAATAAAATAGGTTAATGGCCTCGTCATCTAACATTTTAGATTTTCCTAGCAACCCATCATCTCACCCGGCTGGTCTTTCTTGTCTTTAGGTTAGAACCATTCCCAACCAAGGTGCAACAAGGTTACTTACTTGGGCCCAAATTCTTTGCAAGGAGGTTCAAACTTGTTTTTTAATACCTATTCCCTGATAGAACTTGTTATCATAGCGCTTATAATAAACTCTCTAAAACCTACTATTTATTGTTGACGAGATCCGTTGCAGCATTTCTTGGCATCCTTAACCATCCCCACTCGGAGGTTCAAACACGGTACGCCACCCCCTTTTTTTCTAATAGAGAAAATGTTTTCCTCTGTCATCTTTATCTCATTTATATTCTCAAAAATGGAGACAGAGTGTTTCCCTGTGTTCCGGTCCAGAACAATATCCGAACTCGCCATGAAATGGGGTGGCTTCGCCCCCACAGATGGGCAGGTTCACGACAGAGGGCAAAGGTCATACTTTAAAGGACATGGCCTCTTTCTTGTGTCCTTGTGCCTGATACTTTCCGAATGCCCACCCGAACTACCTGTATCATAGATTACCCAGACAAATCGTGTCAAGTGTAGCATGAGTACCAGTGCAGCTGGCATCTGAAAAATTGCGTGCCCCCAGGCCCCAATGACTGTAGGTGGATGCCATCGTTGTTTTCACTTTTTAGTTTTAAGTAACATCAATCAACAAATAAATCATAACTAGATTTGTTTATAATTTCGAGTTTCTTACGGGAAGTTTCGTGTTCGAAGTTCCTTCGTTCTTACACTCCCACATTTGGAGTTAAGGTCAGCTATTTTTGTTATTTTCGCCCGTAATCGCTTTTTTCTCTCTTTTTCGTAGTTTTCTTTTTCTGTCTGCCCACACCTTCATACCTCCCCACCGTGTTCTTATTAAATTATATAAATTTACTTTCCTTCTTGATAATTAACAGTCAGTGTCCTTCCACTTGATTATTATCAATTATCTTCTTATCTTCTCATATATTTTCTTTTTTACTCTGGATCGCAGTGAACCTTCCACTACTGTCCATGTATGTGTGTGTTTTTAGCCGTAGGATTTTGCTTTTCCCACTGCGATACTCTTTCCACCTTATCTCCTATGTGTGGAGTTCAAATGTATTGAAGCAAAACTTTTCCCCATCGCATAAATACATACATAATCCACGCCCATTCACATTGCCACAACATAAGGTCATTTCTGTCTAGTCGTCTCAAAATATATACTTCGTGGGAGCTCTTTCTCCTTAGAGAAAAGAATTTGGTTTAGGCAAAAATCCATTGAAAATACAAAATCATTATGTTCAGAAATTAAAAAATGCAGCTAATTCAATATTCGATAAGCGAATCTCAGAAGACAGGGCCCAGCTCGCTGGAATACCCGTTAACGCATAAATAGCCTTTGGCACTTACCTAAATAGATGAAGATCATCAATAGGTAGACATCATGTGCTCGTATGTGCTGTACATTGCGTACAGTATAAGTGTGTTACATGGAAGTAAATATACTGGATCGGATGAGGAAGTTGAGAAAAGTGGTTATCGCTCCCCCTCCTCCCTCAATGACTCACACACAAACCATATGGTCATCTTCCTTGGCATTAATGTCACTATAAACATTTGCGGGATGGTGCCTAGTTTTGGATGGATAAGCAAATGAAGTGACAACCGGAATTATTCCAAGTAAGAATAGACCAACGGTACGGTTTCTTCAGAGCCGTCGAACCCTGATCGCAATTGGCTTGCCAAGGCACTCGGGCGATTGTGGAAGCAAGGTCTCTGAAGGGGCAACAGTAGGGCTTAAGGTCAGTCTAGGCGTTGACCTTTTTTGCAGAACATGGGTCGGACGTGCGTCTGTCTTACTACGTCCGCACATCCTAAAAGAAGAACCATGGTCCATAAATGGTTTCGCCTGTCAAGCTGTTTTATTTGATTGCATTTTGTCTCCAATTTAAAGCTTCGACAGCGTCACAGGTTTGGTTTGGGGCAGAGTTTGGGACAGCCCCTTAGGTTGTCACTCTTTTTGGTGTTTCACTCAATAGCAGAGTATCCACAATGTTATTTCTCTTTCTTCTCTTCGTCTCTTCATAATCGCCTTCCTTGGCGTCTCTCAAGGTCTTTTTTCTTGGCCAGACACCGATCAAGGAGAGATATCAGTTTCATTATTGAGTAAATGTCAAAATGCCGAAATATTCGGAAATCTGATGCTTTGTTTCACATCAATCCTCAACATCCAATTCAACACACTGTTATCTTGGTTCTCAACCGGCCAGCCATCTGCTAGTGTACATGGTGATGTATATATATATATATATATATATATATATATATATATATGAGTAAACAGATAATTACGAATTTCTCTTCTTTGTTCTCTTGGTGACATCTGGGATTTAGCAAACTGTATGTCCCGCCCATTTCACAGATAATTACGTTGTTTCTCAGATTTCATTTTCAACACGAGGGAAGGGAGGGAGGGAGGGGATATTAAACATATGCATGTATTTACGTATGTGGTAATTCGTGTAATCTACCAATCTCGTGGAGAGAAACCCTTCAAACAAACATTCATTCGAACTCAAAGGAACCATTACAGAGATAAGTAATGACCCGGAGAAGACCGTAAAAAACTGTCTCGGAATCGTCGTTTCATTGTCAAGGCAAAAGAAATTCAGACAATGATGATCTCTACCAATTTTAAACCAAATCTTTCAATAACTACTGTTTAAAACATAATTGTCCTTCTTAACTACCCTATCTCCCATCCCGCCATTCAGCGAGGAAATCGAAAGCCCTCAAATGCCTCAAAGAGGACTCTAAGTTGCAGAGCCTTATTTTGTACTGAAAAATTCATCTCCATCTGCACCCCAAGTCTTTCATCTCATCATCTTTTTCACTCAGTATTTCCCCTTATCCTCCTCTCCTCTTTCCCGAATTCTTCTCTACCGTTGAACACCTGTGATGAGCACTTGTTTGTGAGGGAGAGTTACTTTCCAATAAGGAAATGTGACCTCTAACCAAGATATGCAAACGGATAGACTTTGTTCATTGTTATTTCTCAAGTTTAAATCCCAACATAAGCTAAAACTCTTAAGATGGATAAAGGATTGATTTTGCTCTTAATGATAAGAATAGGTGATTTACCACCTGGAAACCCACTTTCAAATGCTTTTTTGTGAATTTTTCATCGTAGAGGGGTTGACTATGGTGTGGGATTGGCAAGAAAATATAAATTGGCTGCGCGAGAGAGAATGAAAGAGTTTGAATGTGAGAAATTGTAAATTCAGTGAACGTGCTGTTTGTAGAAAGCGCTCACATAAAACACACACGCACATGTACAAATACATACGGAAACTTAGGCCACTCCTGGCCTCACACAAAATCACTATTCACTCCCTTTTTCTACACAGCGCCAAAATGGTCTCATATTCAGTGTCTATATATGTCGACAAACGTTGTAAAACGAGCGACTGGCTGGGACAAACGGATGAGGAGGTCTGGACACTGGGTTCATGTAGATTAAAGGCAAAGTGTGGTACCGCCTGTAATTGGCCTTGCGCATCGATGAACATTTCCAGAATTGAGTTTTTCGCCTTCCTTTGAATTAGGCCTGTGTAGTGGCGTCAGAGTTGGCTTCTGGGGCGACATCCAGAGGGCGCTCGCCTCACTATCGATTTGCATGGCGGCCATGATTGGCCTTCAGAACTATTGGACAAGAATAATGAAAGGTGCATAATGCTCGTAGGACGGACGGACCCAGAAATAATAACGGGTTCTGGAAAGTGGTGAAGTTAGGGAATGTTCAATGGAAGATAATCCAATTTTCCAAATATTAATGCGGGATTTTTCGTGTGTATCATTATTTTAGGGTCAGAGCACTCTTTCTAGTGATTAATGCTGGACATTTTTCTTTAAATATTTCATGTAAACGGTCCATCTAAGTAGATTAGATAATATAGGTAAGGAAGTTTAAAAAGGATTATGCCAAAGCCTCAAGAGATCTGTGGATGCAGCCCTATTTTTACCTCAGATATAAATTATTCCACAGGGCTACTACATCTTCTCGAACGTGTAATATTTTTAGAGATAACCCACATTTCGTCTCCTGCAACAAGCTTACTAAAAATGGCTCATTTGTTAGGCAAGAGAGGAGGAGGAGCAAATAATGATTCTTTGTTACAAGTGTAACGCTAACAGGTGGTGAGGAATCCATTGCTACTATCATGAAACCTTGAGTATCTCCTTTAAATGACAATACAAAGTAGAATGAATTGAATGTAGACATACAGGTACCATGGCTTCGAGTTTAGTAGACAGGGAAGTATAAAAACAAACCTGTTTTCGATTGTTCCTATCCATAAAATAATGATAGAGATGAAAAAAATGCTGTATTAGTTATGAGGTGAACTAATATATTACAATCTCTTTACAGTGATTGACGGGGATTTCAACGGGCGGGTAAGTCATTATCTAACATTGTGTATTATTCTAAACGTTTAAACTTCTCGGTACTCTGCTTGGCAATTGTCGGGCATTGAGCATTCAGATTGTGGATGTAGAAACTGCCTCGCCATTTTATCCTTCTTCATTTAAATCCCCATAATCCTAAGGAAATTTGCAAAGTCCTTTATCAAGAACACGCACTCATAAAGAATGGCATAGGCTCCGCCCACTGGCGAATAAAGAGCCTGCGCCCACTTTCGTTACACATACACATTAATACAGAATCTCTGCCCTCACGAGATAGTCGAGAGAATGTCATCACAGTATACAGCAGGGAATGTGGATGGTAGCCTCTTGGTTAGGGATGTGACCGGAGAAGCGAAAAGTGTCGATGGCAGTTTCGAACCCCATATATTAATTCACTTTCTTTAACGAGTTAAAGAGTTGATATTATTTTATTCCGTTTGCTATCTCTCTCTTCCTTCTTTCAAAATCTCTGCATGATCCTTGTCTGGTCTTATTAAAAGACGAAACCGCTTGAGTATCATATTTCCTTATTTCCTATGGGTCATTGAGCATATATATATATATATATATACCCTTGGACAAATGTATAAAACATTTATTATAGATTTAGACTTTAAATATTTGATCAATATTTTTTAGAATTTATCATATTATTCATAAATTCGTATAGAAATAATTTTTATTTAGCTAATATGTTTGAAATTGCATTTTACTAAATGATATGTAACTGATAAAATGATATGTTTTCTAAAATTCAAATTTAACCAATATTTCTCATATTTCAGCTTAAGTATATAACTCTTGTGTATTCAATAACTAATATGACTAAACTTAAAGAACTTACAGAAGTACAGAAAGCAAAAATTCAACTTGTCCATAACCAAGAGTTATCACAAGTAGAAATTGCTAAAGACAATGTTGAAGATATGTTGTTCAAACCACTACAAAACGATATCAAAATAACAAAACTTTGCATCCACTAAGGTAAGTAAAGAAAAACGTCAAACAACATTTAAAGAAGACAGATATCAGTCTGGTTTCACTAGAAAATCACAGAACATCTTCTGAACATGCTGAGAAGTTCATTGAAGGGTTAAGTTCAAAATTATCACCCAAAACATCTATAAGGAGACTTAAAGATCAAGGGGTAAAAAGATGGAAGGTGTAAAAGAAGCCCTTTATATATCAGATCAATAGAAACAAACGTCTTCAGTGGGTCAAAGATCACAAAAATTGGACCAATGATTTTTTTAAAATTTTAGGACCACATCTGGCGACTACCTACTCAATAAAGCCTACGACTAGGCTTTGTTAAAAAACAAATAACAAGTAAATAATAACAATAAAATTATCATAGACTATATAAAAAAGCAAAGCAAAAATGTAACAAGAAGGAAGCGCGCTCCAGAGTCGGGGGTAGGCCCACCTCCCCCTGGCACAGGAGCACGCGACCCACAGCAAAAAGTCAAAAAATGTAGTACAGTCCACAAGTCGGTGTGCACGAACCAGTCCCGAGTATAAGTGACAAACGGTAGCGACCCGCTCGTCCCAGTAACGGGACAGGTAACGTGCGCGGAGATCGCCTAGACTGGGACATTCAACAGGAATGTGCCGAACAGTCTTGGGTACAACGCAGTCTTCACAGTATGGCAGAGGTGAGTATTCACCTAAATGGCGGTGCGTCCCGCGAGTGTGTCCAATTCGGAGACGCCAGAAAGAAACCTGAAGCCCTCGCAGCATTGGGGGTAGGTCCATGGGAACAGTCGCGGCGCAATGGCACGTAACTTTAGTTTCCTTTCGACCGTCTCCTATCTTTTTTTCCTCTGGAGGTAAAGTCCGGGCGGCGGCCTTCCGCGCATTGAATACTGGCGAATCAGCATCTCGGCTATATAATGCGGAGAGAAAGGTCGCGAGTCCTGCGAGAACTTGCCCCGAGACCTTTTGACTCGCTTCCACACCTCTGCTAGTGGGGTCTTCCATTTGAATGAAGACACGTATACCTGCCAAGAAGAGCGGCGGGCGTGCTTCGAAATAAACCGAAACTTAGCCCTAGCCCGACGAAATTCACAGAGAGTGAAGTCATTCGGGCGACGCTTATATCCCATGTAGGCATAATGCTTCTGTTTGAGGGCCGTCTTACATTCGGCTGACCACTACAGAAGTGGTCGGCATGCAAAATTGCTAGACGTTCTAGGAATAGTAGTTAGTCCTACTTCGATGAGGTTGCCGGAGAAGAACTCAAGGGCCTCATCTACCGAACTAAACTACTCGACTGAGATAAAGAAATCATTCATTTCCTGAAATGCAGACCACCGAGCCTGCGCCGCGCCAAGCCACTGGAGCGATTCCTTGGGTGGCAGCGGCCTAGAAAATGATAGTTGAATGAGAAAGTGATCACGACCATGGAGGTCATCGACCACCTTCCACCCAAAAGCAGGCTGCTGATCCGGAAAGCAGGAAAATGAAGCGGTTCTCGGGCAGTGATGCGTAAACTCATTCACATTTATGACACCTATCTCCAGCTCGTCGATCAGGTTGGTAAGGACTTCACCCCAGGGATTAATCGAGTGGTCTCCCAGAGGGGGTGTCTACTGTTCAGATCTCCGATCAAGAGAAATGGCCTCGGCAACCGTGCCACGACGCGGCGGATGTCCCCCGCGTCGATGTCGGTTGACTGTGGAATGTACGCAGAAATAACAGTATACCTCCTATCCGGGTGCGGCTGCACATGTACTTCCAGAAAGGATTTATATAAAGCGGAAAGAAGAATGGAGACATCACGCCGGTGTAAATTGCGAATCCTTCCGCTCGGACCCAACCTCGTGGTGATTGGATCGCAAAACCCATATATCACGGTAGAATGGGCATAGGGCACGCGCCCAGCATGGTATTTTGCAAAAAAATATCTAACGGGTAACGGGAGGAGATGAGCCTCTGCAGCACCTCCCAGTTGGCCCGGAGTCCGCGGCAATTTCATTGAATGAATATACCCTACAGGCCTAGCTCGCAAGAGATGCAGGGGCCCTCTTCGAAGAGAAGCCCCTTACGGGAATGGCCGTACGATTCTAAGAGGCAGAACTACGGGTGCTGTTGGTCGGACAGTGCGCTGAAGACGCTGACGCCTTCAGGGACTTGTCGGGGAAGGTTGGGCTCGCCATGCGAGTCTTTTCCTTCCTCCGCCAGGAAACCTTAGGCAAGCAGGGCGGCTTCGGAGGCGGGGGTCCCTCTTTTGGAGGATCCACCGTCTTCGAGCCACCCAGCTTACCACTTAGTATGGGCGAAGCAGCCGAAGCTTCTTTAGTGCTGTCATCCTTTCGTAAGGCAGCTTTAGGAACCCCGGAAGATGGCCTGGCGACCGACTTCTTGGGTGTTGCCTTCTGTGAGCCTAACGACTCGGTAGAGCCGCGCGGCCATTTCGCTTTACGATAAACGGTTAGGCTGGGAAAAGGGATAGGAGCCCTGGTCTTAGCCGGCGCTGGGTGTCAACCCTTTGTTCCTTTAGCTTTACCAGGGGAGTAGGGGGGTGAGTAGAGCCCACAGAAGGGTTCCGAATGGGTGCAGAAACAACCATGCTCGTAGGCTTGGATGGGCCAGGAGCATATGCATATGAAGTCCCAAGCAGCTTCGGGGGCGCCAGGACCAAGTCCTTGGCAGCACGAAATGAGTTTCGATATTGGGCCTGAATGGCGAGGATTCCTTCTCAAGGAGATACGCACCACATTGCTTCGAAGAAGAGGGGTGCGGCTCTCTGCAATTGACACACTTGGCCACACAGAATTTGGACTTATCGTGTGCGACCTTGGAGTAGCTTACACATATTTCGGGTAACCTCAACTTTGTGCACTACAAAAGCAATTAGAATGGCCGAAGCAGTGACAGAAGTAGCACCTCCGTGGCAGTGCCCGAATGCCTTCACGCGGTAGCGATACCAACTGTCACGCACCGATTCGTGGAGCTTGTCACAGTCGAACGTGACGATGTTTATATAGGTGGGTCTCAAGGACCCTCCCTGTTTTCTCATCACATGCTCAAACTTATCTGCCCCATGGTTGGCCAGCTATAAGGTGATGTCATCTCTAGAGTATTCGACGAGTTCCCTCGCATAAACTACTCCTTTCACGAAGTTTATTGTTGAGTGCGGCTTCACACTCACGGGTGTGCCTTTCAGTGTCCGAGGCACTAATCATAGCTGCTTCTGAGTGATTTGACGCATTCGCCAAAAGGCTCCTGTCCGAGAAACGAGTCACCTTCGGCTCTCTACCAATCACAATTGCTAGAGTTCTCCTTAATGGATCAAGTTGCCCTTAGCCAACATGCTTTCCTCAGTAGAGCGAATAACAAGGAAGCGTTTGAAGCCAGCCGGATCGAAAATGCCAGGTAGTCTCTGAATGAGGGGCCCCGACGTAATCGAAACTCTGCTCTGCAAAGTTCTGGTCTTAGTCTGGGGCTCCCCATCCAGGTAAGCCACGGGGCCGGACTTGCTGATCTAAGCTTGGTTGCTTACTAAAACTTAGCAGACCCGTCCCACCCCGTGGCTCCCGCGGAAGGAGAGAAGCCCCGAGTCCTTTTAGTGCTTATCGGTTTCTTTTCTTTTTAGCAGAGGAGGGCGGGGAATTAACTCACTTTCCCCCTCCGCTGGGCTAAGCCCCTAGGCAAGATGAACCGGCCTCAGCCAGATTCTTCTACGAAATAGAGACGGTGTTGGCTGTCACAAGGGCACCAGCCGGGGAAGGAGATTCCTTCTCTCTCCTTAAGGCCACGAGGGGCCGATCCGTCTGAGGAGGACCTTGCACAGCGGTGGTCTCAGGTTCAGTGCTTAGCACCGAGCTCGTGTTCGACCTCGTGGAAGGTCTTACCATCTGGAGCTGGGTCACAGATGGTGAATATCCTCACTGCAAGATATCACGGGTCCCCTTTGAGGTGTCTTTTAGGGTATTCTGGACCGGCGAGCCAGCATCCGTCGGGAAAGCTAGGGGACACGTACTGTGACCTCCTATATGTTCGCTATGCTCACCCGCATGTCTTTGCATGACATGGAGCGAGGGGCCCTGTCTTCTCTCGCCCTCCTATGGGGTTAGTCATCTCGAGCTGCTCCCACCGGGAGAGGTCAATTATGTTCCGCCTACCTGCTTTCTTGGCAGTCCCTTGTGAAAGAGAAAGAGGTCTGTTGCTGAAAAGAGGGAAGCACCCAAGGCCGCCTCCAGAAAGAGGGCGAGGGGGAGTCCTCTACACCCGTAGGCATAAGAGAGGAGTAAGCCTCCTCTCCACTAGAAGTAGTTTGAATGGTCCCATGCGAAAACCCAGGAGGGGGGGGCACATCCATTTGTCCTGTGGAGCTGCCCGAAGGCAGCTCTGGTTATGGTAAAGGGAAAGGAGAGAGTTTTTTTTATTTTCATCATCTGACATGGTGACCCTGTTTTTTATACGGGATACAAACACTAATCACCCCGACGAGGTAGCGCGCTATGCGAGGGGTGAGTACAGGGCAGGCAAAGCCAGCTGCCGCCATTTGAGGCTACTCCTCCCTCCTAGTGGCCTGGTAGCCCATCAGCATGGCGGCTCTATCTTGGGCTCAGCGTAAAATCCATAGAGATTTAAAGGAGAAAGAAAGGAGATGTGGGGTAGGTGTGGTCAGGGATGAAGCACGTTGTTAAAAACCCACCACCCCAGGTCGGAGCTCAGGGATGAGGGGGCGTTGTCCCCTCCCCCTTCAGCCCCGATCCGGGATGGTTGGGTGAGAGTAAGCTGGTAAGCCTCAACCTGTGAAATTAGAGGACGACCAGAGAAAGTTGTGGGAGAAATTGTAGCGAAAGTGAGGAAGTAGGGTAAAAACAAAGGTTGTCAGAAAGAAGGAGAAGAGGCTAAACTGGGGCCAGGAAGACAAATCGCCGCGCCCTTTACGGGGTTGGACGAATGATCAATGATGGAAAGTTATCTGGTCAGATAAAACAAATTATCATATATGTAATAAAGACTATGTTATTGTTGTTTTATATGTAATTCATGTAATTTCTTTTAAATATATCTTGAATGAAAACTATTAAATAGTCTAACTTTTGTAACATTTTGCCAAATTTCAGCACTTCTGGGCTACATTATGAGACGAAGGGTTGGAGAGACATCTCACTCTACTTGTGTGTTACCACCTGTGAAGCATAACGATATTTCTATCATGGTATGGGAATGTATGGCTACATCAGGGCCACAAGAGATGTTTTTTATGCTAGGAAAGAATGAACTCATAAACTTAGAACCTCATGTTATCACAGGTTTTAGAGCCATCTATCCAGAAATTGCATACCAAAAACCAAGAATTGGTTTGAAGACATGGAGAACATCAGTATGGAGTAGACACTACAAAACCCAGACTTAAATTCAATATAATACTTGTGGGGAAGGAGGACGTCGGAAAGCAATAAGAGGCACCAAGTAGAAATATAACAGAACTGCTTTGTAAAGGACGATTAGTCGAAAGACCTCGCAGATCTCCCGTGTTTCATTTTCTTTCATGGCTGTTGATTTTATTTATATATTCATCGCGTTCCATATTTTTGTGATTCAGTAATATATATATATATATATATATATATATATATATATATATATATATATATATATATATATATATGCAGATTTTGTTAAAGATATTTTGCCTTTATTAATTTCGGCTCATACATCCGCCGAGCATACAAATGCTGCTCCCCGTGGGAACTGTTCCATCAAAAGATCTCACGCATAAAAAAACCCTCGTGAACAACGGTTTGCCGAACAGCATCATTGAAAAACAACCTTACTCAGTTTTAAGAAGACTATTCAAAGACACGGATGAAACGGAAAGTAACCAGGACGCAGTAAATAACAATAAACTGTATTATAGAAATCAGATGTCATCTGCCTACAAAATAGACGATAAAACATCAAGGAGATTGTTAACCGTAACATCAAGCTTAAGAAGCAAACGGACAAGATTCAGATGATTATATATTATAAAACGACAAAAGTTAACAATCTCATTATGAAAAACAACATCTGCTAAAACTCCTCGATCCTGGAATCAACGAACATAATTTACGAGTTTACCTGCCCGAATGAAGACTGCAAGCTTGATGACAACTAAAAATATGTTGGTATGACTACCAACACACTTTCGAGGCATTCGACAATGCACCTGCAACATGGAGCCCCCCAAAATTATAGGGAGACTGTACATAACATCAGCTTAACCAGGGATATATTAGTTAATAACACCACAATCAAAAGAAAGGAGGGAAGTAAAGCCAGACTGAACACTTTAACAGACATCTTAATTAACGAAGAAAGGCCAGCTATCAGCATCCAGGCTACGGGCTGGAATCGAACATTAAAGTTGTTTTTTTTTCGATTCCGCTCACACCGGGGTGGCCCGTTTCCTTGACATGACGTTAAAATAAGGAGGAATAAATATCCCCTAAAATCCGTTTTCTTTTCATTCCCATTTTCATTCTGACTCCACCATTCTCATTGGTAAAGGAGGAAAGACATTCTGAAGATGATCGCATAGATCCAAAGCTCAGCAATTAAAGTCAAGTTTGGATTTTACCAAACACATTTCATTAAAAAAAAAGATGAACGTAGAAGTTATTTACCATCTACAAGATGAGCTAAAAAAGATAATAAAAAATGCTAAGTTTCCAAAGAAAATTAATAAGTGCGAAATATACTGCTACCCATATATATATATATATATATATATATATATATATATATATATATATATATATATATATATATATATATATATATATATATAAACGTGCTAGCAGCAATTCTCCTTGCCTTGGGGTTTCTGTTAAATAATAAATTTGGGGTCTCTAGAAGCAATTCTCATTACTATTAATATATATATATATATATATATATATATATATATATATATATATATATGTACTTTTTCTTTCCTTCTCTTAATTTTTCTTTTCTCACTTTTGTTTCTTATTCTCTTTCTCTCTATCTTTATTGATCTCGTTCTCTCTTCTACATCACTCTCTTAATACCCAGTTATGATTCTCACCAGCACCTTCTCTTTTTTTCGCTAATTCCCTCATTGTTTGGGAGGACAATGGCAAGAAAACTGCAGCTAGACACGCAACTGCAATCTCCCACACACACAACCATTGTAAAAAATATCCCGATTTCGTGATAAACATTCAACAGCGCCGTAAAAAATAAAATAATATTGCAATTCGATGCTTGGCCGTCATCAGAATTCAACAGAAATCCGAAGATACGAACTTTCTTCCCTCCCTTCGTCTTATAAGATCAGTGACTAAAAAGAATTAACTATTATGGCCATACACCATTGAGACTGATGTCAAACTTCACTACCCTATACATACACTTGCTTACATACATAAATCTTACAACAGAACTACATAAATCTCCTATCCACACAAACTGAAATACATATGTAAACTCATAAACACAAAATAACTCCCATCTGATCTCACTCGCATACAAAGTGACTCAGATAAGTAAACTTACTTGGATAATAGGCAACACCTCAATACACCTAAAAATCCATACACACACAGACTTCATGAGTTCAGACAATCTCACCTGCATACAAAGATTCCGACACGCCGCAAGGCTCCCATCACAGAAGGTATAATTTAAGATGTTAAATCACAAGCAGAGAAGCATCAGAGAGAAGAAGAAACGATCGCTCCCATCGGATATTTCTTCCAAACAACGCCTCGCGAGATGTGGAGAACATATTTCACGCAATTAATGCGAGCGTGTGATGCCAAGTCCGCCTGCTTCTGCTATTGCCAGTGTATAATGCGCTCACCTCGATGCATTCATACATAATTTCCCCCACCCTATTTTAAAAAGAGAAATTATGTGTATGGCCCTATATCCATTGTTGCGTATGTGGTTGTTAATGTCCCTGTCTAGGAACATGGGTCTGTGGTAGTGTTGGAAAAAAACCGGGTTTTTTTCAAATCATGTTTTTTTAAAGAAAAAAAACGGTTTTGTTCATTTTTTGTCAAAAATTCAATATATTTTCCCAAAAAGCTTTTATTTTTTTAATAAAACAATGAGTATTATGCAATTATAGTTAACAATTTAACATTAAGGAACTAAAGTTTGCATTATAAAAGAATATAAACACAAGAAATTAATATTTTTTTGCTATTGGGGTCAAAATAAGAAAATATGGATTTTTTTACCGATTTTTTTTCTTTTTGTATGTTTAAGTATATTTATGTATACCATATATGTACTTAATTTGATAGATTTCATTTAACTGATGGTATAATTTTATTGGGTACACTATTAGTTGGGTAGGTCCAAATGATGATGAAATGGTTGAATTATCCTCTAACGTTTCATCAGATTCATATAGCCTACATAACAGTAGCGATGAGAATAGCTCCGAGTTAGATGGTAGCGCAAGTTAGAGAATCAGTACCTAGTTTTAACTTCTTGTCACTCAACAGATTTAGATTAATTCGATGTACTTATATTAATTTTGTTTGCCAAAGGAAAATATTGCTAGTCACAGTACACAGATATTATTTAGGATTATACATTTAATTTAGTTCTAGTGCTTAAACTTAATCTTGTTATAAATTACATATATATATATATATATATATATATATATATATATATATATATATATATATATATTTATGGTTTATAATTATATTATGTGCTCACAGAGATCTTTCAAATGAGTTACTGTCAATTTTTTAATGTAGACCATCGACTTTAGTCAAAGGAAACTTGTGATACTCTATTTTTTTATTCTATAATATAAGTAATAAATATAAACATATATTTTCTTAAAAATTATTATATATACTTGCAAATATCTTTGAAAAAAGATAGGTTCAAACAATGAGTGTAGATTGTAGTGAAAGGGAAGGTATAACAGCTTATTTTTATGTGATATGATGTTGATATGTTTATATTTGTTCCAATGTTTAAATAGATAGTTATCTTTCACAATGTGTTCTAAAAGATCCTTTAAAATAATAAGTTTAGAAATTAAATTATATTGCATATTATTAAGAGTCAACGGACAAGTGTTATATTACCTTTATTATATTACCTACAAAATATATTTAGTTTATCACCTGCTTATTGGAGGGTTTCTTACTTCTTAGTAAACTGCAATTAATTGATTTATATAGATAAAGGGTGTTATCTTATTGTATATCCACTCTTCCTTTAAGTCTAGTCAAAGGAATAATAAAATTTATAATAACAGTTTACTAATTGTTTAAATAATATAGATACATTGAATTTAATTAATGAGTTTATTTATCATCCTAAAGAGGTTAAACTAATTAAACATTAGATCCAAATTTTGGATAAGTAGTTTCTAGTTTTATTACATTTTATTACATATTCGAAATCCTTATCTTTGAAATTAGAAGGAGCCAGATTATTTTTGAATCATAGATCAACAATTTTTTGTAATGAGTCAGTACTAACTATTAAGTAGTGTAAAGACAAAAGGAGGCTACTGGCATTTGAATATTCCTCTATACAAGATTTCATTAAATTTGGTCATTGGGGAAATTTTTTCCTAAGGAATTGGTGAGTTGGCAGTTAGTCATGCTAATCTTTATATAGATATCGTCTAAAATTCTTTTTACAACTCTGATAGAGCTAAAATTACTAATAAATATGAAAATAGGGTATTGTTTATCTAGTAAATGCTTAATGTTTTCCATTTACTTCAAAATAGTACATACAAATATGTTATTTTGATAATATTTTGAAAAAAGACATTTGAAAAACACCCTCTTTTTTCATGTTTTTTTTCAAGCCATGTTTTTTTTCAGACAAAAAACGGATTTAAAAAAAAAAAAACTATCGGTGCAACTCTAGACTGAGCATGTACATATGCATGATAAAATACAAATGCGTTTGTTGTTGTGACGTGTATGTTAGTATAGTGTAAAATGTTCGTAGGGGACAAGGATTTCTATATACAATGTCTCCTATACTAAAGGAAATGAAAAAGCAGCAACATAAAAATATTGGTATTCAAAGGTGAACTTTAAATGAACTAATCCAAGGAGTAGATCATTAAATAATGAGAAAAATCGAAGAAAACAAATGAAATAAATTTGTTTCTTCAAAGCAATTCTCAGCAAAGGCCATAAATTTTATTGACCCTGAATTACTAATAGAAAATTGCATTGAATACATTTTATTACATATGAAACAAAACAAAAATAAACCTTGTCAAAATCTCGTTAAAGAAAAAACCCTCAGAATCGGGTTTGTCAAAAAAAAACACAATAAACGACCGCACTCTTTATCTTTAATTCAAACTTGAATTATATATATATATATATATATATATATATATATATATATATATATATATATATATATATATATATATATATATATATATATATATATATATATATATATATTTCACGGTGAAGTTAAGGACACAGAGGAGGCTGAGGTACATGTGATTTATTTATGGAACAACGTTTCGGGCGTATCACCCATCTCCAGGTTCTAAAACATAAATTAATCTAATACAGTTAAAGAATATTAAAAATAATTCGGTTATGACTATGTAGGTAAATCAAAAATTAGAAAATAACTCAGGAATTTAAAAGTCAAGAGAATCAAATTATCAATCTAATATAACACTATTGAAACGAAAAAAAAACCCAAAACAAAAAAAATAATTACAGTATAATATTGCTTACAGATAATTCAGGAATTTAAAAGGCAAGATAATCAAATTATTAATCTAATGTAATCACAATTGACACGAAAAAAAAGAAGCAAAAACACAAAAGTAAAAAATTACAGTATAATATTGCTTACCGATGAAGTTCAGGAGAAATCACAAAGTGAAGAAATTATAAAGGATGTGGCTTAAAGAAGGATAGGAATTTGATTGGTTGGTTGTTAAATAAGAGAAGGTTGGTTGGTTGTTGAATGAGGTAATTAAAATTAAGAAATAAGAAGACGAACAGCGGTATTATCTATGTTGAGTGTAGGAGATTTTGTACGTATTATAGGGATTCCAAAATTCTTAGACTATATTCATTGTTATTATGACCAATTATTTTAAGGTTATCTATGGAACATTCTGTCTTGCATTGTACCCTATGTGTCCTTACCTTCACCGTGAAATTGAGGATTAGACTGGTCAGCAGCAACTCATATGACTATATATATATATATATACACCGGCTTTTGCAAAAGTTGTTCTACACTCGGGGTTTTTTTTATCTTTCGAGATGTTTACGTGCGTGATAGAAAAAGTTCCGCCAAACAAACTTAAGTTTTACGTTTCCAGCACCTGTCATTAAAACACCTTTTACACTGTGTGCCGTTGTGTTGAGATTGAATTAAACAGAATCGAGATCTCTGCTCTCCTACGCGCATGCCACAAGTCCGACATCGTAAGCGGCTCAGCGTCAGTCCAATAACCGTCCACAGAGTTTCGGAGAAGCTCAAGTACGGGGAAGACCTCAAAGATGGACCTTGTTCATGAAGACCTCAATTTGTCAACCGTTTGGCTGTGAGATAGAACTTCGAAAGTGGTCCGAAACACAAAATGACTGAGCTCACAAAGAAGAAGAACCCGGGCGGCCACGGAGTCCAGGGCCGTTAAGGAGAAGGCGGCAAGACCTTGAGGTACGTCCAAAGGCATCTGCTGATCGGCCGTATGCGAGAACAACGTTAATCGCGAAGTCGTCCCCTTTTCAATAACTTGAGCAGTTATCACAATCGAATTCTCATATTTTACTGATGAAGTAACCTTCACAGTCGATACGGTCATCAAGAATCAAAATGACCGCGTGGTAAGCTTTGGCCAGGACGTCTCCAAGGTTCGCTACGTGTCCATGACCAAGCACGCGGTCTCCGTGATGATGCTCAGCGTTGTAGCTTGGAATAGTGATGAGATGCCACTGGTGTGTTTCGGGACCGGTTACACAGACTCACCGCGGCTGATTACAGGAAAATCTTGTTCAAGAAATTCCTCCCCTTGGTGAAGAAGCTCAAGAAGAAGGCGGGCTACATCTTTCAGCACGAAGGTGCACTGGCGCATAAAGCGAAGAGCGTGCAAGAGTGATTGGGTATAACAATAACTTCCTGTTGAAGGACTTTTTTTCCAAGGCCTGCAATGTCCGCCACAGCAACGTGACGAGTTGAAGTCCTCCGTCAATCGCGTGTAGGCAAGCATGAGGAAGAAGAACGAAGTCCTTCCTCACGACTGCATCAAAACTATCATTGTGTCCTTTGTTGAGAGCATCATAATGAGTGTAAAATATATATATATATATATATATATATATATATATATATATATATATTGAAGCAAAAACGACGAATTAGAAAATTTATTATTCGAGATATCTGGACGTTTCGTAAATTAGGAAATAAATTTCTTACACCTACTTTCGTAAGTTCAATTCCTTTAAAAGTATGAATCCTGTTTTTTATTCTTTTTACAATTTTAAAAATTTCATAATTTTGTGTCGTACTAATTTATGTTATATGCAAGCATGACAAAGGTAAAAGTGTTGTTTTGTTGAATAGAATCGTTATGTAAGAAAAATTTTGCCATACTTGGAGACAAAATAATTTCTTAAACTTAAGGATGATCCTTTTAAATCAGTTAGTAAATTATAGGATAAAATTCATAAATTCTGGCAAAAACAAACATTCTCACTTATTAGAATCCGCATAAAAATAATCTGGATTCATCAGATTCAACTCCAAGTCTCCTCTAAAGTTACCCATCAGCCCAATCTTATCAGCTATTCGCACACCCACTTGTGAAATTTCCTTGTCCCTCTGCTTGAACCTTTTTTGATGAACAAATATACTTTAGGTGATTCTTTTTTAATTAGATGACTTTATTAATGAAAGCTCTTCTCACTTAGCTTAGTAATATATTATAAGTTTTGATCGAATTACTACCACACTCTAATCCAAAATGGTTGTATTTATTTATTTAGGGGGAGGGGTTGACTTTTTTTATCTTATGTCTTTTTTTCCATCCTTTTTAGCCGAATAACCTTAGTTTATATTTCAAGTATAGTTTTTGATGCTTAATTAATTATAAAATTTTGTAAAATTGGACGAAACATTCAGATATTTCGAATAAATGTTTCAATCGTCGAGTTGCCTTTTATCTTCATAATCCACTTGCGCTTCCCAAAGAATTGGCCCACCAGGACGATTATATATATATATATATATATATATATATATATATATATATATATATATATATATATATATATATATATATATATATATATATATATATATATATATATATATATATATATATATATATATATATATATATATATATTTATATTTATATATCTATATATATATATTTATATATATATATATATATATATATATATATATTTTTTTTATATATATATATATATATTTTTTTTTTTATTATTATTTTTTTCCCGCAGAAAGATTTTTAAGAAAGTGGTGGAAGATGGCG
Source organism: Ceratothoa steindachneri (assembly GCA_963969495.1). NCBI lineage: Eukaryota > Metazoa > Arthropoda > Malacostraca > Isopoda > Cymothoidae > Ceratothoa > Ceratothoa steindachneri. The sequence continues at coordinate 143,912,682 of OZ018330.1, read as the reverse complement.
CAAGTGAAAATGTGGAGAAATGTTTTGCCGTAGATGGATTAGAACAAGTAACGCACTGCTGGGGAGGAGTCGCGCAAATACTAGCGTTACGGTCGGAGCATGCAACTACTAGCCTTTGTGGGGGATGGGGGGGTATATAAATGCTGGTGTTAGGGTCGGAAGGGCACGCAGCTCTTTGTGAGCAAGTTAGAAGCGTAGATGTTCGGGAAGTATTTAGCGTGAGTAGCCAAAAATAGCAGTGATACTAGAGAACTTGGAACGACGCTCAACTGTCTTAATCTTAGTCATGACCAACGAAGCCTGTTTTTTTTCTGGTTAAAAATATTCAACCATGCTTGAAAATTTTCACTTCATGCCACCAGATTAATGCCTGGGTGTGCCATGTATGTATATTCTGTGTAGGAGTGAGGAACTTGAGTTTCATAGAAAAGCCCCGAAGAAATGAAAGAATTCATGGTTTTATAATACTGATGAAACGCAGGAGAGATCGAACGGATCTTTATTCTGTCTGCACATTCAAATGCAGCGTTGAAACTAAAATCAACACTCACAACCATAATCAACACCCACGACCATAATCAACACCCACAACCATAATCAACACTCAAAACTATAACCAACATCCAAAACCATAATCTACCCTATAAACCAAGATTAACACTCAAACTATAATCAACGCTCAAAATTATAATCAACACTTAAAACCATAACCAACACTCAAAACCATAATCAAAACTCAAAGATATAAACAACTCCAAAAACAATTATCAACACTCAAACCTATAATCAACACTCAAACAATAATCAACACTCAAACAATAATCAACACTCAAAGTCATAATAACACTCAAAACCATAATCAACATTCAAAACTATATTAAAAACTCAAAATTATAATCAACACAAAAACCATTATCAACACTCAAAACTATAATCAACACTCAAACCATAATCAACACTCAAAGTCATAATAACACTCAAAACCATAATCAACACTCAAAACCGTAATCAAAACTCAAAAATATAATTAACACAAAAAACATTATCAATACTCAAAACTATAATCAACACTGAAACCATAATCAACACTCAAGGTCATAATAACGCTTAAAACCATAATCAACACTCAAAACATAAGAAACACTCAAAATCATAATAACACTCAAAACCATAATTAATACTGAAACCATAATCAACACTCAAAACCATAATCAATACTCAAAAACATAATCAAACTAAAAACAATAATCAATGCTCAAAACAATTATCAATAATTAAAACAATAATTAACCCTCAAAACCATAATCAACACAAAAACCTTAATCAACACTCAGAACCATAATCGACGCTTAAGACCATAATCAACACTCAAACCCACAATCTAAACTCCCAAACCCTAATTAACACAAACCTTAGAATCCAAGTATCTTTCGTTGGATTGGATTTAAATGTTAGAAATTGTTTACAGTTTCTCATTTTAAGACGCTCTACCTGAACACATCATTGGCAGGACGCTCAAAATTACCTCAAAATTGATTTTGAGTAGATATTTCTCTAATTTTGAGTGTAAAGGGCCAAAAAGTACTAATTAGGGTTAATTGGCTTCTTAACAGTCGGAACATGTCTTCGGACACGAATTCTTAAGTATCTTGTAGCTCAGTTCTTTTGATTTGCTACCCCGTTAACACCAGCTCCCACCACTTTTTAATTATTCTCTTAATTTAATGCCCCTACAAAAGCCATAATTCATTCCAAACAGAACCTTGAGCCACCCCACTTCAACCAACTTACAGCTCAACTGAACAAACTACAACCCCAAATTATTCTAAATCCCCCTCCGCTCCTACTTCCAACTTATCCATCTTCACTCCTCTCCATCGAAATCACCTCAGTATCGTTCGGTCACAACCAAAGTGTTGGGTATGAATGTGATGTGATAAAAAAGGCCACCAAATTAAGGACTCGGTACTCGGTCCTCGATAAAAATACCCCCCCTCCCAATCGAGATAATTCATGAGGCTGTGATTGAGAAACCACCGATAGTCCTTTCACTAATTAAACCACCGAACACTTTAATAATACACTGAGACTCCAGCCTCTTCCCCCAAGGCTAAGATCGTCCACTGGTGACATTTGAAAAGAAATACGAGTTCAATCGTGCATCGAGCTTCACAGATGCGCCAACCTCCTTGCGCCCCTTATATGTCAACGTTAATACAATTATAATCAATACGAGTGATAATACTATCGGCATCAGACGATATCTGAGCAATATCTCGCATCGATCGTTATCAGCTAGGCAAATAAGGGCTTCGGTCGATAGGGATTAGGAAGACTGGCGATGGAGTGTTATAACAATTTAGCTAACAGGTTTTTGGCTTTTGGATAATTAATGATCACACACAATTTTATAAGGTCCTAAGCACGATCACAGAGGTAAAGTACCTCAAGTTTCCTTCGGTTAATAATTATGATAAATTCCATTTTAATCGGCCCTGTTTATTAATCAGAACGCCATGATTATTATAATTTGAGGAGATAATATAGGTGTATAAAACTACAAAATACCGCATTTTTTCTAATGCTTCTTTATACGTCCCTGTGCATTGTATGCTTACACACACGTTACACTGACACTCGTCACGGTACTATGTACATATTCACTGTCGTTCTCCCGCCATCACCTTCATAAAATGTAAGCTTACTTCATCAAAAACTAAATAATTTCGTGGAAATGTGTGTGTTTGTGGTTTGGGGAGGCATGTGTGTTTACTGTGTGACTTTACTGTAATGTATGTGGTTTGTGCGAATATAAGTTATTTATGTATGAATGTATGTATTACGGAGGGGGCGAGGATTCTGTCTAGCCTAGTGGATATGGTAGTTAATTTTCTATCGTCGAGTATAGGGTTCGATTATTAATTTTTATTTGGGTGGAAGCCCATCTGGCAATGGCCTACTTGGGCATAAATCGATATACTCACGACAGCCTAGTACTAGTCTACATTAAGATAACAATGTGTAAAGCAAAACAAATAACAATAAAAAAGGCAACAAGCAGGAAGCACGCTTTGGCGTCAGGGGGAGGCCCGCTTCACCACGGCGCAGGAACCTGCAACCTAAAAAGAAACAACAACAAAAGAAAAAAACACGGAAATAAAGTGAATAAGGCCAGCCTCCTCTAAAAAAGTCATAAAGTCCACAATTAGTCTGCACGAATCCATCCCGAGTATAAGGGACAAGCGCTAGCGACCCCGCTCATGAGGGTACCGGGACAGAAAGCGTGCAAGAAGAGCACCCTGACTAAGACATTCAACAAGAATATGCCGGACAGTCTGGGGGACAACGTAGTCATCGCAGTAAGGCGCAGGCGAGTGCTCCACCAAATGGCAGTGCATCCCGCGAGGGTGTCCAATTCAGAAACGACAGAAAGAAACCTGAAGCCGTCGCGGCATTGAGGATTAGGTCCATGGGAACAGTCGCGGCGCAATGGTACGCAACTTTAGGTTCCCTTTGACCGTCTCCTATCTTCTTTGATAGGCAGCCCGGAGAGATGCCCGTATTCCTGCTATGTAGTCAAGGTAATGGAGAGGGAAAGGCTGGTCTGGTCCCTCATTACTGAAGGATTCGTTGGCGCCCTCATCGGCGCGCTGATTCACCGCAATTCCTACATGTCCAGGAACCCAGCAGAAGATAATCTCGACATCTGGCCGGCTAGCCAACCCGTGGCGTCACGGATACCGCGAACGAGAGGATGCGAGATTTAAAGTCCCCGAGAGCACTCGGGGAGGTAAGTCGCCATAAATCACAATCTCCCGGACCGAGCGGTGTATTGCAACCAAACCGGCCGTGAAGACAGACACAGCATCTGGCAGAGCCACGGTGACTTGAAACAGAGTGGATACGGTGTGGAAACTGGAACCGCCTTTCCTTGGGACTTAGAGCCATCCGTATACACTGGCACGGTTCCAGCATGACACGAATTGTGTTCCAAAAAGGCCAAACACAATACTCCCGGCGCTACAGAAGCTTTTGAAGCAGAAGCGTGGCGACAAATTGTCAAAATTGGTACCCTCTAGGGTGGCGTCTTGGGCAAAACCAGGGGCGCCACGGCCCGAGAGCTATACCTAGCTCTCGAAGGAGTTTTCTAGCCCTGAACCCAAAGGGCTCAGGGTCTAACTGGCATCTCTTGGCGGCATAGGCACCCTCGAGATCAGTTGCGGAAGTAGTTATAGATGCTGTTGACTGAGGGAAGCGCCGGAGTCGTGCGTACAGGCGAATAATTCAATGTACACAGCGGAGATCCAGTAGCATCTTCCCATCATCGACAAGTTGGCTCTCAATGGGGGAAGTGCGGAAGGCACCTGTTGCCAGGTAAAGGCCGGTGTGGTGGATCGAGTCTAACTTCAGCGCCCCAGGCCCAATAAGTTACGGAACTAAGAATATCCATGGAACGGATATAAGAGACTCTAAGGCTGAGAATATGAGCCTCCCAGGTGATGCGTCGGTCAAATACAAGACCAAGTAAATGGTGCGAGTTCACCACTTTCAGGCGCACCCCATTTAAAAACAAGTATGGTTCACGATGGAGCCGTGCGTGTTGGCAGAAGTGCACCATCTTAGTCTTGGCCAAGGAAAGCGAAGCCGGTTCACTTCCGCATAGCGAAAGACGCGGTTTAATGCCTGTTAGAGTCGACATCCCAGAGCTAGCATTTGGGCCCCGCCAAGAGAGATCGAAATGTCGTCCACGTAGATCGTAGCGAGAACATCTTCCGGCAGCAGCGAGGTTATGCCGTTGATGCTCAGGGCAAAGAGTGTGACACAGAGGACACTTCCCTGCGTGACACCCTCTTCCTGCTCCATTGGAGCGGAAATCCACCATCTCACAAAAATTCAGATATAAAGATTGTGGGGCATCCCCTCGCCCCCCTCATTTGGAAATTCCCCATGATACCGTATCACCATGCGGTATCATAGGTCTTTGCCAGATTGAAAAACACTGTGGCGGCATTTTCCAGTCGGAGTAGAGCATCCGATGTAGAGTAGAAATTGCGAAAGCCGGAATGTCCAGAAGATGGATTGCCTCCGCTGTCCAGAAAAGAGGCTAATCTAACATTTACCAATTTCAAAATCAACTTGCTTACGCAAGCCGTTAGAGAGATTGGGCGGAAACCGGCCGGGATAGTGTCATCTCTCCACGGTTTACGAAAAGCGAGCACAGTCTCGATTCGCCTGGAATCCTGGATGATACCATCTACCCAGATCCTGTTGAACAAATCTAACAGAAAGGCAATGTCTCGCTCACCTAGGTGTCGAAGCATGGCCAACAAGACATCGTCTGGGTGAAGGACGGTGTCTGCGCACGAAACGAGAGCGGAACGCAAATCACTCAGAGTAAACCTGTCGTTGAAGGGTTCTACGCCTCTAAAGTTAAAGTCCATTCGGTGGCCTTCCGCGACATCACGACGAGAAAGGAATGCTGGCAGAGTAGTATCCCTGCTAGAGAATGAAGAGAAAGCGGTCGCAAAGGATTCTGCCACAGACGCGGGGTTCGAGATTGCGGTTCAATTCTCCTGGGGAAGGGGGGAGGGCTCCTGCGAGAACTTGCCCCCAGTTCTTTTGACTCGCTTTCACACCTCTGATATAGGGGTTTTCCTGCTAAGTGAAGACAAGTATGCCTGCCAAGAAGAGCGGCGGGCGTGCTTCGAAATATACCGGAACCTAGCCCTAGGCAGATGAAATTCCCTGAGAGTGAAAGCGTTTGGCCGGCACTTATTGCACATGTAGGCATAACACTTCTGTTTGAAGGCCGTCTCACACTCTACTGACCATCACGGGAGTGGTTGGCCTGCAAAACGGCCTGACGTTCTAGAAATAGTAGTTAGGCCCATTTCGATGAGGTTGCCGGAGAAGAAATTAACATCTTCATCCACCGACCTAAACTCCTCGACTGAGATAGAGAAATCAGAAATCTCCTGAAATGCGGACCACCGCGCCCGCGTCAAGCAACACTTGGGTGGGCTCTTGGGCAGGAGCGGCCCAGAAAATGATATTTAAATGGGAAAGTGATCACTACCTGGGAGTTCATCGACTACCCACCAATCAAAATCAGGTTGTGCATCCGGAAAGCACAAAGATAGATCAAAAAATGGAAAATGAAGCGGCTTTCATCCACATTTGCGACACGTATCTCCAGTTCGTCGATCAGGTCTGCAAGGACTTGACCCCAGGGATTAATAGAGTGGACTTCATAGAGGAGTGTCTACCGTTCAAATCTCCGAGTAAGAGAAAGGGACTTGACAAACGTGCCACAGCGGGTCGGAAGTCCCCTGCGTCTAAGTCGGCTAACGGTGGAATGTACGCGGAAATAACAGTATACCTCATATCCAGGTGCAGCTGCACAGCGACTACCTGAAAGGAGATATCTAAATCGAAGAGAAGAACGGATACATCCTGCCCAGCTCCCATCGCGTAGTGCTAGGGTCATAAAACCCTTATACCCATAGAGGACGGGCAGGGGGCACGCGCCCAGCATGGTCTCCTGCAAAAAGATAGCTAGGGGTAACGGGAAGACTGAGCATCCGCAGCTTTTCCCAGTTGAGGCGGAGTCCGCGGCAATTCCAGTGAAGGATTATGCCCTCCAGGCCTAGCTCGGAGGAGATGTGAGAGCCCTCTTCGAAGAGAAGACCCTCATGGTAATGGCCGTACGCTTCTTGTCCGGGCGCTGTTGGCCGGACAATGCGCTGAAGGTACTGTCGCCTTCGAGGACTTATCGGAGGAGGTTGGGCTCACCAGGCGAATCTTTTCCGCCCTACGCCTCAAATTATTAGGCAAGCGGGGTGGCTTCGACCAACTTCAGGGGTGTTGCCTCCTCTTAGTCTAACGACTCGGTGGAGGCGCGTGGCCGTTTCGCCTTACGGAAAACAGTCACGCTGGGGGAAGGGGGGGGGAGCCCTGGTTTTAGGCGGGGTTGGGTGTGAGCCCTTTTTGCCGCCAACTTTACCAGGGGAGCGCCCGAGTTGAGTAGAACACGCAGAAGGGCTGATAATGGGCGCGGAAACAACCGTGCCCGTTGGCCTGGATGGGCTAGGAGCAGAGGGTGCCTTTCTAACTATTGAGGCATAAGACGTCCCAGCCAGAGCCAGGCGCGCCAGGACCAAGTCCATAGCCTCGCAAAATAATAGACGATCCTGGGCTTGAACAGCCAGGATTTCCTTCTCAAGGAGATACGCACCACATTGCTTCGAAGAAGCAGGGTGCGGCTCTTCGCAATTGAGACACGCTGCCGCACACGAGTGGGCCTTGGAGCAACTTACACAAACTTCGGATAACCCCAACTTTGCACGTCGACAGCAGCGATTACTATAGCCGAAACGATAATAGTAGTAGCATCTCCGCGGCAGTGGCACGAATGCCTTCACTTGGTAGCTATACCAACCAACACGCACCGATTCAGAGAGCTTGTCACAGTCGAACGTGAAGAAGAGTGTAGGGGTAGGTCTCGAGGCCTCTCCCTGTTTTCTCATCACACTCTCAACCTTGACCTCCTCATGGTCGGCCAGCTCTAAGGTGATATCGTCTATGGAATAGTTCACGAGTTTCCTCGCATAAATTACTCCTATCATAAAGTTCATGATAGAGTGCGGTGTCACACTCACCGACGTGCCATCAACTTTCCGAAGGGCACTAATCATAGCCGCCTCGGAGGAATTTGACGCATTCGTTAAAAGGCTCCCGTCTGAGAAACGGGTCACCTTTGGCTATCTACCAATCACGCTGGCTAACGCTCTCATCTGATGGATCATGTTGCCCTTAGCCAAAATGCTGCCATCAGTGGAGCGAATAGCTCGGAAGCGTTTAAAGCCCGCGGGCTCGAAAACATCAGGTAGCCTCTGAATCTTGTGCCCCGACGTAATCAAGGCTCCGCTCTGTGCACTTACATTATTGGTCTTGGTCAGGGACTCCCTACCCGGGGGGAGCACTGGAGCCGGACCTACCAATCTTGGTTTGGTCGCATTCCGAATCGGCAGCTGTCCCGTCCGTCCCCGTGGCTTCCACAGAGGGAGAGGAGCCCTGAGTATTTTTTGTCTTTCTCCTATTCTTCTTTTTCTTAGGAGATGAGGGTGGGGAATGAACCCGCTTCTCTCTTCCGCTGGTAGGAGCTCCTAAGACAGATGGTTTTGCCTCGGCACAATCCTTCTTTGAAATAGAGAAGCTCTTGGTTGTCACAGGAGCACCAGACGGGGGAGGAGATCCCTCTTCTTCTTTTGAAGCCTCGCGGACACGTGTTGTCTGACGAGGAGCCTGCATATAGGCTGACACGGGTCCTTTGCTTGGCACTGAGCCCGGATTCAACCCCATAGATGATCCTACCGTCTGTGGCTGGGTCCCCTCAGGGAGCATGTCTATCTCAGGGGGAGGGGGTCCATATTTCTACCCCTACCCCAACACCCAAGACATCACAGGTCCCATTCGAAGTACCTTTTGTCATCTGATCTTTGGCCAGCGAACCAGCATCTTTCCGTGAAGAGAGGGGGGGCAGTTTGGTGACCCTCTCTAAGCTCTTTATATGCGCCCGCAGGTCTTTGGAGGGCATAGACCAACGGTCCCTACCTTCTCCCGCCCCCCTAATTGGGTTGGCCCTATCGTGCCACTCCCACCGGGAGTGGTCAATAATGGGCTGCCTGCCTTCTTGACAGTCCCCTTGGAAAGCAAAGGGGGGACTGCCACTGTGAAGAGAAGTCACCCAAAGGCGACTCCAGGGAAGGGGGTGAGGGTTAGTACCCTCCACCCTTAGGCATAGGAGTGGAGTAAGCCTCCTCTCTGGTAGAAGTAGTTAGGAGGGTCCCCTGCGAAATCACAGGGAGGAAGGGACCTCCAGTTTTTGCTTGAAGTTGCCCGAAGGTGGCTCCGTCGCTGGTGAAGCTAGAGTATTGGCGGGAGATTGATTTTTTTTCATTCATGGGCATCGTGACCCTAACCAGGACGCTGGCGTGGGCGCGCTGTGCCCATCTCCACCGGGATAGATAGATCTTACACATATCATCACAAACATAATTAATCACAACACCGCTGTCTTTCCATCTCCTGTATTCAGAACGCAACCTAACTACTTTTTCATCTGTTCCTTACGTAACCTTACCAGTGCAGTACTATTAAGCCTAAATGCGGCCATTCTTATCCATATATCATATACCAGTGTCTCCTATGGGGTTACTCACATCCCCACACCTCTGCCGCGGAACCACGGAGGGCTGTATGATCCTTGGGTGGTGTCAAAACACATTACTGCCCAACACGCACACGCATACACACATACATAAGCCGACGAGGTCCAGTCCTGGTGTTTTTGGAACTACATTTGGATCTTTATGTGCACTTAATTATTTGATCGAGTGAAAAAAAATGTGATAAGAGAAAGGCGGACCTTCGTAATAACCACCTCGATGGAATCTTGAAAATAGGTAACATTGATAAAACACTTGCGCCATTTGAGCAATGGACACGTAGCAATGGGTCTAAGCTGGACAAGTTTAGGTTGAGAGGGAAGAGCTTGGTAAAAATTGGTTAACAAATCGAGTGGTAGATGAATAGAATAGGTTTACTAGTTAGGTGATCGAAGCGTCCTCCTTGCAGATTTTTATGGATAGATTAGATAGATTTATGGATGAGGATACTAGGAGGGCCTGAACCTTGTGATAAGAACAAGAGGTGCCTGGTATATGTTATTGATTAGCCTTTCGCAGACTCCTTCTTTTCTTAGGTTCTTATATTAAGCTAAAAGGACGTGCAGTAATAACCAACCACCCTGTGGGAATACTGAAAAGGTAACATTAAGAAAAAAAACTGTGACACTTTTACCAAAGGACACGTTAAGGGTTAACACATAAAAGAACAAAATTATACCCATTATGTGGGGAATCGAACACGTGATTTAAAATATTTCTCCTTTGCCCAATACTTTCAACCACTCTTCTACCATCCACATCACCCTTAAAATAATTTTTCAAGGAACGTTGAGAGTCAAGCGTTGTAGGCTAGCCGCGAGAAACGTTTTAAAAACTTGTTAAGATTACTAGGGAAGTGTGTGTGTCCACAAGTGTGTGCTTCCATGGGTGACTGAGAATACGCACGCGAGGTCGTGCCTGCCGTGGGAATCTAACCAACCAGTGGATTGCTTCCAAGTACTTCATAACCAGTTAACCCAACACCCAAAGACACCAAGGTGCGGAACCCGATGCATGTGGGACTCGGGGAATGCCTATGTGTGTGGAGGGGTGTGTGTGCATGAGAGGAAGAGGGGCTAGAGAGAGAAAAAGTGAGTGTGAGAGAGAGAGGGTGAGAGAGAGAGAAAGAGTGAATGAGAGAAAGAGGGAGGGTGAGAAAGAGATAGAGTGAAAGCTACAAGGAGCTACAAAGACAGAAAATCCCCTCGGAGACCTTACGGTCCATTCAAAGAGGGTACCTTTGGGCTAACAGTTGAGCAGGCACAGTTCTGCACAACAACTTAAGTGCCCAAACGGCCACTTTTCAACTGTTGACAACTTCCACTGGAAGTGCGTTCCAGCTACCGCAGATGCTGTATGTGGAAAACTTATCGCATAGATCACGGTCATAACGCTTCAGTTCAAGTTTGTAGCCGTGATTTCTCGTTCTGCCCTCACTAAGTTAGAAAATATCCCCGTAGTCGAGTCTGTCGAAACCTCGAAGTATTTTAAACACTTCGATAAACTGACCACGCAGTCTCCGGGTTTCCAACGAGAACAGATTTAATTCCCTTAATCTATCATCGTAACTTTTGTGTCTGATAGAGGGAATCAGTTTGGTTGCCCTGCTTTGCACACGTTCCAATCTCGCAATATCCTTTCGAAACGAAAGAGTCCAAAATTGTACGGCACACTCCAGGTGCGGTCGGACAAGTGAGTTGTACAAACACAGTACTATCTCCTTGTTTCGATATCCAAACTGGCGCTTTATGTAGCCTAGCATCCTGTGGGCCTTTTTTTCCGCCTCAATGCACTGTTTCGAGAACTTGAGGTCACTAGTGAGAGAGAGAAAGAGTGAGTGATAGAGAAGGAGTGAGAGGAAGAATGAGGGAGAGAAAGAGGGAGTGATAGAGAGGGAGTGAGAGGGAGAGTGAGGGAGAGAAAGAGTGAGAAATATGTAGCGAGAGAGAGAGAGAGATATATAGCGAGATAGAAAAAAATAGAGAGAAAGAGGGAGGTAGAAGGGGGGGGAGACTGAAGGGGTCGCAAGGGAATTAATTAAATCCTATCAAATTAAGGGCGTTTAATCATCTCATTAGCGAGACAAAACTTCTCACCAGACAGGTCTGACTCCTCCCCCAACCCCCATATACTTCCCTCGCACTTTCAACTTACCCCCACAACACACAAAAGCGCGTAGGCATTCCCATCTATACACACGCTTGTGTGCAAGCTAAGTTTTTAAGAGGCGAAATCAATTAAGTTGGTTGTGTTTATCACCGTCCGAACGAACTTCTCGTGCCACCATTTTGGTGGTGTGTTGGGGGGGGGGGGGTCTACCCATCCCCACCCTCTCTCACACACATGTACACATTTCCACGCGTGTGCGAAGCGTACGGTGGGCTACATGAACAACTCTATCATTCATCCCGTTTGAGCTAGATTTGGGAGCAAATATAAACCCACTAGCGAGGTCATCTATTTCTTGCATAAACAACTCAAAGAGCAGAAAACGAACTGAAAGAAGGAAAGGAAAGGTTGAACAAATAGTGAGAGAATTTAAAACAACCAAAACAAAAGACCAACCCCCAAATCTTCCCAGTCCTGAGATCCAATTTCATAGCGAGTTATTCCTACCCAATCCATAAAAATAACCAGTGTAAGTTGATGTCTCCAAGTTCGAAGAGGGATTCGGCTTCCACGCTGTTTGAAGTCAACAGATCTCTTACGGGCGCTGAGTCTGTCTTCGAGGCAGGGCTGGTTGTAATACTTCCTCATTGCGGGAGATAATGCGTTGTGCCCGGTTTGGAGACCGGATCCTAATCTATAGCGACTTACAGAGCGCTCTCAGTGCGCTCATTGCATTGAAATATCAGCACCCCCTGGTTTTAGGTATCATTGAAGCCACGGTTTTCTTTGGCGAATGTCAAGATTTGTTAGGTTCCTGAACATGTAGGGATTAAGGGGAATGAGAGCGCCGATGAGGGCACCAAAGAATCTGCGAAGACTGAACGATCAGACTAGTTTTTAGCTTTTCCTCACACTTATTTCATGGCAGGAATCAGGTCAGCACTCCGGGCTGCCTGGCAAGGAAGATAGAAGACGGTTGATGGGATTTTAAAGTTACGTGCCCTCGCACCGCTACTGTTCCCGTGGACCTAATCTCCAATGCCGCGACGGCTTCAGGTCGCATTCTGTCGTCTTCAAATTGAACACAACCGTGGAACGCTCCGTTATTTGATAGAGCGCTCGCCCGCACTTTTTGCGACGACTGCGTTGTTCTCCACACTGTTCGGCACATTCTTGTTGGATGTCCCATTCTGGGTAATCTTCGCATACGTTACATGTCCCAGTACTGTGGAGTTCCTATCACTTGCTCCTTGTCCCTGGGGACGGATTCGTGCAAACAGATTTGTGGAATCCTTAACTTCTTAGATGAGGTTGAACTCCTCCATTTTATTTAACTCTCTTTGGCCTTGACCGTATGCTACGCCGCTGTGAGTGGGGGCTCCCCTGACGTTACGAAGTGCCTCCTGCGTCTTCGTTTTTTGCTTTGTTTTTCTTTGTTTGTCTGTTTGCTATTTATGTTTTTTTTTAATTTGACTAATACTAGCATAAATATAATTACGGCGACTTAAGCCTCTGTTGGCAATTACTAGATTGACGCCATGTATATATATATTTTTTTAATTCAAAACATAATAAGGCAGCATGATGACACACACCCTTACATAAAGACATACAAGGGGGGAAATGGGAAAGAATCTCTTTCAGCAGGATAATATAAAGGCGCGTCCAAAAAGTGTCTTTTTAACACGTATATTTTATGGGCTAACCTAAGGGCGATGGTAACCAACTGCATCGCAACCTACGCAACTACATAGGCTCAAATGACAACCGTGCATGCACATTGGGCACATGAAAATTACAAGCCACTACTCCCAAAACTTTATTTCCTCCACAATCATATATATATATATATATATATATATATATATATATATATATATATATATATATATATATATATAGAGAGAGAGAGAGAGAGAGAGAGAGAGAGAGAGAGAGAGAGAGAGAAAGAGAGAGAGTGAGAGAGAGAGGGGAAATTAATATCTTAGTATTATCACGAAATTCAAATAAAGCACTTAATTTATGGCAATGAGATATCATCTTGGCGTATTATCAGCTACCGTATTAAGCTGCTCTTTTCATGGCTAGAAAAAGAACGAGCTAATTCTTAAATCCATTCAAACAAATAAATCCATTACTATAAATCCATTATATTTTTTCCATAAAATCCTTCGATTTCGGCGTTCATACTTGGTATTGAGAGATTGTATTCTCATTTGCACTTTAAGGATTTGTACTCTTGTTTTTTTGTGTACGACAGAAATCTAGGTAATAAAAAGATCTTCAAATAGAGTTTACATCAGTCTTTAAATCGATAAAAGACTCCGTTCTTAAATCAAAATAATATCGCAGACTTTATGCCTTCAAATGTTAAATATATCGCAGTCTTTCAACCTAGTTAATACTGCAGTCTTCGAATCTAGGATATATCTCAGTCTTTAAATTTAAGTAATACCGCATTCTTCGTACGGAGGTTATACTGCAGTCTTTAAATAAAAGTTTAACGGCACGTTAATTCGATGCAATACCGGTCTTTATTCGATGTAATATATTGATATTTAATTTAATGTAATACCACGTTCTTTAAATCGAGTTAATACCGCAGTCTTCAAATTGAGGTAACAGTACAGTCTTAAAATAGGGATAATATTACAGACTTTAAGTCGATATAATGTCAGGTATTTAAATCCAGGTAATATGTACTACGGTCTTAAATATATGTAATACCCCAGTCTTTAAATCGACTGTGGTATTACATAGATTTACGAGCGTGGTATTACCTGGATTTAAACACTACTGTATTACATAGATTTGAAGACTGCGCTATCTTCTTTGTTCGAAGTCCAGAGTATTAGCAAGATCTGAAAACCGCAGTATTACCTCCAACCAAAGAACTGGGTATTTCGATCTTGAAATTAAGGCTATAACCCTCTCTCGAAAGTAGGTAATACCTCAGTCTTCAAATAGAGTTATTACTGCGAAGTAATTTTGCTTTCTTATTAAATCGGGTAATACATTTATCTTTAAAATGCGAAGATACCATTTTAAGTTTGATAGGGAAAGCGACAAAATGGGAAAAAATGAGAAACAAATGAACGAAAATAGCGCTAGTATTTAATAGGATGAGGAAAAAAGGGTCTTCGTTTTGTTTATTTGAATAAAATGAAATCAAAGAGGACACCAACAAAAAGTGGGATTCGGATTGAGAGTGGTGAAGTTAGGGAGTGAAATGTCTATGAGGGCGCGTAAATCACCCAAATCTCCACAAAGGAGAAATTTAAGAACTTTGGAGAGGTCTGGCAAGGTTGCCCCAATTAACCAAGTCTAATCCTATGTAGACCCAAAATTTAGGCGCTGGCTGGGACTGACATGTAAACCCGGTGCTTATTTTAATGGTGGGGATCAGAATTATAGGTAGTGTACACTAGTGGGAGGAAAAATACAAAGTACGTAGAGATGGTATGGGGTTAGAATAGCAAAGAGTAGCCACTTTCACACTGCATCGGATACAGTCACTTGATTGGCGTGGGTGGGGATCATCCTCCAGGTGTGTACACTTTGATATTTATGTAAAACAGAAGTGGGGAAACTTTTATGAGCCGATGGCGAAAATTTCTAATGAAAGAATTGGGCTGGCGATAAATAAATTTGACTCTTTGTATATTTGTAAATGTTGTTTAAATTTATTCCATGGTGGAATAGACTCATTCATTAATATCTAAACAAAATTAATACGCATCTTTATTAACAGCCACCACGGAAATCTGGATAGTATTATTTATGAGATATTTAATTTTTTTAATATACCCAAATATTGAGAAATAAAAACAATAATTGTTCGAAAAAATTTAATTTTACTTTTGTTTTTCGTTGTTAACATACAAATATTAGTTAAATTACAGTGTTGAAAATTTGTGCATACAAATATATCACTCAGGGGGTGATGAAAATTGGGCTCGCGGGCGACGGTTTCCCCGCCCCTAATGTAAACAAATAAAAACTTCGATGAGAATGACTTTGAATGCGACGAAATGTACATAGAACAGACTGGACCTAGACTATCTCAACGGGCTTACATAAATATTATGTACGCACAGGCAATAAGTAAAGCCTTATTTCAGCATCTAAGCTCAACCCACCATAGCATCAACTTTGCTAAAACGTCGGATTTGAGGAAGCCCCGTTAATCGATTTCATCCCAAACTCTTAATCTTTCCAAATGCAACTTCAGGTTCAACCGAGTCATTGTTAATCACATGCTAAATAGGAACCACTTCATCACACCATTTTGTAAATATTCCCTTTATGCGTCTCCCATTCTCTTTGTCAATAATATTTTGGGGGGAATATCCTTTGTTTTATTTATTCTTTTGTTATTGTCCATTATCCTTTTTTCCTCTTCTTTTTTTATATAAATAGTCGTTTAGGGCAATACGTTGTCCAGTCTCTGTACAGCTGAAAGATGGAGCGTGATGCTCCAAAACTGATTCTTTATTCTTAGCATTAAAAAACGTTCTCATAAAAAAAATATATTTTGAGTATCAGAAATTTAGGGGTCCTTTCTAGGCACAAGTCCGAAAGGATCAAGATAAAGGGACTATATTTCTACTTTTGCGTCTCTGCTATTATCTTTTATTTCTCCCTTTCTTCTTGTATCTTCTTTTCTTCTTCATTCTTCTTCTTCTGAATCTTCATTTCTTATTTTATATTCTGTCTTCCTCTTCTTTGCATTCTTCTTTTTCGTTTTTTTCGTTTTTTTTCTTTTCATTTTTCTACTACTTCCCTATTTATTTTTCTTCTTTCTCTTTTCAGTTTTCTTCTTCCTCAAATGAGCACCTGTTATATGATTGCAGAATACCCGATTCAATTAAGTTCCAACATCTAAATGATGCCGCAAGATGTCATCCATGTAACTTGATTCATTAGAAAGACAAAGTGAATTAAAGGTGAGATCAGCAAACGCCAGGTCCATAGAGCGAAACGAAGATAACAAGCAAATAGACTTAAAAATATATGAATAGAAAAGACAGCAAAAGTTAAAAGGAATGCAATTTAGTTTGTTTGAAAATCAATGCCATTTTAATCAAGCAAGTTTCTGCCATGTCAGTGAACGTCCGTCACGGGAGATTATGTGGTAGATTTTGAACTTGAGTGGTCACGCATGAACGCTATGTGCTGTTGTTTCAAACCCTTTTTCACTAAAATACTGAGAGCTTTTTGTCACAAAAATGTCGCAATGTACGAAAATTCATAAATTTAGAGACTGGAAAACGGGCCATAATGAGCAGAACCAAATAACACAAGGAAAAGCAAAGATACGAAAAATGCAGACAAAATATAGCTTGCACGTACGCACACAAGCCTCGTCCCTTACTCTCGCAAAAGTGCACATATACATTCACAAGGGATTATGGACACAAACTTATATGAACAAACAGATACACAGACGCATTTTATCCAAAGCTTCATAAACATTTATAACTTGGTACCGCATGAGATGAACATTGTTTATGTCCCTTGCATACATACACACAAGCACGAGCTGTGTGTACTCCAGTTCAACAAAGGTCTCTGCCTCAAATTTAGTGAATGAAAAACAAAACAAAAAAAACAGCAATAAACATTGCATTCTAATACAATGGCAGACCAATTGTGAAAATTATCAGATAACAGAACGGAAAATAAAGAAAAATTACCTATTTATATTTAAAACTAGAAGAATGGTCGTAATCCAAAGCTTTGCAAGAGATAATAATAGGGTCCCCACTTTCATTTGACTTTTATCCACCCTGCTCAGAAACACAAGTTATTCTATCCAAACCCAGATCAGACTACCACCCAAACCTACAATTGAATTAACACCTCATAAACCAAACAGACATCCAATAATGCCCACGGTGTTACCAATCCTCGAAAAACGACACCAACATGCACAAACCATTAATCCCATACACAGAACCACAACATAATCAGACCTGTTGCCTCTTCCTCCTTGATGGATATAGCGGGGTTTTTTTATTATTATTTTAGGAACCCATCTGGCGACTGTCTACTTGGGCATAAGGCTGCCGGGATGCCTGTAGGAGGCAGCCTGAGAGACAATCGAGTAACTTTTATTCCTCTGGAATAAAACCTCTTTTTTCGAGACAAACACAGCGTACGGGAGGGAAGCCAAAGTCTCGTAATGTTCGGGGGTCAAAGAACGAAAAGATATAAGAGATAAAGAATGAAGCAGCATGCCATACCAACCCCATATCCATGGATTGGTCATGTGTACTCGCATCCATTTCCAAGATGTTCGCTTCTAGAAAACTAAGGACTTTGGTTTACGAATAAATAATTTCGAAACTTACTTCTAACAGGAAGGTTTCCACTTCTGGGATTCCAAAGTGTTTTGGTATTAGGTCAATTCTTATCCTTGATTTTTGTTTATTTTTAAGCTACTTATTTTCATATATATTTTTTCTTTTGTTTGTTTCTCTTTACTTTGCTATTTCCAATGACAAATAGACTTATTTTCCTGTTGAGTAAGTAGCAATTCTCTCACATCTGGATGCGCTGTTTCGAGAATCGATTACTCGTATACAAACAAACATAAACTCGAGGCAATTACTGAAGCATCGTAATTACTTGGCTGGAAGAGAGCACGTAACAGCTCTCAATAATGTTATACTTAAATTCAATTATGAACGAGAGGTTAGAGGGAAGAGCAAATATACGTACACACATTACAGACTTATGTGTACAAATACCCTACTTATACTTACCAAAATTTATCCGAAATCCATTGCCTCGTTGTTTCCTCTAAATATATATATATATATATATATATATATATATATATATATATATATATATATATATATATATATATATATATATATATATATATATATATATATATATATATATATATATATATATATTATATATATATATATATATTATATATTATATATATATATATATATATATATATATATATATATATATTATATATATATATATATATATATATATATATATATATATATATATATATATATATATATATATATATATATATATATATATATATATATATATATATATATATATATATATATATATATATATATATTATATATATTATATATATATATATATATATTTATATATATTATATATATATATATATATATTATATATATATATATATATATATATATATATATATATATATATATATATATATATATATATATCCCTCAATAGAGGAATTTATAAGCCGTACCGAGCTACTTCAAGACTTTAAGCGGAGTGGAACGTAGTGCCTCCTTCTTTGAGGACCTCATAAATTTTTATTATTTAATACAAGGAAAGAAATATGTTTGGGTTTTTTCTGTTGTTCTGTAAGTGGGTTTGAGTACCCTAATTCATCTGTTCGCTTCTTGAACGCCGTATGAGTTCGAAGACCCTTTAAAAGGCGATGAATCGAAACCCCACATATATTCATCCAGGCTAGGAGAAGGAGAGGGACTAACCTCGTTGATAAATTGTGGCAGATTCAGGAGTGTTGCGTTCCCTCACGGCGGACTCCAAGTAGGGGTGGTTATGATCCACACATTTTTGCTTCCCTTAATTTAACCATTTCCTCTACGAACCTCATTTTTAAATCCGGATGCCCTCGTTTACTTTAAAATTCATGGTCTTGTTCTTTTCCTTTGCACAATCTCCTTCCGCCTCTCCTAAACCGCAGATGAGGGCGGGGGGGGGGGAGCCTTCATCTGTACTATGGTTTTTATCTAAGTCTATGTTCGAGTCTTTCCTAAATGGTACCTCGTAGGTGTGGATAACAATGTCCTTTGAAGTACTCCTATTCTTTGCGACTCTTCATGACGCTCTCTCTCTCTCTCTCTCTCTCTCTCTCTATTTATATATATATATATATATATATATATATATATATATATATATATATATATATATATATATATATCCTTCGGGCATAAATTCAACGAGCACACTATTTCGCTCATGAGGGAATGTAGTTGTCATAGAAAAAGGCCACTGATGACGTAAACCTCTACCTCTTCAACAGCCTCTCCATTGTAATCCATCGGTGAAATAGACGCCAGAAACATAAAATGCAAAGAATAAATGCAAAGAGGAGTAGATGAGAAGATTAAATAGGATCGGGAAGTCAGGATAGAAAATTTCTCACCCGAGGAATTGAAGGACCTATTGAGTCGCAAGGGACCTGGAACAATGCCTTGTACGAGGACCTAGTAATAACAAAATAATAAATCAAGCCAAGTCTTTTATACACAAAAGATAATTAAATAAATCAAAAGCCTTGGTAATTGACTCATGCCGACATACTGTCATTATATTGACATCATATTTCCCTCGCATTTACATCACATTACCATCATTGTGTTATCATATGTTCGCAAAATTATCCCTACATTGTCTTCATATTACCCTCCATATTACCACCATATTGCAATCATATATATATATATATATATATATATATATATATATATATATATATATATATATATATATATACGAGTATATATCTGGTTGTTAGCAAACCACAGTGCCACTCAAATTAAGATCCATAGACCATCCCACATATGTAGGTGGGAAAATTCTAGGGCACAAACCATTGCACAGAGATTAAATTAACGCCCAAAATATATACACAAACACAACAAAAAAATCAGGTCAATTATAATTTTGCACATTCACAACAAAGGCAGAGAGACGCGAGGGAGCGAAATATATAGCGAGATGGCCTGTCGCGTTGCTCTATTAGATAGGCCGGCCTGTAATATGTAAGAGAAAGTTAAAAAAGGGAGAAACCCGAGAATATCTGGGGTTTCAATACAGGGAAATGAAACCTACATATCCCGTGACGGAGGTAGAGTGGCCATCACTATGTTCGTTTAAATGAAGGATCTGTTATAGAAGAACCTAGTCTCGGGGTTCTCCAACTGACGCCAAAGGTTCATTTAATTGCCTCTATCTGTCAGCGCATTGATGAAAATAGAGGGTGGGGGGATGATATGACCACTATAGGGAGCCCATAAAGAGATAAAATAAACATTGCCATAAACCCCCTCAATTCCCCCTCCGCTAAAGGGGCTCTTGTATTCGGAAGAAGAGAGGGAGTAAGGAAGAAGGAGGGATGGGGTGGAGCAAGTAGCAAGCGATGTTGCCAGAGGCAAGGTCATCTCAAAACGGCAACAGCAGACGCCGTCTTTAGAGGCAAATTGTCCACCCCCACCTACGCCCAGCGGAAGGGGAGAAGGAACGTGCGTTTTAGGGGACGGTTATCTTCCTCTCCCCCATTATTCTCCCAAACCCTCCTTCCCCTACACCACGCCTCACCTTTGCGTCTAATTGGCATCCATCCACCCTTTCACCTGTCATCAAAAACACCTGGACATTTTTCGCCAACAAAATGCCTCTTGGTGCCACCAACCGGATTGCCACTGGGGCTTAGTAGCTTATGTCAAGACCTTTGTGGAAGGATTTAAGATCCATCGCCTAAATCGCCATTTGAAGTTAGAAAATTGCTACTTATCAAGATGGCGGCCGAATTGGGAGCCTTGTAGCAACGGATGAATAAGAAGGAATTAAAAGGGAGGTAGATATAGTCAGCATTAAGATATACACATATGCACATGTTTACTCCCATACATAGCTATTCTACCAGGGTAATATGTCTATATATATATATATATATATATATATATATATATATATATATATATATATATATATATATATATATATATATATATATATATATATATATATATATATATATATATATATATATATATGTACACAGAGGCAGATATCCACGCACAAAACAAGCTGTTTAGAAATGATATGGTGGAAAATTGGTCATTTTGATAACCTCAAAAGATAATAAATTAATAAAGTGACCAATTTGCACCCACATGTACGCATGGATACAAGAATGCAGACACACATATCTGAGCAAAAATAAATACACTTGCATCATTCTATCCCCCTAACCCCTCAACCCTAATAATTCAAGTTCAACAAATACCTACGTGCACTAACTAACAACACCAGAGAACTACGTTTTTGAAACTTTTTATTAATAGATTTTCTTTACGCTCCATTCCATTATCGAGGAAATAAATCGTAGGAAGGAAGATGGGCGAAGGATAACTAAGGTAGGATGTTGATTCCTCCTTATTCTTTTCGCTATCGAGCAAATATAAATTTCTGTCCAAACAGATTAGAACGTGTGTATTTCTACCCCAAGATCTTCCCTAGCTTTTGCTATGCATATGTAAATGGTGAGCGAATTTGGATGGATAAAAAGAAAGTTATCAGCAGATAGGCAATTTACTAGAAATATTTGTGTCCAAAGTGATCTGAATAATACGGAAATAAATTTCTATTGGATGATAATGATAAATTATAAGTAATTAATAGTGCGGAGGCCTTTATTCTCGACGATGCTTTGACATCCCCGGACGTAGGAACAAACCAGCTATTGACACTCTTGCGCACTTAACTTACTCCATTCATCTTGAAGAAATTTCCATAGTTTTTGAAGTGTTTTCGGATTCCTCACTTTAGACCTCTCTCCGAGTGTCTTCCAAACATTTTCAATTGGATTCAAGTCGGAACTCTGAGAAGGCCAGTTCATAACACTGATGTGCTCGTTGTCGAGGAAGGGTTTCACCGACTTTGCGGTGTAGCAGGGAGCGTTATCTTGCATGAAAATTGCAGGTTCGACTTCGGAGGCTCATATATGGGGCAAAGCATGATCTAGCAGCAATTCTTTGTACACTTGTGCATTCAATGTGCTACATAAGCGCACAAATAATCCAGTGCCTTATACTGATATCACGCCGCAGACCATGACATTTACTCCGCTAAAGTTCACACTCATTTGGGATACAAATGATAGACTATCTTTCGCCTGCTATGCGATGAATGAACCTCATACCATTAGATACGAACAAATTGAACTAAGATTCGTCGCTGGATTAAATTTGTCCCCATTGGTCATCCGTTCAAGTAACGTTTTTGTTGGCGAATGAAAGACGATCCTTATCGTTCTCCAGGCTGATCAATGGTTTGACCACAGGTGCTCGAGAGTGAAGATTCTCTTCTTCCAGCCGACGTGATACAGTCTCCCTAGAGATACTGATAGCCAAAATCTCACTAATCTGTCGAGAAACTGCTACAGCCGTCTTGAAACTGGCCTTCTTTACAAATTGATTAATGGCTCTGTCTTAGTTGACCTGTCGGTTGATTTACCAGCCTCGGTGGCGAAACTTTACAATCACTTCAGGGAGAAAGAGAGGCGTGAAATATGTGTGAAGCATGTTACCTGGAAGAAAGCTGTCAAGATACTAACCTACCATACATTCGGTTAAACTGAACTTAGTTGCTATGCAAGCAATGCCGGCTCTCTCTAGGAAAAAACATAAGAGTTCGTATCATTTTAGATACTTCAATTGTTGTAGTAAATTCATTATCTGCTAATAATTTTCGTTTTATTCATCCAAATAAGCATAACCTTTACTCATATGTTTTTCTTGCCGGGAGATTAATTATCGTACAGAAATTTTGGAAACCTTGAATTTTCTCTTGAAAACGTTATGGAAGATCTAGAGATAGAAATGGAAGCTTTCTGGATTTTGGGGACGGTACTGAATTAGGTCATCCGGGAAGTTCTTGCCGCTTTGGAAAAATTGGAAAAACAAATTTAACAATGAATTTAATAAGTTATACAGTTATTATTTTGTTTTATACATTTTCACATTTTATTGCTTAGAAAAATGAACGAGACGAAATTCTTGGGAAAAATAAGAATTGCTATGCAAATGAGTTTGAGCTGACAACACACTATCTACTCCCTAATTAGCTACAGAAGAGGACTAGGCTACTCTAGTTATGCTATTAACTAGGACTTGGTTAGGCTATGGCTTTAACTAAATAAGCGAACTTTGAACAGGAACGAGCGGGTTAGAATTTGTTAAACAGATTTGTTATAGCCTAACTTGGCTATTCCTCATTTGCCCATCAAAATATTTTTCACAGCAAAATTCTTATTTTTTTCAAATAATTTTGTTTCGTTTTTAATACCATTGAAATGGAAAAAGTTTGCAGAACAAAATCATAATTATATTATTAATTAAATTTTATTAAAAATATTTATTTGGAATTTTTCCATAGCAGCACGAACTTTCCAGATGATCTTAACATATGTTCCCTCGAAAACGAAAAGGATAATGAGGAACCCTACCCTAGCTATCTATCACCCATCTTTCTTCCTAAAAGACATTCTCTCGATAATATGATGGAATGTAAAGCTCATCTATCCATAAATTACAGTTCTAAAGCCGCCCCACCCTCCCTGGCTAGAGATCCAGGGTTCGATTCCGTGGTGCAAGATGGTTGGGTGCATTCGGCTCGTTTGCCGTCGCACCATACCACCTTTTAAATCCTTGCTTTTCCCCACAGAGGTATTTGCCGCTAGTATCTATGGTCGCAGTGCTGAACTTCTATACGTTGAGGTACGACCTGTTTGTCTAGATTTCAATTCTTTTATTTCCAGTTTTTAACAAATTGCTGTTACCCCCCCCCCCCCATTCCCCGCAAATTCTGACAGTGCATTCACACCGGTACCAACCCTCGTCGGTACACTGGAAGAGCAACACGGGGACTTTTACTGTTCCTGCAGTCAAGAGAAACGTATGTACGTATCTACATACATAAATTACGTATGCATATGTATACACAAATTCACACATGACTCGTGTAGACCCACACTTCAAAATGCTCCGTTCCACTGCCCAGCCAACCGTGCCAAAATATTTCAAACTACCGACTGAAACAAATAACGTTGCCATAGAAACGTAATGAGGTATTCACTGCTTCAAATATAAATAAATATATCAAAATTAATAAAACAAGAAATACATGAACTAACAACGGAGCAGAGAATAAGAAAAGTAGAGAATAAATGAGTAGAAGTGAAACATAATTGAATGAGACCAGAAATACAACAGCAAATCTTTCCATCGTGGGCAGGCAGCGGCCTGAACACCTCGTACATGTTCGTACAAAATAACCCTTAAAGATTCACATATACGAACTCACAACTCGATTAAAGGACCCTTCTTAGTGCCCTGCGCCGCGGTCGGGTGCTTTGGAAAAAGATGTGAATAAATCTAGCATGGTGTCCGTTTCTAATGTTGGACATAAAGAGACACATGGTATGGTGCTTTGCCTGAAGTTAGGCAAAAACAGACACGTGTTTTCTTGCTTTGTTTAATGGTGTACATAAGAAAACACATGGTTTCTTACTTTGTCTGATGGTGTGGAGAAATAGACACAGTTTTTTGTCCGTTTAGTGTGAAAAAGCAAACACATGGTTTTTGATTCGTCAGATGTTGTGTAAAAGCAGGCGCATAGTTTCTTTCTTTGTAAGATGTATAAAATCAAACACATTGTTTCATGCTTTGTTTGATGTGCAGACACATGGTTTCTTGTTTTGCCTGATGAGATGTGCAGAAATAGACACATGTTTTATTCTTTGTTAAATGTTATGAAAAAGCAAATACATGGTTTTGTGCTTTGATATTTGGCTGAATTAGTCAAATGGTTTCGTGATTTGTATGATATATAGAACAAGACACATGGTTTCATGTTTTGTCTGATGTTGACTATACACAGTCAAATAGTCTCCTGATTTATCTGATGTTCTGCAAAACTAAACACATGGTTTTGTTCTTTGTTTAATGTTTTTCAGAAGCCGACATATGGTTTTGTACTTTGTCTGTGTTGTGAAAAGCAGACACAATTTTGTGTTTGTGCTGAAGCAGACAGATGGTTTTGTGCTTTGCGATTACCTCCAGAGTAATCTTCTGTAACTTTTGTAATGGATTTTCTTCAGTACAAAACTTAATTTTTCGTCAGCCCTGCCCTTCGGTCGTACTACAGAAGGTGGCTCTTTAAATAGCCTAATTCCAACTTAAACCTGTTTAATCGCATTTTGAGCGCTTCGATCATAACTTCATGTTCACCCGACGGCGCCTGTATTTTGCGTCTCTGATTCCTTATAACAGACTTACATATGTTGGGCTCATCATTTTCTCGTTTATCCTCTCGCCCCCAAATTCTGGTTGTCATTTTGGTAAACACGAATACGTAATTTTCATACGGCAGAAAATGATTACCACTTGTTATAACTCGAAGGCTTTAAATAATTTAGGAATACTAATTTTAAGAACGCGAAAAAAGGGGCTGAATTTATCCTGGCGCCTAGTAATATCGGCATGTCAAATGTCATAAATCGGCCTATGAAAGACAGCTATTTTTTTGTACCTACTCAAACCCAACACCTCTCGAGGAGATTCTGGGCCAAGGTCATATGTTCCTCCTTGCCCTTTCCGCTGCAGCAAAGATGGCAGGGGAGGAGCAAACACTCATGTATGATATTTGAGCTGAGTGAAAGAGTGAAGATAATGACGATGATAATAAATTTAAGCATAGCAAAGAAGACAAAGATGATGAATATGTGGATGGCAGCTAAATAATAATAATGAAAATAATATAAAGATATTTAGGGTGATCATGATTGTTGAGGTTTAGTGAGTGGGTAATCCCAGTCCCACTTCCTGAACATATATTTTATTACTGCAACAAGGTGAAGCAGAGGTGAAGTGTATCCAATACACCTACCGTAGCCACTTCCGGTGAATAAGAATAACCCCGGTGCGTCCCTTTTGATCAAAATTAAGATAATGATCCCCTGAGTCTGTCCTCACTCAGTAAAAGCCGGTCATGGGTGGACCTGTGTAATATTGAGATTTAAGCCGAGTGGATTGCTTATTAATTGCCAAAGAATCGTCCAAAATAGTTAAACACACGGATACAAAAACAATCTTTAATGCACATGAATTAGAAATATGAAACAGCGTATATAGGTATAAATAGAATTAATCTTTGCACTGAATAAGTAAGTTTACACAATGCCGTTGGGATTATGCTTGAAAATTACTCACTAGGATGCTTGCGTCTTAATGGCACCCGACAGAATCAATGGAATAATATTATTGAATTAAGCACTGTAATAATCACTTTTAATACTCGCAGTTATGGGCTCGGGATGGGAATTCTAGTTAACGAATAAACTGGTGAAGTCAGGGGAGTGGATAATTCACTTTAACGATACCTTTGAGTTCGTAAGAATTTTGAGAATGACGGTGAAGATCTTCTTCTGGTGACGATGAGAAGGTAATCCTAGACCGGTGATATACTAATCCTACGCCAGATCACGAAGGCGAGCCAAACTGTGGCTCAAATGGGACTTCTTCTTCGTCGAAGTGACTGTCCGATTATTCGGCTCCTGGAGTGGATAGCCAAAACCGATTACCTAGCTACGTCTAGGGTAATCCACAGAGGGAAGTCCTGTGTAACCTCAGATTCTGAATGGGGATGGGGGGGGGGGCTGCTAGAAGTTTGGCACCTACAAGTACCGTGACGGCAACACACAAATTCCCCGAAGTTTCTTTCTTACAACGGGAGAACCGTTTCCTTTGTGTAATGAGCTCCACACACGACGTAGGTCCAAGGTCTTCTGCCTGACTCCAGGGAGAAGTTTCCCTTTTATTTCCCTCACGAGCAGAAATCGAGAGAGAGAGCACCGAATTCTCATAAAATCCGTATCGCTGCTTGAAAGACCTTTTTATCTGCTGACAGACAGAGTAAATCTTCCACACCTTCGCTCCACGTCGCGATTTACGACGGCGCGAAAACTCGGACCTTCGTCGGCTAGGAGGTATCCTTCGAGGCAGACATTTTCCTGTACGACCGGTCGCGAATTTGGTTGTCTCAAAGGCGTGAAAAGGGCGGAGGGAATTCGAGGCGAAAGGCGAATTTAGAATACGGACACGCAGCTTGTGTCGGAGTATTTCTGCGTACACTAAGGTACGTGGTATTTAGACTTCTACAATGATAAAAAAATAAATAGTGGTAATACACAGAGATGAATAGGAAGATAGACATACTGACAACAATAATAAAGGAAACAAAGATGTAGAGGAAAATAAAAAATGAGGGCGATGATAGTAAAAAAAAAGACGTAATCTATAAAATAGGAATAATTACTTAAAGACATTTTTTTTTAAATCTTCAAATTTTGACCTTTTCAGTTTAAGGGGGAAAGATAGAAGAAAGATGAAACTACGCAGGTATAAGTCGCCGTAATCATCTTACAGCCTAATGCTAGGCTATATTAATAAAATATATACAAAATACAAAACAAGAATAAGAAGGAAAAACTCTCCGGCGTCGGGGGTGGGGGGACAGCCTATCCGCGACGCAGGAATATGCGACTATCATAAAAACAGTCAAATGAAATGGAGGAGGCCAGCCTCCTTCAAAAAGTCACGATAGTTTACAAGTCTGTGTGCACAAACCCATCCCTAGTAAAAGGGACAAGCAGTAACTACTCTGCTCCTCCCGGTACCAGAACAGGTAAAGTGCACGAAGATCACCCAAACTGGGACATTTAAGAAGAATGTGCAGAAGAACGGTCAGAGAATAACGCAGTGTGCCACATTCGAAAACAACACAAAGCGACTTGAAGCCGGCACGGCATTGAGGTATGAGTCCATGGCAACAGTCGCAGCGCAATGGTACGCAACTTTAAGTTCCCCTGGGCCGTCTCCTATCTTTTTTGACAGGCATCTTGGAATTTTATCCTGATTCCTGCTATGCAGTCGGCGTAAGAAAGAGCAAAACGCTGGTGTGGTCGTCTGGGTCGTCGAGGAAGCTTTGACACCCTCGTCGGCGCGCTTATTCCCAGCAATTCAGCAATTCACACATGTCCAGGAACTCAGCAGAAGATAATCTTAACATGTATCCGGCTCTCGGATATTTAAATAAACCTAGAGAACTCATTGCGCTTTCTGAGTCGCTAAAGATTCCAATCTGGTCTCTGAACCTGACACGACGCGTTATCTCCTGTACCGAGCAGTATATTATTACATCCAGCTTGGCCATGAAAACAGAGGCTGGGAGATCCGCGTTGACTTCAAACAAAGGGGATACGGCGTAGAATCCGACTCCTTCCTAGGACTTGGGACCATCCGTATACACTTGCATGGATCCAGCGTGACAAGAAGCGTGCTTCAATAATGCCGAGCGTTATACACCTAGAGCAGTGAAAGCTTTGAGCAGAGGCGTGGCAACAAATAGTCAAAGGTTGTACCCACCAAGTTGGCGTCTTGAGCAGAACCAAAGGCCTCACTTGTCCGAGAGCTACAGCTAGCTTTCGAAGGAGTTTTCTAGGCCTAAACCTAAAGGATTTAGTGTATGATTGGCGTCTCTCGGCCCCATAGGCACCGTCGAGATCGGCTGTGTGTGCAGTGAGATCCGTTGGCGAATAAGAGGAGAAGGTCCTTTGAGTACAGGCGCATAATGCACTGTGTATGACGCAGACTAAGTAGCATCTACTTAGCATCGACAATTAGGCTCTCAATGGGAGACGTGTCGAAGGCATCGGTCTCCAGGTGGAGGCCGGTGTGTTGGATCAAGTCCAACACGCAAAGCATTAATATCAAAATAAAGTAAAGCAGTAACCCAATAAGCACCCAAAGAGCTGTACTTCACGGAACGAAGAATGCCCATGGCGCGTGTACAAGAGACCCTAAGGCTGTGAATATGAATCTCCCCCGTGAATCGTCGGTCGAAAACAAGACAGTGGAAACGGTGCAAATTACTACTTAAAGGCAAACCCTGTTTACGAACAAGTTCGGGTCGGGTGGAGCCGCGGATGGCGGTGAAAGTGCACTACCTAGTCTTTTCCAAGAAAAACTAAAATTTGTGCGCTCTGGTATAGTGAGAGATGCCTGCCAATGACTGTTTGATTCGATGCTCCAGAGTTGGCATCTGGGCCGCACAAAAAGAGATCGAAAGGTTGTCTACGTAGAATGTAGCTAGAATATCTTCGACAGTACCAAGGTGATACCGGCTTTTCTCAGGCCAAAAAGTGTGACACTGAGGACATTTGCTATCTACCAGAGAAGGCCTCCTAGACGGCCTTTCCCAATCGGAGATGAGCGTCCGACGTGGAGTGGAACTTTCAGAAGCCGTACTGTGCAGCAGACAGAATTATTGCACCACTCACGCGCTACTTTGTGAGTTGTTTTCTTTCTTTCTCTCTCTTATATATATATATATATATATATATATATATATATATATATATATATATATATATATATATATAATCCACCCTATCCATTTGTTGTCGAAGAAACCATATATATATATATATTTCAGGATTTCAGTTTGGAACGAAAGTAATGTCTGATTTTAGGGTATATATTAAAAATGAAAAAATCAAAAACATAACCTCCATCGCTTCCTAGAACCCTTATTCCATCTATCAACAAGCTTTTAAATGCCAGACTTGTAAAATTCTTTAGGTTTTGATGCAAAATATGAATCCAACTCGTTTTCAATCTCTTTTCTTAATGTTAACCTAAGACCATCCAAATAGTTCTGTAATCCCCTAAACAAGTGATGATCGGAAGGAGCAAGGTCACGAGAATATGGAGGATGAATGATTATTTCCCAACCGAACTCCTCCGAGAGATCTTTGTGGTCATTCGAGCTGTATGAGGACAGGTATTATCGTGATGCATGATGACACCCCTTTCATTGACTAAGGAAGGTCAACATGATCATATTTGGATGAATTCTTCCCCTCGGATATTGAGAAATTCTGCTTCCTCGACTAATCCACGAACGCCGACATTTACCGTTATGATAAATGATCGACTTCGCATCATTAGTAACGAGCCTGCCCAAAATGATGCCTCGAAGTGTCGTAAAAGCAAGACTCACACCAAGCAACACGCTGTTGCAGATACGCGGGACCGATTTTCCAATCACTAGAACCTTTCCAATCCTTCCCATTTGGCGCAATTGTTTTGCGAGTTCCCTAAAAGTTGGAGAAGTATTTGCTGTGGCTAAAAAACTTCCAACTCTTCGGAATCAAGTTATTTTGGACGACTTTCTTTTCGTCGGTCTCGTAGACAGAATTCCTACTTCGAAAACGGGAAAACAACCTTCTGCAACTTATTTAGTTTACTGCATCATCCCAATAATTGCTCTGAAGGGATTTTGCCGCTGTACTTGTATTGACAGGAAAACATGTCTGATGTGATCATTTGATGGGGAAAATAAGATTTAATACCGAAGAAATTATGAACAATATTTTTATAATCTGAAATAAGGTGATATGAATCACCAATTGTACCATTCCTAAACTATAACTAGAGGCACTTCTTTAATCAATAATATCTAAAACTTTATTCTATAAAATCGGACATTAAATTCATTCCAACCTGATATACATGTATATCTCTGATGAATGCGGGAGAATGATGAAAATAAAGTCATACAGCAGAGAAAGAGAAGATAAACGGAATAATTTTTCTTCGGAAAAATGTTTTGTCCTAATTGCGAAAAAAATCCGTGGAGGTGTGAGGATCGAACCAAGCACACTGAGGCAGTGAGCAACCGTTTTGACCCTCACCCCTGCACGGAATTTTTTACAATTAAGAAAAAAAAACATTTTCCGAAGAAAATGATTCCGTTTATATTCTCTTTCTTTGCGGTATGACTTATATATATATATATATATATATATATATATATATATATATATATATATATATATATATATATGGATAAAACTACAGTAATAGGACTAATTTTATATGCAAAGCCAGGTTTTGACGGAGACATCCGTCATTGTCAATCGCTAGTGAACAAGTGAGATACAGAACTTGCTTAACGTACAAACACAAATCAGTGGCGCTAAGGTGGAATATGCGAGAATGTGTCGGCATTTTTGAGAAACGGAAGTATAAATTTCTTGCTTATTAAGGTATTAGTATT
Organism: Ceratothoa steindachneri; assembly: GCA_963969495.1. Taxonomy (NCBI): domain Eukaryota; kingdom Metazoa; phylum Arthropoda; class Malacostraca; order Isopoda; family Cymothoidae; genus Ceratothoa; species Ceratothoa steindachneri. The sequence continues at coordinate 143,881,384 of OZ018330.1, read as the reverse complement.
GAAGTGGCCGTCGGAAGTATTAAAGTTGAGAATTTCTTTTATAAGTGCCGATTCAATTAAGCGTCGATGTATATAATTGTGAGACTTATAAACTATTTTATCATTATCAATATCAATTTGACGATTTTCATTGGACATATGTAGAAATAAACTCGAGGAGAGGGCACCACGTCGCATATCGCATTTATGTTCATTCATTCACTTGGAAAATCTGCTGCTTTCACCGATATATAATTCATTACATGATTTCTCCTTTCAATCTTTATATGGGATATGCCCTAGTTGGTTTTTGCTTTAAATTAAAATAAGCAATTTTTATTTTTTAAAAAAGCGAATACTAATGAGAGATTGTTCACTACAACGTTTCTGGAAAAGGTGTTGTTAGACGAAGTGCCAAAACATGGGATGGGCATAGCCAGAATAACTAAAAGAGGAGACTACTTTGGTACTAGAAACTAAAAGGCACGCAACTCTCTTTCCTTCCGTTTCGCCTGGAATGCAGCTCCTATGTCACGGAAATAAAGGAAACCGGAATCACCTCACCATGCAGGAAAGAGAAAGAACTGACACGAGATACCTCTTTTTCGCTTAAAAGATTTGCCGAGCCAAAAATCCCCAAAAGGTGACTTGAAAATAATAATAATGCAATTTACCCTTTGCTACTTCCAAATGGGGAAGGGGCACTAAAATGTACCCGTCCACCTTTTTATATCCCATAAGCACAATGCACTCATCATTTTGTCCACCCACACTGAAAGGGTAGATAGGGTTGCTATGTGCTGGTAGTATCTTGTCCAGTCGGGATTCAACCCTGGATAGAGGGTTCCAAAGAGCCCCCTCACACAAACCAATAATGCATCTACCATACACAATATCATCCACTTCGTCCTTGGTCAGCCCTTCTCTCTCAAACATTCATTAAATGAAACAATCCTCTTTTACGCGGCCTTCCAACCATCCTCACTCTCTGAAACTGACTCACGTATATTCTTTTCACAAGTCTCTCCTCTCCACTTATCTAATTTACATGTCCATACCACCTCATAACTTTCTCATCCACAGCTTCGCTTACACCCTGCATACCATACTTCTTAGCCAGTCGTTCACTCTATCCAACCTTCACAAACAAACATCCCTCTCAATGTATTCATTTGCACTGCTCTCACCTACATGCTATCTTTCCTTCTCCTTTCATACTTTTCCCATATACACCACCGTTTTCCCATATGTACCACTCCCATGCATCTTCCTGAAAGATCTTAAGCTCAAACCTATACCATACAGTATCGCTCTAATCGCTTCAGTGACTTTGCTACCATTGAAATCACTGTGGTTGCAATCTGTTTCATCTTGAAAAATGAGTTGGGATGTCATTTTAAGTGGCACGATACAAGAGTAAGGTAAGAAATGGGTACTTCGCATCATCTAAGCAACATACAAACAAGTATGAGGGCAGGCACTCATAAACCTACATACCACCATAAAGAGTGGAAGTCCTAAAAGTGATTGTAGGAAACGCTCACCACATACAAATTACTCTAGTAAAAAAGAAAAAAAAATAATCGTCGATATTTAGGAGATAAGAAATTATTCACGTGAACAAAATTATATACTAAATGAAAATTATAAAGAAGCTGTTGAAGAATGGTCATTATATCTACTAACGAAACGTTACTGTGATTTCAAGAACACCAGAACTCCATGCATGTGTTTGTTTAACCATAAAGATAGCATAGGGGAAAACAAAGAAAAACCAGGAACCGTGAAGGCTAATTAAAAAGAGCGTACACATATCAGCAAGATATCAAAAACAAAGAGGGTGACATTGCACGGCCTTGGGAGACACCGCATCGAATGGCAAGAGCGAACGCGCATAAGAAAGAAAAGCCTCGACTGAAGCAGGTCGGTCTGAAAATTGACCTGGAATCGTGGATAACTAACCAACCAAATCACTTCGGAAGACCTGACCGCGACCCAACTAGTTCACGGTTACTGGACAGTAATCATTTCGTGAAAGTCAAAAGACAACTAAAAAATTGCGCCTCCTGAATCACCCCAAAATCTAAAAATTTGCATAAATTTACATATCAGCACGCTATCGCTCTGTCTGTCTCTCTCTCTCTCTCTCTCTCTCTCTCTCTCTCTCTCTCTCTCTCTCTCTCTCTCTCTCTCTCTCTCTCTCTCTCTCCCCTTCCCTCTCTCCACACACACACACACACACACATATATATATATATATATATATATATATATATATATATATATATATATATATATATATATATATATATATATATATATATATATATATATATCTTTCATGAGCGCGAAAGAATGATGAAAATGAATCTAACAAACCGTAAGAAACAGAAAATGGGAAAAATTTTCTTCGGAAATAATATTTCTTAATTCGCCAAAATTCCGTACAGTGGTGGGATTCGAACCGTGCACACTGAGGCTTGGTTCGCGGAACCACGAGTAGATGGAAAATGACATTTATTTCCTCTCACACGTTTCGTTCCAAACATTGGAACATCTTCAGTAATTTTATTAAAGTAAAGTAAAGCCATTTAATTTAGGAACGTACATCAAAGAACAAAACAAACAGGAATAATTAAAACACCATAAAAACACTGAATAATCAAACAAACTTAGGGCAAATCAGATAAAGCCAAAGAAGTGACACTAAAGTTAAAATATGACAATGTATAAAATTACAAAATTAAAATATTAAAAGAACCGAATACGTGAATGATATACACATTATCTTAAGCAGATATTCGTTCCATGACAAGAATGAAAAGGTGAACGACAAAGTAGCATGAAAACGACTTGGTAGGTCGGAGAGTTATGTGATACTTAGGGGAAGGGAGGAATCAGACTTGTTGAGTTTTGATTTAGTTTTTTAAATATAGAGCGACTCGAGTATTTTTAATAAATGGACTGAAGGAACACGAGAGAGAATGTTAAATTTTTCAGATGAACACACACACACACACACACATATATATATATATATATATATATATATATATATATATATATATATATATATATATATATATATATATATATATATATATATATATATAGACGAGGGGTATTCAAAAAGTTTTGGTGGAAGCCTTTAATTTAAAAGATTATCTGAAATTTTCAAGTCAAAACACGTTTGATCATTTCTTTGATTTGTGCTGATACTTGCAAAGCGGTCATTTATTCCTCTGACACATTTCAGGTAGCAAGCGACTGCTTAAAAAAATTAGCATTTTTATCTATGGAAAAGCAAATTTTTTTGGATTAGAGCTGTTATATAATTTTTAACAAAACTTGATTGGAATTCCCCTGCTATTGTCGATTCTTTCCAGCACGTTTATGGTGTCTACACCACATAAAAACACTGCTTTTAAGTGGTTGAAACATGTCAAAGAAGAAAGAGAAAACCTTAATAAGGACGAGACAGAAGGGAGACCATCCACATCAACCAATACAGAAAAAGGTGGCCGCCGTTCAAAAAATTCTGGTTGAAGATTGCAGGATTAGCGTTGAATTTATTGCGAAAGAAGTCGATATTTCCCAAGGATCAATCAGCATTTGCAATTTTAAGAGAGCATCTTGGTTTCAGTAAGCTTTCAGCCCGTTGGATGCCAAAAGCATTGCGAGATGATCAGCTTGCACAAAGGAGTCATGTTCCATCATGGCAATACTCCAGTCCATTCATTCTTCACGGCTAACAAGAGAAAGTTTGAAGAAATTTCGAGGAGGCAAATCTTGCCCCCTCGGACTATTTCTTAGTTCCTAAGCTTAAGGAATATTTAAAAGGAACAAGATTTCACTCGATCGAAGAGGCAAAACGTGAAGTCAAGACATGCTGCAATTAGAAAGGCCAGGAGTTCTTCAGAGAGGGAGGGACTTGTCAGGTGGAAACATCGCATTCAAAAGTGCATTGACATGCATGGATACAATGTTGAGAAATATTAGTGACATTGTGTTATTTTATCTTTTAATAAATATTTTCTTTCCTTTTGCACCAAGACTCTTTGAAGATCCCTTACATACCGAATTCATCAAACTTTGAAATTCCGTTACACTCAGAGCATAAGTGTGACAGATCAATCTGACTTAAAAAATCTAAATTCAGTTCAAATTTTAGCAACATCTTTGCACACATTTTAAATGTAAACAACGGATGCCATATAGCTTGTCATGGTGCCTTGTAACAACCACAAGACGTGTTTAAAGTTTCTTTCTTGTTTCAGAAAGTAGAAATTCTGGATGCAATATATCTTATGAACATCTTCCTTAAAATTGGATCAGATGTTTAACTGTCTCCTCTGAAAAGGCAAAACACGTGTCTTTGGGGGAAAATTACTAAAACAGTACAAGTTTCCCACACTGCTATCCTCTACGCTGCAAAGAGATTTTAGGTAATTGGGCGGAATAAGGACATGAGCTGATCAGGGCGCCCTAGAGAGATATCCAAATATTAAGGTAAGTTTATCCGAGTGACCAGTCTTAGAAACAGCCGCAAGATCGCACGTAGAATCGCTGCCCAAGTTAGTAAAGCTAGTAGAATAGCTGTCTCGGCTTCGGTGGTGTAGACGAGGCCTTGGAAGATCGAGTAAAAGCAGGTGTGCAGCAGGTTAATCTTTGTTACCTCCACTAAATAAAAGAAAGCGACTATGATTGAAAGGACATAAAATTGCCCAATTGATAGGTCTGGTCTGGACTAATGAATCGGAATTTGAGTTATTTGGTTCACGCTGAATAGTTTTTGTAAGGAGAAGAGCTTGTGAAAGGATGAATTCTGGCCGCATTATACAAACTGTAAAATATGCCGATGGTAGCTTAATGGTTTGTTGGTGTTTCGCAGAAGATACAATTGGAGATCTCTACCGATACTCAAGCATTATGAACAAAATAGATATCACTTCAGTGGTATTGAGGAGGAGAAACTCAAGGATATTTTAATTACAAAGGAGATAGTATCAACGGATATAAATAGAATTAAATCTAGTAAATCACAGAGCACTGGTGAGATTTTTCCTTGGATTTTGAAGGAATAAAAAATGTGTTCATTGAGCCCCTAGCATGCTTATTTAGAAAATCGTTAGAGGATAGTATTGTATCAACCACATAGAAGAAAGCTAATGTGATTCCTATATTTAAGTAGGAGGATATAACAATTGTGTCTAATTACAGACCAGTTAGTTAAACATCATTGATGGGGAACATGGTAGAATCTATAATAGTAAGTCTTTTGACATCACTTAGATAAACATATGTTGATTAAGGAATATCAATGCTTGGGGCAAATCGGGTTTGACTAATTTACTGTCCTTATATAGAAAGGTGTATGATGCTGCCGATAGAGATGAGAATTACGATATTGTTTATTTGGATTTTAGTAAGGCTTTGGACAAGGGGCCACACTTACGACTTTTGAATAAAGTTAAAGCACATAGGATAGATTGAAGTATTTTTAGGTGGATTCTATCTTGGCTTAGTGATAGACAGCAAAGAGTTAGCATAGATGGGATAAAATCTTAGTGGGGAAAGGCTACCAGGGGGATTCCTTGATTATATAAATGATCTTGACTTAGGTATACGTAAGTAATGTTCTGAGCAAGTTTGCGGATGATACTAAGTTAGGTAGGATTATTAGGATTATAAGGTTTGACTCTGATGCTGAGGTATTACAAGATGAAGTAACCATACTATCCCAATGTGCAGAGAAATGAAAAATGGAATTTAACACAAGCAAGTGTAGTGTAATTATAAATTGAATGAACGAGAATGTGAAAGAGACTTAGGTAACATGCTAATTTCAGATCTCCGGCCTAGAAAGCAGTGCATGCGTGCTAGAAATGGAGCTAATGAGGTATTCAGGTTTAGTGGAGAATTGTAATAGGAGTGTTGATGCCATTATAAAATGTACCCAGCATAATTTAGGCCTCATTTTGAAAATGCGGTTCAATTTTGCTCACTATATTATAGGATGGATATTGGTTTACTTGAGTCTGTACAAAGAAAGATCACTAAGATGGTTCATGGGTTGAGGAGCTGACCTTATGGTGAAAAGGTTAGGAGACTAAATCTACATATATTAAGAAGGAGGATAGTTTCAGGGGACTTGATTGAAGTCTTCGAGTGTGTAAAAGGTTATAATAGGGAAGGCATAGGTGAGGTTCTTATTTTTAGTGATCAGGATAGGACACGTACCAATGGATTTAAGCTAGACAAGTTTAGATTTAGGAAAGAGATTGATAAAAATTGGTATATGGATGTGGATGCTAGGTGGGACTGAACTGGGTGATGGGAACAGATGCTGCCTTGTTAATTTATTGATGTTTTTTGCAGACTCCTTCTTTGCTTATGTTCGTAAGTCAGGATATGTAGATACAGAGATCCCTCCGAAAGGTTCTGAGACGGAAGAATGGATATGTTGTGTGTGTGAAGACGAGGAAAGGAAGACGCAGCGATATTTTGATTGGTTGTGTTCGTAGCGATGTGTGTAAGAAGATACCTGCTCAAAATAGAAATCTCAGCACTTTACCAATAGGCGGCTAGCTTCCTACATGCGCTCGAGGTTTGTGTTCGCTCTCCCCATGATTGAAAACGGTACCTAGGCGTTGGAAGTTCATTGCTTTATCCAATGTCTGTGTTGGAAATTTAACCATTATATTTTGATCGCAAGTTAAAAGCGATGGTCAAGTGCCTATTGATGTCTCTATTTTCAAGTCTCTCAATTTGTGGAATGTTCGCCTCTGTCTCGATTCAACCGATGAATAAGTTCGCTCAAATTCATTGAAATTTCAGAGTTTATCTTTAGATGAAACAGAAAATTAGAGCTCTTAAGCACATAATCTTATTAAAATAAAGCATCATCCCCACAGTCAAAGTTAAGATATTGACCCAAAATGGGTTTATACATCACAATTATAGGTTACTAGTATAGGTACTCGGCGTTGCCCGGGATAAAAAGTCCGCAAATAAATACATATGAATATTGTTTGAAATTCTTATATTGTGGTACAAAAATATCTTTACTTGCTGATTATTATTCTTACGTATAGGGTAAAGGCAGGTTCAGGAGAGTTGTTCGCTCTCCATATCATATAATATACTTACAATGAGTAAACGTTTCACCGCGCGAACCCGGCACTTTACGCGCACAGGTGTGAACAACGTTGTGGCCGCAGGTACAGATTGAGTGTCTTATCGATACAGATGTACGTATTAATACTGCAATATCGTACAGAAAAAATGAAGAGGTGTTTCCAAGTAGTTTCGAACTTCATTCAGGTCATTCTCAAGGAAAATTTTGGCAAAAATGAGACAATGAATAGGTCGAAAGATCAAGCTCAAAATCACAAATGAGCGAAGAAGAAAAGAGATTAAAGGTGTGAGGAGAACTGCATTCAAAACAAATAACGGAGGGGGGCGAGGTCAAATCAAGAGGGGCAAGGGGCGAAGATATCAGCCATAGGGATAAATAGCAATAATAAAATAAAAATCAAGTTAAGAATATGCAAACAAATGTAGGAATGGGCCAGAATAGGTAAATGAGATAAGTATATATGTAGGAGATAGTCAAAGTAGAGGTGGTCAATCTTAGACTACAATGGTGAAGAAGGGTCCTCACCCTCCCCCTTCCCTCCGCTGACATATCAAGTAATCCCATGAGTGTACTCATAAAACCATAAAGCCACCATCATGGTATCATCTGCATTCATTGGATTGCGTAATCAGTCAGTAGGCTTGTCATTTTGAAATTATGATACAAGACCCCCATAAAGCATACAAGTAATAATAAAATTTAGCTCCAATACTTATATCTATATAAGCCTGCAAAATCATGAAAAGCCGTGAAATCATCGGTCCATATACATATATGGTCTTTGCCCATATAAATGCAACTCGATCTTCGACGAATTCAATGAAATGTTTAATCTTTCCAGCTTTTCTTGTATACATATAGATGGCGTTGAGAAAGAGTAATTGGCATTGATTTAGGGAAAAATCTACAATTTTACTATTTTCCTCCATCATTTCCCTGTCACCTCGAATAGTATGCTCTGTTCTTGAGGCTCCATTTTTTAGAGGGTATGCCGCCATTCTTGAGAGTTTTGTTTCAGTCATTCCATTATATGAGTGGGGTAGAAATTAACAGTCTTCAAAGATCCATATGTACTCACAAATCGAATGTCATCTATGTTTAGATTAAGATACTATCTTGGGCATTTTGTCATAATAAAGCTCGATTTCTTTTAGTTTGTTAGTAAATAATTAAAATCTTTTGTTCAGTGTTTTTTGGCTGCATTTCTCGGTTTATAATTTCCTTGATTATCCTTTCCTCTGGTGAGCGGGGCTCATGGTGTTAAGAGTTTTATGGAAAGTCTTGAAGTACCATCGGGTCATCTTCTTCACTGTTTTCAATTAATTTCGGCGAACTTATCCATAGGTTAAATCCAGATGTAAAGGCGAATATACGAAAAATCGAGAGACACGAAAAGAAATTTATCAATGGATCTAAGTCCATTAAAACACTCTACATTGGTTTTACCACAAATAGCCTGCAGATCAGATGCTAAAGCACCACAGTAATGGAAAATTCAGATCACATTACGAAGAAAAACCCCAAATTTGCCCAACAAAAGAATCATTAATAAACAAAATAAAAAAAAATATATTCAAATAAAATAAAAAAGACTACTTAATGCTCTTTGAATAATTAAATATGAAACAAAAGACCAATCATTAACATACAAAACGATAGATTCTCAAGAACCCTAAAAATATTTTGAAACTTAAAATTTATAAATTTCATAAATTACACTAGCTTTAGGTTTATCATCGGTTTTCTTTGCAACAAATTTCTCTTTGAGATACTGGAATCTATCAGAAAAAATGGCCATTGCTTTAACAAAATTCGTTATAAGGCGAAGTTTGATATGAAGTGGCGGAAGGTATATCTTCTGTGGATGTACCAAAGGCATGTGCTTCACATTGTATCGGCCTACTATATTTTCTTTTCTTTCAAGCCACTCTTTGACAATATAATGATTCCTCTCGTCACGGATGCTTCAAGGCAGCAGAAGCAAATATTCTTTATATATCCAACCTGCAGTCCAAGAAGTAAAGAAATTACTTTTAGATCACCACAGATATTCCACGTATGATGCGAGTAATGAACACCTTCCAAAATAAATTTCATTGAGTCATATGTTTCTATTATCCCAACAATAAGTGCGAAAGAAATTGAAGGTTTTTTGTTACCATTGTGTAGCAACACAGATTTGAGGCTAGCAGTGCTTGCTTCGATGAATAGTCTCCATTCATCAGGTAAATGCTCGTTTCCTAGCTGATTCATGAGGACATTAACATCAGTACAGAAAAAAACACTATCTTCTTCTTTATAGAAGGAAGCTAAGGCCTCATGGTGTTTACGGAAATTGTATATTTTTGCACCGTCCTCTAGAAGATTCCATAGCTATAGTCTGGAGCCCAACAGTTCTGCGTTCTTCTTTGACAATGACAAATCCCGTACCAAATCATTCAATCTTTCTTGATTTATCAACTGGATCTTATTTTCCTTAAAATCATCTTCTTTATCTGCACTAGCTGATGGAGGAACTGGGGTTGGCATCTCATATTATGGGGGACTGGTTTTATAGCTAACTTACAATCTGGATATACAATTTTTGACTTGTTCTTATTTGAGAATCCCGCAATATTTGTTATACAAAAGTAGCAATCGAAAACACGATTTGTTGGCTCACGCCACACCATTGGTAGAGCAAAAGGTATACCTTTCCGTTTGCCATTTAACTACTGTGTAAGCCCCGTAAAACACACAGTACAAGATTGTGAGGTGCCCGGGGCTTGTCTTGGTCACCAACTTTACAACCAAAATAATAATTGTATGCATTTTTCACTCTTTTAGCTAAATTTTTCCACTGGTTGTTTGGATTATATCTTCCACAGATATAACAAAAGTTGTCTGGGCTATTTATACATCCTCGCCGATTCATGTCTTCAACTTAGTTTGTATATATCCTGTTATATACTTTTGTACAATCTTATTTCATTTACAAATTAATTGAGAGATAAATCTGAAAGAAAAATGCAATTAATCACTATATGTAAATACCCTTTCAACACCACTACTATAATGGTTAAATTTGACAACGTGATAAAGCAGGAACCAAGCACACTCAACACATCCTCTCACTACGGTAGCCGAATACCCAAGTAGCAAAATCATTGTTGACTCGTGTTATTTAAGACCAAGGTAACATTAAACACTAAAATAAAAAAAAATATCTAGTTGTCACTTGGGAATGGTGGATGTAAAATATCGTGAAAAAAGAATCTTCATATAGCTAGATCGCTATTTTTCAGTTAGAGTTAGAAATGTGTATTTCTAACTCTTTTCAACTCGATTTAACGTTCTCTATGAAGGATTAAAAAAATTTAAATAATATTACCAACGCAGCTCCAGCTCGAACAAAAGAAAAGGACCAAAGCAAAATAAAAAATAAATATAAAAATCGGTTACCATGGTATAATTAATTATAGGCGATTAGTGATGAAAAAGCGAAAATGATTAAGGAAATTGATGAGAACACAGGTGTTCTGTTTGATACCTTAAACGGCAAGCCTTTAACAGGTCTTTCTTCAGACTAAAAACTGAAAAACAAGTAGTGAATGTATATCCAATATCTCCCTTAAAACGGTACTATGAAACTCAGGATCCGAATCAATAAAATCACGATTCTTGCTGGGACTTATAAACACAAGTACCCTGCGCTAGTCAGCCGACTTCGACGTAGGGGACTTCCGCCGCGTCTTGGCACGGTTGCCGAGGCCCTTTCTCTTGCTTGGAGATCTGAACGGCAGACATCCTCTCTGGGAAGACTACTCAATAAATGCCTGGGGACAAGTCCTTGCTGATCTGATCAAAGAGCTTGAGATAGGTGTCCTAAATGTGGATGAGTTTACGCATCACTGCCCGAAAACCACTTCATTTTTTTGCCTTGATCTATCTCTGTGCTCTCCAGAGGCACAGCCTGATTTTGATTGGAGGGTGGTCGATTACCTACGTGGTAGTGATCACTTTCCCATTCAAATATCATTTTCTGGGCGGCTGACACCTTAGAGCCCACCTTGGTGGTGCTAGGCGCGGGTGCGGTGGCCTGCATTTCAGGAAATGACTGAATTCTCTATCTCAGTCGAGGAGTTTAGGTCGGTAGATGAAGCCGTTGAGTTCTTCTCCGGCAACCTCATCGCGGCGGGCCTGACTACTATTCCCAGAACGTCTGGCTGTTTTGCACGCCGACCACTCCCGTGGTGGTCGGTTGAGTGTGAGACGGCCCTCAAACAGAAGCGTTATGCCTTCATGCGATATAAGCGCCGCCCAAACGATTTCACTCTCGGTGAATTTCGTCGGGCTAGGGCTAGGTTCCGGTATATTTCAAAGCACGACCGTCGCTCTTCTTGGCAGGCATAGTGTCTTCACTTAACGGGAAGCCCCTTCTAGAAAAGGTGTAGGAGTGAGTCAAAAGGATTCGGGGCAAGTTCTCGCAGGACCCCCCTCCAGTTCTCCAGGATAATCGGGCCGCAATCTCGGACCCCGCATCCGTGGCAGAATCCTTCGCGACCGCTTTCTCCTCATTTTCTAGCGGGGATGCTGCTCCGCCAGCATTCAATGCACGTCGTAATGTCACGGAAGACCACCGACTGGACTTTACCTCCAGAAACGGAGAACCCTTTAACGACAGGTTTACTGTGAGTGAATTGCGTTCCGTTCTTGCTTCGTGCGCTGATACCGCCCATGGTACGGACGATGTCCCGTACGCCATGCTTCGGGCACTTGGGTGAGCAAGGCATGGCCTTTGTGTTAGATTTTTTCAACAGGATCTGGGTGGTGGGTCTCCTCACAGATTCCTGGCGAATCGCTACTGTGCTCGCCTTTCGCAAATTGGGGAGAGATCCCTCTACCCCAGCCGGTTTCCGCCCAATCTCTGTAACCTCTTGAGTGGAGGCCATCCGTTTTCTGCACAGTGCGGCTTCCGCAAGTTTCACTCCATGTCGGATGCTCTGCTCCGACGAGAAAATGCCGTCTGCGAGGCCATCCTTCGTAGCCAGCAATACGCCACGGTCTTTTTCGATCTGGAGAAGGCCTATGATACCGCATGGCGATATGGTATCATGGAGACTTTCCACACGTCGTCCAAGGTGACGCCTCCTAATCTAAATATCTGAATTTTTGCGAGATCGTCGATTCCGCGTAAGGCTGGGGGAAGCCCTCTCCGGCCCAATGGAACAGGAAGAGGATGTGTCACAGGAAAGTGTCCTCAGTGTCAGACTCTTTGCCCTGAGCATCAACGACATCACCTCGGTGCTGCCGGAAGATGTTCTCGCTACCTTCTACGTGGACGACCTTTCGATCTCTTTTGGCGCGGCCTCAGATGCTAACTCTGGAGCGTCGACTCCAACAGGCAATGAACCGCGTCTATCCTTATGCCGCTGCGCACAAGTTTCGGTTTTCCCTGGCCAAGACAAAGGTGGTGCACTTCTGCCACCATCCACGGCTCCACCCTGAACCAGACTTGTTTCTTAATGAAGTACGCCTGGAAGTGTTTGAATCGCACCGTTTCCTTGGTCTTGTATTTGACCGATGCCTCACCTGGGAGGCTCATATTCGCAGCCTTAGGGTCTCTTGTACATGCGCCATGGATATTCTCCGTTCCGTGACGTTCAGCGCTTGCGGCTTTGATAGAGCTACTGCCTTACTTTTTTATCGATCCTTTGTTCGTTCGAAGCTCGAGTACGGATGCGAGTTTGATGCACCCGCAGCCGAGTGTATTGCGGAAGGTGGATTCGATCCACCACACCGGGCTTGGCATGGTGACCGGTGCCTTCCGCACTTCTCCCATTGAGAGCCTACAAGTCGATGCTGGAGAGATGCCACTCGCTCTACGCCGTGTACAGGGCATTATTCACCCGTACACGCGAGCCCGCGCCTCCCTCAATCGCCCGCAGCTCTAACTGCATCCGCAGCTGATTTCGACGGTGTCTATGCCGCCGAGAGACGCCAGTCATACCATAAGCCCTTTGCGTTTAGGGCCAGGAAACTCCTTCTAGAGCTAGGTATAGCTCTCGCCAGTAGCGCCCCAGGTTCTGCCCAGGACGCCACCCTGGAGGGTACCACATTTGGCTGTTTGTCGCCACGCCTCTGCTCCCAAAGCTTCTACAGCTCAAAGAGTATTGCCTTCGGCTTTTTTGGAGCACACCTCGTGTCACGCTGGAACCGTGCTACTGTATACGGATGGCTCCAAGTTCTAAGCGGGGGTCGATTTCCACGCCGTATCCCCTTTTTTGAAGTCAGCGGGGCTCTGCCAGGCGCGGCCTGTCTTCACGGCCGAGCGGGTGGCAATACACACCTTGGTAAGGGAGATTACGCGAGTGCCCGGTTCGGACACCGGATTGTGATCTATAGCGACTCACAAGGCGCCCTGAGTGCTCTCGATGCATTGGTACCTCAGCCTTCCATGGTTCACAATAGCCGTGACGCCACGGTTTTTGTAAGCCGGGCGGATGTCGAGATTATCTTCTGCTGGGTTCCTGGACATGTAGGAATTGCAGGAAATTAGCGCGCTGATGAGGGCGCTAAAGAGTCCACGAGGACTCTGCGACCAGACCAGCGTTTCGTTCTCCCTCACACCGACTTCATGGCAGGAATACGGGCAGCTCTTCGGGCTGCTTGGCAAGGAAGCTGTGAAACGGTCGAAGGGAACGTAAAGTTGCATGCCATTGCGCCGGACTGTTCCCATGGACCTCCCCCTCAATGCCGCGAAGGCTTCATGTTGCTTTCTGTCGTCTCCGAATTGGACACACTCGCGGGACGCACCGCCATTTGATGGAGCGCTCGCCAGCGCCCTACTGTGAAGACTACGTTGTCGCTCAAAATGTTCGGCACATTCTTGTTAAATGTCCCAGTCTGGGCGATCTCTGCGCACGTTACCTGCCAAAGTAGCGGGATGGGCTGGGTTGCTACCACCTGTCCCTTGTACTCGAGACAGATTTGTGCACCCTGACCTGTGGACTTTTAGACCTTTTGGAGGAGGCCGGCCTTCCCCCCTTTATTTAATTGTTGGTTTTTCTTTTTTGTTTTTTCTTATTTTAGTAGGTTGCATGTTCCTGCGCCGGGGGGAGGAGGACCTCCCTCCGACGCCTTTTTATTTGTTTTATGTTTATTGATGTTTTTTTTATTTGTTTTTTTTAGCATCCTCTTTTAAAGATGCCTAATTTTAGGCAATGGTGAATACGGCGACTAATGCCCAAGTAGGCAGTCGCCAGATGAGCTCTTAAAAAAAATTAAAAATCCCCTCTCCAGCTTAACTCACACTTTTTAGTGGGGGGTAAATCTCAGCGTGAAGTTTTTATTAGTTTCCCCGAAATACTAATTATATTTGGACTCTGCCAAAATATAGATATATATGTATGTGTGCGTGGAAGAGAGAGGAATTATATTACCAAAAGAGCTAACAGATTTCCAGTCATATTTGGGTTGATCGGTGAACCAATTTAAAATCAAGTTAAGAATATAAATAAGTTCATATAATTGAGTAGTAAAGATTTGGGAAAATCCATAAACTTCGAATTTCGCACTAAAAAAAAAAAGGGAATCGTAACGCATAAAGGCGAATAGAGTTAATTTAAATGGGGATAGAAATAATAGGAATATGGTGGATCACTTTATTGTCCCCCAAGTAACCTGGCAAGCAATGTTAAATTGTTCGCGGTGGTTGTCTTAATTAGTCATCGCCATGATAGGATCTTAAAATTAAAAAGAGATATTGTTCGTTTTGGATTTATAAAAAAAATAAATTGGTCGTTTTGGATTTAAAAAAAAAAAATCGTTCGTCTGAGAGTTATTAAAAATCTGTACTGTTCAAATGAACCGTTTATTAAAGGTTAAATTGTTCGTGTTGGATTTATTAAAAGATAATTTTTCGTTTTGGATTTATTAAAAAGATAATTATTCGTTTTAGATTTATTAAAAAAATAAATTGTTATTAAAAATCTGAACTGTTCAAACGAACAGTTTATTAAAGGATAAATTGTTCGAGTTAGATTTATTAAAAAGATAATTGTTCGTTTTGGATTTATTAAAAAAATAATTGTCCGTTTTGGATTTATTAAAAAAAGGTCGACAGAGTCAATCTTTATTGTACGGGCCATTACAGAACCTAACCTTGGTTAGGTTTTGTTGTAGAAATTACAATAAAAAGTGAATCAGTTTTTAGATCGTATACTAAAGAAGCTCCATGTTTGCACTTAAGCATCCTCCTTCTACATTGCATGTGGGTGGAGGGTGTTAAAGTGTTCGGGTGTCAAAATATACATTAACCTAACCATGGTTAGGCTTTGGTAGATAACATAATCATCCGCAGAAATCTGTAAGGAAATTCATCTAACAACTACCCATACCCAATGTTGTTCCACTTCGCGCATATGGTTAAGCTATTTAAAGAAGGTTTAACACCCTCTTTCACCCTATGTTGGGTCTATACAGACGCGGAAAATATCAAAGATTCAAAAAGACGACGCGAGAGTTAGCACCAGTTTCCCTTTTGGTTAGTGGGGTGGGAAGGGCATTCCACTCCTACATTGTTAGGTTGTATCACCATCCACCCCTTGTGGGGGCCATTAGAAAATGTGGTTGACCAATGTTTTGGTGATTCGAACCAGCTTGACGTCATTGAGGGTGAGCGGGTGTGACGTCATTGATAATTGCGCGAGCTGCAGTTTAAATGAACTTCAGATTAATGGTTTTAGTAGTTTCTGTGATGTTAGATTTTGGGATTGTTTAATCTAACCTCACTTATGCTAGGTTATAAGGATAGAATTAAACAGTACGAAGTTCTAATCATCCTAGAAACAACTAATCCCAAAATATGATGCTCACTTAAACCTCTGCCCGCTCACTTGTCAATGACGTCACCCCAGCACGTTGACCGCCGAACCCTCGTTCGACCGCGTCCTAGACCAGCACCTGCATTTCCACTCGACTGTGTAACTCTAAGCTCATATTAGGAATCTAATAGAGTTGTTGTTTTTTTAAGGTTTTTTATTTTAGATAACCATAAACAAATCAAAACCAAAGAATATAACAACAACCTTAACGAAAATGGTACATAACTAAAATTTAGTAGGAAAGAAATAGTCATTACACGAAAATTAGCTGTGGTCAAGCCCAGGGCTCTAAGGTCCATGCCAATAGCAACCGAAACAGGAAAGTCAACTTAGCATATAATTTATCTTTAGGAAAACATAGCTTGTGTTAATGGGAATTTCGGTTACCAGGAAAACACATCAAACCCCATCGGAGTCTAGATGTGAAAATCAAAGTATTATATATGTTGTACCAATTACTAGTATTATTGAAGTTTATATACTAGCAAGTTAACCTTTCGATTAGTCTTGAAATCCATGTTTCCATTTTCTGGTGAGCATTTTTGTACGCATAGTGCGCCTTCCCTTCAATATGAGCTATATTTTACCAAACGGTCGGATCGACAGTCATCAAAGCAAATAAAATATACCCACCATATCAAATACCGACATACTCATCTCTTTTACGGCGCCACTCATTTGCACCAATTCAGATCTACGGGGTCAACACTTCGTTCCTTCAGGCCTTATTCCTGGACCAAAATTCCAAGCACGCGGCTTCACAATCACCCTCTATACGCACCCCCCCGACACACTGTTATCACTCGGTCATCCCTGTATATCTCAAGCACTCATTGGCATAATCAACACACCCTTTACGCTGTCTTTCAACCCAAGCTGGTACATTCATTTCCCAAATCGATTCTCAGCCATGGAATGTATCAAATCACGATGGCTGAGTTCCACCGTAGTGACTACCATGTAAAAAATATTCACCAATGCCTACCATTAGCCTTTGCTTTATGTAGATTCAAAATTAAGCTAGTGTGTCATCTTTTTCTCTCGACCCCGCTGTTGTTTTTACACAGATCCGAATGGCCTATCTGATGGACCACTTTCCCATAATAAATGTATTGATTCAGAAATCGAAGAAGGAATGAAGAATTGAGACACTCATTAAGGTGCAAGGGTTTATTAGTATGTCATACATACGTGAAAAAGGAGAGGAGTTTGAGGGAACTTTATTGACGTTATAATAGGGAAGACATAGTTAAGGTCCCCATTTTTATTCATCAGGATATGACACTTAACGATGGGTTTAAGCTGGACAAGTTTAGGTTTAGGAAAGAGATTGGTAGAAATTGGTTTACAAATAGAGTGGTAAATGAATTGACTAGACTCACAGTCATGGGATAGAAGCGTCCTCCCTGCAGTCTTTTAAGAAAGACTGGATAGATTTATCGATGAGGATGTTAGGTGGGAATGACCTGGTGATGGAAACAGGAGCGGCCTCGTATAGGATAGTGATTAGCTTTTGCAGAGTCCTTTCCCTACGTTCTTACGTAGAAAAGGTACCCTACCACTGCCCCAAAGGAGAACCAAGATAACACTTTTAAATTATCAAGAAGAATAACAAGGGACATAGAGGGAAGAATCCATTTAATTTAAGCCCATATGAGCCAATTTAGCAGATCCTGCACACTGAGGATTTTCAGCGTGCGTAAAAAAGTATTCCGGGAATAATGTGAGATTTTGATGCTTGATTATTTGTTGACTACTTTGAGGGTATTTTAAAAGTAGTTTCAAACTATCTTGGTCATCAAAGCTATTTCTCTGACCGAGGTTGACCTACTCTGACCTGACCTTTAAGGAAAAACGTGAGTGGAAGGAGTGAATTACGCCATCGGGGCCTATTCCATTCACTAACAACTGGTCTGACTGCCTCCTACCACGCCACCATTTGGGCACGGTAACATACCCAAGGAACGTAATCAAAGGTACAAATTCTTTAGACACTAGTGGGCGTTTAATATTTCAGTTTTCCAGAGGGCCTATAATGGGTTTGTTTCGGGGAGCCAGTGTTTTTTGTAAGTAATTTAGAGTACATAGGTCCCGTAAATGCACTAAAGGATATAGAATTCAGGAAATTTGCATGAGCGAAATTTTCATGTAAGATTCTTCGCACACATACAAACACACCTTGGTCTATTACCCTATTTTGTACTTCAATCATACATACGCACCTACAATAGAAGGAAGTGTATTACTTAAAATATAATACTTGTACATATTACCGATATATTACCAAAGCCATGGGATACTAAACTCACGCGTGCTCCCAAGTACACACACTTGAACATGCAAATGCACACACCCTGATTGATATATATATATATATATATATATATATATATATATATATATATATAAAGAGATGCGTAATAATGACCGGTGGATGGCTTATGCTGAGACAGGGATAAAGGTAAAGAAGCAACGCTGTGGCATGAAGTAGTAAATAAAGAATGAATAATAAAGAAATAACTGAAAGTGGTCCAGATATATCAAGTCAAATCATTTCACCGTATATGTAAACACCTTCGGGGAAATGTAACTGTGTATGTAGATGTTTCGTAAGTACGCGCGTGCGATTGTAAGCGTGTATGTACGCTAGTGTATGCCAGAAGAAAGATTATTTAGGATCTCAACTTTTTTTTATTCTTCTAGACAAAACCAAAGACGGGGCAAAGATAAAGCAGGATCTTTTAAGCCTTATAAAACATAATTACCATTTACTGAGTAAAAATCCCTGCGTTGAAAGATTTCGAAAGCGAGATGAGGGTAAAAAAGCTGGCGGGCCATTTCTCCCATTGTGTCCTATAATAAACCCGCAGATTATAATAATATTAATAAAGCTTGACCCAGCAGTAGCAGGAACCGAAAGAAAGAGAAATACACAATACGAAAATGTAAATCGAAAAGACAAGAAAAATGATGAATTCATCATTGTCATTAAACACTTTTTCACCGCTCCCGGTTCTCTTCTTCGATGCCTCTGATAAAGGAGCTACACTGGTTACCTATTCGCTTCCGTACCCACTATAAAATTCTTCTTATCACCTACAAGGCCCTAAACATTGAGGCTCCACCTTATCTCTCGTCTGCCCTGCTCCGTCGTCAAACTCCTCTGGCACTCCAGTCTAACCTCGCTCCCCTCCTGAACAGTCCTCGTTCTGTCCTCTGCTCGATAGGTGACCGTTCCTTCTCAGTTTGTGCTCCTAGACTCTGGAATGCTCTTCCTGCCAAAGTCCGATCCTCTCCCTCCCTTGCTACTTTTAAAAGTCTCCTGAAGACTCATCTCTTCAGAATTGCCTTCTCTCCCCTGTAAACCTTCTCTACACTCGCTACACAACCTGCGCTCTGGAAGGGCTAGCAGCCCTGAAGGGCGCATTATAAATACCTATTATTATTATTATTAAAACAAACTACATTAAGGAAGAGAAAAAATCATACTGAATAAAAAAGTGGGAATAAAACTAAAATGGCAAAATCAATTAATGAAAACAACAAAGATAATGTAAAATCTACAAGTTCCCCAAAACCTCCTAGAATAAATGGCAATGTCCACTGGGGTAGAACCACCAAAATCGCTTTGCGATGTTTCAAATGTGAAAATTAAAATAAATTGAAAATAAAGATCGGTTAATTGAGCGAGTTATCATGTCAAGTAAATAGCCTCTGAATAGACTTTGTAGGTTGTATTTAAGCTAATATTCCCTTAATATTTGTGGTAAAGGAGAAATAAAGGGTTTCATACTATACTCAAGCTAGACTGAATGCTGGTATCGGTAATAGTTGATAATACTCGTATCAAGAGATAATATAATGAGTGAAGTTAAAAGAAAGATGAATAATAAGGAACCAGTAGGTCTAGTTGAGAACATGATAGAATGAGTCTGCAAGAGTTCAGTCCCACCTACCGTCCTCATCCATTAGTCTATCCAATCTATTCTTAAATCTCCCTAGGAAAGAAGATTCTATGACGTAATTACTGAGCCTATTCCATTTATCTACCACCCGATTTTTAAACAATTTCTGCCAATCTCCTTCCTAAAACTAAACTTGTCCAGCTTAAGCCCATTGCTACGTGTCCTCTCTTGTTGACTAAAAATAAGAATATTAACTAAATCTCCTCTATTATAACCTCTTACCCACTTGAAGACCTCAATCAAGACCCTCGAAGTCTTCTCCTTTCAAACGTATGTAGATTTACTCTCCTCGACCTTTCACCATAAGGTAAGTTCCTCAACCCATGAAACATCTTAGTCATTCTTCTTTACACAGACTCAAGTAAACCAATATCCATCCTATAATACGGTAACCAAAATTGCACTGTGTAGATAAGATGAGGCCTATGTAATACCAGATGCAGTTTCCGAATTATATCAGCACTTCAGTATCGTAATTCTCATCTCTATCGGAAGAATAGTACACTTTTTATAAAAAGACAGTCAATTAGTCAAACATGATTTACCCCTAGTAAAGCCATGTTGAGATTCTTTAATGAACTTATGTTTATCTAAGTGATCCTTAATAGCTTATGCTCTTAAAGATTCCATCAATTTCCCCAAGAATAATTAATATCAAACTCACTGGCTGGTAATTGGACATAATCGTTTTATCACCTTTCTTAAAGATTAGTTTCACATTAGCCTTCTTCTTTGCCGTTTTTACAAGGCCAGGCTCTAACTATTTTATAAACATGCATGCTATAGGATCACTTAACACATCTTTACATTCCTTAAAAAATCCTCGTAAAAATATCCTCAAGGGTGTTACATTAAAACAGCTTAAACGGGAAACCGAGGAATTAATGGTGGTTAAGAAGTTCAGTAGAAATGATCAATCGAGTATCTGCAGAGTATGAAAGAATAACGAGAGTTGGGTAAAAATGGTCAATGCAGGGTATAAAGAAACATCGAGAGTCAAGTAAAAATGCCCCATGTAGGCTATGAAGGAGGAGCGAGAGTCAAGGCCGCCGCGATGCCAAAGAATAAAACTCACTCATCTATTTTGCCTTTTTGTGGAGAAAGAGAAGAATGGGACGAACGATGGAAAGGCAGTTGTATTATAAAAAACGATCTCTTTTACTTGAAGCAAAAACCATCGAGAGCATTTCGCTCAGAAAGTGTTTAAAGAGAGAACTCTTAAAAAATAATGAAGATAGAGGAAGGAATAATGTGTGTAGGATATTTAGCCGCAAATCTTTCCTTGGGTGTTAGAGCCAGGGAAGGCACGCTAATGGGGGTGTTGAGGTAAAAATCTGCCAGATGTTGGCTGCAGCAATGTTGCCCATCCTATAAATACGACCCCTTTGTGAGGATGAAAATAATAAGAAATTGAATCAATTATCATCAACCCTATAGGCCCCAGCTTGAGTAGGACAAATTTATGAACCACCTGACTCAATTGAAAAATAATTTTAAAAAAACATTCACGTACGAACAAACCAAATTTCATAGATTATATTTAAGCCTTTTCTTACATGATGGTGTTTATGTTTGTTTGGTTGAAGAAAAATACGATGTGGCATTGTTCCAATTTAGTAACATTTCTTGAGTACAATTTATTGCCAATTGGAATAATTAATTACTTTTTATTTAAACCATTCTTCTTGTCATGCTTGCTCATGGAAGTTAACTTGTTACTAAGGTATGCATCTTCACAACAACTTCACCTGACTAATTTTTATTTTTTTATATATATGTGGTATCTACAATAAGCCCATGGAATTTCATTGTGATGGTAGAGCATAATAATAAAGAAGAATTCATTATATTTAATCTCTTCAATTTCCTATTATTTCATGAAGTTCCAGCTCATACTCAGTTTTGTCTTGACTCCTTTTAAAAATCAGGATTGAGGTTAGTACTCATATATTCTCGAGGATCTTTAAGCTTAATCGTGTTCTTGTAGGCTGCAGTTAATAGTTCCTGTCATCTTAATCATTTCCTTTAGCGCTTTCAATTTTTTTTTTAATGACTGAACTTTTGGTGATCCTGTTTATATGATTTCTTAATTTTTTTTTCCTACTAAACCACTATTAATTTCCTTATGAGAGAAATCATTCAATCTATTTCGTCGACAATAAGCTTGGCATTACCTGATAAATCATTGAGAACAATTAAAAAACAAAATGGGTACCAAAATTTAACCTTGTGATACCTCGCTCATTGGAAGCCAAGGTAACTGCTTCGTATAGCTGCCATCTGTTCCTCTCGATAACCAAATACTGCCCAGTCTAAAATTTTGCCCCTGACTCGCTGTCAATTTAGCTTTCTCAACAGCCTTAAGAGAGAACATGATTCGGAGACAGAACAGACAGAAACGGACGGAAAAAATACGAAAGGAGGAGGAAATAACGATAGAAAATATCCAATTTAAAGAAAATGAACTGTCTCGAGAGAAATTTAGAAGGTTGTTGACAAAAATATGTATGTTTGTTTTCTTAATGGCATAAAGACATCAACATTTTCAAAGGTTGAAGAAAAAAAGCAAACACAACATCCAAAAAAGGCTACTGCAAAAAACGAGTTCACTAGTTGTATATACTGAAACACACATACACACTTGTGTTTGCACACATGTACAAATAAGCAGATAATTATAAAAAAAAATGCCCATATTAATATCTAGTAAGCAATAAACCAATATCAGCGTATGGACATGCCAAACTTATGTACTAAAAATATCTATACATAGAACAAAACAGCTGATACGTGGGAGTGCACTCGATCACACACACACATACACATACACAGGTCAAAACATTAACAGATAAAAACCCCCGCTTCCGAGTTGAGAGTAGTTAAGCCACATCTGTTATGGTTAGTTGTTGAATGAAGTTTCTATTAGGGTCTATTCGTGAAGATTGTCATATACAATAGCAACTCATGGCGTCTAACACCACGTTAAACATTAGGTCCACACTGAGAAACCCCGCTCAAAACCAAAGAATAATCGGTGTTAAAACCCGTATTAAAACTCAGCCAGCCAGCCCCCCTCCCCCTCCAAAATACAATTTCTTTTCTATTTCTTTCGTACTTTACTACTGCGTGGATACTGTAATTCTTTATGATGTCCGAGTGGTTCACTGCAATCCCTTCTCAACGTAGGTCATTGTTCACCCTATTACTTCAGGTTTAAACCTATTAACCGAGCCATTCTACTATAGATCCTTCTTTATTGACCACTTTACTACAATTTCACAACCCTATAGGAGCTTCTCTTCCTACAGACCACTTTATCCCCCTTTTGCATCCTTATAGTTAATTCTTTGCAGACAAACTCTAAGAGTTTGGACATACCTCTTCTTGAGAAGCTCTACAGTACATTCCTTTTACACCCAGCCTCTTTACCTTGCAACATATGTAGATGTCCTAAGGCCAAGATGAATGGAAACACCACTGACCACTATAGCGAAGTTATGTCACATCAAGTGTAGTTAGTCGCCGCATGGAATCACGATTTGTTTCCCTTCACGGCGGCTGCCATACTTTGCAAATGACCTGGTTCGGAATCCACGTTAATCAATATGTCCAAATCTTCCATTGGGCATTTTAGTTATGTGTGCAAATTCGTCTTAAAAGCCCGCCCCCCCCACCAAAGAGCGCAGATCAATGGTAAAAATACCAAATTATTTTTTAACCATCGTAAGAAAACGGAGTTTAAGAAAAAATATTGAGAATACCAAACTTACTTTCGATTATTTTTGATTTCCTGAATGATCTGGTATAAATATGACAATATCAGATTGCTCTGTAGAGTTCTAGAAAAAATATATGTTTCCAATACTTTAAATTTGATTTAAATTATTATATTTCTCGCGATATTTTAATTATATTAATATATTTTTCGCGATATTTCAAATTCCTCATGCACTGGATCACGCAACACTGGCGAGTAGTTTTAATATTTAAAAATATTCCTATATTTTACACTATATTAAAATAGCGGAGAAATATAATCACTTTTAACTTTAATTCAGGTAAACAAACATAATTGTTTGTATCCAAAGTAAAAAAAAAACGCGTTTTCACTCAAATATTTTTTCTAGGAAATCACTTTTTTATTGAGACAAATCAACAGATTCTCGATACGTGATAATTGTACTCGAGTGCCACACAAATGCGCTGGATGGGCAGCGTTGATGAATGAGAAAGGGCCGGGAGCTAACGAGCGGTAACCTGGACTTTCCGGCACTCGGCCAAGAAATGGTAGGAAAACTGCGAGGTTGAGCGTGGCACAGGGTCACAGTTAGTGCCACCGCGCATGCGCGTATGAAGCTAAGACGATCGCTGGATAGTCGGCAGCAAGGACGGAAGTGGGGGTGGTACTGGCACTCCAACATCCGGACGTGTTGCCGACTTGGTGGTAGTAAAGTCCACGGAGGCACTAGGCATGACCCAACAGGTTCATCATTCGAGGGAAGGAGACGAAAGAGTGTAAGAGTAGCACAATTGAAGATATTAAGCTTAGATAGATAGAAGTAATTTAATTTAGATGAGTCACGGGAGGACAAATGTCATATCCTAAAGGACTAACAACCGTCCATCGATGGGAAAGACTGGGAGGATACGTAGGACATAACGGAGAATGCATGCCACTGGTGCCAACAGATTGGTCCTTGGTTTATATAGACGCTTATCAGTAATGGTTAGGTAAAAGACACCCGAACCAGCAGGCGGCAGAGGAGTAAGAAGTCGTGAATTGAGCGGAGGAGGAGAAGAAATCTTAACGATTATCTCTCCCTCAAACCCCGAATATAATGAAGGGAGGGAGTATATTTTGACTTTTAGACTGACCTCGCTCTGCTTAGATGAGGGAGATGATCTCTCTCTCTCTCTCTCTCTCTCTCTCTCTCTCTCTCTCTCTCTCTCTCTCTCTCTTTCTCTGGTTCTCTCTCTCTCTCTCTCTCTCTCTCTCGTTCTCTCTCTCTCTCTCGTTCTCTCTCTCTCTCTCTCTCTCTCTCATTCTTCCCCTCTCTCTCTCTCTCTCTCTCTCTCTCTCTCTCTCTATCTCACTCTTTATTTAAGCCTTGTCTCTACAGTCACGTGCAGTCAATATAATACATTATAAAATTATTAAAATGGAATTTTATACGTTTCTCCTGTCTACATATAAATATAGACCTATACATACATTCCCCCTCACATGCATGCATATATACATATAGTAAGTAAGGCGCGCGCGGGCGCGATCGAGTCAGAAAAGCGATTGGCCGAAATGAAAATTCGGCAGCGGACATCATCGCGAGCTTGGGAGGCACCTGTGCAGAAAACACCTGTCAGATGAAAACCAGCCCTAACGTGGTTCCGCCCAACATCTGGGACTCTACAGCCCCCACTCTGGAGTCCCTTCACTTCCGGATGCAGTTTGGGACCGAAATTTCGTTTTGTAAACCCCATTTACTGTGTTTTAGAGCCTTGCTCTCACAAGACTTCGATATGGCAACATTTTGGCTTTCTCTCTACTCAAATCAACACAAAAAAAGCAACACCGTCATATATATATATATATATATATATATATATATATATATATATATATATATATATATATATATATATATATATATATATATATATTGCACCAGAGAGTTACCTAGACATAAGATAGATAAGAGAAAAGAGTAAGAAGAGAGCAAGAATATACATAAGAACGAAGGGAAATAAGAATGAACAAGGAGTTAAAAGAGAAAAAAAACGAAGCAACATGACGCAAGAACAACATACAAGCTTGACGATAGTGGGCCATCGTCTTTCAAAAGCATCGTGTTTGCGCTCAGAATCACACAACTACAAATTACTTTAGTCCCATATAAACCCATATAAAGGGTTTTATACATAAGGTCTAATCGCTGATAGAGGAATGATCAGTATTCAGTACCCAAAATCTGATAGTTCCACTGTTAGACTTTGCTCTGAAACTCGCGCCCAAATTTGGAATAAATCTACGCGTTTAGCCTGACTACTTTCAACTCACGAAACTTCATGAAACGCGGGTTTGTTGGAGTTTGTTTGTTTTTTTTAATGATAGGCAACCTTCTTTTTTACTTAAGGGGCACATGAGGTTATTGAGAAAGGGAGGCGAGACACATCTCTCACCAAATTTTCGATTGAGGGATATAATAGGGTTATAAATGCAATATTTATACATAGCATTTAAGTTTGGGGAGATCTTAAATAATTTTGGATTATTTCAGTCAAAAATAAAAATACGTAAAATAAAATGAATTTTACATAGACTTCCGTGGACCACGCCAGAACCTCTTGAGGGCTGCATGTTCTCCCCTGGCCATAGGTTTTCTATCTGTTATAAAGACGCATAATTTTGTAAGTAGAGGGAACGCAATCCTCTAGATGTTAGCTGCAGCATGATTGTCCAGATTACAGCTTACACTTATTGCCAAGATGGGAATCGAATACACACCAGCACATTCCCAATGATACTCTAAATGAAATCATCAACTTAATTGTTGTTTTCTTTATAACCTTTTGTTCGTATATGTGAATTATATGTTTGCTCGTATTTCCAAGGAATATTTTGTTTGTATATGTGAATCTTATACCCGCAAATGGGTTTCAGGTGTAGAATGTGCAACTTTGCTGCGGCTGACATCTTAAGGATTAGATGCCCTACCCGCCCCAACACGCGGTTTGCCCCTACAGCCTGTATACCTCCAGGTGAATTTGCGACTCAAATAGCTCCCACACATTCTCACCCCATCCTGCTGGAGATGCCCTTGTTGTTCTTTCGATTAAAATTCTAGGAAAAATGTGTATCTTTGATTGTTCATGCTTCAGAACATAGTATTTTCACTTATAATTCCAAGCTTCACTTTTTGTACCTACTTACAAACATTAAATTCTTGATCGTACGTCTGAACCTTACATCTTCATCGTACGTCTTAATCCTAAATTTTGTTCGTAGTTCTTAATCTCAAATTTATGCTGTACTTCTATACTTTACTTTGGGTTTGCTCTTATGAACTTGAATTTTTGTCGTAGTTATGAACCTTTCATTTTATTCGTACTGCTGAACTTACATTCTGTTCGTACTTTGGAATTTTCTCCGTACTTGTGGGCTACATCTAAGTCGTGTTTCTAAATCTTATTTTTATTCATATTCCTGAGACTACAGTGACTGCGCTTGTGTGCGTAATCTTAACCCTCCCTCCTGAGAAGAGGGGAAGGGGCGTTCGTAACTCCGAGATCTACTGCTCTGTTTCATGAAGATACATAAATGCGTCCAGTTTTTGACAAGAATGGCTGAGGTTAGTTGTGTTCCTTTTGATAAGCAACATTTTCCTTTCGGTCCCCCAATTATTCGCAATACGATTCAAGGAGAGTTGCTCACTCACATGGTCATTATCGGTCCAAGTAGTTTCTTCTTTACTCGGGTTATCAATCTTTCACCAATTTCTTACCTTTATCAACCTCACTACTTTAATTACAAACCCAGTTTTACATTCTTATGGAGATTCTCTCGTTAGTTTTCCCCTTATAAACTAAATAATTCTTATCTCCTTTACCATTTATACCTGCCTCATTCCGATGGTTGCTATGCTATTTTCTCCTAAAATGGCGGAAAAACAAATCTTGGCCTTCGTCTTAGGTTGCTTCCAAATTAGAACGTACCATAGAAGAGTGATTTGCTACTTCCCTACGCAGCAGTCTTCCCTAGAAACGTTTAGAAGCAAAAGGCGCAGTGAAAACTACATTGGGCCTCGTCTAATTGAAGCTTGGGATAAGACGTTTCTCTCATGTTGATTCATCCCTTTATGATACAATCCACGCATACACAAAACCACACCCAACTAATGTCAGTTCTGTTCATGTGTGCGTGATTTGGACGACATCTGAGTGTAAAGCTTCGTGGTAAACCCACTTCATTGAACTGGGGTATCCCTTGAATGGTCATCTGGACAACAATTAAGTGAATTTGCAAATCAACATGTGTGTCTCTGCAACTTGACTTACGCATGCAGACACAGATCCACTATGTTTACACATTGCATAAAATTGACTGCTAACGCACATTTCCACTCTTCAACGGTGCAGTGATTTAGACTTATACACATAATCGCTCGTAAATCCATTCTCAACATATGTACACAGTGCACACATTTACCCATAAACCTTTCTACACCCACATAACTCCTCTCCAATGTACGAGCACAATGCACAAATGCTTCTTCACTCACATACCCCCTCTCCAACATTATTTCACAATACAAAATTTTACACATATACGCTTACCTATTCACATAGCTAAGTTTCAGCATGCGTGCTCAGGGCATATATTTACACATATACATATTTCCATTCACGTAGACATGTACAAACCCTCGTTTCTTCGGGATATAGATTGGGCATCCTCGAAATAGTGGGCGCGCGTGTGTGTGTGTGTGTGTAAGTGAGTCTGGGGGTAGTTCATGTACCAAATAAAGGTAACACTACCCCGAGCAAGAGAAGAAACGAACGAGATTCCGGCTCTGATAAGGCACCCAGACGGCACTCTTTGGCATTCATTAAAGAGGAGAGTGCTTGGCATCCTCAGAAGGACTCAAAGTCGGGTCCAGGTTTATTGTGGGGGCTTGAATCTCGAACTATTCGACACATATATGGCACCAGGATGCAGGGTTTGGTAGGCTTCGCCAGAGCAGGATGGGATGTAAGTATATATGTTATGGTGAGAGAGCTAAGTGGAGAAGATGGGCATGAATTAAAAAAGTGAAGCAGTGGATGAATAAATGGAGCAAATAAGGTAACTATAAATGGTCAGCAGAATTTGGGGCAGATAATGATATGTAGGTATTGATGTAAGACAATGTGGATGTGTATAAAACGAATGTACAGAAGAAAGTTGAGAAAAGAGATACTGTGGAAGAGAAATCCGGATGAGAGTGAATTGGATCATTGGAAAAAGGTAATATGTAAACTTAAAAATGAAGATGAAAAAGTGAAAAAAAACATGTAAAAAAATCTGAATATACGACCTAAAGCAATACTGCATGATGCGAAAGTGAAGGCCAACATCGAAGATGTTGAAAAAGTGGATGCTGAATAGGTGAGGGTAAAGAGCGGTTGTTAAATTAAGTTTCGGTGAAAGTAAATGCAACAATGAAGATGATGGATTTGTATTAATTTGTAACAATTATTAATAAAAGAGTGTAAGGGAAAGGGAAAGGTAAAAGGAAGATACGGGGCTGAATGTTCGTTGAGAAATATCTTTTAAATACAGAAAAATATATAATTTTGGTATTAAAAGTGAATTCCCTCAGCTCCATTTTCGAAATACATTAATTTCTCTACCGCTAAATATTTCCTCAAATTAATTCCCGATTAAAACATATTAAGAGAGAGAAAAAGAGAGAGAAAAGAAAGCATTTAGTTAAAAGAGTTAATCAAACCTGGTAGTTCGGCTCCATGGTTTTGAGAACTTGGCTCTATCTGCCACTTTTAGGTCCAGTCTTTCCGTTTCACTTTGTGGATCTTTATTTGTTCGCAACAGTCGGTTTATTTGAGGGAGATCTAATTGTGTGAATATGTGTCACTGGTCATCAGGAGCAATTAATGTGTTAACGCTCGTCAAATAGCTTAATTTGAGTGTGACGAATAACGAGGGGAAGAGAGAACCATTATTCGGGGGAATACTATGGGGGAATGTATAGAGAATAACCATTGAAAAGTAATTGCAAACAAACTCAAGAGAGAAATGAGATTGTCCAACTAGCTCCCTCCAACCTCATATAAGCTAATTAAATGTGTATTTCTTATCCTAAATGAAAATTGTCGAATCAACTATGAGGCCATGCAGACATTTGCGATGGATGTCCAGGTCGCAAGGAATATGATGTTCAATTGACTAGAAGAGGAGGTGATATAGTGTGGCGCAAGAAACTGTAAGGGTTAGATGGGGATACCCGTCGACCTTACTTTGGGGTAAAGTTGGTAAAGCTGAAGTATTATAATCTCGAATTGTTTTGAAATGACAAATGAGGTTTCAATATATGGAAAGGACTGGTAAAAAGGATAAATTCCATTGCAAAAAAACTACTCCTAGTTATCATTAATAGAAGTTATGAAAATAGATATATTAGTCAGAAATCCATAATCCTCGCGATTGTAACATATCTCATACCTACACAAGTGAAAACGCACCGCGTCCTGTGGCGCGTCCTACGCGCGAGGAGCACGAGTAGGCCACTTAGCCACAATGAACGAGGAGGGGCACAACCTAAATCTTTTAAGAGCTCCAAGCAAAAACATCACAAGCGAATCGCCAGAGGTCTTTTATATGTTTCCCCCCTCACCACTTGGGGTCACATTTGATTCGAAAGTATCCAAAGTAACACTAAAGCCCTCGTATGAGTTTGGTAAGGCATTCCTCAGAGAACCCTCGTCGAGGTGGAAAACTTGTACGTTCGCCATTGAGATCTCTGGAACAGCAAAGACAAGCTTCCTTCTTCAGTTACCGCTCACATATTTGTCTTAGAAATCAATCTCAAGCCACAATTAATCAAGTATACAATATAGTAACCGAAGAATCAATTTAATACACTTATATAAAATTGGATGTAGACAATCATTCATCCAGATCAGATCTCACTTCTCTCTGGCAAGGAGGATTTTTCCGATTCAAAATGTACTTGCACTTAATCAGATCTTGTCACTCGCCCTTGCACGAATAAATTGACTCGGTTATTTTTATTCCATTCCAATCAGTAATCGACCCGCATTAAAATTACTTTCCATCTATCGTGGCACCAAAGAGGTTATTTTTATAATAAAGTCCTCAAAATGAGTATGGTTTGATACCTTGCCATGGTTAGAACTTGAAGAAATCTTGGACCGAACAAGCCCAGGAGTCTTTCAATGACAATTCTACTTTCCCCAAGTCACAGGATCCCTGATGATCCTATGTGAATCGCAAACATTTATGCTGAATCCGGAGATACTAATACGTGCAAGCCAGAGCGACCTTACATTCATAGTACCTTGTCCGACTGACTCAGCCATTCAAGGTGGTGATGAATTCGTGCAGCAAACCAACAGCCAACTACACCTCTCCATGACAAAGCAAGAGTGTGAACTTTCCCACACTGAATCGGATTACTCTTTCGCAAGTAACGCGACACCAGTATTTTTTTTTATCTCTCAGTGCAAGTTCTTCTCCAGCAGAGTCGCTGGATCTATAAATTTCCCGCGCACTCTAAAGGCAAATCGCGCAGCAATTCATGCATTAGTGATCACAAAAAAATGCCACGGCACCATGCCCCGCAAATCGCTCAGCGCCAGCAGCACCATCCATTTAGTAACAGCGTACCACGCCATCAAATCCCAACCGGCACAAATCACTCCGCAGACCTGAGCAGCAACCTTAACTCTGTCAAGAAAGGACGCTCAAGTCACATGGGCATCATTGCAACCGTATTAGGTGGTCCAAATTTAGCCAAAGGCATACCAGTCTTCAGATGAAAACCAAGTGGGTAAGTTGGATCTTAAATTACAACACCTCATATCTAACAATAGTTGGACTATGAAAAGCCGCTCAGAAACCGTTGTTAGCCTTTCTTCGCAAGAACTTGACGAAACTACCAAGACTGACCTCGGATTCGGTTTGAGCTTTTCCATTAGCTCCAATCCATCGACTGTGCCAATCACTAAAGGTTTGCCAATTTAGAAAAATCAGTTGACATCCCAGTTAACTTTTTTCTATTGCGAAAGGTTATGTTTACCAATGTTTAGCTATGCCTAACCATATAATTACCCTTTGCGTTTTCGTCGTGCTTTAATTCCCATTCGCAATAATCCCTTCATACACATTACTAAGGGAGATAAATTAGGTGCAGTTGTAACTATGGATAAAGTGTCTTGTATTGATTAAATGAATTTACTCTTATTATCAAACTAGCAAAGATACCCGGTGTTGCCAGGCCTAAAAAAAATATCTTGAAAAAATTAAATTTTCTGCATGAGTTAAATTACGCAATTAAAAGTTGGTAGGTGTAAAATATAAGGTTTATTTTAATTATGAATAATAGAGTCGTGTATTATGAAGGACTACCAAAAAACGATTTTCACATTACAGTAGTGCGACAGGGCAAGCAAGCGGGTGGGTGAGCAGGCAAACGTGAGTACGCGGATGGAAGCCACAAACTTTAAAGTGCGCCTAAAGCAGATGGGCACGAGTTTTAACTAAATATATAAATTTTCGAGTCTAGGGTATGCTGATAATATGTATTATGGCGTTATTTAATCATTGCAGTCGCATAATTGGTCTGGCAAATCTTAATTTTTCCACGGGCAATGTTGATGTTTTAATTGCAACTCATAGCCGCGATTACTTCCCCCCCCGAAAAACTAGAAAAGATAAAAATTCAAATTTAACCTAACCTAACAACGAGGTAGCTCCACTTTTTCGAAATCTGAGTAGCCTATGTTACTTCCCGGGTCAAGCTACCCCTATTGGTGACCTTTGTTGGCCTTCAAGGTTGTTCTAAGTGGCCTTCTATAGCGGTTATATACATACATACAAACAGACTTTCGGAAATATATATTAGATGACGACTTCACTTATGTTCTCGTAATAAAAGACCCGATGATCCAAGTCAAGAGTGTTTTTCATAAGAAAGTTGGTTCCCACCTTAAACATTTTCCTGAGTTAATTGCTAAATTTAAATGTACAACGCCTTTTTGCCGTACTTATATAATCTTGGTAAAACTCATAAGTCGAATAATCCAATGTGTCTTATTATTTATAAGTTCTGTAGGCTCAGTTTCTTATTCTTTGTCTAAATGGCTTACATCATTCCTTACTCCCCTCGTTGGTACTAGGCGTGGATTCAGGGGAGGGGGGGTGTAAAGGGCTAAAGCCACCCTTCCCCCAAAACAATTTTAGACCCGTTTATGTTTATATTATTTTTTAAGTAATACTTGTATTTTGCTATTCAGAAAGAGTTATCTAATAATATAGAATACATATAAAAACAGTTGCGATCGAATGTATCTTATATGATACATGTCTAAATTACAGGTAAATCTCAAAAATAATGATTAAATTCAGTATTATACTTTAGCTGACGTCTAAAAACTATAATAAATCAACATTCATAATTTTCTGAAATGGGGGGAGAAATCACATTTGAGAGAGTTAGTGTTCCCTCTTGTGTAAGATATTGTTATTTATTATCAATGTTGTGTAAGATAATCATTATTAATCCTCAATGTCCTTTTCTCAGACTACTCAGAGGGAGGAATTCAGGTCAGACCCCCAATTTTTTATCTTGGATCTGCCACTGGTTGGTACCATTTCTTAATCTCACCTTATTGATAAACTTAACTTAATTCCTTACTCCAGTAACTTCACTCTTTTTAGTTTTGATGTATGTTCACTGTATACCAAATTACCTGTTGACGATCTTTTTCCCATTCGTTGTTGATGAATTACATCATGTAAATATCCCTCTGCCCTTTAATATTTTCATTCACCTTATCTCCATTTGTACTAAAATAATTTTAGTTTTTCTTCAATCGTAAAATTTACCTACAAAGTTCGGCTTAGCTATGGGAAATTGTTTATCACTTGTCCTTTCAAATTTATATATGGTGTTTTTTGAGACTACTCTCTTTCCTACTATTCTCGAATTTCCCATTATTTGGTTAAGTTAAATATACAATATCATTTGCATAGGTGGACGTTATCGCGATAACGATATCGGGTTATCCGATATTTTTTTCCGCGTTATCGATTAATCGGTATCGTCGATACTTTTGGTTCCAAACCAGCGATAATCGATAATTTGAGTTCAGTTTTTGGTTCTAGTTTAGCACAAGGGCGAGCCGCGCGTGCTTTGGAGGCAGAAATAGGTAGGTCCGAGCTGTGAGGAGGATCCTCAAAACCTATAAGGAGATGAAGGAGAGCCTCACCAGGTAAGAAACTAAGAAACAGTATTCAAATATTCTAAATATTGTATTATAAAATAACGCTATATATAGTCAATAATCAATATTGTATTATAATTTTGGATTCATCGATTATCGATTTATCGGTTATCGCGCCCACCTATGATCATTTGTGTATAGCCTATTTCTAAAGCTGTACATGATTTCCTCAATGACCTTAATTCTTTGGTTTCTTCTATCAAATTTCGCCTCGCACTTGAGAATAATAGGGTCTTTTCGTTTCTCGAGCTTTTAATTCACAGAATTCCAACCGGCTTTAAATTTTCATTCTATCGCAAGCCTATCAAATACAGATATTATATTGGTCATTGTGACAAAGTCAAACATTCTGTATCTAATTCAAATGTTTCTCCGTCCCTTACCGATTGTCAGAACGGAATTCCTGGATATTTAGTTTTCCAAAGTCTTTTAAATTGGTAACAACCTTTGTTACCCTCATAAATTTCTTGCTACATGCTAAAACTCTGCAAAAAAACAACAATTTTATAGAACTGAAACCTCTCCTGCATTTAATTATAAGTATTCCCATGTTTTACCTTACTCTGATGCCTTTTCCGTTCTTACCCGTCGTATACATTTTTATAATATTTTTGTTGTATTTATATATGAGACAACTATGTACAAAAGCACTACTTGGGGCAAACTGGAAAATCATTAACTTTCCGTTTAAACTAACATAAATACAATTTAAGAAGAGGTGAATATAATAGTGTTTACTTTGTTAATTTATCTAAAAATGATTAGCTTATGAATTGGGATTTTGTGAAATTTATTTACCATTCGAAGACTAAGTTAAGCGTAATATTGTTAAATCTTCTTCATTACTACTTCGAATTTTAATATTTCTCCGAGTTTCTTGAAACTTGATCCGATCATAAAAAGAGCTCATTTTAAATTGAATTGTCTATTATAACCCATAGTTCTTTCCTTATTTTGTGCTAATTGAATTACAAATGTATATTTGTGCCTCTTTGTATTCATATTTTATGTGACGTGGCCATTTCAATTTATCTGTCCTTTTCTCTCTCTGGTATTTAAGTGAATATTTTTATCTATATGATTTTACCCTTCATGTACCTGCTATTAATCCCTCTTCTTGATATTTTTTTCATTTAAAATTTTGTCTCTTTATCCACGCCCTCTGTTTATTTACCTTTTCGTTTTGGTATGCGTAGCTGGAGGGTGGCGTACTTTTACCAATTATATAACGATGATTGATCTTTGAGAATAAACTGAATAATGTTCCAAAGTACTTAGTATTTGTTTTGAGTTTTTCCTGTGGGCTCTGTTTGCATATATATATATATATATATATATATATATATATATATATATAGGATGGAGACATGAAATATAGACAGCTTATACAAATAATTCTATATATATTTACATACCATTAATTAATTACTTTCCTTTAGGTTATTTCAGGATTAATTAAATTTTGTTAAGTGAAGTGGAAATTCATAAAAAACAAAACTCATTTACAAATATGACTGAAAAATATGAAGCAATCGAGTACCTGTATAAAAAGCGGGAGGACAGCCGGCGATATTTTCAAAATGTTGAGCTCCATTATGAGCGGATCTGGGAGTTTTAAATCTCTCAAACGACTTAAAGAGACAGTCAGTTGTCTTCTCAGTGTAAGGACCACCATTCTCCGATCAGTGAGAGGTCCATCTTATATCAAGAACGCGATCAACAAGATCAGGCCTAATTCAAGGAGGAGTGCCAAACAAATTGATCTGGAGGCCAACGTGAGCCATGGACCATGCAAAAATTGCTGAAAGATGATCTGAAACTTCGTTGATTGAAGATAGCTAAAGGACATCTGTTTTCCAATCCAAAGCTGCTTCTTCAAGGGATTCTTTGTATCTCACAGCCACCAGTTATGTGGGCGAATGTATAGTTATTCAGTGTCCAGGCTACCCACAACCCACATTCATCGTGTTTAGGTACAAAATAAAAATAAGATTCCCTTTGAACAACTAATATCTTTCAAGAAGCAGAGGCCAGCTTTGGTGATGGTGTGGGCGGGCGTAACATCAACGGACCAAAAAACACCTCTCATATTCATTGAATTAGAGTAAAGATGAATCACCATGTTTATTTGATGTTGAAAAAGAAAGTCATGGGTGGATGCCACCAAGGAATTTTTAGTTCAACCCTTCAAAAAGAAGGGAGCAACTTTACACACAGCGGAAAAAAAGTTAAAAGATTAGTACTAGGCAAATTCGAAAGAGTTTTGTTTGAAGGAAATTTGGCCTCCCATTTCGCCAGATTTGAACCCCATGGACTTTTGAGTGTGGCCGATGCTTGAGCAGAAGGCCTGTACCAAATCTCATCAATCTCATCAGTGTCGAAGTTCTTGAGTGCAATGTGGAAAAACACTGGGAGGAAATATTAGCTGCAACTCTGCATGCCAATTATGGTCGGATCATAGCTAGACTTCGTTGTTATCCGCATCGACACAAAAGGAGATACAATTGAAGATTAGTTAGATCATCTTGGAGCATATCATATTTTCCGTTTTAGTATAAGCATTATGTAATATTGCATTTTGTTATAAAATTAATTAAAAAAATATGTCTACATTTCGTGTTTCAACCATATATATATATATATATATATATATATATATATATATATATATATATATATATATATATATATATATATATATATATATATATATATATATATATACAGTGGCGGCAACAAAAAAAGTGACATTGAATATTGGCAATAGAAATCGATACATAAAATCGCTTTCACGATTTTACTTGCCAACAAGCCAATGAAAGGGGGCGGGGCTTATGCCACGAGTGGATGACTCTCCTGAGCTAAGACAACAGAACTGCGCTTTATTGGAACTCACTGTCTCGTTTGAGCTCGTACAGTGAGGTTTTAGTGTACAACGCTCCAGCGTGCTGATTTCCTGCATTTGTGCCTACATTTGACGTGCTATAACTTCTGTGCAAGGGGATACAATGGGGCGGAAAAAGCTTTCTATGACAGAGAAAAGCCGTGCCTTGACCCTATTAGAGCAGGGAAAGTCTTTTATTGATGTAGCAGCAGATTTAGGAACCTCAAGAAATACGATTTATCGCCTAAAACGGGCAGCTGAGTTATTGCCACCAGGTACCATACCAAAGAGGAAGGATGGCACTGGTGCAGCTAGGAAGACATCTCCAAGGACTGATAATATCCTAAGGCGTGAAGTGATGTCAGACCCTTCTGTAACCTCCGCTTCAATCAAGAAAAAACACCCAGACCTTCTCCAGAACGTCGCCCTCAGGACCATCCGTCATCGCTTACAGAAGGACTTAGGCCTACCGGCTCGCCGCGCTGCCAAGAAGCCACTTCTTACCAAGGCTATGAAGATGAAAAGGCTCAATTTTTGCAAGACCTATAAACATTGGACAGCTGCCCATTGGAAGAAGGTGATGTTCAGTGATGAGAGCACCTTTAGGCTGGTCAGAGGAGAGTCAAAGATCGTGCGTCGTCCCAGCAATGTGTCTCGGTATGACCCAAAATATACCGTGAAAACTGTGAAGCACCCTGATAGTGTGATGGTGTGGGGTGCCTTTAGTGGAAACAAGGGCAGAGGAGGTCTGTACTTCCTTCCCAAGAATGTAACCATGAGGGGGACTAACTATCTCGAAGTTTTGAAGCAGCACATGCTGCCATTTTGGGAAATTCATCGGTGTGAATTTTTCATGCATGATGGTGCCCCTGCTCACAGGTCCCAGTTAGTAAAAAGGTTCTTCAATGATAATAATATTAGTGTTTTGGAGTGGCCTGGTAATTCCCCGGACCTAAATCCTATTGAGAATGCTTGGAATCTGATGAAATCCAAAGTTCAAGAGACAGCATCCGGCAGCATCAAGGACCTGATAGAATCACTGAAGAAGATCTGGGTTACAATCGACCCCACCTACTTCGCAAACCTCGCTGAATCAATGCCCAATCGACTCAGAATGGTCATCAAGTGCAAGGGCAACATGACCAAGTATTAACTTTCATGAAATATTCATAATAAAATATGTAAGTTACATTTTTCTGTTTCATTTTCCCCGAATTGTCACATGTCACTTTTTTTGTTGCCGCCACTGTATATATATATATATATATAATGTCCTGCTCAAAAATTTTGAGACTAATATATTTTTTCTTAAATGAAAATGAATAGAACTATTCAAACGTCACATTTTGTTTTAGTATTTTTGTATCATAACCTAAATGTTAAATATACGTATAAAAAAATAGATCTCAAACCCATTTTATTAATAAATACAGTCTATTGATACGCGCTGTCAATATTTAAAAATGAAATCCCGTGTTTTTCAGCACTGCTTCAATTCTGACATGCTGAAAACAAAATGTGTGATGGTATCTTTACAGCTATTGTTCCATGTTTGTTCAATAAGCATCCGTAACTGCTCACAATTGGGTGGCTTCTGTTTATATACCCCCAGTTTGATTATCGCCCATAAATTCTATATTAGCTTCAAATCTGGCAAATTTCTGGTCAAGTTCCCAAAGTTTCCATGTAATTTTCAGCCAAGAACTTTGATATTGCTTTTGTTTGTGAAAAGTTGCACCATCATGTTGAAAAATATAGTTATCATCTTCAAGTTGGTCTTGAACTGTTAGGAAATGTTGCTGATGAAGCACGTTTTTGGTACCACTTTGAGTTCATGCAGTTTTCTTAGGCAAAATTCTTAGTGTTCCAGTTCTCTTAGATGAGAGGCAACCATGACATGGAGAATGTTCACATGTTTCACCGTGGGCCTGACACAGGACTCTTGAAAGCTTAACTTCTTCTCCTCCTAACGAGGGATCTTCCAGAATCTCCAAACAAGCGGAAAGGAGCTTCATCAGAGAATATCACTTTGCCTCATTTTTCAACACTACATTATTTATTTTTCTTACAAAAGTAGAGTCTATTTGTAAGGTTTTTCTTGATGAGATGAGTCTTCTTCGCAGCCTTTCTTTGCTTGAGATCTTTGTCGAAAAGTCCACGCCTGACTGAGCGCGCTGAACCGTTCACAACTGCTTATTTCCAATCGTGAGCAATGTTAGCACCGGAGGCAACTCGATCCGACCTTAAGATAAGGCGATCTTGGCATTAATTTTAAGCTCTAGGGCGTCCATAAGACTTCTCCACAGGAGTGTAACCAGTCTTTTTAAAGTCATTAATGATATTAATGATCGTGCTCATTGATGCAACACCCTTAGAAACTATCTCCTTGAATTTCAGACCACTTTGGTGAAGAGAAACAATAGCTGCACGCTTTTCTTTGGAAAAAAAAAACATTTTTGAAATTGAAAAAGATTCAAACATTATTTTCACAAAATATATTACGAAATGGATTATAATTCCATACCATTCATTAACATCTGGTTGTCAACATTTTACTTTTTTGATCGAATAGCAAAGCTCCAGGGACTAAAGCTCATCTCCTACAGTAACAGAACCAGAGCGCGACTTTGGATTCAGCGAAGAAATACACTCTTTTTTTTCTTATTATTTTTGAAACGCTGCAAATATTTAAGTCTTAGAATAATAATTATTATAATATCTCTCTCTCTCTCTCTCTCTCTCTCTCTCTCTATATATATATATATATATATATATATATATATATATATATATATATTGAGAAAAATTATTGCATTAACGCAATTAATTATGCGGTTAAAAGGCTATTTTGAGCTCCTTCCGAGGGCTCTGAAGAAGACTGTGTTTGCCAAAAAATAGCCTTTTAACCGCATATATATATATATATATATATATA
Organism: Ceratothoa steindachneri; assembly: GCA_963969495.1. Lineage (NCBI taxonomy): Eukaryota > Metazoa > Arthropoda > Malacostraca > Isopoda > Cymothoidae > Ceratothoa > Ceratothoa steindachneri. The sequence goes on along the minus strand of OZ018330.1, from coordinate 143,841,600 downwards.
TATATATATATATATATATATATATATATATATATATATATATATATATATATATAAAGGGTCTTTCAATAAGGTCGCTCGATTTTTAAATGTAAATAAAACAAGTTGTGTGTGATATATGCAATCAATTTATTTAAAATTTGAAAGTGCATTTTAAGGCATTAAGTGGAGAATATGACGTCCTTCAAATGTCCGCCGCGGCTTTGCTTGGTGGAACGTATTCGGGAGGCTCAATTTTCGATGACTTTGTCACATAAATCTGGCTGAATTTGCTGGATGGTGTTCGTTATGTTGACTTTGAGGACATCAACTGTTTTCGGATTATTCGCATAGACCTGCGATTTAAGGTAGCCCTTAAGAAAGTAGTCTAATGGCGTTAAATCGCATGATCTCGGTAGCCAGTTGACGTCGCCACCGCGCGAGATGACCCTGCTCTGAAATCGCTGGTGCAAAATTTCTATCGTGGCGTGCGCAGTGTGGCACGTAGCGCCGTCCTGTTGGAACCACATGTCGTCAATATCTATATCAGGCATATATTCCAGTTGAGGCCACAAGAAGTTGTTTATCATCGATCTGTAGGTCTCGCCGTTGACGGTTATGGCAATCCCATCTTCGTTCTCAAAAAAATACGAACCGATTATTCCGTTAGACGAAAATCCGCTCCAAACAGTGACTTTGTTAGGATGCAATTGGTGCTGGTGTATCTCATGTGGATTAGTTTGTCCCAAATCCGACAATTTGCTTGTTCACAAATCCATTCATCCAAAAATGGGCCTCGTCGCTGAAGATGATTTTGGGGGGAAAATTTGGGGCAACTTCCAAATGCTCTAGAGTCCAATCAGCGAACACACAGCCGTTGTCTATTGTCGTTTACCTTAAGTTCCTGGGTAAGTTGGATTTTGTACGGGTGCAGACCCAGGTCCCTACGCATAATTAGACAAACTGAAGTCGCACAAAGGATAAGTTCTTGTGAACGATGAGAAATTGACTGCCTCGGATTTTTCTGTACACTCTCATTTACGGTAGCGATGTTTTCAGCAGACCTTGCGTTCCGGCGACGTACGGCTGTTGGCTGATTGTTGATCGACCCTTTTGACTCGAATTTGGCCACCAAGCGTCGAACAGTGGACTCGGCAGGACGATTGTGGCGAGGGTAGAAATCACGTAATGCGCGGAACGTTTGTCGAACGGAGCACTGATTTTGATAATACATTTGATGATTTGCACATGATGTTCAACGCTATAACCTTCCATCACTGAACAGTTCACAGTGAGGTTGCCAGATGTCACTTTAACAACATGGCCACTATCGCCTAACAAAGCTCGAGCGTCCTTGTTGAAAGACCCTTTATATATATATATAATATATATATATATATATATATATATATATATATATATATATATATATATATATATATATATATATTCCTTTCCTATGGCTAATAACATTACATGTAGAGATAGCATGCAAAGGTTAAAAAAACACACCATTCCACCTTTTCTTACTTTAGTCAGATATATTATGATCCCCTAACACAGAAACACACACACTCACACACATACACACAGAGAATATTCATCCTCATCAGTGGTTCAGTCTGTTTTGATCACCCAAGCTTGTAAGAACAATGATGATTTCCCTTTGGCCGCACGCAGAGATGACTGAAGACTTGCAATTTGGTTTTAAGTTTCACTTTTTCTTGTTTCTGCAGGTTAGTTATTCTCTGCTGCTCCATCCTAAACCTAATAATGAAGGTTGAACGACCGTGATGGGGCCCTCTCTCTCACACACTCTCTTATTTCTTCGAAAATTCCTAGCTTGGTAAATAAATGACGTAATTTGCCTTTCTTTTGTGCGTGCGTGCAAATAGACGTACATTTGCATGTCGCATGTCTGTACTCACGTGTAGGTGTATATCCATGTAGCCTTTGTGTGCATGTGTGCTTTTAATCTGTCCTACTTGTATCCATGTGGGGGCAAGGGAAAACGCAGGGGACACTAAGAAAGCGATTGTTTTTCGTTAAAGCGATCGGTTCGTAGAGGAACAAACAAACAAGGGTATAGATAAATGTGAAGGAGGTACATGCTAAAGAGACTCGTAAAAATGCGACGCTAAATAAAAGATAAAGGAGATAAGAGTCGAAGATATAAATTCCCGGCCACAACATAAAAACAAGACCTGGTAAGCTTTTCTCTGTACTTTTTTACACAGTTCTGGATTACGGGAGACATTTAAAGGCTTTCCAGGAGGCGTTTAAATTTACCTAACAACCTACAAGTGTGACTGGCACCTGTAATCTATCAGGGGGACAAAATTTGGACAGATAACAATGAAAATTAAATAATGGCAGAAATTCGAATAGCTAGTATATATATATATATATATATATATATATATATATATATATATATATATATATTATAAAGAGGCCATGTTGGATATAGTAATTGTTATATTTGACAGCATGTTTTAGTTTCTTGATAACTTTCATAAATGATTATCCCTTAAAAGAGGGGGGGGGGCCATAAATATCATTTTAAATCATTATTTAATATTCTCCCGAGGCGCCTTTCAATCACATTGGTCATCTTCAGGGGCTATACTGATAAATTTAAAGAATTTCGGCTCTATAAATACATATTATATGTAAATATTTTACAAGATTTTGAGGAGTAACATAGAAAAAATAAACTTGAGATCAAAATGAAAATTCTTTGAATTTAAATAGTTTCATTTTAAATTCAAAAATTTTCATTTTGATCTCAAGTTTATTTTTTCTATGTTACTCCTCAAAATCTTGTAAAATATTTACATATAGTATGTATTTATAGAGCTGAAATTCTTTAAATTGATCAGTATAGCCCCTGAAGATGACCAATGTGGTTGAAAGGAGCCTCGGGCGAATAATAAATAATGATTTAAAATGATATTTATGGTCCCCCCCCCCCTCTTTTAAGGGATAATCATTTATGAAAGTAATCAGGAAACTAAAAAATGCTGTCATATATATATATATATATATATATATATATATATATATATATATATATATATATAAATGTCCAAGGAAATGGAAATTGGTAACACAACCGGAAAAAATGCTAAGGAGAATATTACATGAACCAATGAAAGCTTAAGAAGGAAAATGGAAGATGTACATCTCCCATTTTCCTTCTTAAGCTTTCATTGGTTCATGTAATATTCTCCTTAACGTTTTTCCGGGTTTTGTTACCAATTTCCATGTTCTTGGGCCTTTAAATACATCCATAATATCACGAGTCATGTGATTTTCAATTATTACAAATATATATATATATATATATATATATATATATATATATATATATATATATATATATATATATATATATACGATACATACATACCAATTACCCTCAATTTGAACAGCACTGGGCTTAATCTCCCTATTAGCAGAACTAGACAAGGCTAAATCTAGCAGTAGAAAAAAGGGGACAAGAAGTGTTGGATGTTGGAACATTTGGTAAAATTGGAGGCGTGAGGGAGATTACCCTCAAATTTGAACAGCACTGGGCTTAATCTCCCTCACGCCTCCAATTTTACCAAATGTTCTAACCTCCAACACTTCTTGTCCCCTTTTTTACTGCTAGATTTAGCCTTGTCTAGTTCTGCTAAGAAATCAATACCTAAACTATAGCCCGAAACACTATATTGAAACACATTTTAAGTTAAAGTTAATAGATATTTCAACAATTTATGTTTACATTTGGCTTTTTATTATTTATTTTAAAATCCAGTTCACTAAATATAAAAATTAAATGGATTTATGGCAATTATCAAATAACGGCCCGCGAGTCTTTTAAAAGCTATCGATTAGGTCCGCCCACCGAGAAGACTGCCAGCACACTCCTGGTACAATGTGTTTGCGGAGATAAGACCACCAACAGCTTCGTTCGTGGCCATCTTTGCATTCGTCTGCTCTAACGTATATATCTACGCGAAAACACAAACTGGTATGTATGGAAGTGTAAATGATAGATCTGTACGTCCGTGTGCATGCCCACGTGACTTAGGGTTTTTAAAACCGACTAGTCAAAGACAATGGGATTTGTGTCCACAGAAAGGACCGTCAGAGGATTGAACATCTTGACAAGATGACCCTAAATCAAAAAGTGGAGAACAGATAAAGAAAAAGTAATGACAAGCTTGGAAGGGAGGAGGGATTTCGTTAAATAACCCTAGGTTGTAAAGGCAAAGGAGGACAGAACACGATTGAAAATTGGTAATTGTAACAATTTTAAGAATACCTTGTTTAATCTAATTGGGGTAGGATGGCCAGCAGTATAAATAATAATTGTCGAGGTTTTAACATCAATCTGCACTCTACTTTGTGGGTCTTTTATTTTCCAGTGGAAACATACAGTTTATTGTGATATCCGAATCGCAAGTATATACAGTGGTTGCATTGGAAATCTATACATTTTACCGCATCACAAATATATACATTAGAAAATGCTTATAGGCTTTAGATTTGTTCTTACAACAAATTTAGTGGGAAGAACTTGTGATAACGTCAGAGATGGAGTAGGCTTTAGCGACATACGAGGAGCGGTCAATAAGTTTTGCGAATCGGTAGGGCAAAACAGAGGAAGGAGAATGACTGTTTGTGGGGGTGTTAGGAGATGTTATGACAAGTCAGGACCTGCAACCGCACGCTCCGGCCTCGTCTATTTAAGAAGCAGTAGCTGATCGCAGATTGTCAGTCACAAACTTTTCAACAATAGAGAAGGTTGAGCACCGCGCAGTGATCAAATATTTAACCAAGGAAGGCAAGAATGCAAAAGAGATCCATGAAGGCATGGTTGCAGTGTACACCGACACCAGCCTTTCCTATGCAACCATTACTCGCTGGAATAGGAAGTTCCGCCATGGTCGTGAGTCCCTTGAAGATGACCCCCGCCCAGGATGCCCGTCAGACGTTACCAACGAGGACAATGTGGCCCGTGTGGAGAGGATCATCCTCGAAAATCGACGGGTGAAGGTCGGAGAAATCGAGCGAGAACTTGGAATATCACATGGAAGTGTTATCAACATCATCCACGGCAATTTGGCCATGACCAAGGTCTCTCTGCCCGTTGGGTCTCTAGAAACCTCACACCCCATGATCGACTTCAACGTCGTCAAAGTCCACAAGGCCAGAGTTGCACAAGCTGCCCTGCGCGATTGCGGATTCGAGGAGCTCAACCATCCCTCCTACAGTCCAGATCTGGCGCCTAGCGACTACTTTTTATTCCGCCAGCTCAAGGCTGCACTGTGTGGACGCCGGTTTGGGGACAATGAAGATGTCCAGCTCGCCGTCCAGGAGTGGATTGAACAGTAGTCGGGAGATTTCTGGTTGTTGGGAATTCCAAACCTCAGGGACAAGTGTCGCAAGTGCATTGGAGTCGAGGGTAGTTATATTAAAAAATAATAAAATACTTTTCCTCATATCTCGTTTCCTTATATCCGAATTGCAAAACTTATTGACCGCCTCTCGTACATACCATCGGCAAACCGTAGCTCAGTGCTAGGTCAGAGCTAACTGAGAAAGGTTGTCCTCGGGCATTTTTTTGAGTGTTATTTTTTTTACGCCAAATTTGACGCCCTATAACTTCGTTCCTTAAAGTCAGAATAGGTCTATCTAAACTTTCCATGGTATATAAAGGTAGCACCTTGGCATTATTAGAAAAGAGCATGTGTGTGATACGTTTTGCCGCAGACCTTAAAGTCACGCATATGGCTATTTACAACCTGCGGAAAGCAGCCGAGTCAGTACCTCGAGGGACAGTACCAATTAGGAAAACGAGTGTACAAACTGACAACTTAATGAAACGATAAGTCATGTCCGACCCATCTATAACTGCTTCAGAAATCAAGAAAAAGCATTCCAAACTCCTGGAGGACGTCGCTATACGAACGATCCAGCAACGCCTCCATAAGGATTTGAAATTCCCTTGTCGCCGCGTCTTGCCAAGAAACCCCTCCTCACCGAATGCATGAAACGGGAAAAGCTGAAGTTCTACAGGAAATATTTTCACTGGACCCCTGAGCAATGGAAAAAGGTAATGTTCAGGGATGAATCCACATTCAGGCTGGTCAGGAGTGCATCAAAGACAGTACGTCGTCCGAGTGGGGTTTCGTGGTTTGACACCCAAAACACCATCAATTCTGTGGAAGTGTTATATTATCATTTCCTGCATCTCTGGGAAATACATAAGTGTAGCACATTTCAACATGATAGCGCCCCTGCCCACAGGTCCATGGCAATAAAAACTTTCTTAAAAACAATAATATTAGTATTTTACAGTGGTCTGGTAACTTTCCAGAACCCATGGAACATAAAAAAACGAGATTGTGAAGGAACGTCCTTCAAACATCCAAGTAATGAAGGAGACACTGAGGAAGTTGAGTTGTGAGTCGGTATGGACGCCCAATACTTCGATAACCTGGCAAGTTGTATGCCACAGAGACTGGATATGGTCATTAAACATAGGGAAATGTGACAAAATACTATCATGTGAAAATAAAAGCCTCTAAGTTGAATTTACTTGTTTTATTAGCCTAAAATTGTAGATGTATGTATTTCCAATGCGACCACTTATAAGGTATTGTAGCCTCCGTAAAGTCGACCAAAATCAGTACTACATGGAGCAATTAACCACACTAGATGTGGTTTAACTTCGCTCAAATTAAAAGCGGTGTTTCCCATGACCAGAGTATGTATCAGGTCTCTGACACCAGATGGTGAATGTAAACAAAATAAATAGAAAGAACAGTGGTGAAAAGTATTCGCGGATATTTATGACTCTCGTAGCAAGACTCACTAATCTTGAATAGGGAGATCGGGCGAGCAGATTTCCGAAAATTCAGGACGTTGTTAAAATAAAGCTCAAGAATTCAAAAGTGCGAACTTAAAATATAACTAACTCGTAATCGTACAATAAAATCACAAACACAAATAACCCGATCCAACCTAGGTAAAAACAGCAAACAATTCATAACGATAGGTGTCCTTGTAAGTTCAGACCTCCAGCATAGAAAGCAGTGCTTAAGTGCTAGGAATAAAGCTAATAGGGTATTAGGTTTAATTGGGATAGAGTAAAATATAGGATTGCTGAAGTCATTCTGAAACCGTACTTGACATTAATTAGACCTCAGCATGACTACGCTGCCAATTTTGGTCACCATATTATAGGATGGATATTGCTTTGCTTGAATCTGTGCAAAGAGGATCACTAAGATGATTCATGGGTTGAGGAACTTACCTTATGGGGAAAAGGATAGGAGACTAAATCTACATAAGTTAGAAATGAAAAGAGTTTCAGGGGACTTGATTGAAGTCTTCAAGTAAGAAAAAAGGTTATAATAGGGGAGGCATAGATGAGGTTCTTATTTTTAGTGATCAGGATAGGACACGTAACAATGGGTTTAAGCTGGACAAGTTTAGGTTTAGGAAAGAGATTGGTGTAAATTGGTTTAAAGATTGAGTGGTAGATGAATGGAATAGGCTCAGTAGTCATGTGATACAAACGTTCTCCCTGGGGATTCTTAAGAATAGACTGGATAGATTTATGGAGGAGGTTGCTAGGTTGAAATGAACTTGAGAGATAAGAACATGAGTTGCCTCCTAAGTGCTATTGATTAGTCTTTTGCAGACTCCTTTTCTCCTGTTATAATTTACATAAAACGAACAATCTCAAACAACCTGACCTTACCTTCATCACGTTAAAGAGCTCCCAATCATCAAATAAACCCCCCAAAAGCCTAAACAACCTACTTCCTTTTGGTTCCCTTCTTCGCGATTTGGGCCTGTCTTTCCACCTCTCTGCTGATGACAATCAGATATACCTTTCCTCATCCCCTGTTTCCTTCGCTCAATCAATTGCTAAGCTCCTTTCAGCCTACACCTCCATAAGCGAATGGCTTTTTGTCAACTTTTTCAAACTTGACCACGATAAAACTGAAGTTCTCCTTGTTGGTACCGCTTCGATGGTGGAGAAATCTAAAGCTCTCCTACCCTACCTTAACCTTGGGGAAACCAATGTCGCCTTCTCTGTTACCGTCAGTAATTTTGGTGTTATTTTGGACGAGCAACTCTCGTTTAAACTGCACATCCATCGTATCTGTAAGTCTTCTCTCGGTTTCCTCTGCAACTTTTCACGTGTTTGATCCCATTTTGATCGACAAAGCCTTGAGACTGCTATTCAAGCCTTCGTCAACTCATGCTTAAACTACTACAATTCTCCTCTTGTGAATCTCCCTTCTTCGTCACTTCGCCCCCTACAACTAGTTCAAAACTATGCTACCCGCCTCCTCATTCGCCGCTCCCGGCTCTCTCCTTCGATGCCTCTGTTACAGGAGCTACGCTGGTTACCTATTCGCTTCCGTACCCACTATAAAATTTTTCTTATCACCTACAAGGCCCTAAACATCGAGGCTCCACCTTATCTCTCGTCTGCCCTGCTCCGTCGTCAAACTCCTCGGGCACTCCAGTCTAACCTCGCTCCCCTCCTGAACACTCCTCGTTCTGTCCTCTGGTCGATGGGTGACCGTTCCTTCTCAGTTTGTGCTCCTAGACTCTGGAATGCTCTTCCTGCCGAAGTCCGATCCTCTCCCTCCCTTGCTACTTTTAAACGTCTCCTGAAGACTCATCTCTTCAGAATTGCCTTCTCTTCTCTGTAAACTTTCTCTACACTCGCTACACAACCTGCGCTCTGTGAGGGCTAACAGCCCTGAAGGGCGCATTATAAATACTTATTATTATTATTATTATTATTATTATTATTAAAGGCATCAATCTTCCTCATAACCTTTTGTGTACAGTTCCCAAATTAATCATATGACATTTTGAAAAATGTTTCAGACAAAGGTAAGTTAACTATGATATAATTATTTATATGTTCGATAAATCTTCGAATAGTCATGGATGAGTGTAACTAGGCCTAAAAATAAAAAAGGCAAGTGCTAATTTGAATAATTATGTGATATCGACGATTAGAAAATTAAGCTGCATAAATGAAAAATTAGGGCAAATTCGGCACTCTTGTTCTGAAAGACCTTTCCTTTCATCAGCATCATTTTCAGATAGTTTGATTTATAATGTGTGGTTTGCGTGCATCAACATCACTGAATTATCATCTCACCTCTATTCCTCTATGACTGGGTAGCCTTACACCTTCACTCTTTATCTGTCCAGCCATCCTCTCCCTCCATTACATCTAGGACAAGCACCAACATTGTTCTTATATCAATATCCCCTTCTAACTCACTCCAGCCTTCCGTATCCATTTCTTCCCACCACACAGTCACACTACATACCCAGCACCTACCCGCAATGTACGTCCCCCCTCCCCTCCCATTAGACAAGGTGTGAACTTGGGTCCCTAAATATAAAAACAAACATTAAAATAAGATGAACCGGATGATAAAGTCTCCCAACCAGATCTGCCTTGTCGGGTGGCAAGATGCGACTCACACATCTCTGCATACTAAGGTACTTCCAACCCCCTTTACCATAACTTTTGCCACGAGTTTAATTAATTACCGATCCCTATCAGAGATCCTTAAAATTGCTTGCCCCCTCTTGCCACTTTAAACCTTAGTCAATAGACTTCGCTTACCACTAAAATACTATACTATTTAACATAAATAGTCGTCCTTAGGAATATACGTGTGGCCGTATAATACACGTTCTTTATAAATTTAATCTCATGTATACGCACATGTACGTACACATAACAAGAGGACATCCCTTATATGGACCGAAACGCGTCAGGATTGGATGTGTGAAAATAGATTGAGGATGAGATCGAATTATTTGGACATGCGATTAATTATGGGTGATTCTCCTTAGCAAAAAAAGGAGTTACATCATTAACCAGGAGGTACGTTTGATAAGACATCTTTTACATACATATCATACACTCAGATTTATGTATATAATTTACATACACAAATAACACTCTCTATCTCTTCATTTCTCTCTCATTCTTGTTCTATTTCTCCCTTTCTCTCTTTGTCTCTCATCTTTCTCGTTCACCCTCCTTCTCATTATATCTGATTCTCTAACTCTTATTATCTCTCATTCTCTCTCACATCCTCTCTTTCATTCTATCTCTTTCTCTCTCAATATTTCTCTCATTCTCTCTCTCTCTCTGTCCCTGTCTCTCTCTCTCTCTCATTCTCTCTCCGACACACAACTCGAGCATTAATTCCGAAGGTGGACCATAAGGTCCCGAAGTATGATCGTGATACGTTATGCACAAACAGCCACACGAGCACACAAAAAAAAACTCCCCGCAATATTGAACCATACCAGAGCTTACTAATGAACATAAGAAAAGAAAGCTTCTGCGAATATCTAATCAACAGTCTATACGAGGCAGCTCGTGTTCCTTTCACTTATTTCAGTCCCACCTAGTATCATCATCCATAAATCTATCTAATATATTCTTAAATCTCTCCATGGAGAAGGCTTCTAGCACATGACTAGTGAGACTTATTCAATTCATCTACCGCTCGATTTATTAACCAATTCCTACCAATCTCTTTCCTAAACATAAACTTCTCTATAGTTCAATTCCATTGCTACGTGTCCTATTCTGTTGATTAAAAATCAGAAACATACCTATATCCCCCTTATTATAGCCTTTTACCCACTTGAAGACCTCAATCAAGTACCCTCGGACTCTTCTCCTTTCCTATTTATGAAGATTTATTCTCCTAAGCCTCTCACTATAAGGTCAGCTCCTCAACCCATGAATCATCTTAGGCATCATTCTTTTCATAGGCTCAAGCAAACCAATATCCATCTTATAATACGGCGACCAAAATTGCTCGCGTAGTCAAGATGAGGCCTAATAAATGCCAGGTACGGTCTCAGAATGACACAGGCACTCTTATTTCTCACTCTTTTCCCAATAAACACAAATACCCTATTTGCTTTATTCCCTAGCACTTATGTACTACTGTTGAAAGAAGTGCGCGATCAAGTGTCACGACACCTGAACGCGATCTTTAACATGTTAAACCGGACCAAATGCGTTCCTAGAGACTGGCGTAAAGCGGAGGTGACTCCTATCTTCAAGAAAGGAGACCGTAGCCAACCGTCGAACTTCCAACTTATCAGTCTGACTTCGATAGTCGGTAAACTCATGGAAAGCATCATGGTGGACAAAATGACGTCGTATTTAGAGTCAAACCTGCTACTGAGGAGTTCCCAGCACGGCTTCCGAAGGCAACGGTCATGCCTGATGAACCTTGTGGAATTCTTCCACTTCGTGTTCAGTGAGCACGATCGGGACAAGGCGGTGGATGTGGTCTACTTAGACTTTCAGAAAGCCTTTGATAAGGTACCACACCACCGCCTTTTCCGGAAAGTGCGAACGCTGGGCATAGCGGGAAAAGTAGCAGGCTGGATAGAGAACTGGCTAAGTGGCAGACGGCAACGGGTGGTGGTGAATGGACAGGCTTCTGAGTGGGTGCCTGTTATTAGCAGGGTGCCTCAAGGTCATGTCCTGGAACTACTACTATTCATCATCTACGTCAACGACATGGGCAGTGACACGGTTGCCAAGATTTCCAAATTTGTCGACGATACCAAGCTTGGTATGAACGTTGCAAAAGATGGAAATACTGCCCCCCTGCAGGAAGATCTTGGGAAGATTAAGGAGTGGTGGGAGACGTGGCAAATGCCTTTCAACGTGAACAAATGCAAAGTGATGCATATCGGCCACCGAAATCCCCAATCTCAGTATATCCTTAAGGGCACTGCTCTTGAATCCACCAACACTAGTGACCTCAAGTTCTCGAAACAGTGCATTGAGGCGCAGAAAAAGGCCCAAAAGATGCTAGGCTACATAAAGCTCCAGTTTGGATATCGAAACAAGGAGAGTTTACTGTGTTTGTACAACTCACTTGTCCGACAGCACCTGGAGTATGCCGTACAATTCTGGAGTCCTTCATTTCGAAAGGACATCGCGAGATTGGAACGCGTGCAAGCCAGGGCAACCAAACTGATTCCCTCTATCAGACATAAAAGTTATGAAGATAGATTAAGGGAATTAGATCTGTTCTCGTGGGTAACCCGTAGACTGCGTGGTCAGCCCATCAAAGTTTTCAAAATACTTCGAGGGTTCGATAATGTTGACTACGGGGATATTTTCACACTTGCTGAGCGCAGAACAAGAAATCACGGCTTTGAACTTGAACTGAAGCGTTACAACCGCGATCTGTGTGGAAAATTTTTCACTTACAGTATCTGCGGTAGTTGGAACGTACTTCCAGTGGAAGTTGTCAACAGTGAATCTGTTGACGAGTTCAAGTCAAGACTAGACAGGGTCTTGAAAAGTGGCCGTTTGAGGACGTAAATCATTTGAGCCGAGATGTGCACGCTCGATTGCTAGTCCAAAGGTACCCCCTTGAATGGACCGTAAGGTCTTCTAGGGTACTTTCTTTCCTTGTTACTCCTTGTTACTTTCTAAGCAGGAATTCATAACTTACCTGGACACCTAAGTTACTTTCGCACCCAAACTGTTCATTCATTGGAACGTTTATGTATACGTGTGATAAGCAGACAGTATATGCACATATGTGTAAGTCTACGTTTGGCTGTGAGCCAAGACTTTTCCCTCATTGGGGGATTTAATGTTTGTATATCCGAATTCATGCTCATTAGTACGAAATGATGACTGGAAGCATTTTAGTGCATCTTAATAATAATGAACATAATCATCATCTCGTTCTAACATTTCATCTACCACGTCTGGTAACCTGCTGCCGTTCTCTATGGCTTAATATCCTATAGGCTTCCTTTTACCGATTATTTCCATTGGAGAAAGCATAGATTTGCTTCTTTCTAAGGCACATTCAAAGAAGGGGTATTCGGTCCCGTCCTCTCAACCCTTTAGAGTATTTCCTCAATTTGAGAGAAGACTCGCATTTCCCACAGGAGATATTTCTTTCTCACGTGTGTGTTAGACCGGTACACACGTGTACTTGCCGACAAATAGGCGTGCGCACATCTAGCATTCTTTTGACAATGGAGTCATCAACATCAAACAGATTATTTCCTTTTGATTGACTGTTGGTAGAGGTCACCCCTCTACCAACACTTAACGGTGCTCACAGGGAATGGCAATCACAATACCCACATTATAAACCGCCCCTAAAACTGTTGAAATCAAGGGACCGTTACACTCTCACGTCCCACCAATTACAAACAAAAGTTCAACACACACAAGAACTGGAACCTTGGATGCATGAGCGCCTCTTTGAAGGGTGTGTAGGGTGAGTAAGTACGATTCTGCTTGACCTCGGATAAACACGAGAGAGCAAAGGGGCGGGGCACCGCTTACCCCCATTCCCTCTGACTCCCCGCCGTTTGAAGAAGCAGACCACCCGCCCCGGGGTTTCGACTCAGTTTGTCCTGAAACAGCCAATTCTGACAACAAGGTGCTGTCCCACACACCCACAATTCACCCTCACCAACTATTCCTACCCCGCAACTCCCGTCCGTGGGCGTGACTCGCTATTTGAGCATAGTTATGGCATGCAAACGTTACAATGCACAACATAGAGTATATGTGTATGTAGATACGTGTATATCCGTTAGAATGGGATAGAGTATGTGTTAATATGTGTGAAAGTAAACAAAAGATAAATGCGGACTCACAGGCAAAAAATCCGACAAGCATTTAATTATTACGTCCTTAAAAAAGATTAAATAAATTTCCGGACTTTAAAATGTGTAACTAATTATCAAAATATACTTTTAATTCTCACGCATACATACGCACATTTGCTCATGTGTAAATAAAAATCGAAAATGTTAAAAATTGCAGAGCAGCACTTGAATATAAGGACATAAATTCAACACAAATCAATAAACATTCACAACCAGAAGAAATGGCGCCGACCGTGAATGAACAAGCACAGTCTTATCAAGGACCGTTTTTCTTAGACGTTGCCACTATAATTTATTACGAGGGGAAGTGGAGACAAAAACAGGAAGCCACTAACAAAGGCAGAAGAGAGGCAAATATAGAGACTAAAAATGAAAGGCAATAGTAGAATAAGAGATTCGAAAATACTGAAGTCAACCAGGATATGAGAATATTCGCAGAACATAAATCTAGTCAAAATTACCATCGAAAAACAAGTCAATAAAGCGGATGAGACAACACACAAAAAGAAAAAAAGGAGAACGTGGGAAAAAACGAGAAAAACTATCGAATTTGCGAGGAGTTATATCAACTACATTATGACTACAACAGGCACCAAACACTACCCACATATAAATCGCCCAATATATGAGACGCCATACTCTACCTAACCTAATCTTATATTTCTTTATAATAAAGCGCTAACAAAATTTTACATACCCTTAAGAGCTCTAAAAGTGGAAAGTATTAGGTAAACATGGTGTATACTCGTAAATAAACTGTTTAAAGACTGAAGGAGAACCTGTTTAGCTACTTTTGGCGATAAAGTGGATAGAGGCAACGAAGGGAACGGTGCCATGTTTTACCTAACACTTTATTTATGCGCCATTTCAAGACCGAATACAAAAGTGAGGAACTACAAGCTAATTAGTCTCGTATCAAGAACATACAAAATACTAAAGTTAAAACCAACAGAATAACCATAACGCATGTCTACAATCAGACACCAAAATAAGGTATTTTTTTGAAGTAATAATAATATAATAATGCATGTCTATTGCAAGTCGTTCCATGATTGTATCAACGTAATAATTAATACGATGGAGCATAAAAAACCCACAACTTCGATTCAGTACTAAAAGAAGTTTCAAAATGAGTGAGTTAGTATTGACATATTATATATATATATATATATATATATATATATATATATATATATATATATATATATATATACGTGTACAATCAATACAATCACACTACATTGTTATCTTGTGCTCCTTATTCCTAAGAAAATATGAATAATAAAAGAAAAACGATTAGACAAGGAGACATAATCTTCCTAGGCTGTTTACGACTGTTCTAATGCGATCTAGACTATAAACTGGGTCGAATGAGGAATGACACAAATGGGAAGTATTTAATGTTTGACCTACCAAATCGTATAATAGGTTTCAAATCCAGAAGAATTACATGTAAATGAATACCCTATTACAAATCCGTTCCGAGATTTGACTGAAAATGAGCTTGTCAAAGGAGAAATATATGAATAATAACTTTGCTGAAGGTAAACAAATTACAATTGATATAAAAAAAAAATTACTGAGGAGAGAGAACAACTTCGAAGAATACGACGGACATGGAAATTGATAGGTAAGATTAGATTGGATAACGGAAGAAATTGGGTAGGTGGGGGATTCAGCGCAATATTAAAAGAAAAAACCAACCAAGGCATCTGCACCAGAATGTTTTCAAAAAGAGGTCAAGGTGAATTTAGGGGAGCTGAAGGGGTATAAACTCGATAGCTAAGGTAGAAAAGCTGTAGAAATTACGGAAAGCTAATCGATATACTCAATGGTACGAGTAATATAGCATTATGCTTAAAACGTATTTAACTAATATGTTGTATGTGTTAAAACACGGAACCCTATACTGATTAACCTGTTATATCAAATCCCTCTAGAGGTTTATTTTGCATCTTTGGAGGGATGCTTTATTGAAGGGATACAAGGGCTCAGCGTGACTCTCGCTCACATCGATTTGAAAGGTTAACTAACCACTACTCCAAATGTGAACGAAGAACGACGTAAGATAATTCTGGCCATTAGATTTAGCTTGTCTCGCCTCGGAAATATACGCGTCCAGGTATCCTCTAAGCGAACTGTGGTTTGAGGTTAACGACCACGCTTATTATGAAAGAGGTCATTGAATCGATTTCCCCTGAATGTTAATTTGGTTAATTTTACTCGAAACTTGCTATTAATACTGAATTGAATATATCCTCCGCAGCAGCCTGTCTCACCGCACTGGTGGCCAAAGATCACCAAGAATTTTCTATTGATCAAATTTTAGAATCGAGTTTGCGACGTTACTTTATATTTGAGTGGTCTCAGATGCCACCTTACCCATTCCAGAGTTTAGATTAGCTAAAGTGAAACACACGAAAGAAGGTCTAATTAGTTGCCACTCGTTGCGGCTGACTACTATTGTCATTGGTTACGCGTCGGCATCGTATCAAAGTTTTAGTGCTCCGCATTACTTATCTAAACATCCAATGTTCTGCACATAATTGTGTTCATGTAAAAAGTTTATATGTGCATATTTTAGACGATCTGGGGAAAAGGGGTAGTTTCCTAATGTTTGGGTCAGTCTGCCCAAGCATGTGTGAATTAATGAATATACTTTGTTCAAGGAGCACCTTCGAGGGTGCATAATGAATGTAAGATAGACATGAGAATGAGGGGAAGCATTAGAATTGGTACTCACTATAGAGAATAACAAGTACTAATCTCAACTTATTATTAACTAGAAATGGATAGACGTGATAATACATGTGTATATGCAAATCATACGTGTAATATTAACCCAAAGGAAAGAGAAAAACGACGGCTTCCGAGTACTTTCAAACTTTACTTCAGTTCATTCACAAAGAATACAAGAAGCATTAAGAAACAAAACTATGTATAAATTTCAAAAGCTCTGCCTATTTAGAGACAGGACCCAAAATAACGAGCGTGATGATAACACGTGAATTGAAGTTGAAAATGTTCACAATTTTTAAGAAAAATATACCAAAAGGGTTAGGATAGGTCAAAGGCAAGAAGCTAGATTACGACGTATCGAAAAATCCCTCCAACAAAAAATGAAGCCTCTAATGATATACCGGGAAGGATTGACAGTAGAGGTTTTGAGGTCAAAGCCAAATGGCGAAAGAGAGAAAGCGAGAGAGAATCGATAAAACGGAAGTAAAATATTATAGAAAAATAAAAAAAACAACGACAATAGGCAATATAGTTATTTAATTTTCAATGAAATTGGTTTTTAGATAATCAATTTTAAAATATCCGCAGTTAATACTTGAATGGGGAGAAATGCTTATAAAAGTAAGTTCACTGATATTTCCGTGGGGTTTCCAAGCCGCCGTTCCTTCGTCCTCAGTCTGACTTATCTAACTTTTCCTGATTCTCTGCACTGTCCTCAGATGACCCCCAAGCACTCATTGGAGCTTCCGGCGTGAATCACAAAAAGCATAGTTTGCATTTTCCAAGTATTTAGGGACGATTAAATTCAGCCATGGTATTGTTCCCTTTACAGATGATGCACAAATGCGTCTATCATGATATAGAGAAGATAGAAACGACGTTGGACAACACGCATGCGCGAAATTTAGAATTGGCAACGGCAACAAATTAGCCACCGCACCCTATAGTTTATACCAGTAGGTTATCGTACACTAATTTTGGAAACTGGATTTTTTCTGGCAAAAAAATAGGGAAGATGATGTTATAGAAATGCAGGTGTTCTGATCTTTTTGGACTGTACTTGATAAGGACAAGAGTTTCAGGGGCCATAATAGTTGATCTTGGTACGTTTAATGTTCATACATTTTCCAGGTTCATTGCAATTTCTTTCACAAATTTGCCTTGACTTGAAATTTTAATATTCTTTCCCGTAGCCAGTGTATTGAGTCTTTGCTTCTTACAATGCCGCAATAACATTTCAGACTTTTCTAAATGCAAGTATATAGTTTGAATGCCAGAAATGACTCTCTCCCTCTCTCTCTAACAGCTTCTTTCTCTGAACTTATCTTGCTCTCTATTTAAATCTGCCTCTCTCTCTCTCGTTTTTTAATTGAACATCTCTTTATTTAACTCTGTATCTCTTTCTCTAAATCATTGTAGCTCTTTATCTAACTCTCTGCTTTCTTTCTCTCGAACTCCCTGTCTCTCAAATTATCTGTCCAACTCTCTCTAACTCTCTGCTTCTCTTTCTCTCGAACGATTGGCCCTTTGAGAAATGAGGAGGGGGCATTAAAGCACTTAGATGCAGAAAATGCTAACCTCCTCAACGACTACTTCTCTTCAGTGTTTACTGAAGGGTGTGGTCCCATCCCCCAGCCAATGGATTCCTACTCGGAAGAAAAGCTGGAGGACATGGACTTCACCGAAGGGGAAATAAAAAAGAAGATCAGTGACCTAATGACGAACAAGTCACCTGGCCCCGATGGGTTTCTACCTAAAGTGTTGAAAGAAGTGCGCGATCAAGTGTCACGACACCTGAGCGCAATCTTCAACTTGTCAATCCGGACCGAATGCGTTCCTAGAGACTGGCGTGAAGCGGAGGTGACTCCTATCTTCAAGAAAGGGGACCGAAGCCAACCGTCAAACTACCGACTTATCAGTCTGACTTCGATAGTCGGTAAACTCATGGAAAGCATCATGGTGGACAAAATGACGTCGTATTTAGAGTCAAACCTGCTACTGAGGAGTTCCCAGCACGGCTTCCGAAGGCAACGGTCATGCCTGACGAACCTTGTGGAATTCTTCCACTTCGTGTTCAGTGAGCACGATCGGGACAAGGCGGTGGATGTGGTCTACTTAGACCTTCAGAAAGCCTTTGATAAGGTACCACACCGCCGCCTTCTCCGGAAAGTGCAAACGCTGGGCATAGACGGAAAAGTAGCCGGCTGGATTGAGAACTGGCTAAGTGTCAGACGGCAACGGGTGGTGGTGAATGCACAGGCTTCTGAGTGGGTGCCCGTTACTAGCAGGGTGCCTCAAGGTTCTGTCCTCGGACCACTACTATTCATCATCTACGTCAACGACATGGACGGAGACATGGTTGCCAAAATCTCCAAATTTGCCGACGACACCAAGCTTGGTATCAATGTGGCAAAGGAGGGGAACACTGCCAGCCTTCAAGAGGACCTTTAAAGGATTGGGGAGTGGTGGGACACGTGGCAAATGCCTTTCAATGTGAACAAATGCAAAGTAATGCATATCGGCCACCGAAACCCCAAATCTCAGTACTTCCTTAAGGGAACTGCCCTTGAATCGTGTGAAACTGAGAAGGACTTGGGTGTTACTATCACTAGCGACCTCAAGTTCTTGAAACAGTGCATCGAGGCAGAGAAGAAAGCCCAAAGGATGTTAGGCTACATAAAGCGCCAGTTTGGATAACGTAACAAGGACATAGTATTTTGTCTGTACAACGCCCTCGTTCGGCCACATCTAGAGTATGCCGTACAATTTTGGAGTCCTTCGTTTCGAAAGGACATCGCAAGGTTGGAACGCGTACAAGCTAGGGAAACCAAACTGATTTCCTCTATCCGACATAAAAGTTATGAGGATAGACTAAGGGAATTAGATCTGTTCTCGCTGGAAACCCGTAGACTGCGTGGTCAGCTCATCGAAGTTTTCAAAATACTTCGAGGGTTCGACAATGTTGACTACCGGGATATGTTCAAATTAAGTGAGAACAGAACGCGCAATCACGGCTTCAAACTTGAACTGAAGCGTTACAACCGCAATCTGTGTGGAAATTTTTTCACCTACAGTATCTGCGGTAAGTGGAACGCACTTCCAGTGGAAGTTGTCAACAGTGAATCTGTTGACCAGTTCAAGTCAAGACTAGACAAAGTCTTGAAAAGTGGCCGTTTAGGGACGCAAAACAATTGAGCAGCCATGTGCCTGCTCGATTGCTAGTCCAAAGGTACCCTCTTTGAATGGACCGTAAGGTCTCCTAGGGTACTTCCTTTCCTTGTTACTCCTTGTTACTCTCAAATTATGTCTCTCTAACTATCTGTCTAGCTTTCTCTAACTATTTGCCTCTCTAACTCTCTCTCTCTCTCTCTCTCTCTCTCTCTCTCTCTCTCTCTCTCTCTCTCTCTCTCTCTCTCTCTAACGCTCTGTCTCTATAACTCTCTGTCTCTCTAAATCTATGCCTCTCTATCTGTCTCCCTAGCTCTCTGTCTTTTAAAAAAATGTCTCTCTAATACTGCCTGTGTCTCTAACTCTCTTTAAGTCGCTTTCTATCATACACATACATAAATTAAAACTGAAAGTTTACACGAACAAGTTTCTATAAAAGTACGTAGGTAGTATTTACGAAATTTTTCCTTACCTTTAAGAATATTGTTCATATATGAAGAATTATACTGTTTCTCCGTGTGAAATCCTTCTTTTACACACTTCTGCCTCCATACAAACATCCCCATAAATGAAACAAAAACCACTTAGAAGAATTTTATTCATCTACATACCCCCCCTCCCCCTTCCTCTCCCATTACCTCGTTGAGAGTAAACAACGCGCCAAGCACATCGGCGGGGAAGGAAAAGAATTGATGCTAAATTTTGATACGCGAATGCGAAGCAGCGTTTGCATTCCTTAACCACGCCGTCGCACGAATCAGGACTAGTCAAGCGCCGTATAAAAGGCGGCCCATTTCTCGGAGGGTTGGGGGAATGAGAACCTCGCTTGATTAGCATGTCCTCTCAAAGTTAGTCATGTTTATGTAATATTCGTCTTTAATGAACATCTCAACCGTTTGCGAGCCAATTTATGGAGTTGCATTAGCAGCCAATTTGGATGCATCATTCTGTTCCCTCAAAATAAATATCTACGTGCAGTTTCCATCCAGTACTCTCTTAGATGAAATAAAGTGTCCATTATAATAACTGAAGCTATTTTCTCTTTTAAAATCTTAAATTAGTTCCCGCCTCTATCGTGTTGTTTTCAACGAATCCAGGTTCAATATCTCAAGTTCTTTTTATTCCGAAGTTTTTTCAAGCATCATCACGACCCTTCGAAAAGAATCGACCTATGGTGTACTGAATGCCCTATGTGAGGACGAACGAGAGATTTATAATGGTGGCTAATTGTAGCAGGGTTGGCAAATCCAAAACCTAGCCGAAGAAAAACCGGGGTTTTGTTTTGTAAAATTACACTTTTTTAAAGAGATTAACTCTACTTATCATTATTTTATTTATGTTTATAATTTCAACAAATATGTATCTAAACTTAAGGTTATTTCTCTGATACTGACTCATAATTCATCTCTCCTTCTACAGGTTATGGCTTCTATGGGTACCCACAATTCTCGATCAGGGATCTTTACTGTGATCTGTTCTTATTATAATATAGTTATTAAACTAATTAATTATTAATATTATAAAATTAGAGAGACCTTTTCTTTTCCTACGTTATTCTAATGCTTGTATCGTTTGTTATTTGAAAAAACCTGAGATTTGAAAAAAAACAAACAGAATAAAACCCGGTTTTGGGGCGGTTTGCCAACCCTGAATTGTAGACAATTTATAGACAAATTTGGGCGAATTAATGATTCATAGGAAGACCCAACATGAAAAGTCAGGTGAGCGTTGAGAAAGATTAAGCTGTCATGATGGCGCACCTGTGGTCCCCAGGAAATCAAAATTACAATATTAATACAAGGCTGTGTTCCAGACTGAAAATGAACGTTTTAAATCTTGCAAACACTGTCCTTCCCATCTGTTCCTATCATCATCTCCTGTTTTTCTTCGTCCTCAGCGACTTTCTTTCGCTACAAAATGCTTACGACCTCCTTCATGGCACGCCATCTTCCTTCTATCGAATTCTAAGCCAGATCTCGCTTTACCCCCTACACCCACTCCCTCCCATCACTATCTTAAAAAAATACTAGTAAACGAATTAATAAACCCTGGTGACTCCCAAATCTTTTCATAAATCCTCCCAAAATAACACAACCTCAGTTTCCACTTCATCTAATAAATCAACTCTTTTATGGATAAAAAATAGACTTCGAGAACCCATAACCAATACGTGGTAACAACTTTCGCATAGCCTATTCCAAGAAAATAGTCATCTTCTGCCTCCCCTAAAAAAATCGAACTCGTAATTAAAAATATAACTAAAATAGAAAATTAATTTTCGCGGTGAATTCATTTATTTGGCGGGAAAATCGTAATTGAGGGCAAATAAATTGACACTTGACAGCACCTTTTACAACCAATTATTACTGATGCGCTCAGCCCTGCCGCAAGGCGAGAAAGGTTAGAATGGGTGAAATTGCTCCACAACAAATCCTCCAGCCACCCCTAACTGTTCGACAGGAGGTCGATCTAATCGAACAAAATGAAAAATAGAAAAAAAATGAGCAATGGAAAGTGGCAAATTTATTTGTTTCCACCCAACTCCACCTTTGAACCAAATAATTTGTTTGCGTTTAGATATTCCGTTGCTGTGTTCAAGAAGAATTGTATAATTTGCCCATGTATATATATATATATATATATATATATATATATATATATATATATATATATATATATATATATATATATATGCATAATTTGCGTATGTAAGTGTATGCATATGTATAATTTATCATGCCGTGTTTGTATATGTATAATTTGCGCATGCGAGTATATGTAGATGTATATCTATAGCTAGTGGATGTGTGTATGTATATTGATGCGTATGCGAGTGTATGTATATGTATAATTCCGGCATGCGCGTATATCAATATATATATATATATATATATATATATATATATATATATATATATATATATATATATATATATATATATATATATATATATATATGCATAATTTGCGCATGCGTGTGTATGTATAGTGCTTGCGATTGCCTATGAAAGGTGAAGGTGATGAAACGAAGACTGGTAGGACCATGTTGCAATAATAGTAGCTGAGAACAAATAAGAGCCTCGTGTTTAAGGTTTTTTACTTTCACCAAATGACCATCTTGTCTACCATTACGCGGTTATTAACTATTATTTGCATAAAAATAGAGCATTTTCAACCCTATTAGGCTGTCCTTGGATACCCAGGGCTGCATGTAGATCGATTTAGCATGGATACACCGTAGACGCGTGCGCGCGCACATAGATGATCACAAAACATAAGAAAGAACATCATTTTTAGGAGGACCGTGTTAGGACTTTGTACAAGAACAATATCGTGTATTGCAAAAGTACTGGTACACTCGTTATGTCGCTTTCAACAAAGGACTTAATCATAGTTTTGATACAGTTAGACACGTTTTGATTGTTTTAACATCTGTATAAATTGTAATATTAATCAATGTGGCCGCCTTCGCTGCGAGCACCTGCTCCAAGCGAGATCTGTAAGCCACGATACGTTGCGGACGAAGTCCTTCCACATGTTGGCCCACGCGCGGTTGACGGAGGACTTCAGCTTGTTGACGCTGATGTGGCGGACCTTGCAGCCATTGCCCTTAACATGCGCTTACACGCTGTAGTCGACTGCGGCGACCAAAACTCTTTCGACCAGAAGTTCATGTTATATCCCAACCACTCTTGCACGGTCTTAGCCGTGTTAGCCGGAGCACCTTCCTGCCGAAAGACGTAGTCCGCCTTTTTCGTGATATTTCTCATCCAGAGCAAGATGTCCTTGTAATCGGCCGCGGTTAGCCTATAACCGGCCGCGAGCCACACCGGGGGTATCTTCTCGCCATTCGGAGCCACGACGCCGAGCATCATCACGGAGGTCGGTTGTTTGGTCGTGGAAACCTAGCGGACCTCGGAGACGCCTTGCCATAGCTTCCCGCTCGGTCGTTCCGTTTGTTGATGAACGGATCGACCATGAATGTTTTTTCATCAGAAAAAAAATAAGAATTCGATTGCCATGAGTCTTCCAGTCGTTGAGAAGGAGGCGACAGCGCTCCTGACATTGTTCTCACATACAGTCGGTGAGCAGATGCCTTTTCACGCACCTCAAGCTCTTCCCGCCTTTCTTCTTGACGGCTCTGGACACCGTGGCCACCGAGATGTTCTTCTTCGCGAATGTAGTCATTTTGTGCTTCGGATCACTTTTGAAGCCCTTTTTCACGGCCCCAAACAGTTGGCAACTTGAGGTTTGCCTGATCGAGGTCGATCTTAGAGGTCTTCTCCGTTCTTGACCCTCTCTGCGACTCTGTGGACGGGCAATCTGACTGACGTTGAGCCGTTGACGATATCAGACTTATCGTGGCCCGCGCGCAGGGGAGCAGAGATCTTGATTCTTTTCACTTCCTTCTCGACACAACTGCACATAATGGAAAAAAAACGTTTTTAACGACACGTGCTGGAAAATTACAACTCTAGTTTTGTTTGACGGGGAAATTTTTATATCGCACACGTAAACCTCTCGAGAGATTTAAAAAACGAGTGTAACAGAACTTTTGAAAACCCCGGTATATGTACCTTTTTCAAACACGCGCACATATGAGAGAACATTAAAACGGAACACCTCAGTCCCCTCCATTTCTGAACATCCCCAAAGAGGTGGGAGTTCGTACCTTCGAGAGCCTGTAACTTCTCTAGGAACTTTTACCAATGCTTTCATGCAACCTCTACGAACAATTCCTGAAGATGCACGTCTTTTTTGGTACCATATAATCCAAGAAACATCTCTACGAACCTTTTCTGGAGATTCACCTCTTTGTTTGTAACGGAGTCTAAACAACCTCTATACAAACATTTCTTGAAGTTGCACCTCTTTGTTCGTGCCACAGAACCCAACGAACCTCTGTATGAACATTTACTGAAGATTCACCAATTCTTCGTACCATAGAATCCAAGTAACCATAAAGATTTCCTGAAGATACACCTCTTTATTTGTACCATATAGTCCAATTAAACTATCTACGAAGATTTCCTGAAGATGCATCTATTTTCTCCGTACTATAGATATCAAGAAACCTATCTACAAGCATTTCCTGTAGATGCACCTCTTCGTTCATGCCACAGCATCCAAGCAACCCCTATACGAACATTTCCTTGAGATACACCTCTTTGTTCGCATCATCAAATCCCTGAAACCTATCTAAGAAAATTTCATTGAGGTGTACCTCTTTGCTCGTATCATAGACTAAAAGCACTCCCTATACGAACATTTAATAAAGATGCACCTCTTCGTTTGTACCATCGAATCCCTGAACCTATTTACAAACATTTTCTTGAGATGCACTTCGTTGTTCTTATCATAGAGTCCAAGCAACCTATATATGATCATTTCTTGAAGAAGCACCTCTTTGTTCGTACCATAGAGTACATTCAAACTCTCTACGAATATTTCCTGAAGAGAAACCCATTTGTTCGTACCATCGACTCAAAGCAACTTATTTACGAACATATCCTGAATATGCACCGCTTTATCCGTACCATACAACTCAAACAACCTCGCTACAAAAATTTCCTGAAGATGCACAGCGTTGTTCGTATCATATAGTCCAATCGACCTCTACGAACATTTTCTAAATATATACCCCTTTTGTTCGTACTATAGAGTACATTCAAACTCTCTACGAATACTTCCTGAAGAGGAACCTATTTGTTCGTACCATAGACTCAAATCAACTTATTTACGAACATATCCTGAATATTCACCACTTTGTCCGTACCATACAACTCAAACAACCTCGCTACAAACATTTCCTAAAGATGCACAGCGTTGTTCGTATAATATATTCCAATCAACAACTACGAACATGTTCTAAATATATACCCCTTTTGTTCGTACCATAGAGTAGATTAAAACTCTCTACGAACATTTCCTGAGAAATAACCTACTTGTTCGTACCATGCAACTTAAGCAACCTCTCTATAAACATTTCCTGAAGATGCATGGCTTTGTTCGTACCATAGAGTCCACTCGACCTTTACCAACATTTCCTGAAGATATACTTCCTTTGTTCATACCATAGAGTAGAGGCAAGCTCTTTACTAACATATTCTGAGGAGGAACCTATTTGTTCATACCATACATCTCATGCAACCTCGCTACAAACATTTCCCTGAAGAGGTACCTCTTTGTTCGCACCATCAAGTGCCTGGAACCTTTTACGAACTTCTCATGGAAATACGCCTTCTTTCTCTTTTCCTTTAGTTATATTATTTCCTTCGCTCTTTCTCCATTTAGACAAAATGACCTCCTCGGTTAATTATATATCACTTTTTTCCCAAATAAAAAAAATCACTCTTCCACCTTTTTTAATTACCAAGTGGCATAGTACAGAGGCGAAAAACCTAAACATACACAAACACTGCAAGGAAACTGGCCCTACGGCACCCTTAATAAACACCTGTCTTACTAAATAAGCACCCTAATTTTCAAATGTCTTTACGAAAGGGTGTCTCACTTATCTCTGCCATTTTTTGAAAATTACTTAGAGCTTCACTAATCCTTTACCTATTTATATAAAAAAATAATGAATGAATACAAAACGTTTTGCATCCGACCAACACTTTTTATTTATACTTTTAAAGTGTAGAAGTTTGATCTAAATCGGTCAAAATTAGTGAAGTTTATAATTAAAAAGAGTGAGAGATAGCTGACACACCATGTATGTGCATAGAGGCTCTTAGTATCAATCTATACCGTCTCTCGTCACCCAGAGAGAGACAAAGAGGAGAGAGATATATTCACTTGAGTAGAAGCCATTCTCTCTGCCTATGAAGACTCTCCTTGAATGGATTGGCTAAGCTTGAATGGATTGGCTAAGCTTGAATGGATTGGCTTAACTAAATCCGTCTGCATAAGTAATGATTCGGTAGGAGCCTAACTTGGCCCCGCCATCTCCGTCGATTCATTTCGCTGCGCATTGGATGCTCCATTTTTTTGCACTCTTTGTTCGGTGAGCGCAGAAGACTGTTACGGACGAGCTCCGCCATGGTATTCCCCTACACGATTACCCCCCAGGAAACTTAAAAATGTGGGTGAAAATGCTTTCGTCTCTATTAAGACTTCATTTGTAAAGTTTCTTTGCATTCTCCTCAACATATCCTTCAAACGAGTTTATATGCTACAAGTTTTGGAAGGAACCATTAAAGTTGCATTAGATATATATTTAAAGAAGAATTAAAGTTGTCCTTTATCCACTTAAATACATCTGTGTGTAAATGAATGTGTCAGTCTAAAAGAGAGGGACAGAGATACGCAGACAATGGCACCCGCTACTAAGAAAAGAAATAAAGAAAGGGAGACTAATGAAACAACTAACTCAAGATACTGGCCGCGAAGTCCTGGCGCTCACGAACGGGAGCAAATGTAGGGCGCCTGTTGACCAAAAGTCACACGACAAAATCAGTGCCCTTCTCGTCTATGGTTTTCGCATTTGTGTAAATGAATGTGGCAGAGCCAGGAAGAGCACAACCCCCCTTCCCATATTCCCTCAACAGCCGCTCCCAAGGGATTGAAAGGAAATCAAATTTCTAAACTTAATTTCCACCCCCTCCCCACCCAGCCGAAATTGTCTGTCATTAACGATTAATAACAGCTTTCCAAAGTTAACCTTTCAAACATCTCTCTTCCACTTTCATGCCAAGATTATAAATCGTTTGGCATAAACAAAACAGAGGTTAGAAGGGCTGGTGTGCATCTGCATGACGTCTACACTGTATACTTGTGTAGGTCTGTCTGTATCTGTGTGTCTGTGAAAGAGAGAGGGTAAATAACAAGAGTATTTGCTAAATATTAAACATTTCATTGTTTGTTTTCATACGCACACGCATTAACACGTGTAAGTAATGGTCTCTATTAATTCGCCACTGATAAACATACACATATATACAGGAGATATATGCACCATACATACGTGTTTACATGTACACACCCGTGAAATAGATTCATCAGTATTTCATCGTCTTCCCATAAAAGGAGTCAGCCTCTTCTACAAAACCCACGAGGACAGGTAAAGCTAACTGGCACTTATGACTGCCCCCGCGAAGGCACACTTAAGCGCCAAATTATAACAAATGCAGAGGGAACAAATCAATATGTGTGCACCTGTGTGTGCGTGGATGTATACCATTAAACTAAAATTAAACGAATTGAATGGATAACAGACAAATCGAGAAAATTGTCTCATTGCCCCAGGATGAAACCGGATGTAGACGGAATATTCATTAATGTAATTACGTACTGTAATCATTCACTTGCTTTCACATCAAAATTTAATTGAAAGAGCAAGAGAGGGATTTGGGGTTCTCTTAAAATACTCACCATCTTAGGTCTATTTTATTATTATTTAAGAAAGTTTAACACCCTCTATCACCTCTTCTTGAGCCTAAACAAGAGTGGAAAAGATAGTGGGAGAGTTAAAAGAAGTGTCAAATGTGTTCCAAAAGAGAGTGCCAGTTTCCAGTGGGACATTAGGGTCGAAAGGGAGTGCTACTCCTCCAGGTTCCAGTTTTAGTAGGGATATCCCCTCCCTTCCCGCCATACAGGCTCTTAGGTTTATTAACTCAAGCTCAAAAAATGGCACCCAAGTCAATCGATGTTAGCCACATGAGAGGAGGACAAGAGGATTTCTAGCTCTTTTGTTTTGAAGATGTCTCAGTTAATAAAGTCGAAAAGTCTCGGAGACTTATTTGTGTGTGTTGGGGGGAGGGGGGGGGGGGCTCTAGACCTAATTCATTGAGTTGAGAATTTTTATACTGAAAAATTTGTGGCCAGGTTTGGCAATAGGATTGAACAGTTTTGACTGCAGTGGGTTGACGAAGCGTCTGTGTGGCAGGAATAATTGACTTCTTACATGAGAAAAGAGGAATATTGTTGTCTATTTTTGTTTTAAAATATTCATTGGGGTTCATAACAGTTGGTTTAGCCATATAAAACGGTTTCATATCATCTTTTGATCCATTCTCAAGTCTTACAGGAGCAGGTAGCTTTGTTTTACAATTTAGCCTTTTAAGAACATTGACATTGTTCTTTTTGAAGCACAAGAGTGAATTTTGTGAATTAACGTTACAAAACGACTAAAACTTATCGCCCTCTATTCCAAACAACTTCACAAGCCGCGTTTGTTTTGCTTATTTATATCAACTGCACGTGTGCATAACTTATACCGATCCTATGTTTGAAAGTAAATAACTTTGTTCAAAGAGGATTGGACTATGTCAAAAATGCTAATAATTCTGGAGCATCTTGTATGGTTATGCCTCTGTCGTTGAAAGAGGTGTATTATATTTTCTGTCGTGTGATAGCATTGTTCTTTGAACTGAAATGGATGGCAGAATGGCAATATTGGTTTGTTGTTGTATGTGAGGCTTGGATTGATGTTGTTGGATGACCTCTAACAGGCAATTGGCGTTTTTTTGTGGGGATTATTACATGTCGATTTCCTTGACAAGACTCACGTCAACTACATAAGTCAGAGGGAGGGGGGGAGGGTGTATTTTAACTAGAATCATAATTTGTGCGGACGCAAACGAATGAAGCTCCAAATTCGTAAAAATATTTAGGTTTACATATGTTCATACTTACCAGACTTATTCGCCACAACAGTTAGTTTAATCACAAAATGATAAATAATACTATAAGTGTCGCATTTATAATTAGAAATAAATATTTTATCATGCGTAATAAACAGATGGGTCAGAATTTTTCTTGATTCTATCAAGCCGTCCATAAATCACCTTGGCATAAATCAGGGGCCCCATTTCTTCGAACTGAACTCTTATCCTTTTGAGATTTAATAAAAAGAAGTATTCCAATACTCCTAGCTATGTATTTTTCCCCGTCACAGCACACTTTTCCCATAATATTAACGAAAATCCCACCCTCTTTAGTCTGTCGTAAATATTATTACTCTTCGGAACAAATACATTCACCAACCTTCAACCACTAAGTTCATTTAAGGTCAAGAAAACGACCTCGGAAGGTCAACAAAGGGAGCGGGGCTACTCAGGAAATCCTTTCAGCATCAATAAAAAGAGACATAAATCAAGAGAGAGGAAGATCGGGAGAATCAGAGACAGATCGAGAGAGTCAGGAAGATTGAGAGATTCAGAGACATAGAAAGAGAGAGCCAAAAGTAGATTGGAAGATTCAGAGACAGTTCAAAAGACACATACAGATCGGGAGATTCAGAGAAATATTGAGAGAGAAAGAGACACCAAGAGATACAGAGGCAGATCGAGAGAAATAGTGAGATAGGGAGAGAGAGATAGACAGATCAGGAGAGCCAGAGAGAGATATAGATGGATAGGCACAGGTCTAGAGAGACAGCCATACCCGGAGAGACTAAGATAGATAGATTAGGAGATAGAGACTGATAGGGAGAGACAAGATTAGACCAGCGTGAATCAGTTGCACCCATACGCTGGATTCACCGTTTCAAATCAAACAAGACAGCTCGATATGATTGATCGTCAGGAACGTGCCTAGAATACGAGGCAAGGCAGGGGGCAGGGGAGACTTGCCTTCTTCCCCCCTGATGAAAGGGCAGAGAACGTGTGTGGGGGAGGGGACTTACCTCTAGCCAGTCGCGCAGCCACCGCACTGAGGGCTTCGGGTTACCTGCCACCTCACACTCGATGATCACCAGGTCACCCTCCTCCGCGTCGATGGTTCGAGGTTTCCTCACGAACATCGGCTGCTCCACGTTTCTGCACATAATTATTATTATTATTATTATTATTATTATTATTATTAGGTGAAATAGACGCTAGCACTAGTAGCCTGAGGTAAGAGGACAAAATGTCATTAAAATATGAATATTTCCTTCATATAATGTAAAATTTTAATAGTAAATATATTGGAACTTTGGTTTACGTCGGACATCATTCTCAGCACATTTGATTTTTGTCCCGAAATTCGGTATTCGTCGCTCGCAAACACGAACCTTTAAAAAGGTAATTTGAAATGACTTTCGACACTAATCTTACTCTCGGGGAGTTTTGGAAGATTTACTTCAACATCTTCTATTGTGAGAGCATGGTAGTGAGTACTTTGGAAGAGGTTTTGACAAACATTGAAATTCTGCTTGAAAGAATTTGTGGCCTGTATGGCAAGCAGAGACTTGGATGGCTTTAAGCTTTCGCCAGTGGGAAAGGGCATTGTTATTTTATAAGACCACATTTGATTTGAGGTGGACGGCTCTGATATTGTGACGTTTTTAGAAGACAGCAAGAAGGAACTGAACATTGATAGACTCAAAAGACTTTCACAAGAAGGAGCCTAACCACGAAAAAGGGAGGAAAAATCGTACACGTTAAACTTTTTTTCTCTCTCTCTCTCTCTCTCTCTCTCTCTCTATATATATATATATATATATATATATATATATATATATATATATATATATATAAAGAAATCTAAACGACACAGGAGACGATTTGATAAAACAAAATTAAGCAAAAGGTTGAAAAATATGTATTAGGTTGTAACATATGAAATGTGTGTTTTTATTCTCCTTAAGTTCATGTGTAACAAACCTTTCCATCTTTTCACCATTCCAATGGCTTTTAAATATCGTGAAAGAGCCGCACTAGACATTTTCTAAGTGACAACTTACACTACTGTAATTTTTTATCGTGTCAAGAATGACGAGCCCAACCGTGTCCATAATAGCGAACCCACAATTATTCATGTCAAGAATAGCCATCCCAAAGGTTATTGGGTTCGCTATGCTTGACATAATCCTCTTTTTCCTATATAAACAAATATACTCAACTTAACTCTTTAGTGTTTTTGAACCGGGAAGTAGAATATTCTTAGGTAGACAAGGCTCCAAGAGGTTAAGAGGCAATAAACAAAAATTGTACTGTCAAGCTAATCGTTGTAATAAGACGCCGCGAACAATAAAAACAATAAAATACTCTCCAGCACGCAACATACTTGTGAGCGTTCCAATGCTGTAGCCGTATACGGAAACAAAGCCAATATGACTCACGTGATATAAAGCAATGAAGCCTAAACCATATTGCATATCCATATAGTCTACTTAGCGTCGACGCGTAGGTGTTGGTTATTAGGACACTATATCTTCTAAAATTGAAGAAAAAAAATATATAGGAGATAATGTAAAGTTGAGGGTGTACAAAAAATCTAATCTTGTGGCAGATTAGAGCGACAAAGCCAATTAGTAAATTCATGATCACAAAGTGTCAAGAGGAGATAGGAGAAAATTCGAGGTTATACGTAACAGTGGGTCGTATGCGCCCCGTCGAATTTTATGCAGGTAATAAGGAAAATATATGGTCGTAAAATGTGTTCACTTATACCGTTGTATTTCATGATTCTGTCAGAAACTGAAGATTCAAGAGATAGGGAGCAAATGTAAGGGAGCATCAAATAATCATAATGAATTATAATTATACGCGGGTGTACCGTATCTAAGGGCATTTTTAATATCTTTTTCATAGCCATTACACCCGGTTCATGGGACTTTCTTTTCACTCATTAAAGCGTACCAATGTTACGCCCATTTCAAAGAATAGAAAAACAAGTTCTGGGTAATTAATGCTCAATTAGTTTGAACTTAAGTATAGGTTATATGGTTAAGAGGGTTCAAATATTCATCGATTGATTTGAGAGAAATAAGTGGATAAGAGTAGCAAATATAGACTTTGGCATAAGTGTTCTTCATTACGAATCAAATATCTAATTAAAGTAATTAAAATCACAAAAGAAACGCGTAGGGTTTGATCGACTGTCCCTAGATGTTCAACAGATATTTAACAAAGTTTTTGCACATAGAAATTTTCTTGTAAAGCTATACATGCGGACAATGGGAACAGAGAGGATGAGTGGCCGAGAAACAAAACAAAAAAAATAGAAACAGCTACAATTGAGATACTCGTATATAATAAGTGGAGTACCATAGGGTTTTGTTTTGGGTCCCTACCGTTAATAACATCGATAAAATACCTTAATGGGGACAGCGAAAATGAAATAACCTAAGTTTCCTCCGCTCCGAATATGACGATAGCTTGTTTTGAACAGGATGTAATCGAGTTTCTAGATAGCTGTTTATTGACCAAAAGGATGTAGTAAATGCCATAAGCAATGATTTAAAATTTTCTAACGAAAGCAAATAAAGTACATGATATTATTTCGCGTAAAGCTGAACACAAATCTAAACACAATATATTGTATCTTCAGGGCATGATGTCCACTTTTCCAGCTAATTCTTTGATAAATATATTGAAAAATGTCGCAAACTTTCATGTGGGACGAGTAAATGAGATTTAAATGTCGAGAAAAGAGTTGTGTACCAACCAAAAAAGATCCAAACCTATCCTTCCTCAAATGGCATTAGCAAAATAATTAAATGAGCTTTTGAATAAGCAATAGATAATTCAAAACATTGGGTGGCCGGCATTTGGCATTTAATAACGAGGCAAAAGCTTATGCCTTGAAAAATGATCAACCAAAGAGAGTGAATATTTATTTCTATGACACAGCTCCAAGAAATGTATCCAAATAATACGTACTTTTGAGTCTGCTCCAATTATGGCTTTCTCGCACGGCATTTAGGGGTTTTGAACTTTGCTATGGCAGTCCTTTTCATCTTTTTTTTGCCGTTACATCTTTTATTTCTTCGCTTACCAGTTTATCCCTCAATCTTTTGCAAGACTGGAAGGACCCGATCACGAAAAAAAAGAGGATGTTGAATCTATGAAACTAAGATGGAAGACCTCGGGACTTGGAGGAGACCCAAGTGAAAAATGGCGCCAAGATTTGCATTTGAAAATGCTTGGACTTTTCATTTCTCGCCTTCTCACTGTTTTTGCTTTGTTTTTTGTTTTGCTTTCCGTTTGCTTTTGCCGTTTTAGAATTCTTATCTTACTCGCTTCACTTTCTCTTCTCTATTTTCTACTCTCTAATTGGCTTTATCACTTTTCGCGCCTTCTTGCGTTTTTATCATAAATGCCTTTCTCGACTTCTCGCGTCTCAGGCATCTTTTATCTTCTCGTATTGCTTGCATTCCCATTTTTTATCACATTTCTTGTCTTTCTCACCATCTTACCTTATCATTTTTTGTCCTTTTATTGCATTCTTACCTTTTCTTGCCTTTCTTGTGTTCCTCGTTTTGTTTTCTTTCTAACCTTATCATCTTTTGTGGCTTCCTCATTTTCTTGCCTTCACATATTTTCTATTTCTTTTTTTTTCGCTTTACTCGCCTTCTCATCATTCGTACCTTCTTACAATCTCGACTTCTTCGCCTTCCCACTTTCTTTCACCTCCCTTGCCTGCGTTTCCTCGCTTTTCTTCCCCTTCCAGGGAGTCTTTCTCTGCTTTTTTGCTTTTTTCGCCTTATTACGTTTTGCGTCCCTTACCTTCCTTGTTTTGTTATGTTTTTGTCTCCCTTACCTTCCCTGCCTTTTCCTCTTTCTCTCCTTTTTACCTTCTCATTCTTCATGTATTTTTCGCTTTTCACGACATCTTTGCCTTTCCACACCTTTCTCACCACTTTAGGAAAAATTATTTATTCCAATGCACTGGTAAGTAGATGATCTATTCTCCTTTGTTTTTCGTGATAGACCGCAGCGGTCGGAAGACAATTTGTTTAAATGTAACTGTGGCGAAAGAGAAAAAGACTCGGGGAGAGGGAGGGGGAGAGAAAGAGAGAGAGAGAGAGAGAGAGGGAGATAGAGAGAGAGAGAGAGAGAGAGAGAGAGAGAGCAAAACAAGGAGCTACAAGGACTAGAAGTACCCTAGGAGACTTACGGTCCATTCAAAGATGGTACCTTTGGGATAACAGTTGAGCAGGCACAGTTCTGCACAACGACTTAAGCGCCCAAACGGCCACTTTTCAAGACTTTGTCCAGTCTTGACTTGAACTGATCAACAGAATTACTGTTGACAACTTCCACTGGAAGTGCGTTCCAGCTACCGCAGATGCTGTATGTGAAAATTTACCACACATATCACGGTTGTAACGCTCCAGTTCAAATTTGTAGCCGTGATTTCTCGTTTTGCCCTCACTAAGATGGAAAATATCCGTGTAGTCTACATTATCGAATCCTCGAAGTATTTTAAACACTTCGATAAGCTGACCACGCAGTCTCCGGGTTTCCAACGAGAACAGATCTAATTCCCTTAATCTATCATCGTAACTTTTGTGTCTGATAGAGAGAATCAGTTTGGTTGTCCTGCTTTGCACACGTTCCAATCTCGCAATATCCTTTCGAAACGAAGGACTCCAAAATTGTACGGCACACTCCAGGTGCGGTCGGACAAGTGAGTTGTACAAACACAGTACTATCTCCTTGTTCCGATATCCAAACTGGCGCTTTATGTAGCCTAGCATCCTTTGGGCCTTTTTCTCCGCCTCAATGCACTGTTTCGAGAACTTGAGGTCACTAGTGATTGTTACACCCAAGTCCTTCTCAGTGTCGGCGGATTCAATAGCAGTGACCTAAAGGATATACTGAGATTGGGGGTTTTGGTGGCCAATATGCATCACTTTGCATTTGTTTACCTTAAATGGCATTTGCCACGTGTCCGACCACTCCCCAATCTTCCGAAGATTATCTTGAAGGCGGGCAGTATTTCCTTCCTTTGTGACGTTCATACCAAGCTTGGTATCATCGGCAAATTTAGAAATCTTCGCAACCATGTCACCGTCCATGTCGTTGATATATGAATAGTAGTGGTACCAGGACAGAACCTTAAGGAACGCCGCTAGTAATGGGCACCCACTCAGAAGCCTGTTCATTTAACACTACCCGTTGCCGTCTGCCGTTTAGCCAGTTCTCTATCCAACTTGCTACATTTCCGTTTACGCCAAGCGCACGCACTTTCCGAAGGAGGCAGCGGTGTGATACCTCATCGAAGGTTTTTTGAAAGTATAAGTAGATAACATCCACCGCCTTATCTTAATCGTGCTCACTAAAAACGAAGTGGAATAATTCCACAAGATTCGTTAGGCATGACCGGTTCCTTCGGAACCCATGCTGGGAACTCTTCAATCGCAAGTGGGACTCTAAATATGACGTCATTTTGTCCACCAAGATGCTTTCCATGATTTTACCGGCTATTGAGGTTAAGCTAAAAGGTCAGTAGTTCGACGGCTGCCCTGGGTCTACCTTTTTGAGGATAGGAGTTACCTCCGCTTCACGCCAGTCTCTAGGTACGCATCCGGTCCGGATTGACATGTTGAAGATTGTGCTCAAATGTCGTAACATTTTATCGCGCACTTCTTTCAGCACTTTAGGTAGAAACCCGTCCGGTCCAGGGGACTTGTTCGTCTTTAGATCAGTGATTTTTTTTTCTATTTCTCCTTGAGTCAAGTCCATTTCCTCCAGCTTTTCACCCAAGTAGGAATCTGTAAGCTGGGGGATGGGACCACTCTCTTCAGTAAACACTGAAGAGAAGTAGTCGTTCAGGAGGTTAGCATTTTTTCATCTGAGTGCTTTAATGCCCCCTCCTCATTCATTAAAGGGGCAATCGTGCGATGGATTGTCTTACGGCAGTTTACATAACCAAAGAACTCCTTGGGATTCTCCTTGCAAAGTCTCGTCACTCGGAGCTCCTCGGCACGATTTGCCGCCCTTATGCTGGACTTTACTCTCCTAGCTAGCCTACGGTACTGGTCAAAGTCTTCAGAAATCTTTGACTGCTGGTACACCGTTCTTTTCTCCCTCAGCAGTTGACCAGGTTCACGATTAAACCACTTTGGTTAAACAGAAGACCGACGGAGTCTTTTCAAAGGGATGAATCGTGATTGAAGACTCATGAACGCAGTTTTGAATCTTTTCCACGAATCGTCAACACCCTCGCACACTTCTAGCCTCGCATCAGTCAATCCAGCACGAAGACCTGCAAAGTCTGCTCTTCTTAAATCAAGTTTCCTCGATTCACTAGTCACAGACTCTACCTTGGGGACCTTGACTATAAATCTAATTAGTCGGTGATCAAGGCCACTGAGCTCTTTGTCTATAGAGAGATCCTCAACGATGTCATCCTCAAAGGTGAAAACAAAGTCGAGGGTATTATTGCCTCTCGTCGGCTCTCTTACCCATTGAGTAAGGAACTCGTTGTCAGCAAACTCCAGGAGTAGTGCGTTCTCGCCACAGGTTTCTCTGGTTTCTCAGTCAACTTGGGTGTTGAAATCACCCATGGCGATACACACTCTGTCTTGTACAAGTTCACCCAGCAGCGGTACAAATCCCTGTAAAGCAGCACAGTCCTGTATTTGGCAGGACCTATCTCTAGCTCAACACCTAGTCGCTCGTGGTCGGATACAATGCTGTAGTTTGTCGATTTGAGCCTATCCTTGACATACAACATGACACCGCCACCCTCTCTATCTGGTCTATCTTTTTGGAAGAGTTGGTAACCTGTAATTGTGAATTCACCTTCAAAATCTCAGTTTGAGGTTTTTACCCAATACTCTGTTATGGCCACCATTTCAGGTTCTTCCGTCGCTACGAGGCCACGAAGTTCAAGAAACTTGTTTCTGATTGACCTCGCGTTAAACGGAAGAACTTTCAGGGAGTCCACAAATGTAGGACTCCATACGCTCTTCTGTTCCCCGTCTTACTTGTCTCTCTGTTCTCTTTTGGTGGTGTGGTGGCACCCTTTCGAGCGACCTCCGCGAACGTCGTTCCAGGATGACTTTGGCGTACTGGCGCACGTCTGCCCTCACTCTGGGCCGGACCGTCCTTTGAGTCCGATCAACGACATCTTTTATCAGGTTTGAGAGTACAGCCTTTCCTTTAAATGAAAGGTGCACACCATCTTTTTAGTAGAGATCGTTCCTACCATAAAAGATGCGGTAGGGGTCGACAAAAAACACCCCTTCCGCCGTACATAAATCTGCTAGTCGTCGGTTCAATGCGACGTTCCTCGAGTGAGCGATCCAACTTGGACCTTTTCTCGGGAGCATCATGACCACGACACGTCTGCAGGTTTTCAACCCATAGTCATCCACAGCCCCCATGATCGTCTGAAGGATCTCGCCGTGTAGGGCCTACCTTACCTCCTCCGAGGTAGAGGTCGTTGCCACTTACCATCAGGGCAACGACTGAACTCTTAGAAATCTGAGATTTCTCAGCCTCTACTCTTATCTGGTGGTTCCCACGTCCTGGGAGGCAGCTTACCCTCACACTGGTGCGAAGGTGGGCCGCTAGCATGGGTTGCAGATCCCTTGATTAAGAATAACCGATAAGGACGACCCTGCAGAGGACAGAGTCTTCCCTTTCGGAAGCGACTTCTCTGTTTCCTCTTTTTTCTTCATATTTTTCTTCTTTTTCTTCTTCTTTCTTTTTTGCTATCCTTCTCTGGTTTAACTTATGTTTCTGCTTTCTCTTCTTCTGTTTATACCTCCTTTTCCTTTTCTTTCCTTTCTTCCTATTTCTTTTCTTCTGTTTCTACCTTCTCTTCCTTTTTCTTTCCTTTCTTCCTCTTTTTCTTTTTTTTGGCCTGTTAAGCCAGTCTCGCAGCAACTGACTCCAGCTCTGGGATGTTGAAAGGCTGGCATGGCAATGCCGATGCAGTGCTCGCTACTTGGGAGAGGGTCTTTTCGGAGGGAGATACATTGGTAGCCGACTGGACCTCTAGTCTTGAGAACAACTCGATGATCCTGTCCTCGAGATGGCGAAGCTGACGCGCGTGTTCAGACTCTATGTTCTGCAGCTTCCTCTCCAGTTCTTTAGATTTCTCTTCAGATGATATATATATATATATATATATATATATATATATATATATATATATATATATATATATATATATATATATATATATATATATCCTTGAGCTCTTGCACTTCTCCTTTAAGGACACAGTCAGTGCAGATACTTGCCGGTGGCATTTGGAGTAATAGCCCTCCGGGAAGTCCACGCACCACTTGTCCTATTTGCACACTAAACATGTGTATTTAAGAGCAGCCGGTCCTTTCTTTCCATTCAGCTGAACACTTTATATCTCTGAATAATTTGCCCTGCGTGAGTCGATCTCGCCTATCCATCGGAGACGTTTCGGATCTTTCAGAAGGCACGCTCCTTTTACTGCTGTTCGTCCGACCGAATCGTTCAAGCCCGGCGTGCCGTGGCTCCCAACCAAGCAGCACTGACAGCCTACGAAGGGGGGTATCGATTTCGCACCAGGTGAACAGCGGAAAATGCCCGGTACTAAACTCCTACTAGTTCCCTTCAGGGCGGCCAGGATCTCGGTGTAACGTTCAATGGATATCCCGCCATACCAAGAGACTCGACCCAAGACATTGGGTTGGCCTGGCAACCAACCTGGAAACAAAGCCCGTCACCTCGGACAGTTGCTATCAGAGGCACCCCTCAACGGTCCCTGGGAATCAGTCAAAGGGATAGAGAAAACAGTAATAGAATACAGGATAAAAGGGTAGAAGATGGACGTACTTTGTCTGGAACCTCATTCCCGACCAATTTGACAAGGATAACCCTACCATGGTACCATAAAGGTACCCCCCGACGACATAGCTCGAAAAATCTATGGTACACGCAAGCTCTTTCCCCACGACAAGGGGGCGTCTCGAGAGAGATAAAGAGAGAGAGGAAGTGTTATATATATATATATATATATATATATATATATATATATATATATATATATATATATATATATATATATATATATATATAGAGAGAGAGAGAGAGAGAGAGAGAGAGAGAGAGAGAGAGGGAGAGAGAAAGGGATAGAGAGAGAGAGAGAGAGAGAAGAGTGGCATAGAAAAACACAAGAAAAGGGTGGTTTAGTAGTATTAGTAAATAAAGGATGCTCCAATAACTTGGACCGATTTTAAATGTGAGTTAAGTTTAAGCGTCTAAAGATTTTTTTCTTTTTCTTTCAGATTGAATAATTTAAGTCTTTGGCAATTTCAACCATGGAAAGATTAATAATCAAACAACGTGTTAAAGTTATCGAAGCCTATTACGAAAATGGACGTTCAAACAGAAACGCATTTAGGGTACTTCGCGAAAAATGATCTCTAGTGATGAAGCCCATTTTCATCTTGGAGGATTTGTTAATAAGCAGAATTGTCGCATTTGAGCTGATGAAAATTCCAGGAAGATTGTTGAAAAGCCACTGCATCCACAAAAGGTCACTGTTTAGTGTGCATTTTTTGCTAGTGTAATCATTGGGCCGTATTTCTTCGAAAATGATGCCGGGAATTCTGTTACGGTGACAGGCGAGCAATACCGTGCCATGATAACCAACTTTTTATGGCCTGAATTAAATTCTATGGATGTCGAAGATTTGTGGTTTCAACAGGACGGCGCCACATGCCACATAGCCAATGCAACAATGGCTTT
Source organism: Ceratothoa steindachneri (assembly GCA_963969495.1). Classification (NCBI taxonomy): domain Eukaryota; kingdom Metazoa; phylum Arthropoda; class Malacostraca; order Isopoda; family Cymothoidae; genus Ceratothoa; species Ceratothoa steindachneri. Next base: position 143,801,590 of record OZ018330.1, on the reverse strand, counting down.
ATTGAATGAGAATTTCCCAGGTCGCATCATCTCTCGAAAAAGCGAGGTCAATTGGCCACCACGATCGTGTGACTTGACACCTTTAGACTTCTTCCATTTGGTCATCTCAAAAGTAAGGTCTATGCCAACAAGCCAACAACAATTCAACAGCTGAAGGATAAGAAAATAAGACATATTGGTGAGATCAAGGAGCAACTATGCAGAGACTTCATCAAAACTTTGACTATCGAGTGGAGGTGTGCCGCCGAAGCCTTGGCAGACAATTAGGCGATAATTTTTTTTCTCACATAATTGCCATGACTCAAATAACATGATCCAATTGTGAAATCAATAAATTTTCACAATAACACTGTTTTATTTACTGCTAACTTCGATCCGTCTTAATAAAACACCATTTATATATATATATATATATATATATATATATATATATATATATATATATATATATATATATATATATATATATATATACATATATATATATATATATATATATATATATATATATATATATATATATATATATATATGAATGCAATGTCCCGAAGGAAAAAATGAAATGTTGTTTCCGAGTACTTTCGAACTTTATTAAGTTCCTTATCAGGATAACTACAAGAAATAATATTATATTAGAGGTATATATACGAAAGAAAAGTATAAAAGACCGCTTCAAAAACACGAAATCACCAATGAGGAAGACGGAAGAGGGAAGGTAAAGATTCACATTAAGAATTTAGATCTCCGGTGAAAGGGTAACTCAGTTATAGTCTTTATTTCCTGCCCTATTGTCTGCCACGCCTCACAGTGTTTCACGCATTTAATGGATTTTGGTTGGTGAGGAGGCACAAGTTTGCTTCTGAGTAACTTTGCCTTCCCATAAGTAAAAAGAAAAGTATTGAGGTTAGTGGAAGTGAAAATATGTGTAGGTGCATAGCAGAGAGCAATCAGTGTACCCCAGATCAGAAGGCACGCAATTGTCCCAAATTTTCTTATCCACCGCATTTTAAAGAGATCCCCCTGGGGAATACGGTAAAAGGTGTCCCACCACTACTCTTTACAACAATCATAGGACTCTTTCAAGGTTGTACACTTCCCTGTATTAGAATGCCTTTTAGCCATCAAATGGGAGATGGTTTGCAGACAAATGCTCTTTAATTGATGGCCAAAATTTCAGGAACCTTTCAATATATTGAGAGATTATCTTTTATAATCCAACAGGGTAAATGTAACTCGGGTACGAACGAAACAATGGACAGATAAAACAGAAACAAATGTTACAAAGAAGAATGAAAAAATACAGATGATAAAGTGTGTTATATCAGACTTGAATTTCTCAAAAAGTGGGTTATGTGAGATTATTTGGGTTCTAGAGGAAGAAATAAAGAAAAGGAACTCGACTATGAGGAACATGAAGAACAAGGAACGGCTACCAACTAAAGGCCACTAAGTATTCTCAAAGGTAGGTTTGCGACAGATTCCCATTAAAATACTACCTATATTTATACAGGCTAAATTAATCATCTCTCCTAATTCGTTGAGACAGATAAATACATATCTATATTATTACAATAGATAATATGTCAGAGAGAGAAAGAGAGAGAGATATTCACGCGGAGAAAGAGGTCTAAGGGGGTATTCCACGGAAGAACGAAGCGATACCGAAGCGAGACGACTCAAACTGGAGCCCGAAACCCAAATCAGCGAGAGGGCGCTAAGCCTATACCCGCCGCGCCTTTTGTTTGCCACTTCCGACGGCAAACAAAATGGCTTCCCGCGAAGCCGTATATATTCCCCAGAGCGTAAACGAGCAAATAAGTATTCAACCAGGAGTCAGGCACTGCTCACGCAGTATCCAAGCATTAATCAGGAGGATTCATTGGAACCAGCCAAAGGACACAACGCGCCTTCGCAAGCGACTCTCTATACCCTAAGGACTTGCAGGCAAGAAACCAGTTGTTCAGAACTACAGCAGTCAAGGACGTAAGGACTCATTCTGGAATAACGCGCTTTGCTCGGTGCCCTGCAAGGATACTCCCTCGAACAACCACTCGCGGCCCCCTCCCCTCTTGGAAAATCGTAGGCCTATTACATTTTTCTCTATCACCGTCGAAGAGGCGTGACGCTTTCCGAATACGAAGCTTATTTGTTTGTATAATAGTAAAGATTATTTTTGTTTCTCTTGTTTAAAGCTCAGAACTACATAAAAAAACATTAATCTATTTTATAAGTCAGCCAACGGAATAAACGCACTCGAATATCCCCCATACTTAAAATGGGCTTCCCCAGCGTCTATGGAGGGCAAGCGAAGGTCATTGAAATCTACCTGACCTACGACATAATACAAAAGCGAATATAACGGGTGCATATGGCTGTACTGCTTTGGAAGGCAGCAGGCCCAAGAGTCAATGCTGTTTTGTTGGTTTTTTTTAAACTGTAGCCCCCCTGTAGGGCAAGGGAAAAAGAGTTGTAGAGTGATCAGACTTTCAAAGTGGATATGGCACGAACACCCAACCTGGATGGCAAGCCTGGAGTGGAACCACCCCACTTGGATGTATTCCACTTCAGGTCAAGTTGCAATAAGACTTCCACTTTCTAGCTTTTGCATGGACTGCTAGCACAAAGAGTGCTATAAAATTACTACATCATGCAACAGCCTCTCTTTACTATAGCCTAGTGCCTCAGAACCAGTCTACCTGGCTTTCTCCTAAAGAGTTGCATTTGAAGAAGCTCTCTAACTCATTTGTTATGATTTATAATTTTGAAGTGCTACTTTGATTTGGAAGATGGCACCCGTCACAAAACGGTGTACATGAAGAAGACGCACCGAACGAATTTGGTCAAGCGCGTAGTTAAGTTTTCGAGAGTGTTGTCTTATAGAGGAATGTTCTGGCACTCATTTTTACCTATTTATTTTTCATTTCATTATCATTTTCATGTCATATAATAATATTTTAATATAATAATTTATTTTCTTGGGTATGTAGTATTGTCTATTTTTGCGCATAATGCATTTGTGTTTAGTAATTGTTCTATGTTGGGAAAATAAAATTGTAGTGCGCTGTTTGGTCGTGATATTGTGGGTTTTAGGATTAGCGATCGCCTTGCTAGATACCTAAGTTAATTCATATAGTGAGTTAGTGTTCTTATCAGCTCTTTAAAGTGTTAGTGTGCTGCGCTTTCACTTTCGCAAGTATATTTATTCTTTTTTAATATGAATAAATGATTTTTTTTAATATTAATTAAGTAAAAATGGCTCAGTGAATTGAGTTGAGAGAAAGGTGAATGATTAAGGATAAGGGTAGGGATAAAAGTGACTATGAAACTTGGAGGGTGGTTGTAATGGATGTGGAATGGTAGGAGTAAGAACTTATTGTGTTGTATGTGGACTTGAAGAGTGTGAAGTGGAATTAGAGGAAAGAAAGGGGCTGAATTTGGAAAGAATGGCTATTTTTGAGAAGTTAGTCACTGAGTTTAGGAGGAATCTCAGAACATAGGGCCAAGGGTAGTTCTGTGGATTAGCTTCGTAGTAGAGATAGTAGAGATAGTAGTGAGTAGAAGGTGGTAAAGGTAGGAACGAAATAGGTTACTATGGAGGTATCTTTCATTCCAGATGGAAGTAGGGATGCCGGTGTTAAGGATGTGGGGATAGTAGACTTAGGTAGAGAGCGTAGGTCTGTGCCTTTTACTAGTAAAAATAGGTTCAGTGTCTTAGTAGAAATGGGGTGATTATAGGTGCAGGTGAAGCAGATGAAGTGCCTGAAGTACTTGGATGTGGGTATTTCACGGATTAGGTATATAAACAGGACTTTGGTTCAAGAGGAGGAGGAAGGTCTGTTTGTCAGGTTCACATGTAGCAGATGTGAGTGAGATAATTGGAAGTATAAGGATGGAACTGGAGGGGATGCCGTTGCCGTTGTACATGTGGGAGTGAATGCCATAGGGAAAACTAGGTCGGAATAGCTAGTGTCTAGATATAGGTATTTGTTGGGAAAGTTTCGGGATAGTAGTAGGAAGTGTGGAGTGTCAGGAATTTTACCTAGGCTTAGAGTAGGCAGTGAGTGGATGTCAGACGCAGTTAAGATAAATGAGTGAAGTAATTAAGTGATAATATGGGACTAGTGTTTTTGGATACATGGAGTGAGTTTTTATGAAAGGGAGGATTTGTATGCAATGGATGGGTAGCCATTGAGTCGCAAGGGTGTGAAAGCGCTATTTGACTGTCTCGAGAGGAGTATCAGTATGTTTTCTCTAGGAAATTAGGATGAGGCAGATAGAGGTGAGGGTATTCAGATAAATTTAGAGAGCAACAGGTGGAAAATGAACAGAGGACTAGGAAGGTAGAGTGTAGTAATGATAAGATATAAAGACCGATACATTGAAAATATACTACACAAATGGTAGGGGTATAAAGAATAAAATGGATTTGTTAAGAGGTCCAGGTTGATCGTTATAATATGTTTCATAGACATAGGAACAGAATGAAGGGTTGAGGGAGTGATTAATGATGTTAGAGATAATTTCGAGTGTTGTTAAAACACTAAAATTCAAACAGTTCATGACATAAAGTCATTATGGCTAGATTTTAAGGAAGGAAATGATAAACTTGTCATAGGATTATTATATAGACCACTTAATCTTAGTAGGGAAGCTTTCAGTCCTCTGAGACAGGAGATATAACATGCATGTAGAAGTAAACATGTGTGGATAATGCGTGATTTTAATTACCGAAATATAGACTGGGAAACTCTTGTAGGTGATCAGGAGGGTGAAAATCTTTTGAATCTGTTACGGGAGAATTTTCTTAGGTAATAAACTAACCCACGAGAGGTGATAATATATTGAATTTAGTTCTAACAATTAGGAAAGAGGGAATTAGCAATACAGGGTTTGGGGAAATTTGGAAATTATCAACCATTGAGAAATAAAATTTAAGTTAAAATAGAACGAGGTTCTCAGTAGAACAAATAAAGTTAAAATCCCAGACATTAGAAAAGAAAATTATACTAGTCTGAAGTGGTACCTGGAAACTGTTGATTGAGGTCTAGTGAGTGAGGTCAGGTCAGGAATGGATGTCGGTTATAATTAAACATTATATCGTCATTAAAAGAGGCATTTTAGAAAAATAAAAAATGGTGAGGGTCAATTAAGCCAGAGATACAATGAGCTAACTCGGGATGTTAAAAAGTTAATTAGAAATACAAAGCGAAATCATGAAATTAAAGTGGCAAATAAGACAAAATAAAATCCCTAAAGTTTCTTTCAATTATACAGAATTAAGACTAGAGATAAAAAAAGACCTACTTAAAACTACAGATGGATAGTTAGTGAGTGATAGCGATGCAATGGCTAGGATGTTAATTAATTATTTTCTTTCAGTATTTACACTCTAAGATATTCTATTGTACCTGAGGGGACCTTAAACTTCAGTGGTAGTGAGAAAGAGAGAGAGACTAGATGAAATTTTAATTACAAAGAAGATAGTCTCAAAAGAAATATAATTCAATCTAGTAAAGCACCGGGCGCTGACGAGATTCTTCCTAGCATTTCGAAGGATTGTAAGGATGTGTTAAGTGTTCCTATAGCATGCCTATTTATAAAACTCTTAGAGTCTTGCATTGTACTAATCGCATTAAAAAAACTAACGTGATACCTATATTTAAGAATAGGGATAAAACGATTTTGTCCAATTACGGTCCAGTGAATTTGATATTAGCTGTGGGGAAAATGGTGAAATCTATTTAAGGATCACTTTGATAAACATAAGTTGATTAAGGAATCTCAACAAGGCTTTGCTAGGGGCAAATCGTGTCTAATAATTTACTGTCTTTTTATAGAAAGGTGTATGATGCTGCAGATAGAAGTGAGAATTACGATATAATTATTTGGATTGTAGTAAGGCTTTCGACAGGGTGCCACACTTACGACTTTTGAATAAATTTAAAGCACATGGGATTGATGGAAGGATTTTTAGGTGAATTCAGTCGTGGCTTAGTCACAGACAGCAAATAGTTAGTTTAGAAAGAATTAAATCTCAGTGAGGAAATGTTACCAACGGGGTTCCTCAAAGATCGGTATTGTGGGCATTGTTATTCTTGATTTATATTAATGATCTTGACTTAGGTATACGAAGTGACTTGAGCAAGTTTGCAGGTGATACTAAGTTAGGTAGGATTATAAAGTCTGACTGTGATGCTAAGGTATCACAAGATGAATTGATCAAGCTATACCAATGAAAAGAGAAATGGCAAAGTTAGTTTAACATAAACAAGTATAGTGTACGTATTAAAGGTATGTGTAATCCACCGAATAATTATAAATTGAATGAGAGAATTTTAGGAAGGTCAGAATGTGAAAGAGACTTAGGTGTCCTAGTAAGTTCAGATCTCAGGCCTAGAAAGCAATGCATAAGTGATATGAATGGACCTAATAAGGTATTGGGGTTTATTGGGAGATTTGTAAGGAATAGGACTATTGATGACATTTTTAAAATGTACCCGGCATTAGTTAAGACCTCATCTTAACTATGCAGTGCATCTTTGGTCACCGTAATATAACATGGATATTGGTTTGTTTGAGGCTTTGCAAAGAATGATTCCTAAGATGATTCATGGCTTGAGGAACTTACCGTATAGTGAAAGGCTTAAGAGACTTAAATCTTCTTACGCAAGAAAGGACAAGACTTCGAGGGGAATATATTGAGGTCTTCAAGTGGGTAAAAGGTTATAAAAGGGTAGACATGTCAGGTTCTTATTTTTAGGGAACAGGATAGGATACGTTTCAATGGGTTTAAGCTGTAGAAGTTTAGGTTTAGGGGAGACATTAGTATAAATTGGTTTACAAATCGACTGGTAGATAAATTGAATAAGCTCACATGTCATGTGATAGAAGAATCCTCACTGCGGAGTTTTAAGAATAGATTGGATAGATTTATGGATGATGATGCTATGTGAGATTGATCTTCTTATGTTCTTACGTTATAGATAAAGCTCAGTCCCTCTTAATTGTGGTAACGTTGGCGGGGACTGCACAAGTTGAAACATCAAATGTTTTTTTCCCTTAATATTCCAAGCGGTCGGAAGGAGCAGAAGTCATCTGCTCCTTGGGAGCTTTTAAGAACAACAATAAAAACGACAACCCGAAAAGACTTAAAAACGCCTTCTTTTGACTTGTGTCCCTCTACCTCGTCTTTTACCCGTCATTCAATACCATGAGTACCTACCCTATGGAAATTCTCTATTTTCAAATCAGTTTATAACATTCAAAGAGGTTTTGGAGATAAAAAAAGTAAAAAAAAAAACAACACAGACCTGGGTCTTTAAGTCCCATAAGAATCTACACTAGTGTGCTAGTGAATCTGTTTATTTCCTACACTTTTTAATTGCTGATCGAGTGGATCGATCGACTGCCATCAAAAGCTATACTGTCTTAGAGTATGACAATCGTTAATTAAACTACAGCTAGCTAAGAACAAGCTTCTTTTATATACTCAATACCATTTAAATTTTAATCTTAGAAAATCTATGGGAAGAAGTCTATATGCAATCGGATATAAAATATCGCCTAGATACAATGACGAAAAGTACGCAAATACATTCGGAAAGACTTGAACGAATAAAACAAATAAAAAAAACATGAACTAGAACAAATACCTGAGGAACTAACATCAATAACTCCGTGAATTAGGACAAAGACTTTATGAAATGAATAAGTTTAAACAAAGGTTTCCGGAAACATATAAACTGGGAAAAATACTTCAATAATTGCGTGACAAGGACTTCTAAAACTGCATGAGCTCGGTAAAAAGCTTCATGAACTGCATGAATTTGGACTAACTTTAAGATCTAGATGAAGCAAGACCAAAATTAAATAAATTTAAGTTTAGAACAAAAGTTTCAAAGCAAAGGCCTTAAGAACTTGATGTGTTAGAACAGTTTTAAAGAGCATCATCATCTCGGACAAAGACTTCGAAAATTGGATGAATTAGGAAAAATGCTTCAAGAATTACATACGCTACAACAAAACGTTAAGAATTGAATGGAATCTAACAAAGATTTTGTGAACTGCAACTACGAGTTAGTAAGGCAAAGACTTCACTATCACCAGGAATTAGGGAGAAAACTTCAAAAACTGCAGTAAGACAATGACGCCACTAATTCTGAACTATGAAAAACAACTCCAAGAATTGCATGATCTCGGATAACGACCATAATAATTGTATGAAGTAGGACAAAAACTCATGTCGTATGCATTAAATCAGTCTCCTTCGACATCGTATCTGAAGGTGAACATTCAAACCTTCAGTTATTTCTTTGCGCCACTCGACCCTTAAAATTGTGGACGAAGTCCTCTGATCTGGTAATGAAATTCACATAAAAAAAATAAGAATGACAATCTTTAAGAGTGGAAGGTTTATAAGAGGGCTGTAATGAAAAATGAAGAGAATGCGGACCTAAATGAAGAGTGAATACGAATTAAAATGAAAGAAAATGAGACATGAGTGAATTTGAAATTAGGTGTTTTGAGAATAACTAAAATGAAAGAAGAACAAGAGATAAAATGAAGAGTGAAGAATGAGATCTAAATTGAAGAGTAAAAAGTGATTTATGACCGAAATAAAGAATGAATGAGGACTGAAATTAAGTGTGAATGATGAATAAAATGAAGAATGAATAAGATCTGAAATCAAGAGTGGAGAGAGAATAATGAGTGAAATAGAGTGAATAAAGATCGAAATGAAGAATGAATAAAGATTGAAATAAAGAGTGAATGAAGATTAAAATCAAGAGTAAATGAGATCTGAAATGATAATTGGATAGAGAATGAGGTCCGAAGTGAAGAGTGATTGAGGAATAAAATGAAGAGTGGATAAGACTGAAATGAAGAGTGAAAAGAAAATGGAGAATGAAATGATGAGTGATTAAGAACTGAAAAGAAGAGCGAATGATATCTAAAATGGTGTGAAGAAAATGAAGTGTGAATGATATCTGAAATGAAGAGTGAATAAAGCATGAAATGAAAGGTGAATGAAGACTGAAATGAAGATTAAATGAGATTTGAAATGAAGATTGAATAGGACTGAAATGAAGAGTTAATAAGATGGCTGTAATGAAGAGTGAAGAGATAATGAGGACTAAAATGAAGAGTGAATTAAGCCTAAAATTAAGAGTGAGTAAGAACTTAAATGAATAATGAAGAGAAAATATGGCTAGAATGCAGAGTAAATGAAGACACAAATGAAGAGTTAATGAATACTGAAATAAAGGGTAAATAAGATATGAAATGAGGAATGAAGAGAGAATAAGGACTAAAATGAAGAGTTAATGAGGACTGACATGAATGAGGCCGGATATAAAGAATGAATGAGATCTGAAATGCAAAGTGAAGAGAGAATGAAGCCCGAAATGAAGAGTGAATGATAACTTAGAACAAGAGTAAAGAGAGGATGAAGCCCGAAATGAAGAGTGAATGAGAATTTAAATCAAGAGTAAAGAAGGAATGAAGACTAAAGTGAAGAGTGAATATGATCGGAAATGATGAATGAATAAGATGTGAAATGAAAGAATGAAGACTAAAGGGAAGAGTGAAGGAAGATTGAAGTGAAGAGTGAATAAATCTGAAATGAAGCGTTAATAAGATCTGCAATGCTGAGTGGATAAGATCTGAAATGAAAAGTGAAAAGATAATGAGAACTAAAGTGAAGAGAGAATGAGGACTGAAATGAAGAGTGAATGGGAATTGAAATGAAGTGTGTATCTCTTGAGCACTCAGATCCAGAGACTCCCACGGGCGTAGCACCCACCCACGAGGGCCAAATTGACTAGTGCCATTGGGCGATGAAATTCAGAGTGAGCGAAGAAGCGGTCTACACCACCCTATACACACAAGAGCGCTTTGGAGGGGAAAAATAATTCGTTTCAAGTTGCTACTTGCAAATGATAGTGATCGACTGACTTACAGCGCAATACCTAATGAGAGATGTAAAGAAAGACAACAAAAGTTAAGTAAAACTAGCGGGGTGGTCAAATTAAAAACCCACTGCTAAACCCCTTCTCTAAAAATGTTAGGGGGAGGGGGAGTCTAAACCTCACAAAACAAATTCGCCCACAGGAACGCATGAGTTTCAAGGTTACAAATTTAAAGCCATCCTTGGAGTCTAACCTTTGTTTTGAGTTCAACACCTCAGTCCACCACCCTAACACCGTTTTGTGGGTAATACCTGAAAAGAGGTCATCTCGGGGCGGGTATAGATGGGTATGAATTGGTACGAGTGCAGCACGAATGAATAAAAAGACCCATCCTTCAAGCCTGATAAGAGAACACGACTGACCGCGAGATCACGTTTAGATGATCCTCTCGCGATAACAAATCTTATCTCGAGTCCCACAAACGGACGTTCGTAGTTTTGAATTTACATGACCATTTAGGTGAGGGGCAAAATTTGACATCTGCCTCATCTATCCTAGCTCTGAGATATTGGATTTGTCCAAAATAATTTTTAGTCGGCCGTTCTCTCCCCCCCAGTCTCTTCCTTTCTTATATCAAATTCGTAAATCTCTAAACTAATGCGTATATGTACAGGAGATCGAAAATATTACGTGTATATCCACTTGAAGTGGAGAAGAAACGCAGGAAAGCCTTAGTTTAGAAGACTCTCGACGTTACAAAGAACGCAAATGGCTAATTAAAAATGAAATAAGATTCCCATTTATAACTTCCCAAAGGTAAAAATTCCATTTTGCGAAATATACCGTGCGTGGAATTGGAAAAAAATACAAATCAAAACACGCCCAGCTCTTGTTTTTAAATTAACTTAAACTAGCAGTGTATATGTATTTGTGTGTAAATATACGTGGACATAGATAGTGTACACCAATGAAACAATTGTGTGGATCAAATTGTGCGCAGTGCATGAGTGTATAAGAGACACCCTAGATTTTGGCTCAAAGTGTTATTTCATTTCGAAATTCAAAGTAAAATGTGTTGGTTTTTTTATAATTAAAGTTTAGTTACTAAAAACACAATGTAACGAAATTTCCCTTTTTTCTTGTTTCTTGGTTAAAAGTGTTGTTTCCCACTTGTTCGTAACTAAAGTATGTAAATGAAAAGAAATCGATTTGATAAGTAGAAGAACATTGAATTTCTAAATTTGCCCATTTGTAAAATAATGATTAGGTATTATTAATTTCGGAAAAAAATGAGAATATATAAAAGGCTGTAGGCTTTAATGATTTTCAAAGCATGGTATAAAATTGTAAATCTTATTTTAAAAGAACGTTGGAATGTTGTAAAATAATATTTGTTTTAAGGAAACCTTCCAAAACATTCGAAATTTAATGAGACATTTCTAAAATTTAGTAGAATTTTATGAAGTTTCAAGAATGCTTCAGAACTTGCCAAAACACACCACTGGAAACTTCTAGAACCTTCTGGAATATTATTTCAGAAATATATATATATATATATATATATATATATATATATATATATATATATATATATATATATATATAAATATATATATATATATATATATATATATATATATATATATATATATATATATATATATATATATATATATATATATATATATACAGAGATTCATAGATCTTTGATCAATTCAGCTCTAGCTACTATAGCGAACACATTAGAAGAGAAATCGCATCAAGAGGTTGCAATCATTCTACAGATGCTTTCTGTCATATCTGCGCACAGTTCATCAATGCAAGAGCAAAATATTTCGGTGTGACAGCATCTATGAGAATGTGTGAAACTTACAAAGCATACTTTGGCATGTGAGTTGAGAACCATGACAAACCTTGGGCACCTCATTTTACTAGTGAACACTGCAGCAAAACTTTGGAAGGTAAGAAAATTATTTGATATAAAGAGTAGCATAATAAATATCACACGTATTTAAGCTATTATGTTTGTTTGTCAGCCAAAAGAGTGATAAAGTAAAATTTTTTACTTTTGCAAGATGGCATAGAGAGGAAAGAAGAGCCATGAAGTTTGTTATTCGTAGGATTTGTCGTAAACCAATAAACGACTCAATTAACTGCTACTTCTGCATGAGGAACCTTCCAAACGTTGAAGTGGCCAAAATACACCTGCTATTTCCTATCCACAAAGTGTTGATTTTCCTGTAACTACCCTTCCAGAATGAAATAAACCAATCTCAGAAAATAAAGCAACAATTCAGAAGATGAAAAGATCAGTAAAGATGTAGACTACAAGGTCATACTTATAGCTGTCAAGAAGAATCCATATCATCCAAACCCAAGAGACCTCAATGACCTTGTCATAGATCTTAGCTTGCCAAAGCCAAATACTGAGCATTTGATTTCAAGGCTCAAAGAGTTGGATTTGTTGGGTAAAAATGCGCAAGTGAAAAGCCAAAGGAATCCACATAAACATCTCTCAAGATTCTTTACTTATCAAGCTGGGCTATACTACTGCAATGGTTTATCTGGTCTGTTTAATGCAAATGAAATAACATGTAATCCAAATGAGTGGAGGCTCTTCATTGACAGCACGTCAAGAAGCATTAAAGCTGTACTTCTTCATATTTGGAATAATCATCCATTCCTTTCCTTGTCTCATTCAGTATATCTCAAGGAGGACTACAACAGTTTCAGATTACTGCTACAAGCTTTGATTTATAAAGGTATGGCTGGGAATTGATTGGAGACTTCAAAATGGTAACATTTTTAATAGGTCTATTAGGAGGTTTTTTTCCCAAGTTTCCGTGTCATCTTGTCTTCGGGACAGTATGCATAGAACAGCAATTTACCACATAAACAGTGGAAACAAAAGACTGAGTTCTCTGTTGGATGGGATAGGCAACCACAAGGATGATAATTATATGGAACTGGTTAAGAACTTTGTAAAAAGCTATGGGCTGCAGGATGTTCTTTAAGGTGCACATCCTTGATGCCCATCTTGAAATGTTTAAGAAGAATATAAGAGCACCCTAATAGAAGCACGCGGAGCGCTTTCATCAAGATATACTGAACTTTGAACATAGATACCAAGGAATATGCAATCGAACCATGGTGGGAAGCTACATTTGTTGCTTGTACGGGAAATGATATAAATTACAAACAGAAATCGACGGAAATTGATCACTTCTAAATATTTTACTTGGTTTTAGATATTCAAAAAAATTGTTTAATTTTATCTCGATACTTTTATTTTTAGCTCTATAATGGATGAAAAAAACAAACTTTGCCTAATTTTTGTATTTCATCATAGAAGCCGCAAAAGCAAAGTTTAAAACAAATAATGGCTATTTTTTACTTTTTTGCAATAAATAGAGTTGGAAAATAACACACTTACTGGTCAGGAACAAAAATTGTGTTGAATAGTGTATAGTTTTTTTTTATATGATTCTAGACTGGTAATTCGCCTGGTTTAGATGGAATAAGTACTAACATCCTAGCTTGGCGTTAAACATTCAAGAGTCCCATGCTTCAGTTGCATTTCTCTTAAATAACGACACGAAAGAATTGAAAGCTACAAATCAAACAGTTTCTTATCAGCAACATAACAAATACTTTAGAAAGTCATAATCATCAGACTAGCCCAAGCACTTTACTAAAGTCAGAGATTGGGACAAGAAAGTTTTACAAGTAACTATAACAATTATTATAACTAAAAATCAAATATAAAATATGCATCCCTCAATATAGCATCATATACTATGTAAATGCCAGTGATTCAGTAAGACCAAGTTAGTTCAAAGAACGCAGGAAACAATATTACATTGACATACTCTCCTACATATGCGCTCACGCAACGTTACTAAAGTATACTTACTGATATAAAATATACTTTCCTACATATGGGTTCAAGCAACATCATCTTTGACTAAACTTACTCAATAGGAAATATATTTTCCTACATATCGTCACTCAGACTACACTTATTCATTAGTAAATATACTCTCCTACACATGCTCTCAGGCAACATCGTCAATCAGATTATATTTACTCAATAGGAAATATAGTCTCCTACATATGCGTTCACGCATATCGTCACTCAGACTACAGTAACAAAATAGAAAACATACTCTCCTACATATGCTCTCACGCAACATCGTCCCTCAGCCTACAGTTACTCAATAGAAAAATTACTCTCCTACATATGCGCTCACGCAATATCGTCACTAAGACTACATTCAGTCAATAGGAAACACTCTCCTACATAAGAGCTAAATAAACATCGTTATTCAGGCTAAACTCAGTCAATTGGAACCATACGCTCTTACATAGGCTCCGACGCAATATCGTCACTCAGATTACACTTAGTCAAAAGAATACATGCATCTACATCTGAGCTCATGCACCATCATCACTGAGAATGCACTCAAACAATAGGAAACATACTATCATACATAATATGAGTTCATGTAATATCGTCAATCAGATTACACTGAAACAATAAGAAAATATTTTATTACATATTTGCTCAGGCAAAATCGTCATTCAAACGACACTAACTCATTAAGAAACATACTCTCCTACATATGCCCTCCCGCAACATCCTCACTAATGATATACTCAACCAAAAGGAAACTATCCTACGTATGCACTCATTCAATATAATAAGTAAGATTACACTCAATCAATGGAAAACATATTATCCTACATATGCGGTGACGCATCATCGTCATTCAGACTACAGTCAGTCAATATAAAACACTTTCCTATATATGCCCCTAAGAAATATCATCACTCAGACTACACTGATCAATAGGGAACCTTCTCCAACATATGTGTTCATCAAAGTCACTCCGAATACACCCAATCAATAGGAAACACTTTCCTTCTTATGTGCCCACGCAAACTCGTTATTCAAACTACATTCAATTGATCAGAACCATTCTCATACATATCCGTTCACTCTAACATCGTCAGATAGTCTACACCAAGTCAAATTCACTCAAAAAATAGGAAACATACTATCGTACATATTATGCCTTCACGCAACATCGTTACTCAAACTACACTCAATCAATAGGAAAGATACTCTAGTTTATTCTAGATTGCACTATTCAATTTTAGTATTTTGTGAAATTAGAAATTTTAACCCTTTACTATCTTAGTTTTTTAGTGCCGATGATGAGGCTAAAACCTCGAAACGTTCAAACCCACACAAATAAAGAGTTTTTAACCATCAAATTGAAACTCCGATTTGGAAGAAGCTCAACAGTTCATGATATATATATATATATATATATATATATATATATATATATATATATATATATATATATATATATATATATAAGCTCATCGCCCCCCCAAAAGAATTAGTCAAGTGGCGTATTTAAAATATTTTTCTAAACTACAGAAATCTTTAGAAGAGAAGCGGGAGACTACTACTGAGAAGTGTGTGATGGGATTCATAGATTTTGCAAAGGCAGTAAGGTGGCCTCGTATTCTATGTAAAATGAAGCACAAAGCAGATGTTACTGAGTAGCAAAATGGAGTATCATTTGAAATTGTCAAAGGCCATCCTCTGAAGGATGTAGTGGAATTTACAAGGTGTTTTACTTATGTGGAAATCGGTTCTTTGGTTGAGATGAAGAAAGAATTGGACCAATCGAGCTGCTAAACAACCTGGTTTTGTCGCTTAGCCTTCATCTTAACGCGGAAGGTAACATTCCAATCTCTGTATTCCAGGATGACAACTTCTCCGTTCACCTGGCTGGAACTAAATATATTGAAAATCTATCGGACTATCTCAAACAACATATCAAACATAAGATATTCTTTGATGTAAGAATATCTAAACATTGATGTCTCCTGCATCCAGAACCTCATTCAGTCCATGACACGTCGAATCTCAGCTGTTATCCAGGTTCGTGAAGGTATTATACGCTATTAGTTACGCTCCCGTCCCAAATGAATGATTTTATGTCCGATGATTTTATATATCGTAGAAAAATGGTATAAAATTAAAACAAAATGTGTAATTTTTATTTTTAGTCGCGTTCGAGTCTAGGCACGGGCGACTCTATATCTCACTATGTCGGTCAGTCCATGTTTTGTTTGTTTCTTTTTTTTGTAATAACATTGTAAATATTTGGCCGATTCTAACGAAATCTAAAACCCTTATGTTGTTTTACATCCTCTTACGAATGATATAATTGCCAAAGTCCTTTCAAGTTTAGCCAGGGAATTATTTTTGGGGGCAATAACATCATAACTATTCGGCCGATTCTAATGAAATTGGAAACCCTTATGTGTTTTACATTCTCTTTCGAATGATAGAATTACCAAGGTCCTCTAGAGGTTAGTCTGGGAATTATTGAAAGTTTTGAAGGTCGTAAGGTCATAAATCAGAATAAGTGAGAGCAAGCGACTTTTTGGTCAGCAAACTTTGTTTAACATAAGGTCCATTGATGTCAGCATACTTTTGCAAGCGGTTATTTCATCCATTGTAACTATTTGGCCGATTCTAAAATAAGCGACAGGGTGTTAAAATAGGATAAATACTTGACTAAAATTTGTCAGCAATATAAATTTATTTTAGAAAAAAAAATTAGTTTGTGCTGTATCCATTTATATTTACTTAAAAAAAAAATTTCTTCGGTTACTTTATGTTATATGTTCGTTTGTTAGTTAATGATACACCATTATCATTCCTTATAAGGCTTGTTTTTTTCTTTAATTTGACTATCATTTGCTTGCTCCTGACAATATAAACACGAAAGCACTTTGGCTTCCGTATGTTATTCTCCTTTGGTATATTCTCACCGTTTTAAATCACGTGGTATTTAGTGATTTTTTTTCGGCAAGATGCCGAAAATAGTCTGATAGTTATAAATAAAATCTTGATTCAAATTTTGTGGTTTACCATTATCTTTCACTGATATACATCACGTTAATGTGATATCTTCCATTAGATATATATATATATATATATATATATATATATATATATATATATATATATATATATATATATATATATATATATATATATATATATATTGGATTGGCGATGGAGTCGTTCCTTGAGAACCTTATTCGTAGCAGGAATATGAAGACATATGCAATGGTTACGAACATTTAATTTTCCAGGCGTTTCGGTCATAAACGATGACCATCATCAGCGAATTCTAAATACAAAGAATTATTTTTATAAGAATAACTAAACACAGCAATAAAAAACATGACAGGAGTCAAAAATGATAACCGAAAGCAAGAAGTTAAAATGAAATATATAATCCTAAACCGTTGAAAGCAAATGGGTGAAAATCTATTAATAAGAATTTGATTAATATCGTAAAAAATAACAATTAAATAATAATCCCATGAGTTTAAAATATGCATAATAAACATGAATTAAATTCATATTGAAATACAAAAATTGTAAACTATAGCAATAAGGTCGAAAGCAAGGGATGAAGAAATCGATTAATAAGATTGAGAAAAAAAATGACTAAATAATCCCACGAGCAGCAAATGGGAATAATAAACATGAATCAAGCATTAAGCGGAATACAAGAAATTCACTATAAACCACAGCAAGAGAGAATTATAAGGGCAGAGCAAACAATCCAAAATAAGTTAGATCAGGGGGTATGTAATCAAAGCGGATATTAATAAATGGAGCGAAGCAAGTAATTTAATAAAGTTAAATTTTAAGTAATTGAACATTAAATGAATATTAGTAGACTAAGGCACGAAATTTTGCATGAAGACAGAATTATACAATAAAATTTCTTTTCTGGATGTCACCGTTTCAAAGGTTGGTTCTAAGTTTAACACATCAGTTTACAGGAAACCCGCTACCACCAAACTTGGCACCCACTTCTTTAGTTGTACTCCTACTAATTTAAAACATTCTGCCATCATAAACAGTATACACAGAGCTTACAAAATCAGTTCAAATTGGTTTCACTTTCATTCCGAAATATAATATCTTAGGAGCTTTTTTCATTTTAATTTTTTCCCAGACCACCTTTTTGACAGACTTACTTCCAATTTCTTATCTAAAATGTTCTCTCGCAAAACCACACTAATAACTGTCCCCAAACCAAAACTATTCTTAAAACTGCCTTATCTTCCACTTAACAACACCAAATTCGACAAAGCTTTACTCTCGACTCTTAATAGATACTTTCCCCAATGCAAGTTTCTCCTAATTAATTCTAATCCTCTTAGTGTCTATACTTTCCTTCGACACAAAGAATCACTCCCATTATGCCTGCGTTCCTCCATCATTTATCAATTCACTCGTGCGACCTTCCAAAGTCGCTATGTAGGCCAAACAAGTCTACAATTAAAATGTAGGATCGCTAAGCATATCGGAGTATCATACAGAACCAACCTTCCCATCTCCAAACCCGAACACTCCTCTATATGAGAACATTCACTAAAACTTAACCACCCGCTTGACCCTGATTCCTTTAGTATAGACTCTTCTGCCTCCTCTTCTCTGGATTTAAAAATTCTTGAATCACTTTACATCAAACAAATAAACCCGGAACTCAATGATTATTCATCATCCCTTAAATTATTCACTATATAGACAAATGTACAACCAACCACATCCCCCTTAATAGTTTTCTTTCTGCCGAATTCTGTCCGTAATATCAGTAGTTACTCTCAGGTTCACCGTAATAAGGTTAGTACTCGTGCAGATAATTTTTTATTTCTAATTTAGTTTGTCCCATTAATATCTAAACGATCTGGTTTATTATGGACTTTTCCTTAATTTAATGTTTTAGTCGTCTTCTTTGGCCTCCATTATTGACTATTTACTATTTCGTGCCTTAGTCTACTCATATTCATTTAATGTTCAATCACTTAAAATTTAACTTTATTGAATTACTTGTTTCGCTCCATTTATTAATATCCGCTTTGATTACATACCCCCTGATCTAACTTATTTTGGACTGTTCGCCCTGCCCTTATAATTCTCTCTTGCTGTGGTTTATAGTGAATTTGCTGTTCATATTCATTGATATCTATGTTCAAAGTTCAGTATATCTTGATGGAAGCGCTCCACTTGCTCCTATTAGGATGCTTTTATATTCTCCTTGAACTTTTTAAGATGGGCATCAAGGATGTGCACCTTCGAGGACATCCTGCAGCCTATTTAGCCATAGCTTTTTACTAATTTCTCAACCAGTTCAATATAAATGTCAGGATTATGGTTGCCTCAAAAGCCTTGACACACCGAAACTAAACACTTCCAGGCTTCTTTTTTCTTTTTAGTAAGTTTTTCATGGAATTCTGAACACTCCATGATTTTCATGATTTGTGGTCTAACAAAGTCACAAGCTTTTATCTTTGCCTCAGAGAGTTTGGAAAAGAAATTTTGAAGGTAATCTTGAAGGCTGTAGACTATATATTAAGAACTTTAACAAATTACTTCATGAGAGAGGTTTATATGCAATGGAGGGAACAAAGATTTTCGTGGTCTAGCAATTGTTCATGGTTGACATTATCCCCTCCAACAGAGAACTCAGTCTTCTGTTGCCAGTGTTTATTGTGGTAAATTGCTGTGATATGTCTACTGTCCCAAAGACAAGATGACACGGAAACATGGTAAAACCTCCCTGTAGACCTATTAAAAATGCTCCTATTTTGAAGTCTTCAATCACTCGCCAGCCATAATCTTTATAATTCAAAGCAGGAGTCTGAGACTGTTGTAGTCTTCCTTGAGATATACTGAATGGGACCAGGGGAGGAATGGATGATTATTCCAATTATGAAGAAGTACAGCTTTAATGCTTCTTGTGGTTCTGTCAATGATTGCTTGTAATTTCAAGTACATTAAACATACCAGATAAACCATTGCAGTAGTATAGCCCAGCTTGATAAGTAAAGAATCTTGAGAGATGTTTATGTGTTTTTTATGGCTTGTCACTTGCGAATTTTTATCCAGCAAATCCCACTCTTTGAGCCTTGAAATCAAAAGCTCAGTATTTGGCTTTGGCAAGCTAAGATCTATGACAAGGTCATTAAGGTCTCTTGGGTTTGGATGATATGGTGTAGGGAAATCGATATCACACCATAAGAACAGATGCCCCATTCGGGTATAACAATGTCCAGACTCTAGGCAGTGTAACCCTATTCTTTAACCCCTCTCTTTCCCTTCGACCCGCTGGCCACCAGACGCCTCGTTCCACCACGAGAAGTACGAATCAACAGATTTCTGTGCCAGCGAGCATAACAATACAAAGGGCAGGAGACCAGGTGCAATAACAATGTTTAAACAGGCACTATTTCCCCTAAGATTTGGGGTCTAGTTTCGCGTAATAGACGAAATAAAGGAGCTGCGACCAAAAGTCAGAAGATGCCTTTAAGGTTAAGTGAAAGACGCTCGAAGAAGTGTCGTTAGAGGAGAGAGGCTTAATACATAAGCTCTCGTCCCCCCCCTTCCCCTACCCGCAGTGGGTCAGTGAAGTATATAGGCGGATAACTGGAGAAGAACAAGAAGATCGAGTTAAATATCGACACGACGAAGTCCGGCGTCAGCACAGCGCTAAAAGAAAGGAGCAGAGAAAAGCTCATTCTGAGCCAGTTCTTGGTGGTCACACCGAAAATTAGCCCCTTTGTATCGAGGATCACTCTCATACATCTCTCGTCAGAGAAACTCCCCTATCTCGGTTTTCAACAAAAAACAGAGATAGTCCTCGCCATTGAGGAATACCCAAAGTGAACTCCCCCCCTTCCCTCCCATTCGTCAAAGGATTCACGTTTTGCTCATCGCCCGTCATCAGTGCGAAGCATCTCAAGCTTAACCCGAAGATTGGAAAAAGCATACCTTCAGGGTCTCGTTGCTTAAATCACCTGACTAAGACAACGTGCTTAACGCCATCCATCGCCTTCACCGAAATCACTTGTTGCCACAAGTCCGTCTCCTCGCCAGCCAAACGGCTGAGCGTCTGCGAACACGCCCACGCGCCTAACCACATACCGTTTCCCCGTATACATAGGGTCGATGGTTAAGGTCATTCTTCGGCCGGATTCACGTGTGTTTTTTTTTAAAGGTAAAGAAATTCAATTATTTTTGTGTGTCAATTAGAGTCCAGTATTAAAGTGAGCTTGGGGGTCAACCATTACTTTATATTCATTTGGTTTAAATTAGTAATTCTAACATAGACGCGTTTATTTATAGATGTATAGTTTGTTTTTAATATTTTACTTTTTTATGTTGTAATTAAAGATATATTTTCGCTAGAAGTATTTAATTCAATCCTCGAAACGCTGCACATGGCACTAGAAATCTTCAAAGATTAAATAACGTAAAGTAATATAGCACTTAGAGAAAACGAAATAAAGGAGTTATTGAAGTACGTGAACAACTTACGTACCACCACTCGGCCCTTACAGTACCACGACATAAATAAGGTCTCTTGGGTTTGGATGGTATGGATTCTTCTTGATAGCTATAACTCTGACCTTGTCAGCTTCTGAATTGTTGCTTTATTATGAGATTGGTTTATTTCATTCTTGAGAGGTAGGTACAGGAAGATCAGCACGTTGTGGATAGGAAATAGCAGGTGTATTTTGGCCACTTCAACGTTTGGAAGGGTCCTCATGCAGAAGTAGCAGTTAATTGAGTCGTTAGTTGGTTTACGACAAATCCTACGAATGACAAACTTCATGGTTCTTCTTTCCTCTCTATACCATCTTGCAAAAGTAAAAAATTTTACTTTATCACTCTTTTGGTTTACAAACAAACATAATAGCTTAAATACGTGTGACATTTATTATTCTACTCTTTATATCAAATAATTTTCTTACCTCCAAAGTTTTGCTGCAGTGTTCACTAGTAAAATGAGGTGCCCAAGGTTTGTCATGGTTCTCAATTCACATGCCAAAGTATGCTTTGTAAGTTTCACACATTCTCATAGATGCTGTCACACCGAAATATTTTGCTCTTGCATTGATGAACTGTGCGCAGATATGACAGAAAGCATCTGTAGAATGATTGCAACCTCTTGATGCCATTTCTCTTCTAATGTGTTCGCTATAGTAGCTAGAGCTGAATTGATCAAAGATCTATGAATCTCTGCATATATATATATATATATATATATATATATATATATATATATATATATATATATATATATATATATATATATATATATATATATTTTTTTTTTCTGGAATAATATTCCAGAAGGTTCTAGAAGTTTCCAGTGGTGTGTTCTGGCAAGTTCTGAAGCATTCTTGAAACTTCATAAAATTCTACTAAATTTTAGAAATGTCTCATTAAATTTCGAGTGTTTTGGAAGGTTTCCTTAAAACAAATATTATTTTACAACATTCCAACGTTCTTTTAAAATAAGATTTACAATTTTATACCATGCTTTGAAAATCATTAAAACTTACAGCCTTTTATATATTCTCATTTTTTTTTCCAAAAATTAATAATACCCAAGCATTATTTTACAAATGGGCAGTAGATATCTCTTTCATTAATCACAAATTTAAGAGGCTTTCAATCATTCCACTGAGGATCTCTCCTATTTGTGTTGAAGTTTTCAGGCAGAAAATTCGGATTTTATCCTGGCTTGGAATTGAGTGTGTAGTTTTCGCTTATCGAGTTAACCTTAATTTTCGGTACGATGTATTTACTGGATTTTTATGTAGTTTATCAACTCTCATAACTTTGTTTATATGTGAATAAAATGAGTAAATTTTAAGTATATTAATTGATCCAGAAAAGCCATATTACTTGTAACGTTACCTTTGTGTTTATTCTTTGACAAAATATATATATATATATATATATATATATATATATATATATATATAATAAATATATATATATATATATATATAATATATATATATATTATATATATATATATATATATATATATATAATATATATATATATATATATATATATATATATATATATATATATATATATATATATATATATATATATATATATATATATATATATATATATATATATGTATGTATATGGGTAGGCGTTGCCCTTACACAAGACTTTTACATGGGTATCATTCGAAATAAGATAAAAATCGCACAATTTTGACCGAGTTATCATCGACGAGGTCACCGGTTACCACAGCAACTGAATGAATCACTCACGGAGAATGGGGAGTTAAGAAATTGACTTTCCGGGTAGTGGATGGGAACGTGGGTGCGGGTGGAAGGGTGATTTGAACTCTAGTGTCTCTTTTTAATCTGTTTCTCATCTGAGGAAATATGTCAGTCTTGTCACGAGGAACCACGGGTTCCATTTTGAGGAATGTAGAGATGTGTATATGTGTGTCTGTGTTTTTGGTGTTTTGTATGGAGATAGGTGTGTATATGGGTGATCTTATATAGGTACCTAATGAGTGTGTTTATAGTGATAAGGGTGTGCATGTGAGGAGAAAGAGGTAGATACTTGTGTATGCAAATGCAAATGGTTTGGTAGATAGTTTAATGCAAAAAAATTCACAAAAGCTGAAATACCTTATCAACAACTATGTCATATACAGCCATTGAGGGACGGTAAAAACAAAGGACAAGAATAGAAACAAAAAGTATAGACACATATATAGATATGGGTAAGAGATTAAAAAGTGGTAAAGAAAATTTTTATAATACACTGGGAACAAGCAATACAGATTTTCCTCCATTAATAGAAAAACAAGGAATTAAAAAACTACATTAGAATAGTCTCTTACTTAGGGAGTCACTCAACATCGTCATTTAGGCTGAATTCAGTCAATAGAAAAATACAAATAAAAACCGGGTGACACAGTGAGAATCCATCTCTCGGATATGTACTTTGAACGAGAGGCAATTTGTATTAGTCGTAAGCCGTAGCTTAAGGTAAAAACAATAGTAGATATAGTTTGATAATACAAAGCATGATGTTTAATAATATTTCATGGCCTTATTTTGACCCGTCTTCTATCGATGGAAAACTGTACATATGCATATTGTAAGGATATACACCTGCTCGGGTGAGGAAATGGGTCATAGCAGGAAAGAGTGTGCTGGGCTCTGGTGATTTTTTCTCATTGTAGCTTATGATATTACGCTTCTCAAAGGCATTCCAGCGTCGCACCTCTAAAGACTTCTTCCCATGTACAAACCTAGTATCCGCGAATAACAAAACTACCCCTCCCATTCGTGAGGGTCAACAAAAATACCCTAAAAGGGAGGGAAACTGCAATGAGGTAAGATAGAATACCCCTCAGTAGACAAGAATGGAAAAAGTGAGGAAAATCAAATCACCCATATCAATGGGGAGATGAAAGCACAAAGTGAAGCGGGTATCAAACCCGAGTATCGGACATCCAGTCGTACCTGGGATCGGATATGTGGGTGAGACCGACGTTGGTACTGGCGACAGAGACGCGACAGAAGGACTCCACGCGACCCATCTCGTTGGCCGCGGTGCACGAATACAGGCCACCATCGCTATAATCAGCCTCCTTCACCATGAGGACGGCAACCCCGTCCGCGCCGAGGCTAAAGGAGTGCTTGCGAGACGGACGGATTCGGTGGCCGTCCCGGTGCCTGAAAAAAAAACAACGGTCATATGCATCCCTCATGAAGAGTGAACATCTCAATGGTGACTCCAGCTTAAAAATATAATTAGTGATTCCCAGAAAGCGGCTTATTAATGGTTACCTCCCCATAACCCTTCGCTGCTGTTACCTCTTAAAACATCGACAAACGTCTAGAAATTGGCATCCACATGGTTACCTATCCTTAGGAAAGGATATTTATTAGTTATAAACCAGCACCGCCCCGATAAACAACCTCACTTTGAAAAGAATCTTTTGGCTCGAATAAAAATGTATCGCCATAGTAACATAAAAGATCTATAGTATCCCTGTCAACCCCATTTTATAAAAGACTTTTTCACCCCAGCTCTCTTGAATTTCCCTCAACTATCCGTGAACAACAGCGGCAACCACATCGACCAGATACTTCAACCTTTTCGTTAGCAATAATGGCAATACTAATAAGAGGAAAATGACGAAGAGGCTGACGAGGATAAAGAAGAAGAAGAAGAAGAAGAAGAAGGAAGATGATGATGATGATGATTATATTCGTAACCTCAATACGATATATATGCATTATCCCCATTACAAACATCCCTTAACAATTTATCCACAATATTCATCCTAACTGAAGCAAGATTTTACCCAACCCACAGCAACTTGAAATATATATATATATATATATATATATATATATATATATATATATATATATATATATATATATATATATATATATATATATATATTAACCTCAGCCGCTTGTAGTAATGAGTATACTGAATTTATTAATTGATTTATCAATCTCTGAAAGTTTATTTTGAATTTCTTGAATTTATTTTATTAAATTTGGGAGGGGGGAGATGTTTATTTTTTTTCGTTCCAAAAAATTGGGCAAATTCTTATTTCAGGTAAAGCCGAATTTACTCTTTTAAATTTAAATAAATAAAAGTGATGAAAATTAATGCCTTACATTTTCGTCTGAGGTTACGAGTAAATGAGACTTTGGTCATAATATTGGCTAAAATCGATATTTTTCATCAATATATATGATTTCTCACTGTGAAGACGGCTTTTGATTATCTCATTCTCTTGTCCTAACTCATATCTGTTTGATTACCCCGTCAAAAAATTTGAAAAATTTGTAAAAACGGTGGTTTGTACCTTATGCTGAGAAGTGTGGAGAGGTCTGCTCTAAGCGACGCTTAACATTTGACCACTTGCTACGAAAAACGCTTATGTTACTATGGAGATACCTTTTTATTCGAGCCAAAAGATTCTTTTCGAACTGAGGTTGTTTATCGAGGCAGTACCGGTTTCTAGCTAGTAGATACGTTTTCTTAAGGATAGGTAACCATGGGAATGCCAATTTCTAGACGTTTGTCGATGTTTTAAAGGGTGACAACAGCGAGGAATTATGGGGAGGTAGCCATTAATATGCCGCTTTCTGGGAGACAACCAGGAATATCTCCTTGGTTCCATTGTTAAGTATTCATGAAATCCAGAGATCCCTCCTATAAAAGTGAATTCAACTATCTCCTTAGTAACCACCCCCCAATAACTGGTTATATTTACCAAACAACTCCGATAGTGGGGTATGCCTCGATGATAGCTTCGAGGAATATATCTTGGCCTTCTCTCACGCTCGTGTCGTCCAGCTCTCTGAGGAACATGGGCGAAATGTAGGACCTGCGAGGGAAGATCTCAAGTGAGTTGGATTCTGGGCTGCATCGGCAACAGCGACTTTGATTCCCAAAGGAACGTTGTTGTTTTCAATAGATCCCCAGGATGAGATGACCTCTGCTCTCTCCAACCGCTTGGGAGATTAAGGAGAAAGCCTTTGATCCTCCAGCCTGTGCCGTAGGCCCCGACAACGTTGCCACAATTAAGTTGAGTCAAACCTTCTGTCAGACTGTCCGGGGAGACCAGGCTAGAGGGGAGGGAGGCAGTTGCATGCTGGGGGAACTTTATAGCATCCCCCTGTGCTAGTGGTCTATGCAACTGTTAGGAAGTGGGAGTTCGATTGCAGCTTAGTCTCACACTGATTGCATCCAAATGGGGGTGGTCCCACTCCAGGATTGCTATCCAGGTGGGGTGTTCGTGCCATATCCACTTGGGAATGAGGCGACCACTCTACAACTCTTTTTCTCTTGCCCTAGAAGGCGGGGGCGCTACAGTTTATAACACCCCCCTCGCGACTGCCTGCCAAAGCAGTACAGCATTATGCATTCAAGAATGCAGCAGGGTGGGAGGAAGGGGGGAATTATTGGGACAAAACCGATCTTCCCACTAATTTCGCCCTAAGGAACGAATTTGGTGCCAATGAATATGGGCATAAGCGCCAAATTAGATAAGCAAGGTAAGAGTGGGGGAAGAGGAAAAAAGAAATAAAGATAAAGAAAGACGAGAAAAAAATAAAAATTCCTTTGTAAAGGATGAAGCGATAACAAATGAGAGGAGAAAAAAGATAAAAAGAATTAACAGAATTAGTAAAATTTGATATAAGATGCAAAAATTGATATTATCCCCCAAATATAAAAGATTGCCCCTCCACTGACGAAGACATAAGCGATATAATTGGCTGAAAACAGATATTAAGAAATAAATGAAAGGAAAACGACAATAGAAATACAGATAATGCAAAAAAGAGCATCCATTAATATGTACTGGGTGATATGGTCGCGAAATCTACCAGACCCTTTTATCCTACTCCCTCCATAAGCAGTGATACAAACGCGCACGCATCAGACCTCAAGTTATCGGGGGTCGAAGGCAAAGAGGATAGCAATACTCTGCAGCCGGTCGAGAGCGGCGAAAGATCCGCCACACATCGTTAAGGCAATTCAACGTTTCGCAATGTACTAAAGGAACCGCAATAAGCCACGCATGATTGCGGCAGTGACTCCAAATGGTGGGTTAAGTAGCTAACCACACCTGCCTGGCCCCGGTAAAATAGATTGGGGGAAGAGTTCGAGGTCTTTTTGAAACCACATCAAATATCGAGCAAAAATAATTATCAAATGTAGGCTTCAATCCCCTGCCCCTAAGACCTATGGATGCATATTGCTAGGTTCGGGGACTACTTAAATCTTACGCATTTGGGAGATGGACACAAGCTTAAAAAAACAAAAGCTAAACCACAAAGGTAAACGTAGTTTCAAAGGTCAGTCTAAGATACCCAAAACGGCAAAGTCACGAACGGCTTAGGGGGTAGAGAGATGAAGGTAACCACTAAAATACAACTATTGGCTAACAAAGTACCTTCATCCTTCGAACACATTCATCACGGAGTCAGATAACCTTTCCTATTCACAAATGATACCACGGTGTCTCAGGGTTCCGAAACTTATCGTGTCCCTTTTTGTTTACTTTGTCAAAACAGGTGTTTCACAACTGGATCTCATTAATGCAGTGACCGAGACGTTTTGGCAGGAATAAATTCCTGCTTGATTATCGAACCACGCTGGATATAACAAAATGAATAAAGTAGATCTGATAACGGGTCGAGTTCAAAGGGCAACACCATTTGGTAAGGTTCATTGGATGTTCACTAAATTTAATGTCTTTGTGGCGCCATGAAGAACTAATGCTAATGGTTATTAATATACCCGGTCTTTATGAACTTAGCCACAATGAACCGCATTTGCCATCTTGATAAAGCTAACACCGATGTTTTTGACTTTTTTTCAAGATGAAAAAATTGAATAATGTGCCGTTGTTGAGTTAATTCTGAAGTTCAAATAACTATCAAGGTTCATTAGTAAAGATTTTCATTTCTATTTGTTCTTAAATTATGATATTGGCAGGGGAGGGCTTTTGATAATTTTGTACTAGTTAATCATCCCCATTATCTCATTGTATTTACTCTTACTAGAGCCTTTAACTATTCTCACACAAAGACCGGATGACAAGACAGAGTAACGGGTTTTATATCGCTTTTTATTTTGATCACGCCATCTCAATGGGGGATTTAAAAGAAGAGATGAAAAACAATAAAGGAGAGAGAAAGCAATATGAAATACTGTATTTTTATTCAAATGATTCTAGTCCTGATTTTCACTTAAGACAACCCTCAATCACAACTCAGCTTAGATCGAGGGTACCTTGGGTTGATTCTCCTCTACTTTCTGGCCTTTAGAAGAAAGCACAAATGTACTAAAGCATTAGCTTGAAATATAGAGGAAGAGTGCAGGTAGAAGAACACAAAAGAAGAGATACTAATAAGACAAATCTGAATATGATAATGACTTGAGAAAGAGGAAAATCCCATGAGGCTTCTACGAAAAGGGTGCCATGCTCTCTCTCCCCAACGAAACAAAGAGAGATAACATAACACACACCTTTACACACATAACAAGATATAGCATATAAGTACACACATAACAAGAGCTGAACCTTACAACCCATATATATAACCTCGAAGACAACTACCTTATAATATGCAATGAAGTTTTTACAAACGACACAAATAATACAAACGTCTGCAATCAGTGAGCAGATGGGGTACATGTCCACACCCATACATACTGCCCAAACACCTCCCGGTTTCAATTTAGACCCCGCAAGTGGGTTTCAGATGTAGCATAGACCACGTTACAGCTGACACATGTAGATTTGCGTTCCTTCCCGTCCCCAATACTCGCATATTTCCACACATTTTCACGTCCTCTTCACAGTTTCCTTTATATATTTCTCTTTAAGCAAACTTTCGACAGGAAATACCCTCGTTGGTTTTTGCTTTACAAGACCTAACCTCCCCCCGCCAACACGTACCTGAGGCCCGAGTCCACGACGAGGCGACACTTGCATTTGACGGCGCCAAATTCGTTGGCGGCGCGGACGGAGTAGACGGCGGCATCGGTGTGGCTCGACGACGAGATCTCGAGGGTGTAAAAATGACCGTCTTCTTGCCACATCGTGTGTGTGTCTGTGGAACAGGAGATGGTCGCCGTTTAATTGGGGAGAAACAAATAGGGATAATTATTTTTTTTACACCTAAGTACAAAAGGTTCGAATCCCAGTGACAACGGGTGCAAATTATTTCGCCTCTAGGAGGGAGGTCCCGCCAATCACGGATGGTACCGAGGTTAACGGACGCGCAGCAGCAGTCCCATCCCAATACGTTATCAAAGAGAAAACCACAACCCTGCTGTATCTTTCGCGGTCTTCCTTCACACATACAACGTATCACTCTTCCGTATAGAGAAACCATCGATTGGGGTATCCAATCCACATTCCCCTCTGGTGTAACGGATGGCCCTCCCCCGGGCCATGAAGAGGTCCTATTTTTCCTGGGTGGGCCAAAACAGAGTACCACAGTTCTTCCTCCCTACTCCCAACGACGACGGGCTTCTGACGGCCACTGTTTGCGAGTATTGTCGTGCTGCTCTTTATATCAATTTCATTACCATGAAAAAATAAGGGTGCCGCAAATAATAATAATAAACCAATAATAATCCAATGGGGGAAGTTCATTCAGTGTAGATGACAAGGACTGCATTAGCAAGGCTCCTCAACCTTTACAGCTGGGAGCCGAGAGTGGCCTTGTCAGACTTTGTCAAGGCCTCGATGATAAGAGTCAGTGCCCCCTGAGAGGACGATGAACGCCTCTCTACCGTGCGACCTCCCAACATTTGGAAAATAGGAGGGGGGGGAGAGTTGCGCATCCCCCCACCTCTTCAGACCTTAAAGTCCGTGGGAAGTTTGAACTAAGTATCGTACACATATTTTCACGTCCCCTTACTTCACCACTTTCTCTATAGTCTTCAAAAAATGGTCAGATTCCTAGTCAATTTTCACTGTTTAAAAGAAAGTAATCAACCAACAAACAAATAAAGTTTTTCTTTATTTTAAACGATAACCAACGAGAGCGTAACCTGTAGAAAGTTTGTAACATGTAAAGAAAGTGGTGCAGTTAAAGGAGGCGAAATTCTAGGAAAGATATATAGCGGCAGTCCACATGCGGTCGTTGAGGACTGGAGGGCACGCAAACTTCCATATGTCAGCTGAAGCGTGGCCAATCACGCTGCATCTGACACCTTTTGGGGGATTAAAACAAAGAAAAAACGAGCAAAAGAAATAAAAAAGAAAGAAAAGAAAGAAACAGGAAAGGAAACAAAGAAAAAAGAGAGAATAGGGAAAATAATTAAAAAAACAGAGGCGCGATTATGAAACAAAGTTGACAGACCTACATCGCGTGCTCTCAATTATTTCAATAATTCTGAAAAAAAACGTATTATCAATTAACAAACATCTCATCTGACCTTGCGACCTTCAAAACTTTCAAATACTCATTGAAAAGTCAAATGATGACCATCTGACCGACCGACATAGTAACATAGAATCCCGTGCGCGCGACTAAATACGAGACAATAATGATGAGATTAAATTAATGAAAGTGATCGCTGTAAAAAATGATAAATCTGATTTTACCGATTGATTCTAAGAATACCCAAAATGAGCGGATTTTAAAAAGCGAAAAGTTCGTTCGTGCAAACGAATAAAGGGAGAAACAAACAGTACCAAAAACGAGGATCAACCATGAAGTACCAACTACACCCTGGACCACGCTAATAGCTTGGTTGGGAAAGATCAGATTCCTCGGTTCTCTGTCGATCAATTTTAATTGAGCTTTTCCCAGCTGGTCGGCACAATATGGCAACACTAATATTATGCTTTCATTATTCTTTGTTACGTCCTTCAACTTTTACTTCAGATGCGTCATGTTCTGGGTGAACCACGCTAAAAGCTCAAATTAGCCCATATAGACATATGTTGGAGAAAACGAAAAATAATTATACACATCAATCATACCTTGCGTATATATTTAACAAAAAACGACAATTATAATACACGATTGATTGACATAATGAATTATTCGCCCACATGAGCGCCATTTCGCGAATGACTTCAAAAACCGTATCATGAATGGAATCTGTCAATTTCTTCATTGTAGAATATTGAATTGCCTCTGCTGCTGCTTTGATGGTCGCTCATAAGATTTCTTTTGGCGAAAATCGATGTCCATCGGAGTAAACATCTTGTTAAATGGTGGACCTCAAATATTCGATTGAATTGAGATTCGAAGAGACTGTGCGGCCACATAATTAACCTGTCACATTGCATGCCCTAGGAATGCTTGGGTGTCCCTGGCAGAGTGGGATGGAGCGTTGTCATGCATAAAAACTAGAGCCTTTATAAATCACAACGTTATGTCATCTAGCCAGGTATCTAAGCCCTCCTTCAAGAGATTGTAGTAGGTGACTGCAGGCACTTTAGCCACGTCAAGGACCCTGACTAGGCCAACAAGTCTGTGGTCCAATTATACTTGCCCAAAACATGACTCATCCTCCTTGCTGTTGACGTCGCAAATGTTAGTAACGATCATCTCCGAAATAGACCCAACAATTTGCCCAACCGTTAGGCCGTCAAGGGTCGCCCTGGTCTCGTCAGTGAAAAGAACGTAACTCATGTCCAACGTCATGTACTTCCGGGCCCATTGAAGCCTCACAGTCTAGTGACGGGCGTTAGAGGAGGCAGTTTGGGGGGAGCTCGCACGGAGGCCATGGTCCATAGGATAAGGTTCCTGGTGGTCTTCGGTACATGGGGACGACCATCGGCAGTGAAAAATAACTTTGCTTGCTTGTCCGGGGTTTTCATGTACCTGGTGGCCAAGATTCCTCAAATCCCTAGTTGTCACAGCCTTGGAGGTCCCACAATCAGATCGCTTCTTCCTTAGCGAAAGGTCCTTCTAACCGTGTACACATGACGAACTAATACCTCCGCAATAGCATGAACAGAAGCTCCTTCATGATAATGAATGACATTTCCTCATCGTTGAGGCCTCTGCGACATCCCATTGTTCTTAAAGAGTATATATGCTATTAGCCCTCCCCCCACCCAGTACGAAATTTAAATATAAATTGAAGGACAAAACACAGCATAATGAAAACACAACATTAGTGTCGACATATTGTGCAAACCAGCTAGGAAATTTTTCAGCAAAATTGATTTACAGAGAACCGAGAAATCCTAACTTTCCCTGCCAAGCTATCAACGTGTTTCAGGGTGTATTCCCACAAAAGCAACCGAGACATGCGCTTAATCGTGGTATTATTGGAAGAAAGTTGATCGCATTCTGGGATTCAAATTCGTAATTTTGAATCATGTGCTTCTTTCTACGATTTTATTTCCAGTGATCTAAAACACGAACGCTTTGCCCTTGCATTCACACTTTTCCAACACTGTTCTTCCGATTTATTCTATTTATTCATCTTTTTTTATTGGATTTCTGTCCTGTAAATAAAGATGCCTTCGTTGGTTAACAGCTTTATTATTCTTTCAAAATAATGGTCACAGGGAGAGCCCTGTAATTACGATTGTGAAATTTCTGAAATCTTAGCGTGCCTGCTCCTCTATGAGTGCCAATATCTAATAAACATTGCATGTAATCGTACGTGTAATCTCCTGAGTACCAGATTGCCTCTAAAAGAATCCTGAGTGTAATAATTTATAGTACCACTCACCGTCACTAATAAGTGGCTCCCCATCACAGAGCCATTGGACTTCCGGCTTTGGCACTCCGACGATCTGGCAAGTCAGTCGGACGGGAAATCCAACCTGTACCCGCCGGTCGCGAAGCCTCATTGTGAACTGCGGCGCCATGCTGCACACCTCATCCAGCCTGGATAGGGCCATCAGACACCTAAGTGCACGGGAGAGAAAAGGAGGTAAAATAGAGAGAGCCTACGGGTTTAGGACCTTCACACATGACCCGGATAAATAACAGATTGCTTGAGTTTGACCTGCTGGGATATAGCAATCTATTTGATTATATTTGTCGCGTTTTATTTATGACCACACCTTTGTAAGGCATAAAGAAGGACAAATGGATTATGAAATAAAGAGGAGAATAAAATAGATTCAACTAATAGAATGAATGACTATAAAATATACCCCGAGAACTCCCGGGTAATGAGCTCGAGAGAACCTATTTTTGATCATGAAGGAATATGTTCACAAAACAGAACAGGTGAGTTCAAAGGTGTGGGCTCTTTGCTTACTTTGACGGAAATAGGCTATGGAAATTTAAAAGTTTGTAACCTAAACCCGAAAAACTTATAAGTAAGAACTCGGAATATCCATGGAACAGAAGAGGGAAGGAGGGGAAACGAAACGATGAAAAAGAAACAGGCACCAGTACAGGTCTAGCTATGACGATAATCAGCGTGGGTATAGCCGAAGCACTAGCTTATTAGACCCAAGTCACCCTTAAATGGTGTGGGCGTGAAAATCACCTCCCAAGGAACTCAAGTGACTCCAAGAGTAAAAACCTGTGATTCCGAGTGCAAGAGTGAGCAACCGAGTCAGGACTGGTTGGACCACATTCTTCGCCATGCGCGAATCCATAAACCCATGGTCAAGGCAAATAAACGGTAGTGAACATGTGATTTATATATCCACCAGTTATCTCTCACGCACACAAACTGCGGTTACACTAACACAAGCACAGTTACGTCTAGCTGTCTTATTCAGTTTCCAACTGGCCGTCTTACTCATTTAACAACTAACCATCTTATTCAGTTGTCGTCTAGCCGTCTGATGCAGTTGCCATTCTGTCCTGAGTGCAATGAGTTGATTGATAGGAGGATGACTGAGGCCTAGTGTAGGGAAAGTAAGTGTGAATTTGTAGTGTTTGTAATGTCTGCGAAGTAATAAGAGTAGGGAGAGTTGCGTTGTATGCGGGGTGCAAGATTAGGTAATGGAATTTTAAAAGTGAAGGGCGGAGGATTTAGAAAGGATACCTAGGTTGGAGCAGTTATTCACCGAGCTTAGAAAGCATCTCAGCCCCAAGACCAAGGAGAGTTCTGTCTACCGCAACGTTAACTCAATTATGCTAGCTAGGAATATGGCTAGTGGAGATAGTAGCGAGAGGAGATTGGTAAAGGGAGGAGGGAAACATTTAGCGAGGAAGCCCTCTCCTGTTCCTGATGAAAATAAGGGTCATTTGTTACGATGTGTAGATAGTAGACCTAAGTAGAGAGTGTCCGTCTGAGTCTATTACAAGTAATAACAGATTTAGCGTCTTATGAGAGGTAGGAGAAGGGTAGTTATAGGCGCATGGGAATAAAATGAAGTGCTTGTAGCGTTGGATTCAGAGGTTAGGTATTTAGACAAAGATCTTTTGTGAATGCGATCGCAAGAAGAGGACGAGTGTTTGTCAGATGCACGTGTGGCGGATGTGAGTGAGAGAATTGAAAGGATAGTGAATGAAACTGAAAGGAATGTAGTTGTAGTTTTTTACGTTGGAGTGAATGACATAGGGAAAACTATGATAGTGTCTAAATATACGGATTTCTTAGGAAAGTTGTGGGAGAGCAGTGAGCTGTCTGTAGTGTCAGGAATTTTACCTAGGTTTAAAGTAAATAGTGAGTAGATGTCGCGCTCAGTTGGGGTAAATTAGAAAGTGAAAGTATTCTGTTATATCATGGGAGTAGTGTAGGCGGATACACGGAGGGAGTTTTGAGGAAGAGAGGATTTGCATGCAATGGATGGGTTGCACTTGAGTCGGAAGGGTGTAAAAGTGTTTCTGTCTGTAGGTGAAATTAGGATGAGGCAAATAGAGTTGAGGGCAATCAGATAAACGTAGGGGACAAGAGACAAGGGAATGAACAGAGAGTTAGGAATGTAGAGTGTGGTAATGGTAAGACCATAAGGACTGATACATTGAAAATATATTACACAAGTAGTAGGGGCATAATGAATAAGATTGATTTGTTAAAGAAGCTAGCGATTGTAGAGAAGTTTGATGTTATTGCAATAACATAGTCATGGTTTGATTTGTCGAAGAAAAACTATAGACCGGAGGTCCAGATTGATGGTTATAACATGTCCCATAAAGATAGGAACAGGAGGAAAGGAGAAGGGGTGAGAATAAATTATTTATACCATGTTGTGAAAACATTGCCATTAAAACAGATACTAACACCGAGTCATTATGACTAGACATTAAGGAGGGGAAGGATAACCTTGGTAAAGGATTATTATATAGACCGCCTTTCCGTAATAAAGAAGCTTTGTGTCTTTTGTGGGAGGAGATAGAAGGTATGTCGAGAATAGAGGCTCCTGCGGCCCATCAAAACCACGAGGTTAGTCCATGTGAGTGAAGACCGTGAGAACAGTCAGAATATCGAACTACCTTGCGCGATAAGCGAGGGATTGGAATCTCAAGCGCGCGCTTCTGTCGTCTCTCAGGGTCTTATCAAGAAACCCCCGTGGGAGTGTTTTCCATCCCTCAAGCGCCGTGTTGGTTCGTGAAGAGATCCCCCACTTGTGGTAGGCAGTAACAGATCTAGCTGTTTCCTATATATTGTTGGTCCCAATAGGGCATCGACAGTATATGCCTGCCTTTTACAACGAAACATGTCATTCTCTACCGCGCTCCTTTTTTCTCGACGAGCGGGAAGCTAGAATTATACCGAAGGATCTGAACCCCAGACAATTGGCCCATCCTTGGTTTCCGTACATTTCGTTTGGCACGAATACTACCTCCAGTTAGTGTTACTACTAGAGGTTAAACTCCCCGTGGTTAAAGCCTCTTGAATAACCATCCGATCCCCCGTTTCATCTCTTAAGGCCTCGAACCCAAGCCAGGATGAGACGAATCATCTGTGGCCATTCCAGCCAGTCCTCCCCCTGTGTGTTTCTACAGAAGCTAGTATCACCTCTCGCCCTCCCCCTCCCTGTAGAGTTCGTACTGAGTAGCGCTGATACGTTCGGTTCTTGGATACATAGAGTATCTATTGCCAGTATTTCATTTAATCTATTTATTGTGTATAACTGTGTATATATTAAAGTTTATTTTTATACCTACTTTTTCATATGCCTCATAGCCGGAACCATCATTAGTTAATATCGGCCAACTGCACTCAATCTTTGCAAGTTAAAATCCTTTGCACTTGTCCCCCCTCCCTCCCTCACTTCTATCCCCCATCTCTGTCGTGACCAGAGTAGAATCAAGGTCACGCGTTGAACTTGAGCGACCACGCCTATTGGGTAGAAGTGACGTATATGTTAGGGTAATTCTACGACAAGGTACATGTATAAGTAATGATATGTGTATAATGGGGGGGATTCTAGTTACATAAATATAGACTGGGAAGCTCTTGGATGTGATCAGGTGATGGACGATTCTTTAATATGGATTAAGTTCTAACGAATAGAGAAGAGGCTATTAGCAATACGGAGATTATGGAAATTTAATAGCAAGAGATTAAAATTTGATTTAAGCTAAAATGGGTCGGAGTTTTCAGTAGTAAGAGGTTAAAATCCCAAACTTTAGAAAATCGGATTATAGTGGTCTGAAGAGACACTTGGAGACTATTGACTTAATGAGGTTAATGAGAGCTGTCGAGGGGGGAAGCTAATCAGCTATATAGGATTTGGTAGTGTAGATCAGGAATATGGGGCAAAATTAACAATTTTATCAGCATTAAAGGGAGTGTTTATATGGGGAAAATCGTGAGAGTCCATTGAGGCAGAGATACAATGAGCTAACTCTGGACATTAAAAAGTTAATTAAAGTGGCAAATAAAGCTAAGAAAAAGCTCAAGGGTTTTTTTAATTATAAATCACTAAGTTTTGAAATAAAATAGAGGCACTTAAAACTAAAGACAGAGAGTTATTAATAGTGACGCAATGGCTAGGATGTTAAATAAGTATTTTCTGTCAGTATTTACATATGAATATAATCCAATACTACCTGAGGGGACCTTGCTCTTCATGGGTAATAGATAAGAAAAAGAATTTAGAGGATATTTTAATTACAAATGAGATAGTCTCGAAAGAAATAGATAGAATTTAATCTAGTTAAGCACCGAGCCCTGACCAGATTTTCCCTAGGATTTTGAATGACTGTGAAGATGTGTTAAATGAAAATTTTGAATGCATATTTAGAAAAACGGTAGAGACTAACGTTGTACGAACGGCGTGAAAGAAAGCTAATGTGATACGTATATTTAAGAAAGGGGATCAAACGAGAATGAATAATTACCGGCCAGTGGGCCAGTTTTAATAGAGGCAAATATTTCTATAGAAAGGTGTACGATGCTGCCAATAGAGATGAGAATTACGACATTGTATATTTGGATTTTAGTAAGACTTTCGACAGGATGCCACACCTACGAATTTTGAAGGAAGTTAAGGCACAGGAGATTTAGTAGTTGCCCTTCAGGGAGGGGCAACTACTAGTTAGAATAGATGAGATTAAATCCAAGTGGTAAAATGTTAGCATGGGGTTCCTCAAGGATCGGTGTTAGGGCCAATGTTGTTCTTAATTTATATTAATGATATTGACACATACGAGTATATAAGTAGCAACCTGAGTAAGTTTACTGATGAAACTAGGTTGGCTAAAACTATAAGATCAGGCTATGTACTGAGGTAAATAAAGATTAATTGAGCAAAATATTCCATTGGTTGGAGATATGGCAAATGGAATTTAACATAAACATATGTAGTGTATTTAGTATAGGTCGGTGCTATCCACTGAATAATTATAGATTGAATGGGAGAGATTTAGTACCTCCGTTCTTGAAAACAGTGCATAAATGCTAGGAATAAAGTTAATGGCATATTGGGGTTTATTGGGAGGAGTGTAAGTAATAGGAGTGCTGATGTCATTCTGAAACTGTGCCTGGCATTAGTTAGGCTTCATTTTGGTTATGTGGTGCGATTTTGGTCGCCATATTATAGGATGGATATTGGTTTGCTTGAGTCTGTGCAAAGAAGGATCACTAAGATGATTCGTGGGTTGAGGAGCTTAGCTTATGATGAAAAGCTTAGAGGACTAAATCTACATAAGTTAGAAATGAGAAGAGTTCCGGGGAGTTGAATGAAGTCTTTAAGTGTGGAAAAGGTTATAATAGGGGAGGCATAGGTGAAGTTCTTATTTTTAGTGATCAGGATAGGACACGTAACAATGGGATTAAGCTGGACAAGTTTAGATTTAGGAAAGAGATTGGTAGAAATTGGTTTACAAATCGAGTGGTAGATGAATGGAATAGGCTCAGTAGTCATGTGATAGAATCTTCTTCCCTAGGGTGATTTAAGAATAGATTGGATAGACTTATTGATGAGAATACTAGGTGGGACTGAATCTGGTGATGGGAACAGGAGCTGCCTCGTATAGACATTAGTATTTATCAGACTCCTTCTTAAGTTCATTCTAGAGCTTCGAATACATACTCAGCCATCATACACATATACACACGCACAAAGAAATAACTGCCGACGGTAAGTGTGCATGAAACTATTTGTGTGCATGTGTCTTCTCATGAAAACACACGTACACAAGAGGCGGAAACACATTGAGACAAACATGTATAGAGGCTTCAAATTCATATGTCCATCCGCATACCCTCACTCACACACCTATGAACGCAAATACGAATACGCAAACATGGATATGGCGTGCATGTGTGCATTACATCATTTGTAAGTGTTCTTCATCTCTTCAAATTCACGTACACATAGACTACGGACACTCAAACACAAACATACAGGCAAGCTATATATACACACACTGGTAACTGTATAATGAGATATGACCTTGAAACAGTCTGTGTATGTTTTTTCTTTCATATACACATACAAAAAACGGCAAACACACTCACAAACACAAAATTTTCAAACCTATATGGCTATACCTTCCTCCTCTCCACACACACACACACACACACACACACACTTACAGACGCACAGACCCCCATCCTACACACGAACAGACCTTTCCCCCCACACACAAACACATGGGTAACTTCATATGTATGTCTGAAAGAATATAAGAATATATATATATATATATATATATATATATATATATATATATATATATATATATATATATATATATATATATATTATATTCTTTTTTACACATACACGAATACACATATAATTGCGGACACACTTTAAAACGACAAACTACAAACTCATCAGCTCCGCCCACACTGACTGATGACGTGGCTATGGATCGCATCACAGTACACGAAAATTTATTGCAACTTCCTCTGGGATACC
The DNA here is from genome assembly GCA_963969495.1 of Ceratothoa steindachneri. NCBI lineage: Eukaryota > Metazoa > Arthropoda > Malacostraca > Isopoda > Cymothoidae > Ceratothoa > Ceratothoa steindachneri. Next base: position 143,761,995 of record OZ018330.1, on the reverse strand, counting down.
TACCTGGCGGAGTAGTGGAGCTCTCTTATATTTTTTTCTATTGCGAGGGATCTGCTACTAATCTTTTGAGGTTATCACAGTGTGATAGAACGGTTTGAGGCCGCTCAATTTCAACCATTATCACATGTTGTTTAGAAACACGATGCTACCCACGTGCATCTTCGCCTTGAAGCCGGGCGCATTATCGCTGCCACCTGAGTCAATATTGAACCAAGAAGGTTTATCACCCCCCCCCCTCCCTCGTTCGCCCCATGCGCCGATCACGCCAGATTGAGTTAGGCTTATGGGCAGATAAGGTATTGTTCTCAAGCGCGGCTGTGCATTTCCTCGAAGCCCCCACTCCATTGTCCCCTACGCCAAGGGTATGTCTCGACTATTTATACGGAAACTTTACCACTAAGAAGAGATCCGAGATCCAGATTTTCTTCGCGAGACATCACTACGATCCAGTCTCACCTTGTGCACCAAGGGCCTTCTACCTCGAGATCCACCATAATTGTCCAGAAGAGGACAATATCCCTTGAGTGCCAAGGTTCAAGCCTTCAAGACGCCAAGTCCACAAGGCTTCCCCTGTTGTTCAGAAAGAGAACAACGTTAGAACAGCCATTGTTCTTTGAGCCCGTTGACAAGAAACGGTTCTCACCCTTTTCCCCTGTTGTTCAGAAAGAGAACAACATTAGAACAGCCATTGTTCTTTGAGCCCGTTGACAAGAAACGGTTCTCACCCTTCCCCCTTGTTGTTCAGAAAGAGAACAACATTAGAACAGCCATTGTTCTTTGAGCCCGTTGACAAGAAACGGTTCTCACTCTCCTCCCCTCTTGTTCAGAAAGAACAACGTTAAAACAGCCATTGTTCTTTGAGCCCGTAGACAAGAGACGGTTCTCACCCCCCCCCCCCTGTTGTTTAGAAGAGAACAACGTAGAACAGCCATTGTTCTTCAAGCCCGTTCGCTAAGAAACGGTTCTCATTCCCAAGACGCCACGTCAGGATCATTTAATTCCCCCCCCCCTCCCCTTTGGCTGGAACTCGCCAGTGGACCGAAGATTCCTTCACGTCGCCTTCCTCTGCACAACACGTGTAATTACGTAAGCTGAACGTTATCTTTGAGTATTTAACCCTTTTGTCAACCCTATCCTGTGCTTTAAATGGTTTAGCGAACCATCCCATCCCTTTAATTTTTATTTGTTTTACCTTTTTAAATCTCTTCCAAATCTTAATCCTCGGATTAGCTAGATTTCCCAAGACCCTTTCCATTCTCTGTTTATGTCAATATTTTCCGTTTTGTGTGTTGTTGATAGTTTTTATTAATAAAACTCTATTTTATTAATGATAGCCATATTATTATCCTTGAGCTCAGTTCCACTTCTTAAGCATATTGAAGATAAATAACCTCGGTCGACCAGACATCACGCACTCTAAATATAAATGAATAGTTCCCTCGACGAATAGTCATATATGGTATATCGTCAAGAGTCCATTCTACGACACACAGCTTTGTGTTTATGCACACATAGCGGATCGCCCTTCCGGACAAACACCAACAGGTTATTGTGTATCGCTGGCTATAACCTGATGGGTATCCTCTTTTATGTACATAAACGTACATATAAATACGTACACATTCGACCCTGAACACATACGAATACATCAAACCTGAGGATATAAACGCATGCGACACACGCACTCATAAACACGAGTTGAGGGTGTGCGTGTTTGCGTGTTCTTACCTGTTGATGGTTTCTTGCGCCTGGAGGACGGAGCAATCGTAGGTTGTATGGACGCGAGTCCCGGAGGTCACTCTTCCTCCTTGGTTCACAACCTCGACCTCGTACCGGCCTTCATCCTGGGGCTGCAGGTCCTCGATCCGAATGCTCACCTGCGAACCCGACCCCCGGCAACCACACACCCATTAGCCAAGGCAGAACGGATGAATTAAATGAGACGACACTCGGTGGATATGAGGGAACTGGTGAAACCAGCGAAGGCATTTAAATGCAGTGAAGAATGAAGGAAGAATGGGCAAGAAAAAACGAAGAGGAACAAATAGTTTGGAGAAGGTTATTAAAGATTTCATGGGACAAGTTCGTACAAAGACCAGTTTCAAAAGTACGAACTCGATCCTTTTTGTAGTCATAAATTGGCCCTAAGAGATGGTAAAATTGATGTCATCAGAAGAAATGAATCGTGAGACGAGACCCATCAGATAGGCGAACAAAGGGCGACTGAGAAACCAGCAATAAAGTTGCTCATAAAATTCATATTCACTCTCAACCAACCAAAATTACATATCTGATGAACCACCCATCAGGAAAATTAAAATGAACCGCATAACGCCATAGAAGAATAGGATCATCGACGCCAAATTGATTTGGGGAGACAAAAAGTGCAACGCAGAATGGTCAATAAAATGAGAATGATCTCCCAACCCCCTCCGTATATCCCCCTAAGGAAGAAAGATCGAATTTCTTTGATCCCCGTCACTTCACGTGATATACAATCTCGCCTCTCTCTCTCACACACACACACATATACTCGTATATATATATATATATATAAATATATATATATATATATATATATTTGGACCAGTAGAAATTTAACACAAATATTTCAATGAGCCATTATATTACGAATATCCATTCAAATTTCATTGTGAGTGTTTTATTTTTATTGTAGGTACATAGTTTTATTTATTAACTTTAATAATTATTTGTATTTCTTTTTCAGATCGTAGTATAGATGTTAAGATGCGTGACCTCACTGAGTTCGAAAAAGGGCAAATTGTTGGAGATCGAATTGCAGTAGCTTCCGTCGCTAGAACAACTAAACTCCTTGTTTTTTCGAGAGCTACCATATCAACAACCATGACATAATTCAAGAAGCAGGGTAAAACCTCTAGAAGGAAAAGTAATTCCGGCAGGACTTCGAAATTCGCTGAAAGAGACCGACGAGTGTTGAAACACATTGTGATGAAAATTCCCCGGACAACTGCCTCTAAAATGACGGCAGAGTTGAATCAACATCTCACTAGCCCAGTTTCAACCAAAACTCTTCGCTGTGAGCTCAAAAAAGCCGGATATCATGGAAGAGCCCCCATCAAGAAACCTCTGCTTTCTTATCAAAACACTCAGAAAAGGCTGCACTGTGAAGAGATCACAAGGGCTGGTCGACAGACCAATAGAAGCAAGTAATATTCTCCGACGAGTCTAGTTTTTCCCCTTTTCCCACTGCGGGGCGATTTTATGAGTGGATGCAGCTCGGGTAAGCTTTTAATCCTGACTGCCTTCTTCTTAGAGTAAAGCACGGAGGAGGGTCAGTTATGGTTTGGGGAGCCATATCTTGGAATTCTCTTGGTCCAATCGTTGTCCTGCATGGTAGGATCAACAACAACGAATATCTAAATATTTTGGACGATCAAGTCCATTCCATGGTCCAGACATTATTCCCTGATGGCGAGTGTGTTTTCCAAGATGGCAATACCCCAATACACACCACTCATGTGGTTAAGAATTAGAATGAATAGCATAGGAGTGAGCTACAACACATGTAGTGGCCCCAACAATCTCCAGATCTTAATATTATTGAGCATTTGTGGTATGTCTTGGAGCGACAAGTTAGAAGTCGTTACCCTCCACCGTCATGCCTGAAACAGCTGGGGCAGGTATTGCAAGAAGAATGGCTCAAGATTCCTCTCAATGAAGTCAGGAAGCTGTTTTAATCAATTCCAAGACGCATCGACGCTGTTCAGAAATCAAAAGGAGGACCAACTCCGTATTAAATAAATATTCGTTAAATTCAATACGTGTTCCAATTATTTTGTCCAACCCCTATATATATATATATATATATATATATATATATATATATATATATATCGAGAGACAGACAGACAGACGGAGAGATAAGTAGATAGATATCTCTTTTTTTCGTTCTCTTTCTTTCTATCGCCAGATGAGCTCTTAAAAAAATAAATAAAAATCTTTCTTTCTATTTTTCTTTCACTCTCAGCTCTCATTTACTGTCTTTCGCAACCTCCCGCCTTCCCACCACATCCACATATCACTCACCTTATGAACAAAGCCGAAGATGTTATGCATCTGAAAAGGAAGAACATCGCGTTGGTTCATTAATCCGGCTATGAAATGACCTGAGGACGCTCACGAACGTAGAATGAAGAAAATATTGAGGAAGAAAAGAGCGAGAATAAACTGCTGGGAAGATTATCTCTCTTCACCTCGAATTTCAATAGAAGGATGCCATTTCAGAAACAAAGCTACTTTGAAATCTTTTTTGATAGCAAACTTCGATCCCCCACCCCCCATCCACAGAAACAAACAAAAAAACACTCCACTTAGGTTGTAAATTGTGTAGCGAGAGATTTTAATAGGAAAGATTCCTAGCCACATCCTTAGTTAAATAGGGCAATAACATACAAGGCGAGCAACAATAAGGAGGCAAGAATTATTCTGATCAAATGGGAAATCCTTATGGTGGGCTTGAATGAAGTGAAAAAAACCTTAATCAAGGACTTATTCAGTGCAACCCGGGAGAAGGTTCTTTAAAGCCCAGCATAAAGAAATCAATGCAAGGAATAAGGAGGACCTATATTCTCCTTTTTCCTTAGGACATGATTTTGAATTGCAGGGGCAGGTAGAGAGATCCCAGGAGACGCATTTGCTCACCTAGTAGTCGTCCTCTTCGATGCTCGACTTTGTATCTTCATTCATCTTCACCCTAACAACTCCACTTTCGCTAGAAACCTCTTTTCATTCAACTTTCGGAGGTGTTTCCCCATGGGCATCTGTTTTATAAATATATAAATAAATAATCAGAAATGTAATTACCGATCCATCTGATAGAGTCGTTCTGAATCTGGGATATCGAGAAGTGTCCAATTGACTGCCATCTTTGTACCACTTGATTTCGGGGGTCGGGTCACCGGTAACCTAACCAAAAAAATCAGCACCAGCTTATACGGCATTAAAGCAACAACCACAAAATCCCACCATTGAATTCCAACATAACTCGACCAAGTTTAAAGAACGCCTTGACCTTACCTGGCCTTCCAGGACAACTGTACCACCAGGCAAGCATCGCACTTGAGGTGGAAGCCCCTTAGGCATACTTGGAGGGTCTACTTTCCTGCCAATGCGAGTGGGGCGCGGGGTCATGACGGACTCGCCCCATCCGTACTTGTTCCTCGGGGTAACCCGGAACAAGTACTCATGGTCCGTCTTCATGTGGTAAGCATCGAATGAAGGGATCGGGCTGACGCCAAGCTGAAGAGACGAGCGAGGAACACACATTAACCGAGCGGGAAAGGTAAGATTTTTTTTAATGATAAATAAAGATAATCGATGTGACTAACGAAGGAATTTTACAGACTGGAGAAAAAAATGGATAAATGGGAATAAAAGTTAAATAAGTAGAAAAAAGGTTAATAATGACAAAGTAGGTGGGGTGCAAAAATACGAACTTGAATGGGATAAAAGGAATAATATAAAGACAGAGAAAGAGACAAGGAAAAAAAAATGCAGGCGAAACATGACAAATTGGATGACGATTAACATAACCTTCTTCCTTACAGTACCTATAACCATTATTTTTGTCAAGTACCCCATTGGCATCAAACACTTGGAGACTCTACTCAAATAAGCCTTCGAATCCGTCTCCTAACCAAGACGGGCCTTATTTACAAAGTATTTCAACATGAGCTTTTACCTCAATTTCAACATGGGCTTTTACCTTAATTTTAACATGGTCTTTTACCTCAATTTCAACATGGGCTTTTACCTCAATTTACTTTCATTTAAGAGCCCTTTTACCACCAATCTACACCTAGTTAATATACATTTTGCGACCGACCTGCATTCATTTAGGTGTTTTTACCAACGATATGCATTCATTTAGGATACCTTATGCCACCGATCTCCATTCATTTGTGATACCTTTTAACTGCCGATCTGCACTCATTTTAGGACGCATTTTATAACCGATCTACATCAATTTTATATGTCTTTTACCAACAATCTGTATTCATTTAAGAGGCCATTTATCGATGATCTGCGTTAATTTAAGAGACCTTTTACCACTGATCTGTATTTATTTAGATGGCCTTTTACCACCGATCCTCATTCATGTAGGAGACCTTTCATTTCTCAGTAGTGACTTAAAGTTTAACGTGGGCTCCAAACCCTGAGTATCCAGGGCGTATGACAGCCCCGTGAAATCGAGCCGAAATGTGACACCATCCGAAAACTTGCCACAACCAATGTAGCTTAACTTCGTTGCAATCGTAAGCGGTGCTTCCATCGGCTAAGGCTAGTCGATAAGGCGTTGGATTTACATGACTGGGCACCGGGTTTGATTACCACCGAGAGAGGAAAAAAAATCATCGCAGGGGGCAGCCACCAATGAAAGAATACAAGCAGACTGCTCCATTTACCTACATCGTCACAAACATAGCCAATCACAACACAACTCTTTTCAACTCTCTACTATGTTCACACCAACAAAACATCACTCTTCCATAATGGAAGCTGTTAAAGGAGTTTCATTTCTACAGTACTCTGACGCGGAACGGGTGGTCCTGCTCGCTGAAGGGGTGTATAAACACCATATTACAACTCAGTCTGTACATTCTCGCCAATGAGGACTGGCACCTGATGTCCACGTGCTTATCAACAATTGTCATTCTGATCTTGATTTGAATTTCCATGTCCGGTCTGAAGACCTGGTTCACGATGGACAAGGGACTGGTAGTGCAATTATTATTTAAAATAAACGATTACTAGTAGTAGTATGCTATGTGGGCCTTAGATAAGCCCCAGATCCCCTCAAGATTGTAGAGGATAAGTGAGCGAAGTGGCCGAGTGGAAGCAGCGATTCCAGTTCTGTCGAAGTTAAGTCACAGGATGATGGCTTAGTCGCCGGCTGGAGTCTTCATTCGGGCACACTTTGCTTGGGTATATGCCATACATCAGCCTCTGATTCCGATCCCACCCTAACTGTAAGTCCACACTGAGATATGCCCTAAACAGTGCGCATAGGGGGTAAAAAAAACTTAACTAACAGCCCCCGAGGGTTGAGCACTAACGATATTAGGGCTAAAGAGGGCATTTATCTTAGTATCAAACCCAGTCGTTCATGGGGGAACTGCATGGCCCTCTGTGGGAACCTAGTATTACAATTTAGCTGTTGGGGCAGGTGGGGCAACGCCCTTACCTCTTGCCAGCGCGCCTCGGCGCCCAGAATCCAGGCTTCGACTTTGTAAGCGGTGACCGGGACGCCCCCACGATGCTCCGGCTTCGACCACGACAGCGAGACCCAAGTGCGTCCCACATCGGTCACCCTCGGGATACCCACTTTTCCGGGCAAGTCTGCGGGGCAAAGGGGGCGTCAAGAAGGGGAGTAGTCACAGGGGAAAATTACGAGAGAATATTTGACTAATAGAAATAGAATGAAGGAGGTGGATAGCGGAGAGACGAAAAGGGGAGGTGGATAAATAGAACAGGAAAAGTGAAATGGGATAATGAGAACAAAGACTGCCATAACAAGCGCTTCGTCCCGAACTTTGGGTATTGGAAAGCATATGATATAGAATTTCCACAAAATACATGCCCCATAAGAAACTTAAATAACTTATATAATTATAAGTAAAAGAAAAGGATCAAAATATCATTAAAAGAAAGAAGGTCACAAATTAAATAAAATTACTTAATATTTTGAAATTATATTTATTAAATGCCTATATTATCTTTAGAATTCTAACGTACTATCGGTACCCGAAAGGGTAGAATACAGATTGTCCACAAAATACAAGCCTTAAAAGAAACTTAATTAAATTATACAATTATTACTAAAAGATAAAGATCAATATATCGTATCATCACAAAGAAAAAGATCACCAATTCAATATAATTACTTAATCTTTTGAACTTATTCTTATTAAAGGCCTCTATTACACTTTGAATATTCACGTACTCTCGCCAGTTTCACAAATCCTCAGGAAGACTATATAGGATCAAATTTTAAATGGGGCAATTTATGTCGATTAAGCTCAGTTTATTCAGCTTTTAGCATTAAACATTCAATGAATTTTTCCGCATACACTCAAGCTAACCCGAGTTTATACGGATATACCAAAAGATCTTTGAATGGACCGTAAGGTCTCCTAGGGTACTTCCTTTCCTTGTTACTCCTTGTTACTTTAGTACTTTTCCCTAAGATATGATGTTTGTTTACTCCCAACCAACGGTAAGTTTCAATAATGAGATAAACAAAAAAAGTCTTCGTCATCTTTATTGAAAATAAAATTTTGAGTTAAGTTGTTAATAAACATAACCATATAAATGTTAAACTGGTAATAAATATAAATCACATAAATTTTATAAACTTCTGCATTTGAGGGAATATTCTATTTATTTATACTGTTTGGTCAGGTCTTTAGATATCACTGAGTTATATTTGTGGGCCTCCTATACATATATGATGGAAGCCCTCTGCAATGGACACCATATATAAAAACACTATAAAATGGATACCCTATATAAGGGACACACTATATAGTATTTCCCAAATAGACACCATATATAATGGAACTCTATATCAGAGACACTATATAATAGGGACCGAATATATTGAACACTTCATATAATTAAAACCCTATATAATGGATATCCCATATGAGCGCACTATATAAATAATGGGCCCCCTATATAATGAACACCCTATAAGCTGACCCCATTTATAATGGACGCACCAAAAAAATTGACACAATATGTATATTTTAGGCACCCTATAGAATGGGCACCATATATGAAGAAAACTAAAAAATAGGTACTCTATATAATGGACAGCATTTATGTAGCATGACTGCATAATTCATTTACACGATTATACACAAAAACTTTACTACAGGGTCGTTTTCCAGAAACGAATCTTCCGAATGACCATATAAAGATTTGCCTGTTTTCCTTTGGTCAAACATCTTCCTTCCAAATCACAGCCTCACTCACACAAAACTACCATTTAACTATTTCCTTGTTTAATGACGCCAATCGCTAGACTGAAATCCTATAAAGCATTTTTGCCGAACTTCCTCGAGGCCATTATCAATCCTTTTCTCAGCAGTTAACTCTATTCTCATATAACTTCTATGATTAAGAATTACTGGTCTCTCTCTCTCTCTCTCTCTCTTTCTCTCTCTCTCCCTTGTTCTTTATTTCCCTCTTTCTTTCTCTCTATCCCTCTTTCTTTCTTTTCTTTCTCTCTCTCTCTTGAACACAGACAAACAGGCCTTAACTTTCGGACAAAGCCCCTCCCCCGAGAAATCCGATTGGTAATTAAAGCCGGGCACGTCCACTTTCTTTACATATAAATACTCAGACTTGATATATACATTATAATACAGTCGGTCATATCACTTCAGGAAGCACAAATCTCTTCCATTCGTCTTCACTTTGTGCTCCATCCACCGATGAAGGACTTTTAACCTAACTAAAATCCACACACTCACTTCCTCTAGCGTTTCTCAGTGGAAGGATTCACAACTCTGTAACACATCAGGAAAAACTTCTTTCCATCCGCGTTCACATTCACTCCTTCCACCCAAAAAGGACTTAAACTCACAGTGTCCACTCATTCATCTTAGCAAACTTCAAGTTCAAAATAAAATTAATATATGAAATTGTTTATAAATCCAAATACGAATTTATTTGGTGAACACCCTCAGAAACGAATTGGAATCCCGAATTTAGAATCATATGCAAGAGGAGATCTGTTTGTTCCAATACGGTACTGGTACCCAGCCACAATCGAAGAAAGGGGACTGTCGTCACTGAAGAATTAAGATGAAGATTTAATTCTAAGATCAATTTTGTTCATCCCAACGATATATTGTTCCAAATTGGCAGCCAGAAGCGCCCTATCTAAAAACAAGGAATTTGAACCCGTAAACATAAAATCCCATTATAGGATCCTGAAATTCCCCTGCAAAGTGCCCAGACTGGGTGACAAGTGTCATTTACAGTCAAAGAAAGCCTATCTTTTAGCACACACGTTATATTTACTCAGTTTAGGATTTTTTACTGAAAAGACGGGAGGAAATTGATGTGACTAACGAGAGTAATTTACTCTCTCTCGAAAGAATGGGTGGAGGGATAAGAAAAACAAATAGTATAGTCCAGTAACCCTGAAAACCTGCGTGGGTGGTATTAGAGCCCCCACATAACCACATACCTCTAATATAACGGCCATACGGCCTTCTGATCTCGGCATCAGTCTCTGAGCTTGGCACTCGGGTTCCAATCAGGCGTTTGGGTCTGTACAATTCCCTCACCTGAAACGAAGCGAAAATGAAGGCCCGGTTTCCGTAGGAACGAGGCTTTCCTTAACCCATTTTAAAATCGAGCGATAAAACACCGTCTTCCCTATGCGCGTGTATGTACCTAAATTAACTGCTTGAATAAGAATTCCCGTTGCTTTATAAGACACAAAATACGATATATTGTTGTTAACACCAATGCACCCACCAACAAACCCAAAGGCTTACCCCGGGGCCCAGTTTTGTAGATGTTACCCTAGGGGTATTCAGTAAGGAGTGGAAACTCTCCTGGTGGTATTGGAAGAGGTAGCTCCTATTTTGAGGTGTAATAGATGAGGTGAAGGAGTGCACAAGTGGTGATTACTGCTAACGACAGGCAATTTAATGGGAACAATATATATGTATGTATTGTATATATGTGTGTGGTTGCAACGTACGAAAATAGATCCCGAATAAGCTGGTGGCCAGTTTCAAACCACGTTTAATTGGGTAGTGTGTCCCAAGGGAAGTTGCACCTCCCTCTCAGCTCCGTGGTGGGATGCACCTTCCTGATAACCCCCACTCCCCCTTCAATTATTGTCAGATAGAGTTCGATACCTTCGACATCTTTCACTTTCCCAATACCCCCAACCTCTTTATTTGCCAATATTTCCTTTTCTGCCAATACTCCCAAACCTTCTCGTCTGCCAAGACTTCGAAACCTCCTACACACCGCACGCAATATCCTCAAACCTTACCATTTCTCAATACCCCTCAAACCCTCTTTCGTCAATGCTCCCCCCCCCAAAAAAAAACCCGTTCCCGATCGGCTTACTTTAATACTGCAGTAGGCGCGCGCAGACCCGTGCGCGTTCTTGGCCTCCACCGTGTAGGTGCCAGAGTCGGTGAATTCGGCGTCTCGCATCACGATCGTGTGTCGATTCTCCTTCACCACCTTGCGCGCGCGCCCTCTCACTGAGATGTCATGCGCACCCTTGTGCCAAGTCACTAGCGGGGGGCAAGAAGCGGTTAGGATGATGGAGCGGAGCAACGAATGTTTACTATGCTAAAAAAAAAAAAACAGTCGAAAACCAGAAGTTTGGAAGGAATGATTCGTTATGTGGTGAAGTAGGGGGAAGGAAAAATGTGTGGAATGTACATAGACTGTATGGGCTGATAGGGATCCGGTAAGTATGTAACTATCCTGAATCGGTCCCCGTTACCTCCTAGTTGAGGTAGGGAGAGAAATGTCCTTTCGACTTACAGAAATGATGAGAAGCAATTTCACCCGCCGGAGGCATGTTGAGTCAAGAAGAGGAACAAGTTAGTCAAATCATAAACGCTGGGGCCAGAGAGGTGTGCCTAAAACCTCAATTATAGAAAAGTGACAAGCAAAGAGAGCATCGGCCACGCAGTACCAATATCGATTACTTATCTTTCACACTGTACGTATGAAGGTACGCACAAATATGAACATACATATAGGCAAGTATGTTTACACAAATGGAACAATGAATAGATAAATAAAAGATAAATAGATAAATAATAGATTAATGAGCAGATGGATATAAAATTAAATAAAGATATAGATAGAGAGAGAGAGGAGGTGAATAATTAAAAGAGAATAAGTGGATTTTTAGATGGATGAGTGGTTGAAGCGAGAGATGAACAGATAGATAGACATATAATAAAAGAGTAAAAGGAGAGATGTATAAACAGCTGAGAAGATCTATGAATAGGTTGAAAGATGAACAGATAGATAGATAGACTAATAGATAACTTAACAAATTAATAGATAAATGAAGAGATAAACTCTATTAAATTAAAAGATTGACAAATATATCAACGACTAGACAGCTAGAAAAAAAGCATTGACAGCTAGATAGAGAGATGAAAAGACTATCAAGGGGGTGAACATAGTGTCAACTATATAAAAAGATTGAGAGATATTTGCACATAAATGCTAGATGAAAATATTTGCTAGATATATGAACAGATAGACAACTAGATGCAAAGATTGAGAAATAGATGAACTGACAGAGAGCTAGAAAAAAAGATCGATAGTTAGTTGCACAGATAGATAAACAGAGTAACAGATTTTTGAACATATAGACAATTAAATAAATATATTAAGAGCTAGGTGAACAGAGGGGAGATAGATGAAAAAATGAGAGAAGAGGTGAAATGATTGACAGATGGAAGAATTGATGATATCAATGTTGAATGTATGGAAGGTATTATTTTTTTGCACCCAATAGTGAGCAATTTTGTCCTTTTTCCTCGTATTTAATCGTTTTATGTTTATCTTTTCCATCCTGCGTCGTTGATTTGTCCCTTATGACCTCGATAATGTGTACCCAAATTTCGGTTAAATTTGGTTACTGCAAGAATCTAAACCCAACAAAAGGTTGTTACGGTACCTCATCTCGAATGAGCCCCACCGTGGGATGCCCCTAAAACATCCCTAGGACTCTTCTGAGTTCACCCTGGAACCATCCTGAGATCATCTTCAAAGCATCCGGGACCAGTGCACGGGAATCATCCCCCGTGGATAGTGAACCTTCGGTAAACGAATTGGGAGCTCTTTTTAGGGCTCCCCTGACTGCTCCCTAGAGTTAGGGAGTCAACCTCCGGGTTACAACCTCACACATTGCTCTAATACCCCCCCCCCCTTCCGCTACCAAAAGTGTCCCTTCCGATAGGGACCCTCTGTACCTCGAGGCGTGGGCTCTCCTTGGACGACGCAGGACAGCCGAATTTCCTCGCCGCGCCCTACCGTCAGGAGGCTCTCGGGCCGCTCGGCGAACGAAGGGGAGCAAAGGGGGCGCTTCCCTTCCTCCATAAGGGCTCGCCCCCCTAGAGGCTTGGCCCTTGAAGTCATTAAACTGACTAAACTCGTAGTGTAAGCGTGGCCGAACCTGCAAATGAAAGATAAAGGGATATTTCAGCAGAAAACAAACATATGCTTACGCTTTAAAACCATTTGAGCCACATGTGGTACGCAGCTTACCTGTACTACATTGGGAGCTAGGGTGGTTAATGGTTCCAGGTATACAGGATGTATAGTGATGGTAAAAGTTGAGAGATAATAGAGTAGATCATGTCTGTTAGCTTTTTGAATGAAGAGGCCTAATTTAGTTTCATTCCAAGTTCCCAACCTGTGGCTCACGAGCCCATAGGGGTCACCGTTGGTAGCTTAAAGGATTGGCAATCAGGATAAAATATATAATTACCCATAATGGTGGTAATAAAGGACAAACATTTTATTCAAAAAAATTTCTTTTATTGAATACTGCAATTTATTTAATTGATTATTCAAGTATTCGTGTCGAGCGGCCTTTTGAAGGCTTTCGATCCCACATTGAGGTAACTTATTTAAAAAAAGGGGTGATTTTTAGTTAAAAGGTTGGGAACCACTAGCTTAGTGAACCACTAGCTTAGGGAACCACTAGCTTTATGTAAGTTAATTGATTTGGCATCTTGTCTCTTTTCAATCTGGACGAGGTTTATCGACCGAACAATGTAATTTACATAAAGATTAGAGTGAAAATCTATGGTTAGGCCGTGGATACCAGAAGCTGGTCCTCTCTGAAAGAAAAGGTGCTTAAAGAATGGCGTGTTTTGTATTAAGCCGCCAATAAGTGAGCAGGGACTTCCCCATGGCAGGTTCTGCGTCTGGGAAGCGTGGAAATATGAAACTCCTCCGGCAGGTTACGAGACGGAAAAGTGAGAAGCCGTGTATATGAAAGGAGAGCTCTGAAACAGCTGTGCTGTGATGGTCAATGGGTGTTAAAGTGTTTGGATGGCGCTGCCTGCGCCTACACGTTAGAGTCAGAGCGTCATCTGTAGGCGACTAGCTCCCGACAAACGAGAAATATTGTCTATCTACGATCGCTGGGAATCGATCCCACCTTCTCGTGACTTCCCTTTATGTAAGATTATTCAAGGGAAGAAGTCCTAACCTTTGCTAATAATCTCCGTAAACTAACAAGGGCATAGGCGCTATGGAAAAGTCCATTACGGACTTGGGAAGTCATTCCTTCAAAAGCGATTTCGGTCGAGAAAAGTTGTCCGCTACAAGGAAGAGAAACTCTTCCCTCTCCCGATAGAAATCGATTTGAATGGGGAATAGCTCGAAAGTTTATCCTCTAATCCATAGTTTCTCAATCGGAGTTTCGTTCGAAGTGCTATAGGTTTCGATCGAAGGATCTTTAGGTTTCGATCGAAGGATCTTTAGGTTTCGATCAAAGGATATTTAGGGTTCGATCGAAGGATCTTTAGGTTACGATTGAAGGATCTTTAGGTTTCGACCAAAGGATCTCTGAGGTTTCGATCGAAAGAACTTTAGGTTTCGATCGAAGGATCTTTGGGTTTCAATCGAAGGATCTTTAGGTTTCGATCGAAGGATCTTTAGGTGTCGATCGAAAGATCTTTAGGTTTTAATCGAAGGATCTTTGGGTTTCGATTGAAGGACCTTTAGGCTTCAGGCGAAGGATCTTTAGGTTCCGATCGAAGGATTTTAAGGTTTCGATCGAAGGATCTTTAGGCTTCGATCGAAAGATCTTTAGGTTTCGATCGAAGGATCTTTAGGTTTCGATCTAAGGACCTTTAGGCTTTGATCGAAGGATCTTTAGGTTTCGATCGAAGGATTTTTAGGTTTCAATTGAAGGATCTTTAGGTTTTGATCGAAGAATCTTTAGATTTCGCTTGAAGGATCTTTAGCTTCCGCTCGAAGGATTTTTAGGTTTCGCTCGAAAGATCTTTAGGTTGCAAACAAGGGATCTTTAGATTTCGATCGAATGATCTTTAGGTTTCGATCAAGGATCTTTAGGTTTCGATCGAACGATCTTTAGGTTTCAATCGAAGGATCTTTAGGTTTCTATCGAAGGATCTTTAGGTTTCGTTCGTAGGATTTTTAGGTTACGATCGAAGGATCTTTAGGTTTCAATCGAATGATCTTTAGGTTTCAATCGAAAGATCTTTAGGTTTCGCTTGAAGGATCTTTAGGTTTCTATCGAAATATCTTTAGGTTTTGATCGAAGTATCTTTAGGTGTCGATCGAAGGACCTAGAGACTTCGATCGAAGGATCTTTAGGTTTCGATCAAAGGATTTTTAGGTTTCAATTGAAGGATTTTTAGGTTTCAATTGAAGGATCTTTAGGTTTCGACCAAAGGATCTTTAGGTTTCGATCGAAGGATCTTTAGGTTTCGTCCTTAGGATTTTTAGGTTTTGATTAAAGGATCTTTAGGTTTCGATCGAAAGATCTTTAGTCTTCGATCGAAGGATCTTTAGTCTTCGATCGAAGGATCTTTAGGTTTCGATCGAAGAATCTTTAGGTTTCACTCGAAGGATTTTTAGGTTTCAATTAAGGGATCTTTAGTTTTCGATCGAAGAATCTGTAGGTTTCGCTTGAAGGATCTTTAGGTTCCGCTCGAAGGATCTTTAGGTTTCGCTCGAAAGATCTTTAGGTTTCAAACGAAGGATCTTTAGGTTTCGATCGAAGGATCTTTAGGTTTCGATCAAGGATCTTTAGGTTTCAATCGAACGATCTTTAGGCTTCGATCGAAGGATCTTTAGGTTTCGATCGAAGGATCTTTAGGTTTTGATCGAAGGATCTTTAGGTTTTGATCAAGGATCTTTAGGTTTCGATCGAACGATCTTTAGGCTTCGATCGAAGGATCTTTAGGTTTCGATCGAAGGATCTTTAGGTTTCGATCGAAGGATCTTTAGGTGTTGATCAAGGATCTTTAGGTTTCGATCGAACGATCTTTAGGCTTCGATCTAAGGATCTTTAGGTTTAGATCGAAGGATCTTTAGACTTCGATTGAAGGATCTTTAAATACGAACAAAGGATCTTTAGGTTTCGAACGAAGGATCTTTAGATTTTGATCAAAAGATCTTTAGGTTTCGCTTAAAGGATCTTTAGGTTTCGATCGAAATATCTTTAGGTTTTTATCGAAGGATCTTTAGGTGTCGATCGAAGGACCTAGAGACTTCGATCGAAGGATCTTTAGGTTTCGATCAAAGGATTTTTAGGTTTCAATTGAAGGATTTTTAGGTTTTAATTAAAGGATCTTTAGGTTTTTGACCAAAAGATCTTTAGGTTTCGATCGAAGGATCTTTAGGTTTCGATCGAAGGATCTTAAGGTTTCGATCGAAGGATATTTAGGTTTCATCCGAAGGATTTTTAGGTTTTGATCAAAGGATCTTTAGGTTTGGATCGAAAGATCTTTAGGTTTGGATCGAAGGATATTTAGGTTTCGATCGAAGGACCTTTAGTCTTTGATCGAAGGATCTTTAGGTTTCGATCGAAGAATCTTTATGTTTCGTTCGAAGAATCTTTAGGTTTCGCTCGAAGGATCTTTAGGTTTCGCTCGAAGGATTTTTAGGTTTCGCTCGAAAGATCTTTATGTTTTGATCGAAGGATCTTTATGTTTTGATCGAAGGATCTTTAGGCTTTTATCGAAGGATCTTTAAGCTTCGGTCGAAGGATCTTTAGGTTTCGATCGAAGGATCTTTAGGTTTCGCTCGAAGTGCCATGGGTTTTCGCTCGAAGTAGCTATGAGTTCCGTTCGGAGTGGCTATAGTTTTCGCTCGAAGTCGCTATGGGTTCCACTCGAAGTATCCTTAGGTTCCCCTCGAAGTTGCCTTGGGTTTCCCTCGAAGTGGCTATGGGTTCCACTCGAAGTGGCTAAGGGTTCCCCTCCAAGTGGCTAAGGGTTTTCCTCCAAGTGGCTAATGGCTCCACTCGGAGTGGCTATGGGTTTCGCTCGAAGTGGCTATTGGTTACGAAAGAGGTATTGATAAAATGTATCGTTGTAAAATTTGAATCAACATTTACTATATATTTCATTTTTGTGTTTATAATTGTTTAATCAAAGTTGTGCGAGTGAAAACCTCCTTATGAGGTCTCTTACACAAGTACTTTGATTTTTTATTTCTTTGCTTTGTCAATAAACTTGAAAAAAGTACTTATTTTTTGTTTAAATCAATTATCAGAAAACATATAGGTATATCGTGTATCCCTCGTGAGCTTGATGTTTATGAATGAGAAATAAATAGGTTAATCATAATATATACAAAATTTATACAATGGTTTCGTGAATTAATACAAGAGCTCCGCACCGGCAAAAAGATAGAGAAACGCTGATCTAATCTAAGAACTTACCAATCATTTCTCTTTCCATTTTAGAAAGTGAGATTTCTTCCTCACTTTGCAATCAGTGACAAGACCTGAATTCGGAGTCAGACGCGCGGGCACTGTTTAACCATGAGGGTTGGACAAACGGGTAAATAGACAGAAACCTCGAGCACTCACTTGTTTTCCAGCCTGCACGAGTAAGTGCCCAGATCCTCGTGGGTGACCTGGAAAACGGTGAGGGTATGAAGGCGTCCAGCGGCGGAGATCCTGAACTTGCCTGACGCTGGAATCGACCTCCCATTGAAGAACCACTGAACCTCCGGATTCGGGTTTCCTGACGCAGGAACACAGAAGATAAATATCGTACACACCAAAATAGAAGGAAAGAGATAAAGGGAATGACGTATATAGGGGTAATTAGAAAGGCAAAGGGATAGGTACATTGAGAGAAAGGTATCATGAACTTTGGAAGAGGGATTTATGGTGAAAGTGGTTAAGTTAAGTTAGCGAAACTGTGTGCAAGATAGCCGCTATATCCAAAAAGGTGGCTTAGAAGGGTGCAGGTGTAGCATAAAAAAGCATGATGCAGTTTACATCTTAAAGAGCTGCTTTAATTGTTGACGTTGAGTAAATTCTGGAGAGTTGCGCACACCCCGGTACAGGAGGCTTCAAGCATTCTCGTATTTAGACACCTAAATCTATTATATATTTCTCACATTTTCATTTCCGCTAAATTTACACTCTTCACAAACTTCCACAAATTTTCGGGTCAAAATGCTTTCATTGGTTTTCCTTCTTAGTTTTCAGTTAATACAGAGCTAAGGATTTGATAGGCGCGCAACTCTCTGAAAAAAGAAAATGAAAGTAGAGGAATTGGCGATACCAATTGTGATATGGTTGTGGCTGAAAAAATGAAAAAGGCTGGAGAAGAAAGTTCGTTCATGAAAAATTAGGTGTACTAAGAAAAAAAAAGGTCAGCAAGTAATACTACAGAACTAAGACCAGCAAAGACCCCTGAGTCCATTCAATACCAGTCCGAGAGGTAATAAGTTAAATTCTATTTCAATTAAGGGAATGTAATACACACTTAACTTCATGCGGAATTTCAGTACATGTATTTAATATATTTATAGTGTTATGGTACACACTTATCTAATAGTGTAACCTGCATATCAGATAAGTTTCTAAGTACGTACACTCATATCTACGAGTGTACCTATTACAGCACAAGTTAAAAGAAGCGTATTAACTCACACATTCATATAAAAGCGATAGAAGAGCTGTTTCTCTACCGTAGCGCCACGTCTGCTAGTGTTGAAAATAATATTGACAGTAAAGTCAGAAAGGGATAGGGAAAATACATTTGAACTCATGCTTTCCAACAACTATGGGCTTGCAACATTTTTTTTGAGGGGAAGAGCTGGGATACTTAAAAAAAATCCTTTCCCATTTTCTAATAGCAATATTCATCAGTGCTCCTACTGTTACATTTACACGTGATTAATACTCATTTAGTCTATTCTTAAATATCTTAACAGAGGTACTTTCCACTACTCGGTGGAGTAGGCTGTTTCATGTTTGAGTGCTTTTATAGCTAAAAAAGTATTGTGCTATACCACTGCTGAATCGCTTGGTAACTAATGTGCTTACGCTTTGACAAGTATTTACCTTAGAATCCATCTCGAAGAATAAGGTATAATCTATCTTGTTAAAACCTTTATTTTTTTTAATCTACCAGTTGGCCGCGTAAACATCTACTCGTAAGAGATAATAGGTTTAGTCTGCGAAGTCTTTCTTCATATGGTTTATTGCTAAGTTCGGGTATCAGTTTGGTCGCCTTACGTTGTACTCTTTCTAACATTTCTATATGTTTGCTAAAGTTAGAAGACCAAAATTACACCGCGTACTACAAATGCGGTTGAACTAATGATTTATATAAGGGTAAAATTATGGCCCTTGAATTATAAGAGAAGTTACGTGCGATGTATCCTAGCATTCGATTCGCTTTTATAGTGGCTTCTATGCATTGCTTGGACAGTTTGAAGTCTACTGAAATAATGACCTCAAGATCCTTTTCAATGTTTAAGGATTCCATAAGTTGGCCATTCATATGGAATTTCATTTTCAGATGCTGCATCCTAATCTTAGATTTACATATGTTAAAATTCATTTTCATTTATTCACCCACTCGACAATTTTGTTTATTACTCTCTGCAGTCCCGCAACATCGCATCGAGATACAGCACTGCATCTTATTTTTGGTTTCGTCCACGAATTTATAAAGTTTGCTAATTAACCCGTTATCGAGGTCCTTAATATTTATTATAAGCGATAATGGGCAAAAAACTGACGCATCAAGAAACCCACTGGTTACTGGGGCCCAGTCCGAGTTTGTCCCATTTAAGACTACGTGCTGCGAGAGATCTGAGCGCCAATTTTATATCCATTTAAGAAATTTGCCCCTTATTTCGTTCGCTTTAAGCTTAAGTAAGAGCCTCGTATGCGGTACTGTAATAAACGCTTTGTGAAAGTCGAAGTAAATTGTGTCTACTGCTTTGTTATTATCGTAGATGGAAATAATTTGGTGAAAGAATCCCAAGAGATTTGTTAAGCATGAGCTTCTGCGCCTGAATCTATGTTGATTTTCTGAATTAAGTTATTAGTCTAGAGGTGAGCTACCATCCTGTCTCTGATTATCGATTCTTAAATTTTACCAATTACCGGCGTTAGAGTAATAGAACGAAAGGTACTGGGATCACACTTCTCTGTATAACCAACAAAATCTATCCTAAGCTAACGTAACCAAACAAACTCTAACCTAATCACAAAATATAACCTAAACAAACCTTCAAAATCCCGCAAATTTTCTTACATTTGAGGTCCTATAATCCTTTTTTACCATTTTTATCACTGAAGAATCGGAAGTTAGATTAGGTTTAATTTGCCTTGATGTAATAACCTATAAATATTATAACCTAATCTGTAAGATAACTGAGTGACAGTTCTACTATAAGAAATTATTCTACATGGGTAATATTCCCAGTGACAATTTTCTCGTTGCCAATTCTTCCTGATGGACAGTTAGTCACCCGATTGGAAATTTTGCCTTGCTCTCTCCCCTTCCCTTATAGACCATTTGTATATTTTGACTATTGTTTTAATGAGGTGAGTCACAGTTATATGAGGTTAAGGTATTGATAACGACTTTTATGCTATTTGAGTGGGTAAAGTCATTTGCCTAGTCACAGTCGTCATGGCAGAAAGAACTTTCTAGGGGACAAAGTTCGCAAACGTAACAAAATACTTTATACATTTCTAACGTAACCACGGTATTATATGCCTCAACACTGATCATTAATAATAATCCCGCTAATAATTAAAACGTCTAGTTGATAATACAGATACCCAGCGAGTACCGGATAAAAAGACTCCAGTATATTCTTATCTACAAATGAAGTGACACACAGGATAAAAAGAGAAAAACGGAGAATCGATTATTCATTTCAATTACTAAATTTTATCATGTTTTATTATTGATGAGATTCAATGAGATGGAAAGTTGACTCTCCGTGTTGTTTCTTTTTTCATGTTTGCCTTGAGTTATAACTGAATCGATGCATGGATATTCACTCGTCCGTATTAAACTACCGAACTCTTACCTGCCCCCTCGACCTGAAGGCTCAACGTCCCGTTTTCCTCAACATTCTGGTCACAGAGTTCAGCTACGAACTTAGGCGCCTCGCTGTCATCGATTTGAATCCCCTCTCGCTTACCTGGGTGAATAAAAGAGTTAGATATCAGGAGGAACAAAAACCTAAGACAAGTACCCCAGTTCAAGTACCGAAAACCATGATCCGAGACAAAAGGAAAGAAAATGTAACAACGGGACCATGACTGCAACTAAGTATCAAATATTACAAATCATCACTAAAGATTGTGGTACCAGTACTGATGAGCGAGGACCAAGATCCAGCATTTAAAATAAACATCGACTTTGGTGGACGAAATCTCCAAAGTATCGATGCAGTTCTCCTGTCAAGAGGGACTAACTAAAGTTTTCCTAAGTACTAGAAAAGTGATACCTCACATAACAGCCATCCTTCCATTTCACTCAAGGGTTAGGATTATAACGTAATTAAATGTAATGTCCCTTTCCATTGTTTTTGAAGTGACTCAACTGGAATAAAATTATTCCGAACAAAACCTATAACAGAGGAATCAACTTTATAGTCATAAATTAGAGAGAAAAAGACAGATTACAAACAATCCTTAAGGCATGGGTACTATCCTGCAGTAGGCATAAGATAGAACCAAAAATGACACAAAACAAAGAAAAAGAATTATAAAATGTGCAAATCTAAAATCGAAATCACCCACTTGGGGAAAAATCCATTGTTTGCGAGTAAAAATCATACCCCGTGTGTAACGACACTCGGGTTATATCCCCTTGCGGACGTTGAAGCCGGGAGTGTAGGCATCCTCAGATGACAAAAGTAACATAGTTGCCCATGATACACTTACGCCCTTTCTAATTCGTTTTAAAACTTGAAACTTGAAAGAGGAAGATATAATAAATGGGGGAGGAGTTCGGAAAAGAGGGTGGAGGGTAATAGTGAGAAAAGGAAGGAAGTGGTAGTCATATATGTATGTGTGTGGGTGCCCGGTGAACGGGCCATCTCCATATGTTATTTTGTTTATTTTTTCGGCATCTTTTTATTATTTTGTATTTGTTATTGACATACTAATTGGTCCCATTTTGGGATTTTTTTTTTTGGTCTCATTATCTCGCAATTATTTCTTTCCTTTTAGTTGTACTTTGGTACAGGTTCCGTTGTTCTGGTGCTGGGGAGGTATTTTTTGTATCCACCTCCCTATGCTTCTGGGTCTAGAGCCGCTACAGTCTCCATAAGGAGAATAGCCTCTAGTCTTGCCAGATGTCTCGACGTTTTTTATATAGGTATGTGTTAAGTGGTTCAAGACGTATCTCTTCATGGAGGCTCCTCGAGGTTCGATACTCATACCACTTAGCGTTGGTAATAAACCGGATGCCTCCATTTTGCACTCTCTGGAGTTTTGCCATATTTTTTATTGGCGCCGCGTTGAGCGGAATAGTAGGATACACCAGTTTTGATCTGACTAGACTGGTGTACAACTTCTTTTTATTGGTTGTGCTGAAGTTTCTGAATCAGAGGAGTTTGTCGAGTTCCGTGTTGGCGTATCCAATCCTGGAGCTGACGTGCCTGTTCATGCCAGTACTGGCAAGTTTGTAGCCGAGGACTGACACGTGCAGTGAGTAGTCAATTTCAGAGTTTTCTAGATTGAGAGGGACGGAACGACGTCTCCCTATTGCAGTTGCTGAGAATTTTTATACGTTGGTCTGTATTTTCCAGCGTTTCTCGAACCTGGAGATTCTTTCAGCTTCTTCTGTCGTTGTTCTGGCCATAATCCTCGCAGATTTGTTCTCTAAACAACCACTTGGATAATATCATCCGCATATTGGATGTTGAGAGTTCTTATATCAGTTGGTTTGGGGAAGTCTCTCGTAAATATGGTGCAGAGAGTGGGGCCGAGGCATCCTCTCTCAGGGACGCCAGACAGGAGCTCGAAGGCTTCCTCTGTATACTTCTCGAAGGCAATGACAGCTTGCCTGTTGGTCAAGTAGCTACAGGGGATCTTTTCAAAGTGAGGGGGGGGAGTCTTAGTCACGAGATTTTGTACTTCAGGCCGTCGATCGAAACTTTGTCGAATACCTTATTTACCTCTCTGCAAATGACGTCGATCCAGCATCTCCTAGCCCGCCCTGACGCTGCGTGTTAAAGCATGTGAGCTATGGCGGTTACCGTGCTTCGGTATCTTCTGAATCCGTGCTGTTTCTCATTCAACAGAGATTGCTCTGGCAGGTGTTTTGATAGTCTGCTTTTGAGAATTTTCTAAAAAACCTTCCCAATGGTCTCCAGCAATGAGATAGGTCTGAAATTCCTGACCTGGTTCGCTGGCTTCTCAGGCTTAGGGATGAAAATCATTTTCGAGGTTTTCAGGTCATCTGGGAAATATCCCATTGCTAGGGACGAGTTGAGCAGGTTCAACAGCCTAGTCCGAAATCTTTCGGGTGCCTCCTTCAGGTGCCTGATGGTGATTTTGATGAGGCCTGTGGCTTTAGGCTGAAATAAAGTGATTGCTTCCCACAATTCCCCACGGGTGATGGGGTTACCTTCTTGAGACTTGCCATGTAGACGGTGGAGGTACGAAGTTTCATAAGGGTCAAACCTGCCCTCCCTAATCCCCATGTACTCGAGAACCTGATCCTCGAAGCCTAGGTCAAAGTTTCCCTCCTCTTCATCGGAGATTTTGAAAACGTTTTTCCAGACTCCACGGAACACCCTCTCCCTCTCTATGGGAGAAGTCGCCGTGGTACCTTCGTGCGAACTTGCAGTTGGGCCATGGGAACGGGAATTTCCCTTTATTCTGTTGCCCAAAATGATTTCTGATTCCTGTCAGTGTATAAATTTCAATTAGACGCTTCCACTTCTCCCTCAGTTCGTGTGCCAGCGTGGTATTCAGCTGTTCCCTGAGGTGTTGAACAAGTTGGAAATCCATGGGCCTGGTGTTGCCCATGTCGAGGATGCGGTTGTAGACATCAGCGAAGCGCTGTTAGAGCACCAATCTCTCTTGTGTAGGGGTTGTTGGCAGTGTGATTTTTTTAAAGTTCGTTGGGATAGCTATCGCGTCTACGTTTGAAATGCAGCCATTAATAGCAGTAAGCTCATCGTCGAGGTCTACCTCGAATGCACCATCCAGGTCAGAGAGGTCCAATGGGAATGCTCTCCTGTATGCTTCACAGTTGGCCTTCGAGAAGTCTTTCCTTGGAGCAACAGGAACTGGAATAGGAGCAGCTGCTATGGTGATTAACATAGAAATGTGATCGCTAAGTGTCAGCAGTCCTGGACTGACGAGCTGGTGGAAGAGGAAGCCAGGATTCGTGAGAACTACATCAGGCTTGGTGGCCAACTCTGGATACAAGAATGCAAGGAAGTCCGACCCGATGCGCTCAGCGATATCCCTTCCTAGCTAGAGGTCGAGATTCCTGCCTCTTGCGTTTTTCATTGCATAGCCCGCTGTTCTCTTCCTGGCGTTCAGGTTCCAGGCGAACAACACTGGGTGTTCTTTCCTGAAAAAAGTATACATGTCGTGGTAGGGCAAGTATAAACGGCGGGAGGTTGGTAACCCGTGCCGAATTCGATGCTACCCAGAGAGCCCCTCAGTCTAATCAATAGAAACGATTCGTCCATTGGATTCCCTGGTCCGCGCTGCAGATCTTTCTTCACCGCTATTATAGCTCCGTCGAACCTCTCTCCTGTGACGTTCCTTTGGAGAACGTTGTATCCGAAGATCTACTGCTTGTCGACGTCCCTGATTCCAGTTTCTGACAACAGAAGAATGGCCAGATCCAGTTCTCGGTAGACGTTGCACAGCTGGTGTTTGTTAATCTGCCATCCATCCACGTTGTGTGATAAAATAGTTAGCCTATTTCTAGTTGCCATTGTGTGTGTCTGAGCTGCTTGAGGGCTTTTTGAATAAAGATGGCTCGTAGAGTTTGAAGTTGTCGTCGTAGAGCCTTACTTGACCGATTCTTCTTCTTCGGGTGAGTGATATCACCACATGATGTGGCCTATTTTGACTCCTGAGGCCACTTCCTTGATTGTTATCTCTCTTTGTTAAGTGGTGTTTTTGTTAACTATCATTTGTTAATCGTGTTGTTGTTTAGTGAAAAGTACAGGGTAACCAGTAAAAATGTGCCACTCTTTTACCACCCATCTATTAGTAGTCATCAAGGCTAGAAGCATGACAAAAAATATAAGAAAAAAAACATTTTGATGATTTATTTAACTAAAATACATTTCGAAATGATCTCTCTTGCGCTCTACACATTTATACCAAAAACAAGATTTTCAATGGCATTTTTTTAAGATTTGTGTTTTGAGAAAAGTGATGGTTTCTCGAAAAAAAATTCAGCTCGATGATAGAAGATGGTGCGTTTCGGAATAAGCCTTTTTTTGCCCCTGACAAAACCACAGAGAAAGAATTTAAGATGGGTCAGGGAACCAGTCTGGCAATTTGGCTGACTAGAGAAACGCTGATCAATGTGATTGTTAATATTCCATAAAACCAATCCTTCATCCATATCATAGCAAATGAATGGAGCATTCGTTAACTAACGTTTCATTTTCAAACACAACATGGACCATACTAACATATCTTCGCTTGTCTTGTTTCAGAATATTTAAAAAGGTTTTTTGGTTCATAAATCTTGTTCCCACTCACCCCACACCAATCAGTTTTGTTGGGAGAATGGTTTCGAAAGTTCATAAGCTAAGTTTATTCTAGATTTCACTTGGCTTAGAGATAACCCGAGCTTTCTACGTTATAAAACTTCACGTTTCCACCTTTTGAGTAATTTTATTTCACCCTTCTAGATTTAAGGACTATTAAGGATAAATGGCTGTTTAAAGCCAGAAACATTTTACTGGCAATGTGTCCGCTCGTCTCCTTTTAGAACTTCCTAGTCTGTCTTCTTTTTATATACCGAATTATTTTTACCTATCGACTATAAACAAACAATATCCTTGACCATTAACTTACCCAATATTAACCTAGTATATAAAATTATTACTGTGTGATTTTTCAAGGTTTTAATCAAGTTACTTTGAGAACAACGAAGAGCCGACTGGCAAACAAGATCCTTAGAAAGAATAGAAGAATTCTGAGGCAGATCGAGAGTAAAAGGAATCGGAAAGATTGGGCAGAAATTAACGATAAAATGCGTAGATGGGTGTGTGGGTGTTTATTTTTAATGGTTCGAGTGGTAAAATTTCTTTTGTAAACAATAAAGATTTTTGAAGCTTTTAAATTCGCATGTGTATAGTTATGTAATAAGTACATTTAAGTATATGTACATAATTTAAATGCATTTAAGTATAATTGAGTATATTTAAGTATAAGTTAAGTACACTTAAAAAATGTCTAGAAAAATATTTTAGGACATTTTTCTGTACTATGTTTTGAAGAAAACTGAAGATTGTCGTCATTTTGGATGACTGGGGTTTAGTAGTAATGCTTATTTAAATTATTCTTATTTTAATATTTCCAGATGAAAATAAATTTCTTTTTAACTAGTGAAATTATAAAATTCAATTCATCTATACCTTTTATTAGTACTAAATTAATAATAGTATCATTGACAAGTACTACTTAAATATATCCAGGTTTGTATTTCACGTGTGTATTAATGCATAAATATACTACAAAAATAGCAAAAAAAATTGTAATGACATAAAAAGTATTCAGAGAAATAAAACAGATAGTATTAATGGAGAGTTCATGCTAATAAAAAAATATGATCGTGCTTAAGTGCAAGGGATTTAAATATAATACGAGAATTGGAAAAATATGCGTACAAATACTATAAACATTATGTTGTCACTTACTTGCTTTGTGAGTATCTATGATACCTGAAAAAGCATGTTGAATGAAATTAATTAAATGTTTAATATAAAATTTACTTATAAAAATCATCTTGATTTTCTTATGACAATCCACTAAATATCAGTTTTATGCAGAAATAAACATTCCAACTCATCAAAAGAGAAATTTAGAGAGAAGGAACGGGCAGACTTTAAAAATAACAGCATAAATTCATCCGTCAAAGTACTTTCATCTTCCATTGGATTTTGTTCTCAGCCATCAAATAGTAGGCTTGTCATATTTTGTTTATAATAAAAAACACCAAACAGGCAAATACTAATAACAATTTGGCTACAATTTATATATACATATTAGGCAATGGGCAATGGCTTCGCTACTAAGATTAAAATTTAAAATCTTAAAAAGCAGCCATGGTTAAATTTTTATAAGTTTTCTGAACTTCAACATTTGTAATTCTTTGGGTTTTAAAAATTCACAAAATTTCGATCCTTATATTTATTTCTGAACTTCACCATTTTTTTTTTTTTGATATTTTAAGAATTATTAGAAATAACTTTGATAAAAAAAACATAAGTCATAACCAAACTAAGATGAAATTATTATTCAAATACTCAAAAAATCCCCTTCTTAAATTATAGAGTTAGTGATGATAATGATGATAAACCTGCAAAATCGGGTTCTTTATAGATTCTCTTCCCTCTTATATTTGCCTTGCTTTTCTTGGAATTATTCAAAGTATAGCCATTTACATCCCTAGTCAATCATTCCAAGAATTCGTCCCTCTATTAGTGAAATAGTATTTCCTCAAATCCAGTTTGGATCTAGATTTTTAAAGTTTTAAAACAGTGACCTTTGTCCTATTAAATAATCAGTCTCCAGCTCAAGAAAACTTCCCAATTTCTAATTTATCAATCCCTCTATAAGTTTTAAAAAGCAGAACCATATCACCCCTTTAAAACCTCCTTTCAAATGAAAACATTTTAAGTGCCCTCAACCTATCCATATCACCAAGTTGCTTTAAGGAAGGTATAATTTTTGTTACTCCTATCTGTATTGTCATCAGAATGTTGATATCCTGCCTGTGATGTGGGAACCATGCCTGAATACAGTATTTAAGGTGGGGCCAAACATACGAGTTATATTAACTTGAGAATAACTTTATTTTTGTAACTAACATTTATATTGATAAATCCTAATACCTTATTTGCTTTATTTCTAGCCTCTAAACGATAATTAGAGAACTTCAATAACCGATCTATTACTACTCCTAAGTCCATCTCATTTTCACTGGAGTCCAGCCAGCAACCTTCCATTTCATAACTAAATTGTCTATTATGGTTATCTATGTGAACAACTTTGCATTTTTGGCAGTTGAATGCCATCTGCCATTTGTGTGCCCATACGATTAAGTTATTTAAATTGTGAAATTTCGTTGTAATTTTCCTACATCGGTTACATTATCTAGGTCGATAATCTAAACCAAGAATAATGCTAATGACAAAGCATATCCCTGAAGCACCCCACTAATAACATCCATCTATTGCGATTTTTCTCAACTTAGTACTACCATCTGCTTTCTATTATTCAGCCCCTGCCCCCAAATTTAAAACATTCCCACAGTCTCTACATTCTCAAACATGTACTAGTCTGACATGATGGACCTTATCAAAAGCTTTACTAAAATCTAAGTAAGCTACATCGTTATTTCCTCTCTCCACTTGCCCTGTGATATAATTTATAAATACCAACAGATATGTCACGGATGGTTTTCCTTAGTTGAAGCCATGCTCATTATCACCGAACAAGCTACAATTTTGCTATTACTTTTTTAACCATCTCAAGTAATCAACTACGATTGAAGTTTGATATAATGGCCTATAGTTATTATTAGGTTAGAAACAAAGTTCCCACACAACCTTCGGTCAAACTTCAGAAAACCTACGCCGTATTTTTAGTATTATAAAAGTACTAATGGATATTTTAGGCATTCCAGTCGTCATATAGGGTTGCGTTTTTGCGCGGAAATTACATATTTTTTAGATACTCCGCATTGATGGGGTTAATATTGAAATTAAAATAAGTCCGCCTAACGTTCTACTGATGTGATCAGAAACCATGAATTTTACAAACTGGCAACATTTAATTCGAACTCAATTCACACATTGGCAATCGTGGAGGGAAGCACTTATAACAACGCTGCTTTCGATTGTAACGTCAAAACCTCGTGAGTCTATCGTTCGTGCAGGAGTCGTGTGGCTTTTGCATATTTGTTTTTTTTAAGCTTTAATAAGATTTTTGATAATTCCTTGGTCAATTTTATAGAATTTTGTAAAGATTTTGGCCTCATTTTGAAAGCAAAGCGTTGCCACAGCTGTGGCAACTCGATGTTTTAGTTTAGGTTTTGTTGTACTACTTGTTCCTGAGGCGCGAGCGGAGAGATCAGGTGGGTATAGGGGGGCGTAGCCCCCCATAATAGCAACCCATAGCACGGCTCGATAACAGCTTCCAGTAACCAAACGCATATACGAATAATCTATAAATAAATTGTAAGTACGTAAAAAAGGTACTAATGGTGTTTTAGATATTTTAGTCATCATTTATGGCTTCGTTTTCGAGCGGAGGGCAGTTATTTTTAAGATAGTATCACTGCAAATAGAGCCGTATTCAGAGTGATAGTATCTTAAAAATAAGTGCTTTCTGTTCCTGAGAAAGCCGTAAATGACGACTAGAATGCCTAAAAACATTATTAGTACTGTTTTTCTACAAAAAATAGTACGGCGTAGGTTTTATGAAGTTTCACCCAACCTCCTTGTAAAAGTTTATATACAATTCAAATGCTTCCATACAATTTTTCTCATTACATGAGAAATCCGTTAAGATATCTGTTATTTCTTCCCTCTTTCTCCGAGTCTATAGAACGTGCGACCCAATCTTCCTTCAGGATGAAATTAACCACCTTATCTGCAATTTCATTAAACTCAAATATCCAATTCACCTCATAAATAGATGCCATTCTAAAGCATGAAAAAACTTCTACGCCACCTCCACACCACGAAGGGACGATTAAAAAAAATGTATTAGTTTCCCATACGTTCCAGCCTTGGCTCCTCTAAAATCATATGGAAAGGAAATAACATAAATATCACATTTAAATATTCTAATACCATTCGAAAATCCTTGATTAGACTGCGCCCAATCAACCTAGATGCTGGAGTTTACAGTATACCATGCTATAATTGCAAATTAACATACATCGGAGAGTCAGGCCACTTTAATAAGAGGATGAAAGAACATTTAGCTGATATCAGAAGGTATACGAACTCTTCAAGTCTCTTTACGCACATACAAAAGCACGACCATAGAATTGATTTTAACAATGCAAAAATCATTTATAAATCAAACAATTATATTGAGAGGAGAATTGCGGAATCCATCATCATCAACAAAGTTGATAATTTTAATTTATCTGAAGGGCAATACAAATTTAACAAATATATAATGAATAGAGTCGCCAATCGTATTTATAAGCCCCAAGCCCCGGACGCAATGCGTCTCGAGGATTAGCAACCATCCAGATTGTTTCCGGTTCCATTTGATTTTGTTTAGCTTATCATTCACATCAGATTCAATCGAATTTTTTTCTAGATTGTTTCCTGCTGTTTCATTTTGTTTGGGATGTGTCTCACTTTATATACACTGTGCTCCTTGCCTAGTTTCTTCATTATTAGTTGAAAATGGCATCTTGCCGAAACTAGTCCGATAGTTATAAATAAAATCTTGATTCAAATATTGTGGTTTACCATTATCTTATCTTATATATATATATATATATATATATATATATATATATATATATATATATATATATATATATATATATATATATATATATATATATATATATATATATATATATATATGTGAGAATGGATAGGGAGAAAGAAAAGTCCAGACACTACACAGAGCTCTTTATTGACGTTTCGCCTCTTGGCTTCCTCAGAATGGAACAGTTCCATTCTGAGGAAGCCAAGAGGCGAAACGTCAATAAAGAGCTCTGTGCAGTGTCTGGACTTTTCTTTCTCCCCATCCATGCCATATATATATATATATATATATATATATATATATATATATATATATATATATATGCATATATCTCATGAGCGCGAGAGAATGATGAAATAAATCCAAATTCATCGCAGGAAAAAGAAAACGGAATAATTTTTCTTCAGAAATAATTATTTCTTACTTCGAAAAACTCCGAGCTGGGGTAGGATTCGAACCGTGCACATTGAGGCAGCGAGCAACGGCTTTGATCTCAATTAAACGACTCTTGAGAGCAAAGGGGTTGATCGCTGCCTCAATGTGCACGGTTTGAATCCCACCCCAGCTAGGAGTTTTTCGAAGTAAGAAATAATTATTTCCGAAGAAAAATTATTCCGTTTTCTCTTTCCTGTGGTGAAGTTGGATTTATATATATATATATATATATATATATATATATATATATATATATATATATATATATATATATATATTTGTAAACTGGTGAGGAATTATACAGACAGAAAGCTGTGAATTCAGATATCAATGAAAATTTGGCGACAGTGTCTGGGTAAGGGAATAAAACGAGACAGCTGTCTCCACGTCAGGTGTTATAAAATTTATATCAAGAAAGCGTCATCTTTACACGCCATGGATCCATGACCACGGGACAAGGGATTAACGTCGGTCGAGGAAATCTCGCTCTGCGGGCAGAGCTAACATAACTTAACATAACATAATTTCACGGATTACAAAAGCCACAAGGGCCTATCAAATGTCATCCGCATCTGTCAAAACCCACCTACAAAATGCATTTATAGGATTGTGTCAGATCATGCATCTACAATATACAATTTGAACCATACACAAGAATGTGTCAAAAACAAAAGCATCATCATCAAGACTCGTCAAAATCCAAATCAATCGTTATATACAATAATAAAAACTTCATCCACAGGAATGAGTCCAGAATACCCCCCAAAGTTTACCCTCCCTCCCCATATAATCATCTAATCTGCGTTTGAATACATTCAAGTTTGGAGTGTCTACCGTCTCAGATGGCAAACTATTCCAGTAATCTACCACTCTATTGGTGAAAAGATATTTTCTAACATCCAACCTGCACCTCTGTTTTTTTTCATTTTTAAGTGGTGACCCCTAGTCTTATTAGTACCTTCCAACTCAAATAACTTGCTAAAATCCAACTTATCCATCCCAGAACAGATTTTAAAAAGCTCAATCATATTTCCCCTCACACATCTTCTCTCAAATAAGAACATATTTAGTACCCTCAGTCTATCTTCATATTCAAGGTGCTTCAGGGAAGGTATTATTTTGTTGTCATCCTTTGTACTGACTCTAGCAAGTTGATGTCATGTCTAAAATGTGGTAACCATGCTTGTATGCAGTACTCTAAATGTGGCCTAACATACGAGTTGTAGAGTTTAAGGATAACCTCTTTACTCTTGTCGCTAACATTCCTCTTAATGTATCCTAGCGCCCTGTTTGCTCTATTTTTTGCCTCAATACAGTGCTTTGAAAACTTCAGCGCGACCTATTTACTACTATGTCTAAGTCCTTCTCACCCCCAACTGAATTCAGGCAATGCCCATCCATTTCATAGCTAAATTCCCTATTATACCTTCCCATGTTAAGAACTTTGCATTTTTTAAGGTTAGAAGTTATCTGCCACTTCTGAGCCCAAGCTAATAACTTATTAAAGTCACTCTGCACTTTAAAGCTACCCTCAACTTCTTTGACTACAGCTGCCAATTTAGTGTCATCAGCAAAATTGACACTTTGCTATGATAATATCACACTCATCAATTACTTGCTCAAGTTCAGTCTTGGGAAGGAGCTCATTATAGTTGGGGACTTCAAGCTTCCCTCTATATCTTGGAACCTTCCTGAACCTGAGCTTAACATCACTCCTCATGGAAAGCACTATATCACGACTGATTGGAATAAAGTCGATTTCCTTAGGAAGCTTCTGATCGCTAGTGTTTGCCATTTCTTTCTTGAAAAATACTAAACACGTTAATAACAAAGGCTACCGTCATTAACTTCGATTATCTGAGATGAACATTTTTATTTCCCTGGAGGCAGGAAGACGCCACGCCTTTCTTCTCCCCTACTTATAGAAGAAAAATGAAGAACGCATACTCATTCTTGATTATAACTCTCAATCTCAGAGTCGCCCCGTTATTAATTACGTTTCGTTTAACGTAGCGAAGCTACCGTCTTAACCGCCTAAGTCTTGTTCTGGTTACTCTCGCTTTCCTGACCGGTAGTCAGAAATTTCCCTGACAGTACTCTGTAAACGCGAGACTCATTTTTATCTTGCTTGTTTGTTTGTTTTGTTCGTTTGGAATTAAACCTTATTTTTTTACATGATTCATCTCTCCTTTCTCGATCAACAAGCCTTCGGTAGGCCCAACCAAGCTGATATATTATTCAAGTATCTTTTTGTAGTCAGATACAAACTTAACGCCACCTGTCACTTCACTCAGGGGACAGTAGGGTCCTTGCGAAATATCCGCGTCATTTTGAACCATAACTGGAACAGTTTGTTACCTTTACCCGTCTGTACCATAAAGCGGCATCCCTGGACGGCCTTTCTCCTCCTACCATAAAGTGGTAACCCGTGATCGTCCCTACATCACGCTATAAAGGTAACGTGCCCTTCCTGCCTCAACCTTAACTGGCAACCCCTATGTCTCTACCAACAAACTGGTAACCGGTGGTCGTTCCGCCTTATACCTATAGAACTGGGTATCCCAGTTCTATATATTGAAGATAAAAAAGGTGAATGTAATTAAATATATTCAATAATTGCAAGCAATAATATAAAACTTGAAGTTATAAAAATGTATAAAGAACATAGTATTGTTTTAAAATAGTTTATGGTAATATTATCATCATACAGTTAAAGAAAACGTTAAAATAAGATATACTATTGAAAATTAAAATATTTTTATGACTATAATTTCTTACCTGGAAAAAATTCTAAAGCTAGGAAAAAGTTATTTTATTGCATTATTAGTATTTATCATTTATGATTAAAATAGAAAACAATGACATACTTTACTGATGAAATTACCTATATATGTCTTTTACTTATATCAAACGTTCTAGAAAGGAAACAAAAAAATTGACATGCTTCTGCCGGTTTCTCCGTATAAAAAATACATTTATCAGAATTCAAAATGTACCGATTTCACGTAAAAACAAAAACAAACGTGAAGCATCTAAGCGTATAATATTAATGAGCAAATTCGCCCATTTTCGCTCTAGCATCAACTTTCATTCATTCACCTCTCTCTGTTAAAAACTGTAACGCCAACTCCTATTAATATCCTCATATAGGAGAAAAATTACAGAACTAGGACTATAGCAAAGACCTTAGGGTCAAGTCAACGCCAGTACGAGAGCTAATAAGATCTATACCACCTCAACCTTGGGAGTGAATTCCATGCGCATAATAGTTCTACACACTTATCTACACGTGTACATCCATATCGTGCAATTTTTATCAAGGTATTCACTGATCTCGGATTATACTTTCATATAATACAATTTCTAGCTACGTCCCCACTTATTTAAGAGTGTAGCTATTACTGTACATTTCTAATATCATAATATGCATACTCCTCGCATTCACATTGCTGATAGTAATGATCTCTTCTCTCCCGCAGACAGCGTATGCTAGTGTTAAAAAAACTAGTGACAGGAAAGCCAGAAAGGAATATGGAAAACATATTTAGTCTCATGCTCTAAAAAAAAACAATAACTGACATCATTTTGTTCGGAGTGGGCGGCTCGGACACCTATGTGCAAAAACTCAGTCCTGATTTTGCAGTGGTATTCTTCTGTGCTCCTACTAGGTTACATTGAAACGCGAATGGTATTCGTCCAGTCTGTTTTTAAATATTTTAACCGACGTACTTTCACTTACTCGGTCAGGTATGCTATTCCATGTTGAGTGATTTTATAGGTAATTTTTTTACGTTATGCCACTGGTGAATCACTTGTTGACTAATTTATATCCATTTTGACGGGTATTCGCCAGTGTTTAATCCACTTAAGAATCCCCCCCCCCTTATTGTGTGTGCTTTTATTTTAATTAAGACCTTCTCACGCGGTACTGTATCAAGCGTTTTTTGAAAGTCAAGGTAAGCTATGTCTACTGCCTTGCTATTGTCGTAGATGGATACCGTATGGTTGAAAAAGGACAAGAGATTTGTTAAGCAAGATCTTCTTTTTCTAAAACGATGTTGATTTTCTGAGATTGGGTTATATGTCTCGAGGTGACTTACCATCCTATCTCTGATTATCAAACTAAGACTTTACCAACCTCTGACGTAAGGCTAACAGGGCAAAAGTTGCCGGGATCGAATTTGTGCGCCTTTTTAAAGATCGGCATCATATTAACTTTCGTGAACTCAACCGGGAGTATCTCCTCACATAAAGGACAATTAAAAATTATGCTCAGACATTTTACCAGTTCTTTTTTTAATTGATTAAGGTGCTTTTGGTATATACCGTTTGGCCCTGGTGCCTTCGATCGTTTCACTTTATTTATGTATGTAGTAATTTTGCATTCGTTCACGCACACGTGAGAGCATCCTATTTTTGCTTAAAACAATCTCTTCACTTCATGTGATTAATGCGTCATATACTCAACACTAATGACACTTACGGAATAATATTTTAGTATCTTAACAGTTTCTTCCACGCTATCTGATAGGCGCCCTTCTTTACTCATTAGCTGTCCTATACTCTTCCTGGTTGGCTTTCTATTATTAGTGTATGCATATAACCGTTTTGGTTCTGTTTTACAATTTTGGGCTATATCTCTTCCATGGTCTTTCTTCGCTTTTCTAATAGCTTGATTTACTTTTCATCTATATGTAATGTAACTTACTCGATTTGACTCCATAACGTAGTTTTTTATGCTATATACCGTCGATTTTGCTACGGTATAGAATTTAGAATTCCGGCTGTCAACCACTGTGCCCTGCATTGATTACCTTTTTTTGCATTTTGCATGTTTCAATAACTCCGTGTCAACTGTTAGGACTACTCGCTGTAACTCTGAATACATATCTTGTGCGTCTATATTTAAAGTTGAGCTATCCCAATCGTGGCTAAGTATACGATTGTGAAATGGGTAAAAGTTACACGTTCCTAACAACTGAACAAGTTATTAGCTGTCATTTACGGATAGACTTGCCCTTATATCAAATCTAATCGTGGTGTGATCGCTATTTAACAGCGTCTGTCCAATTTGACCGTTTTATACTAAATTTTCATCTGTGGTTAGAACTAGATCGATAATATTTTGGTCTCTCGTTGGTTGTTTAACCTTTTAAAATTTAATGATATCCCATGAACTTTAATAATTTTTTACTTTTTATCGCATCTGCCCGTTACATAGTCGATGTTTGGTACGTTAAAATCACCGCCTATGATTGTCGTGTTTCTATTATATCCTCTTCTTCGATTAAGGTAAGCGGTCGATAAATGTTTAATCTCTTAAACCTAGCGTTTCCCATCAATCATTCAACCATTACAACTTCTGTTTCCATATCTTCATTATTTAGGTTGATACTAACTGAGGTTATATACGTTTTTGTGTACATTATGATACCTTCCCTCTGGAACGCTTCCTGTCTTGAATGAAGACACTGTCATCGTCAATGACACATTCTCCTATTACCCCATACATCATTCTATTACCGAGTCTTGCAAAAGTTCTTTTACACTCGTTTTTTTCCTTTTTCGTGAGGTTTACTCTTTCAGCAGGTGTTATTAAAACGTCTTTTCCATTGTGTGCAGATGTGGGGAGATGGAAGTGAAAAGAATCGAGGTCTTTGCTCTCCTATGCACGGGTCACAACAAATCAGATATCGCTAAGCAGTTCAACGTCAGACGGATAACCGTCCAGTCTGGAGAGACTAAAAAACGGGCAAGACTTCAAAGACCGACCTCGTGCAGACAGACCTCAATTTGCCAACCGTTTGGAATTGAGAAAGGCCTTCGAAAGTGCTCTGAATCTCAAAATACCTACGCTCGCGAAGAAGGACATTTCCTGGCCCCGATCTCCAAGGCCGTCATCAAGAAATAAAGCAGAAATAATTTGGTAAGCTTCAGCCAGGACGTCTCCGAGATCCACTACGTGGCTTTAAATGGCCAGAAGATGCCGCTGGTGTGGTTCGTGGTTCGTGGCCCGTTACAGGCTCATCGTGGCCAATTGAAGGGACACATTAGCCAGAAAAGTCCTGCCCTGGGTGAGACAGATCACAAAGATTGCGGACTAATTCTTTCAGCATAACGGTGTTAAGCTCACACAGCCAAGACCGTGCAAGAGTGGTTGGGTCGAGCATGAACTTCTGGTCGAAGGACCTTTGGCCGCCACAGTCGCCTGACCTCAATCCCATCGACTAAAGTGTGTATGCGCGTGTCGAGAGCAAAGCCTGCAAGGTCCGCGACAGGAACGTTGACGAGCTAGCTGAATTTCTTCGGTAACCAGGTGTGCCAGCAAGAGGAATGACTTCATCCGCAATGTATGCGCAGCCTTCAGGTTTCACCACGAGCGCGTACTCGCCACCGAGTGCGGCCACATTATTAATATTACAATTTAAACACATTTATTTGTTAAAGCAATAAAAACGTGTCTATCTGCATAAAAACTATCATCGTCTCTTTTTTTGTGAGCGTCGTAACGAGTGTAACAGGACTTTTGCAATACCCGCTAATTCTTTCACAAACGGCATCAGTTGAAGTTCTATATTCATTAATCTTCAAATTCTGTTTGTCTCAAATTCAAGAAGCGGAAAAAAACACGAACACAGAGTTACAGACAAGTGGCCATCGTATTTCCTCTCGCAACACATGGGTGTTTAATGACGAACTCACCTGCGGCCTGGAAGAATGAATTCTATCCGTTGAGAGGCTGAGATCGAGCAGTGAATAGATAAGTGGACATAAAATAGCGAGGCAAAGAATGAGAAAAAAGCAGAAAGTTCATCTCAGGATAACTCACTGCCAAGGCTGATGGGGCAAAAGTTCAGAACTTCTTATAAACAATTTATGCAGCAAATTATGAAATACGTTACACCCATATTCCACAAAGCATGAATCATAAATTGTTAGGGATTTACTACCGATTTTAAGTCAATAAAATGCCTTTTCAACATAGCAGATCGATCTCCCCCAGTCAGATATAGAATCAAGCATATATTAATGAGTTGGTTGGATTTACGCTCTTGAAGCTTTTTGCCGAACGCACATACTTAAGTGATCAGGAACACTGCCCACAATACAAGAATAAATAGACATTAGAGACTAACCTTGGACATGGACTGCCGCTGTGATCTCATCTCTGTAAACTCTATTCTCGGCGTGGCAGGTAAACACACCAGAATCGGCAGCTTTCGGAGACTTGATGATAAGTTTGCCTTTGGAAAGTGGAGAATAATTTTTAATCAACCAATTTATTATTATAATAATTTAATCTATATGGTTCTATTCAAGGGTATGAGCCCCCAAAAGACGCCAGTTATGGACCAATAAGCAAGGAAGGAGGAACAAAGGATGGCTAGAATATCAAGTTACAGCTATAGAGAGAGGTAGGAAGAAAGACGATGAAAAATGAAGAAAGAACGGAACTAACGGCGAGTTGCGAACACCTTCCCCGAAGGTTAAAAGTATGCTCTGGAAGCATAGCTGGTAAGGATTAGTAAACGTGGGCATTCAGAAGACCCGAATATGGAAAAGCAGGCATAGAAATATTGCGAAGAGTCACTCAACATAACTTTGCGTGTAATGATAATAAGCGAATCTTGAAATCCACGAGGAAGTATAGAGTTAACCTGAGTTGATCGCGCAGCGAAGGCTCAGAAGAGGTGAAGAAACACACATGTGGTTCAAGTTGGACATTTTTATAATGGACGTGAACGAAAGCTCTTTTTAAAGCAGAAGCCAAAATTTCTGACCGAGTAAGAGAATGAGATGAAAAAGACACCTGCATTGGTTTCAATATTATTCAGAGTTCAATTCTGGTATCCTAGTAGGATTATGGATAACCATTAAAATCATCTTGATGAAGTTTGACATTGAGGCAGCAGAGAGCTCATGAATTACATGATAGAACATGACATCAGCAGCGTGGCATAAGCGATTGCGAACATTAAACAGACACAATTCGGCATAAGAGTGAGCATGGAAGGTTAGATTGATTCATTAAGAAGGTATATAAATATACAGTTGCACATTCAAGAAGTTACCCGTCTCTCTTGAGTCTTTGACACGGAAACAAGGTTATACGGAGAGACCTAAAGTACTCCTTGGTCTCGAAGTATGGGTTTTATTGCATAAGCTTCACTGTTGCATAATTAAATGGAGGGGGTAGAATACCCTATTTTAAAGGGAGTTGTTAATTATACATAGAAAGATGGAACTAGAGAATAGTAAGTATGGGAACGTGTAAATTTATCTCGAAATTCATTTCCTCTGCTACGGAAATACATAGTCAGCCATCCAATTTTATGTGCATACCAATATGTCTCCTGCGATATCCTTTTTTTAAGAACCTCAATGTACTCAAATAAATCAAACTCCTATTAAGAAAACATAATGGGCGTTCATACTCCTTCCGCTTGCTAGAAGGCATATTATTTGAACTAATGTATGTACATATGTATAATATGTATTTAGGCTTTTGGTAAGAACAATTCAAGAATAGTAGAAAAGTGAGTCAACAAATGGTATTAAAAAACATAAATTATTGAGTTGTAGACCAAACCTAGTGTTAAACAATCCAAAAGCTGTCATTCGCGTTTTAGTATGTTTTTTAGGGAATTCATGACGTCATAATTTAATTAAAGGGGGACCTAAAAAGTAGCTAGGTACGTGTAAACCTCTTCCAATTTCAAGAATGTAAACAGAGGAATAGGAGCATAAGAAGTAGCTAAGTACTTACAAACTCCTTCTTCCGAAAACGATGTGTGAAAACGAGGGGACATCGGCAGCTGATCGGCGTCCTTCAGCCACTTTATCTTAGGTGTGGGATGTCCAGTTACGTGGCATGATAAGATCAGTTCATCTTCTTCCACGTTGTAGTGCTCTGGAAAGAAAAGTTATCCCTGTTTCATAGAAAAGCCTAACCAGTTTCTTCTAACGTGGCCCTAGCTTGCTAAAGAAAGAAACATAGAACAACAAATAACGAAGTGAAATAAAGATGATAGAAATGAGGAGTCGATATTTAGAAAATCTAAAAGAGCAGTCTTGATATGTTCTATAAAGATAATAATAAACATGTATTTTAAAATCTGTAGGAAACGTATGAACAAAAAGTGCTCGAAAGTACGAATTGATAGCGTTAATGTGCGACTAGAAATAATTCTAGCTGCACTATAATCATATCTTGGACTATCTAGAA
This sequence comes from Ceratothoa steindachneri, assembly GCA_963969495.1. Classification (NCBI taxonomy): domain Eukaryota; kingdom Metazoa; phylum Arthropoda; class Malacostraca; order Isopoda; family Cymothoidae; genus Ceratothoa; species Ceratothoa steindachneri. The sequence continues at coordinate 143,721,580 of OZ018330.1, read as the reverse complement.
TTATAAACGATTCTAAATGCACTATAATCATAGTTATAACTAAAGTCTGGATTATTCAAAGTTGTAAAATTAGATTAGGATAAGTAGGATGAAAAGATGGGTTCTTGACAAAGTTCGTATCGTACATATAACAACTCTGAACCAAAAGAGTTCGGACTTAATCACTATCCATGTTCAACACCATGAGAATTCAAATCCCACCCAAATTGTAGACATGTTTGTCACCCTATGCTTGAGTGATTTTAGTTTCTTCAATCATTCCAATTCTGTCCTGGAAAACGAAATCTCGTAATGAGACGGATAAGGGGTTTGCTAGTGACTGCCATCAAGGGCTTAAGCCGCCTAAAGCAATGTTTAGCCTATTCTTGGGCATATTAAAAAGCAAAAAATAAAGAGGAAAAAACAGTGAAACAATAACCCCCCACAAAAACAAAACTTAGATAAAACTAAAAAAAAGAAAATGTATCTTCAGGTGGCGGAGGGAGGCCCGAGTCTCACAAGAGCCCCACAATGCACACAGCATTTAAAAAAACTAATAGAATGGGGGAGACCCATCTCCTCTAGAAACTCGATTAGTACAGAATCGGAAGTGCACGAACTCGTTCCAAGTGCAAAAGACAAGCGGTAGCGGTCCCACTCGTCCCTGTATCTGGATAGGTAACGCACGCAAAGATTCCCGGAAAGAAACATTCGACAAGAGGCTGACTGACATCCTAGGAACCAAGCACTGTTCACAATAAGGTTGAGGGGAGTGCCTAATCAAATGGCGCTTCCTCCCGTGAGTGTTCCAGATTCGGAGGCGGCAGAAAACGACCTGAAGCCGTCGAGGCATTGGGAAATGTCTTGGCACAATGGCACGCAACTTTAGATTTCATTCGGCTGTCTTCCATCTTCTTTGCCATGAAGGCTGAATAACTGAGATGATTACTGTCATGTATTTATAGTGGGGCAGGGTGAAACGCTTGTACGACCACCTAGTACTTCCAGACAGTTTGGCACCGCCATCAGGACGCTCATTTCCCGCAATTTATATATGTCCACAAACCCAGCAAAAGACAATCTTGACATCATCCAGGCTCGCAGAAGCCGTGGCGTCACATATACCGCGAACCAGTATGTATGGAGATTCCAATATCCCCAAGCCTCCATAGCACTGAGTTGATATAAATCACAATCCATTCTCCAAACCGGGCACAACGTGTAATATCGAGCAGTGTAATTCAAAGAGAGACGAAGTCCCCTGCCAGCTTCAAACATGGGGTAGAAGGCGGGAAAACTGATCCCATCTTCGGATTCAGAGCCATCCTTGTACAGTGGCACGGCTTTAGCGTGACACGTCGTGTGGTCGAAAAAAATAAAACCCAATAATCCCGGTGCTGTAGAAAAAAAGAAAGCAGAGGTGGGGCAACAAATGTTAAAAGGTAGTACCATCCAGGGTGGCGTCCTGGGCAGAACTAGCAACACTACCCTGGTTCGAGAGTTACATTGAGGTCTCGAAAGAGTTCCGTTGCCATAGACCAAAATGATTGCGAGTATGATTAACGTCTCACGCCGGCATAGGCACCGTTGAGTTCTGCTGCCGATAAAATCAGAGCCATTAGCAACTGAGGGAAATGCTTGGGTCACGTGTACAAGCGCATAAGGCAATTCCTTACCATCCGCGAGGAGACTACAGAGAACGTGTGCAAGGTACTGCCGCCAAATGGAGGTGAGTAGGGTGGATCGAGTCCACCTTCCTCAATTCACTCTCAGCTTCGGACACATAAAACTTGCATCCGTGCTCCAGTTTGATAAGAGCAAAGGAACAGTAAATAAAGAAGTAGCCCTGGCACCGCCCATACAAGGAACCCTAAGGCTGCGAATATTGGCCTTGCAGTTGAGGCGTCGCTCAAAAATAACTGCCAAGGGATTGAAATGGGTTTTATATTGAACGTATAATTGTAATCAGCCATTACCCGAGTCTCCCGCCAAAGGGGGTCATTAATTAAGCTCTGCCTGCTGTTAACGAGCATCTCTCTGCAATCATTCTCTCCCTCTCTTTCTCTCTCTCTCTCTCTCTCTCTCTCTCTCTCTCTCTCTCTCTCACACACACACACACACACACACACACAAACACACGCACGCACACACATGCACACATACAGATCAACCTGCCAATGCCACTCGTTCAGATACAAGTGGGAAATTGTCACAATGGGACCTCCCATATTTTTTGAAAATCATTACAAGACAATTTTTTATATTATTACTACTACAAATACTAATACTACTCTTAATAATAATAATATAAAAGAAGAATAAGAAGAAAATAATAATAATAAGTAATAGTAGTAGTAGTAGTTTATTCATGGATGTGGGGAAGTAAGAAAGAGTACCCATACCGTGTAGTAAAATGCGACTAAACCCCGATATGGGAGGGCTGAACTAGGAGGACGTACATCTAAAAAATGTTTTCAAATTGCAATGGGTGTTGATGCACACCGATATCACTTTGTTAGAAAGCGGTTGAAAATTAAGGATAATGATAATTCTACTAATAATTATTATTATTCAAAAAGCGAAAAACAATAAGGACATCCTTGTCAAAATATTTGAAAGGTGTGTGATTGTTACATTTCCCGAATAGTCTAGAGAGGAGACTACTTGTGGCACTAAGTACTTGGAGGCTACAAACGTCTCACCTCCCACTGCCACCCGCTAAAGAATGGTTGGATCCTAGAATCGCACTTCTGTGTGATATATTTAAATTACCCACAGAAAAAATAAAATAGTATTATTATAAAAAAATACTACTACTAATAATTATTATTATACAAAAAGCGAAAACCAATAAGGACATCCTTGTCAAAATATTTGAAAGGTGTGTTATTGTTACATTTCCCAATAGTCTAGAGAGGAGACTACTTGTGGCACTAAGTACTTGGAGGCTACAAACGTCTCCCCTCCCACTGCCACCCGCAAAAGAATGGTTGGATCCTAGAATCGAGACTTTTGTGTGATATATTTAAATTACCCACAGAAAAAATAAAATAGTATTTTTATAAAAAATAATAATACTAATAATTATTATTATACAAAAAGCGAAAACTAATAAGGACATCCTTGTCAAAATATTTGAAAGGTGTGTGATTGTTACATTTCCCGAATAGTCTAGAGAGGAGACTACTTGTGGCACTAAGTACTTGGGGGCTACAATCGTCTCCCCTCCCACTGCCACCCGCTAAAGATTGGTTGGATCCTAGAATCACACTTTTGTGTGATATATTTAAATTACCCACAGAAAAAATAAAATAGTATTATTATAAAAAATAATACTAATAATAATTATTATTATACAAAAAACGAAAACCAATAAGGACATCCTTGTCAAAATATTTGAAAGGTGTGTAATTGTTACATTTCCCGAATAGTCTAGAGAGGAGACTACTTGTGGCACTAAGTACTTGGAGGCTACAAACGTCTCCCCTCCCACTGCCACCCGCTAAAGAATGGTTGGATCCTAGAATCGCACTTCTGTGTGATATATTTAAATTACCCACAGAAAAAATAAAATAGTATTATTATAAAAAAAAATAATACTACTAATAATTATTATTATACAAAAAGCGTAAACCAATAAGGACATCCTTGTCAAAATATTTGAAAGGTGTGTGATTGTTACATTTCCCAATAGTCTAGAGAGGAGACTACTTGTGGCACTAAGTACTTGGAGGCTACAAACGTCTCACCTCCCACTGCCACCCGCTAAAGAATGGTTGGATCCTAGAATCGCACTTCTGTGTGATATATTTAAATTACCCACAGAAAAAATAAATTCCGAGCACTTTCGCCTTTATTAAACAAGCATCGAAATCATACTTTCTTTTCCTGTGGGAAATTCACACCTTTAATCCCATAAGAGATTCTTACCTCGGAGTGATGTGGTGAAGGTGGGGGCTGTGGGGCGGTGTTCTTCTTCTCCTTTGACCCTAAGGTCACAGCTGGTGGAGACCCGGCCGTGGCGATTCTTGGCCGAGCAGGTGTACTCGCCCGAGTCACTGCGACACACGCTGCTCACCTCCAGAGACGCCACCCCGTCCACGAAAGATGCCTGCGAACGAAGAGAAGATGGACATATACATTTCAGTCTTCAACCACACCCCACCACCCTGTAGCGCCGCGAAAACTACCCGCTACCCTTTACGACCAATGATAGACCACAAAACCACACAGTTTCGTCCACGCCGATTTGATATTCATAGCGAATCCACCCCCTCACCCTCACCACTTATACCTACTTTTTATCTTCTTCTTCTTCTTCTTCACCCTCTCTTACCTTAAATTTCTCGTTCTCCCTCACAGGGTATCCGCTCTTGTACCATTCCACCTCCGGCAACGGGTCTTCTGGAGATGTGAGGATGTTGCAGGTGAGGCGAACGCGGGTTCCTTTTAAGGTCTGGCGATCTTGAAGTTTCGTGCTAAACTTGGGTCTCCTCCTTGGGTCTCTGCGACTCGATTCCTGAGGAGAAAAGGCAACGAAGTCGTTTTAATTTCAAGACAAAAACTTCGTTACTGAATTACAGGAGCTAGAGAAAATTAAAAACGGAGAAAGGGAAGAAGTAAACTGAATAAAAACGCAAAAAGAGAGAAAAATATTTCAAAAAAGGTTGGGCGGACTAGAGAAATTGAATGAATAATTTCATATTATTTAATATAGAATTAACACCATTCCATCACGCCCCAAAAAGCAAAGAGGGTGAAAATAAAGCAATACATAGGAAAATATTCTGGAAGAGATGGGATAAGTCAACCAATCATAAGAAATGAGTCTGACATGGAGGGGTAAACAAAAGAGGACAGAAATATCATTAGTAGATAAATTTGAACTTGAAGCATAAATTTCAGTTAAGCACCAATGCTCGCAGCCATGGTATGTGGTTATTATATTAATGGTTTAGCGAGAGAAAACCATTGAGAGGAGTGTAGAAACATATACACACAGATGTATGTATACATATATAAATAAATACATACACAAGATGAGAAAATTAACTGCTACTATTAAAAACTTAGACATAATAAATTTAGAAAATCCTACTACTTTTTATACTATTTGACTTTTCAAATAGTATTTTTAAAAAAATCCCATTAACCTAATATATTAACGCCTGGTAGACGTTCCACATCCACGCCAAGCAATGACCATCAAATAGACCAATCTAACAGCCCTAAAGAGAACTATTTCAAGTAGCTATTTTAACCGTATTTTTAGTGCCCTTAGATTGGCCTATTGGCGATACAGTGTCTGAAAGCAAACCAATGAACTATTTCTATAGCAATCACAACCCGAGACATCAAAATCATAACTCAATCGCTTCCAACCCCTGAAATCGATGCCTCACGAGAGACTCACCAACCTTTAATTATGAGCAACATCAACATAATCGGGCACAAGGCGACGAGAACACGAACACAAAGCAATAACTCAAAATACGACTGACCTCGGGGGATCGAGTCCTGCCTCGTCTCTCCTTCAATTGCTCTTTGTAGCCGTCCAAAAGCTCCTTTTCCGAGGAATCAATCCGACGGGATAGACGGTCCCTTGCACGTCGCTCGTCCTCTTCATCGCGGCGCTTCCGTTCCTCAATTTTGGTCCTCCTTCGGTCCTCCTCCTGCTTTACACGCACATACACACAAATAAATTAGGCACCAAACGCGAACTCGACTGGGGTATTCCGAAGCGAGAATTCCCGTCCCCAAACTACTTCTGGGTGGTGAGGCCTCTCCAGGTCTTTCTCTGGCTATAACCGAGCTGAGTGGAAACTCTCCCTCACAAGTTAAGCATCATAAGGTATGTTCACTTGCTGGAGGAGATTCATAATTAGGGCCCAACTATGTGGTGACCCTTGACTTAGATCTCACGTTAAGCCGTTGACCCCAATAAAATAAGCATCGAACGGCGTGAATCGGTGAAACTGAGATGCCCTCGTTTGTTGCTTTCACAATGAAATCGTAACGAATCGGTAAGTTAAACCCGAACTAAAATTCATAATCCCGGGCATAGGCATTTTTAGGCATTTTCTTGTTCTGTCGGAGCTTCTCCGCAGACTAGCACTTTGCTCTTTTCCATACTTCAAGAGACGTCACCTCATCATATGCCTACAAGCAAATGCTAACTAAACACATGACAAGGGAAAATGAAAGATGATTCCGAGAACTTTCGTCTTTATTAACAAAGAACTCGGAATATCCTTTCCCTTTTCCTTGACAGGTATTTAGTACAATAGGATTCAACTACAACACATAAACACATACCTTCTTCATTAAATCTTCGCTTTGTTGACGCAATCCTTCTTCCTTTTCCCTCGTCATCTCCTCCCTCATCATCCGTTGCGCTTCGAAATTCTTCTTCTCCTCCATCATTCTCCTCCTTTCTTGTTCTTTCTCCTTCGCTTCTTCTAACGCTCTTTTCTTCTCTTCTTCCTCGAATCGTCGTCTTCGTTCTCTTTTCTCTTCCTCTTCGGCCTTCATTATCTTTTCTTCCTCTTTCCTTTCTTTATTTTGACGCTCTCTCTCTTTTCTTCTTTCTTCTTCTTCTCTCTGTCGCCTTTCATCCATCTCCCCCATCAGTTTATCTTCCTCTTCTTTTCGTATGCGCCTCTTTTCCTTCAGTTCTTCTTCTTCTTTTATCATTTTCTTCTCTTCTTCATCTCTTCGCCTTTCCTCTTCTTCCTTTCGCTTCTTCCTCTGTTTTTCCTTCTCTCTCAATTCTTTTTTGTATTTATCTTCATCTTCTTTCATCTTTTGCTCCATTTCCGCTTTCCTCTCTATTTCTCTCTCCTTCTTTCTCCCTTCTTCCTGCTTTTCTTCCTCTCGCATTCTTATTTCATCCTCTTCTTTTTCCTTCTTTCGTCTTTCAATTCTTTCTTTTTCCTCACGCAAGGATTTCTCCGTTTGTTTTATTATCTCTTCTTGTTTCTTCTTCTTATTTTTATCTCTTTCCGCTTCTTCCTTGGCTACTCTCTCCTTCTCCTTTTCATGTTCTTCCTTTTCTTTTTTTCTCTTTTCCTTTATTTCTTCTTCTCGTTTGCGTAGTTTTTCCTCTTGTTCTTTTTCGTCTTCCTTTTTTCTCTTTTTCTTATCTTTATCGCGTTCTTCTGTCATTTTTTCTTCTCTTTCTTTTCTCGCTTTCTCCCAGTCGTCCTTTTCTCTTTCAACTCGCTCTTCCTCTTCCTTCATTTCTCTTTCCCTCTCAATTCGTCGTTTCTCCCTCTCTTGTTTTTCCTTGGCAAATCTTTCTTCTTCCATCTTTTGCTCCTTCTCCAATTCTGCTTTCTTCTCGCTCTTTTTCTCACGTTCTTTATTTATCTCTTCTCGTCTCTCTTCATCTTCTCTTTTTTGTTTTCTTGTTTCAATCATTTCCTTATCTTTCATCTCTAATTTCTCTTCTTTTTTAATTTCTTCCTCTCTCTCCCTTTTATTTTCTTCTCTCCGTTCCTTTTCCTTCATTTCTTCCTCCTCTTCTCGAATTTTCCTTTCTTTTTCTAACTTTTCTTTGCTCGCCTTTTTTACTTCTTCATTTTCTTTGCCATCTTTTAAAACCTGTTTTTCGTCTTTTTTTGTTTTTTCCTTCAATTCTTTTTCCATTTGCTTCTTTCTTGATTCTCGCCGCTCGCTTTCTTTCTTTTCTTCTTCCTCTTCTCCTTTTTGAATTTCTTCCCTAGTCTTTTTCTTTCTCTCTCTTGATTTTCTCCCCTCTTCAAATATTTCTTCTTCTCTCATCATTTTCTCTTCCCTTTCTTCCTGGTTTTCCTTTTTTATTTCGTTTTCTTTATTTATTTCTTCTATTATCTGCTTTTGTTCATCCAATATTTTTTTAATTTCACCCTCATGCCGTTCTTGCATAAGTTTCTTTTCAGCGTCAATCTCGGTTTTCGGCTTTTCGTCCGTCACTGTTTCTTCGTCACGTTTAATCTCTGAATGTTTCGACAAGTCTTCTTCGGAACTTTTCTTCATTTTTTCTTCCATTGCAACTATTTTTTTCGATTCTGATTCTAATTCTGTAACTTTCTTCGACTGAGATTCCACCGATTCAGTTCTCCTAGCATCTGATTTAGAGTTTGATTCTAGGTCAAGAGTTTCCTTAGAATTAGATTCTTCCTCCGGGAGCTTCTTTAGTTTCGGTTCTTCCTCGCCGTCTTGCTTCAATTTTGAGTCTTTTATTTCCTTTGATTTTATGGACGCTTTCTCGTCGTTGTTATTAGATTTCAACGATTTTTCTTCGGGTTTCTTTCCTTTTGCTTCTTTTTCTAGTTTCACTTTTGATTTTGAAGTTATGTCTTCAGTGGGTTTCGGCTCTAATCCTATGTCAGATTTTTCAGCTTCTCTCAGGTCCTTCTGAGAAGTTTGAGGATCAAGTTCGGTTTTAAATTCTGCTCCGTCTTTAAGTGCAGCTTTTGTAGTTTCTGAAATATATTGCTTTCCCATGTTAACCTTATCTTCACCCATAACATCTTTATCCTCTTCGACAACTTTCTCTGGTTTCTTTATCTGTAAATTTCCTTTCTCTTCAGTTATCCTATGTTTTTCTACTTCCTGGACCTTCGTTTCGTCTGTTAACTCGGACTCTACCGAAGGTTTGGATACTCTGCCATCCACACATTTTGGACCATGTTGCTCAGTAGACATCTCATCAATATCTTTATTTGAGGATTTCTTTGTCTTGCCTTTAGAAGCAACATCGGGTTCTATCGTCGTTTCAACCCGGCTTGCCTCTGCATTTAATGAATTATCTTTAGTTTTAGCATCCTCTTCTGGTTTCTTGTCTAAAGTTTCAGATAACTTGAAGTCTGCTAGAGAATCTTGCGAGATGGATTTTGGGTCTTGGTTAACAGGGGAAGTACTAGTATCAACTACCATTTCTTTGCTTTTACTAATTTCGGAAGGTTCTTTCAGATAATCATCTGGTTCTCTGCCAAGTTTCTTCTCGTATGTGGTCTTTCCATCGACCTTTGGGGTCGCCGTCTTTTCATTTGGTTGAGCATCATTATCATATTTGTGTGGAGGACCTTCCGGAGGGTATGACTCGATACTAATCTTTTTTTCAAACTTGTCGCAAGATTCACATTCATTTTCTGCTTTTACTCCAGTTACTTCTCTCACCTCTGCTTCATGTGGTTTCAAGTCTACAATCGGCTCTTCTGTAAACTTACCAACCTTAACCTCTTTATCAACTTTTGTTTCTAATTCATATTTCGCTTTTTGTTTCTGAGTAGATAAACTTTCATGGACTGTAGTTAACTTTATCTCATCGCAAGTTTCTCCGGATTTCTTTCGTTCATTTTCCTGAGGTGATATTTTCGTTAAATCCGAAGAATATTCCTCAGCTTTTGTTTTGCCATGGCAAATTTCGAGAGACCTTTCTTCAGAAATAACTGGCTGTTTTAATTCTCTTGAGATTTTTTCAGTTGCTCCTTCAACAATCTTTGTTTCTTCGCTTGGTTTATTTTCCGTTTGTTTTCTAGATAAGCTTAGTTCTTCGAGAAATTCTTCCTTTACTGCGGAAATCTCTTCTTTCATATCACCAGTTTTTGTATCTAATTCAATCAATTTCTTCTCAAATTTGTTAGCTGATTTGTCACTTTCAGCTAATGGATCAACCAGCTTTGGTGCAACAAATTCAATATCCTTTGCTCCGGCCAATTTTGATTTTTCTGGTTGCTCCTCAAGAGGCTTGGTAGTTATTTTCAGATTATTATCTGATGCTTCAAAGGATTCGACTTTCCCTGTTATGTTTTCAAAGTCAAGTTTTTTTATATCAGCACCTTCGACTTTCTGGACATGTGTTGAGACTTCAGAAGAGTCCTTTAAAGGTTGAAGCTGTTCGTCTATAGTCCTACTCAACTTAACTTCACTACCTAAATGTTCAGTCTTTGGGTTAAGGGGTAGTTCACATTCTGTAACTACACCAACCTCTTTTAAGTCTCCTTTTACAGATGCTTTATTGGTCAGGAGGTCTTTCATACTTGGTTTGAGATGATCAGATGATTCAGGTGACAAATTTTCTTCTCTTTTATGTTCCGCCATTACATTTTCATGCTGAATTATTTCTAATTTGTTCGGAGAACTTTCTGTGGTATCTAGGTTCTCTTCACTTGTTTGGGAAGTCTTGTTTATATTTTCAGGGTATGCCATTTCTTTCATGTTGACTGGTTTCTTGGACTGAGGTTGCTGTGACTCGGGTATCAGTGAATATATATCTTCATGATTTTTTCCCCCTTCTCCTTTTACGTTCTTAGAAAGGTTCCCCTCCAGTTCTGATTGTGGTTGAGATTTCTTGTCCATCATAACTTTTTCTTCGGTTTTACCCATCATTAATTTCGCCTGTTGAGAATCTGTCGTTGGTTTACTCTCTGGCTGAATTTCAGGTTCAGGTTCAAGTTGGGATAAAATTTCTCGCTTGAAACAAACGCTAGTTGTGGCTTCCAAGTCCTTTTCTGATTTTTGTGTTTCGACGTCACTTTCAAGCTCACTTGCTTCGTCATTCGTACTTTCGTTATTTCCCTCGACCACGAGAGGTTCTTCGCTAGATTCCTGCAATCGCTTTTCTTTGAGTTGTTTATCAAGTAACTCTTTCTTCATACTTAGGATTTCCTTCCTTTTTTCTGCTAATTGCTCTTTGGTTAATGATTCAGGACCTTTCGTTTTGGATTGTTCTTTATTTGACGACTCATCATCGGTGACAGATGTGGAACCACCAATGGCAATATTTTCCTGCTCACTTGCGACCTCAATTTCTGAATTTTGGTTTGAAAGGCTTTCACTTTGGAGCGATGTTAGAGAATCAAATTCATATGCTTTTAAATCTGATTTTGCCTCATCAATGCACTCTGAGATGTGTTGCTCAACTTTGGCCATTGCAGTTTTCAAGAGGCTTTTTTGCAAATTGGTCACCGATTCTGGATCTAACTCCAATAAAAATTCATAATTAGCAATGACTTCTTCTAGTTCCTTGCGGGAAGTAAGTTTCAAAGATTCAGGACTTTCTAAAGCAGATTTGAGAGAAGCTGATAATTCTTCTATACTTTCAGACTCTCCTACTTGACCCCCTGAAATCTTTTCTGCAATGGACTTTTCCATAAATTCCAGTAATTCTGTTTTCTTTGACTTCAGAGCGTGGTCTTCTGGCGATAGTTTGATTACTTCCTTCGCCAGTTCGACCACCTCACCAATATTTCCTCCCTTCTTCTTTTCGGGAGTTACTTCGCTTCCAACCGTTTCTGCTAATGGATCAGACAATTTATATACGGGTTCCTGTTTAAGAACCTTAGCAATCTCACAAACTTTGGATTCAAACGATGCTGCTGCAGGGACTTTAACATCTTGTAAAATTTTATCCTTCAATTCTTCCGTCCGTTTAAAATCGAAGGGCACGCCCGAGTCTATGTCTTTCTTCAGCGTTTCTAGGAAGATATTTTCAGGGATGGCTTGGCTCAATGCGGTAAACATTTCTTTCTGGATAGCAGTAAGTTGTTTAGATTCTAATAACTTATCGGTGTCTTCTAGTTTATCTGACAATGCCTGTTGCAACTTTTTGCGGTCATATGTTTGATCAATTATACACTGCTTCATTCCTTCAAGTAATTTTATTTTTATCTCACATATTTGCTTCTCTTCTTCCAGGTGTTCTGATGTTTTTCCTTTATGAAATCTCTGCTTTTCTGACAATAACGCAGTTGAAAGTTCCTTGACCACTGAATTTTCTACAGCGGCTATTAACTTTTCTTTAATATCTTCCTTACTAACTGTGGAAATTGCTGTTTTTTCAGAAAAAATAGCTGTTTGGTTCTCGATACTTTCTGAGGGAGTACAAAAAACTTGCTCTTCAACCTTTTTCCCCATTGCTTCTAGTAATTTAATCTTCATTTGCTTCAGTTTCTCATTATCTCCTGGTAAGTTAGATCCATCTTGCAGTTCTTTAGTTTCATTTGAAAGTTCACCTGCAATTGTTTTCTCCATGGCTGTTAATACTTTAGCTTTTACTGACTTCAGAAGTTCCTCTTCTGTAACCGCTTCGGGTGGATTTAGCTTTATTGACTGAGGAATATTAGCCTCAAGCGTGCTTTCTATTGCCCTTTTTACTTCATTTTTAATATCCTTCAATTGTTGGTTTTTTACAGGTTGCTCCATAAATACATTTTTCAAAGATTCTCTCGCCTCAAGTTCATTGGACACCATTTTGTCGACAGTTGATATAACTTTTTCTTTCATTGTTGTTAGAACCTCTGGTTTCTGTAACAACTTATGAAGCAACTCCTCCTTTGTCTTTATATCTTCTTTCTTTTTCGGCAACTCTTGTTCCATTGTGTTCTCCAGAGCGGTAACCAATTCGAGTTTAATTCTATTTAATTGATTAGGTTTGGCTAAGTACTCGGAGATCTTGACAACCTCAGGAACATAACTTTGTTGAGGTTTAGTTTCCTCACATAGAGCATTTTCAATACCATCTAATAAATCAACTTGTAGTGCCATGAGCAGTTTATCCTCTGCTGATTCTTCGGAAATCTCACTTTGTTGACTCAATTGTTTTAGGTTGTCAACAGAAAGCTTCTCAGCGACAGCTACCTCTATAACGTGGTTAAGTTTACCCTCTAGAATTTCAATTTCCTTGGATTTAGAGGGAAACTCTAAAAGCTCGCCTCGTTGAGCAGCAATTGCTTTTAAACTTTCAACTGAGAGTGTATTTTTAATCACTTTTCCCATACTAGCAACTGCACTACATTGAACTCTTTTCAACTTTTCAGGTTCGGTCGAGAGCAAGGAAAGCTTGCGACATTTGTCCTTTGGAATAACTAGTTTTTTGACAGAAAGTTCATTATCAAGTGTTTGTTCTAAAGTGAGTACTAATTCACCCTTTAGTTTATTTAAGTCATAAGGTAATTCTTGTTCTATCGATGTCTCAAATGCCTTAAACTTTTGTGACTCATCTAGAATATTTTGCACAGTTTCTACTATTTTACTTTTGAGGTTTTTAATTAACTCACTTTCAGCGCAAAAGGTTGAACATACCCCTTTATGTGCTTTTATTTTCTTTAAAGACTCAACAGAAAACTTTTCTCCAATAACATTTTGGATTTCTTTTATCAATTTTGCTTTGACTGCTCTCGTTGTCGGTTGTGGATCCGAAATTTGAGGTTGTGTCGTCGTAGCCAAAGAAGAGGCTGCAGCTTCCTCAAACCTCTCTAATATCACAGTCTCAACAGCAGATAAAAGATCTTCTTGAACATCCATAAGTTCTTTTGGTTTCTCAACAAGTTGAGATAGCACACCTTGCATTTTCTTTTCCTCAAACTGTTCTTGGTGAAGTTTTTCTGCTATGAAATCGTTCATTAGAGATAATAATTCTAACTTCATGGTCTTCGCAGAAAGCAGGCCTGGTTTCATTATGGCCTTACCTTTAGACAGACGTATATTACATTCATTATCTTTCCCTACATTCTGCATTTCAGTCAGCATCTCGGCCATGATAGTGTTTTCTATGGTTTCCATCAAATCATGTTGTAGAGCCTTTAAATGCTGAGCCTCAGCGAGTTTATATGAAAGCTCTCCTTTATGAGCTTTTACCTCCTCCAAAGCTTCTATAGATAGTCTCTTTTCAATAGTGTTCTGCATCGCGTTAAATAACTTTGCTTTTAATGCCTGTAGTTTATTTGATTTTGACGGGAAATCAGAAAGTTTCCCTTTCTGCAAAGCTACCTTCTCCAAGGTTTCCACTGAAAACTTATCAGAAATTACTTTTTCTATTGTAGAGATAAGTTTTCCCTTAAGAGCCGTAATCTGCTCCGGCTCTTCTACCAGTTCTTTCACTTTAGCTACCTGAGATTCTGGATGCTCAGCAACTTCAGGGAAAAGGTCCTCTGCAATGCACACTTCCATTTCAGACAACAACTCAGACTTAATTACCAATAAATCTTCAATCTTGGGTACTTCAGACATTTGGGCTTTTTGCATATGGGGCATTTCGTTTTTCATTTCTTCGGCGATTGTTTTCTCCGCAGCTTCTATCAGTTCGATCCCTAAAGCCTTCAAATGTTGAACTTCTGCCTGTTTAGTCGAGAGCTCTCCTTTTTGTACATTTGCTTTATTCAGAGCTTCTACAGTTAATTTCTCAGAAACAGCTTGTTCGATTATGTTCATCAATTTTGCCTTTAATGCCTGAAGTTTCTTCTTCTTTGCAGGTAAATCAAAGAGTTTCCCTTTCTGCGAAGCTACCTTCTCCAAGGTTTCCACGGAAAGCTTATCAGAAATTACTTTTTCTATTGTAGAGATAAGTTTTCCCTTAAGAGCCGTAATCTTCTCCGGCTCTTGTACCAGTTCTTTCACTTTAGCTACCTGAGATTCTAGATGCTCAGCAACTTCAGGAAAAAGGTCCTCTGCAATGCACACTTCCATTTGAGGCAACAACTCAGACTTTATTACCAATAAATCTTCAATCTCGGGTACTTCAGACATTTGGGCTTTTTGCATATGTGGCATTTCGTTTTTCATTTCTTCGGCGATTGTTTTCTCCGCAGCTTCTATCAGCTCGACCCCTAAAGCCTTCAAATGTTGAACTTCTGCCTGTTTAGTCGAGAGCTCTCCTTTTTGTACATTTGCTTTATTCAGAGCTTCTACAGTTAATTTATCAGAAACTGCTTGTTCGATTATGTTCATCAATTTTGCCTTTAATGCCTGAAGTTTCGTCTTCTTTGCAGGTAAATCAAAGAGTTTCCCTTTCTGCGAAATTACCTTCTCCAAGGTTTCCACGGAAAGCTTATCAGAAATTACTTTTTCTATTGTAGAGATAAGTTTTCCCTTAAGAGCCGTAATCTTCTCCGGCTCTTCTACCAGTTCTTTCACTTTAGCTACCTGAGATTCTAGATGCTCAGAAACTTCAGGAAAAAGGTCCTCTGCAATGCACACTTCCATTTGAGGCAACAACTCAGACTTTATTACCAATAAATCTTCAATCTCGGGTACTTCAGACATTTGGGCTTTTTGCATATGTGGCATTTCGTTTTTCATTTCTTCGGCGATTGTTTTCTCCGCAGCTTCTATCAGTTCGACCCCTAAAGCCTTCAAATGTTGAACTTCTGCCTGTTTAGTCGAGAGCTCTCCTTTTTGTACATTTGCATTATTCAGAGCTTCTACAGTTAATTTCTCAGAAACAGCTTGTTCGATTATGTTCATCAATTTTGCCTTTAATGCCTGAAGTTTCGTCTTCTTTGCAGGTAAATCAAAGAGTTTCCCTTTCTGCGAAATTACCTTCTCCAAGGTTTCCACGGAAAGCTTATCAGAAATTACTTTTTCTATTGTAGAGATAAGTTTTCCCTTAAGAGCCGTAATCTTCTCCGGCTCTTGTACCAGTTCTTTCACTTTAGCTACCTGAGATTCTAGATGCTCAGCAACTTCAGGAAAAAGGTCCTCTGCAATGCACACTTCCATTTGAGGCAACAACTCAGACTTTATTACCAATAAATCTTCAATCTCGGGTACTTCAGACATTTGGGCTTTTTGCATATGTGGCATTTCGTTTTTCATTTCTTCGGCGATTGTTTTCTCCGCAGCTTCTATCAGCTCGACCCCTAAAGCCTTCAAATGTTGAACTTCTGCCTGTTTAGTCGAGAGCTCTCCTTTTTGTACATTTGCTTTATTCAGAGCTTCTACAGTTAATTTATCAGAAACTGCTTGTTCGATTATGTTCATCAATTTTGCCTTTAATGCCTGAAGTTTCGTCTTCTTTGCAGGTAAATCAAAGAGTTTCCCTTTCTGCGAAATTACCTTCTCCAAGGTTTCCACGGAAAGCTTATCAGAAATTACTTTTTCTATTGTAGAGATAAGTTTTCCCTTAAGAGCCGTAATCTTCTCCGGCTCTTCTACCAGTTCTTTCACTTTAGCTACCTGAGATTCTAGATGCTCAGAAACTTCAGGAAAAAGGTCCTCTGCAATGCACACTTCCATTTGAGGCAACAACTCAGACTTTATTACCAATAAATCTTCAATCTCGGGTACTTCAGACATTTGGGCTTTTTGCATATGTGGCATTTCGTTTTTCATTTCTTCGGCGATTGTTTTCTCCGCAGCTTCTATCAGTTCGACCCCTAAAGCCTTCAAATGTTGAACTTCTGCCTGTTTAGTCGAGAGCTCTCCTTTTTGTACATTTGCATTATTCAGAGCTTCTACAGTTAATTTCTCAGAAACAGCTTGTTCGATTATGTTCATCAATTTTGCCTTTAATGCCTGAAGTTTCGTCTTCTTTGCAGGTAAATCAAAGAGTTTCCCTTTCTCCGAAGCTACCTTCTCCAAGGTTTCCACGGAAAGCTTATCAGAAATTACTTTTTCTATTGTAGAGATAAGTTTTCCCTTAAGAGCCGTAATCTTCTCCGGCTCTTCTACCAGTTCTCTTACTTTAGCTACCTGAGATTCTGGATGCTCAGCAACTTCAGGGAAAAGGTCCTCTGCAATGCACACTTCCATTTGAGGCAACAACTCAGACTTAATTACCAATAAATCTTCAATCCCGGGTACTTCAGACATTTGGGCTTTTTGCATATGGGGCATTTCGTTTTTCATTTCTTCGGCGATTGTTTTCTCCGCAGCTTCTATCAGTTCGACCCCTAAAGCCTTCAAATGTTGAACTTCTGCCTGTTTAGTCGAGAGCTCTCCTTTTTGTACATTTGCTTTATTCAGAGCTTCTACAGTTAATTTCTCAGAAACAGCTTGTTCGATTATGTTCATCAATTTTGCCTTTAATGCCTGAAGTTTCGTCTTCTTTGCAGGTAAATCAAAGAGTTTCCCTTTCTGCGAAGTTACCTTCTCCAAGGTTTCCACGGAAAGCTTATCAGAAATTACTTTTTCTATTGTAGAGATAAGTTTTCCCTTAAGAGCCGCAATCTTCTCCGGCTCTTCTACCAGTTCTTTCACTTTAGCTACCTGAGATTCTAGATGCTTAGCAACTTCAGGAAAAAGGTCCTCTGCAATGCACACTTCCATTTGAGGCAACAACTCAGACTTAATTACCAATAAATCTTCAATCCCGGGTACTTCAGACATTTGGGCTTTTTGCATATGTGGCATTTCGTTTTTCATTTCTTCGGCGATTGTTTTCTCCGCAGCTTCTATCAGTTCGACCCCTAAAGCCTTCAAATGTTGAACTTCTGCCTGTTTAGTCGAGAGCTCTCCTTTTTGTACATTTGCTTTATTCAGAGCTCCTACAGTTAATTTTTCAGAAACAGCTTGTTCGATTAAGTTCATCAATTTTTCCTTTAATGCCTGAAGTTTCTTCTTCTTTGCAGGTAAATCAAAGAGTTTCCCTTTCTCCGAAGCTACCTTCTCCAAGGTTTCCACGGAAAGCTTATCAGAAATTACTTTTTCTATTGTAGAGATAAGTTTTCCCTTAAGAGCCGTAATCTTCTCCGGCTCTTCTACCAGTTCTCTTACTTTAGCTACCTGAGATTCTGGATGCTCAGCAACTTCAGGGAAAAGGTCCTCTGCAATGCACACTTCCATTTCAGACAACAACTCAGACTTAATTACCAATAAATCTTCAATCTTGGGTACTTCAGACATTTGGGCTTTTTGCATATGGGGCATTTCGTTTTTCATTTCTTCGGCGATTGTTTTCTCCGCAGCTTCTATCAGTTCGACCCCTAAAGCCTTCAAATGTTGAACTTCTGCCTGTTTAGTCGAGAGCTCTCCTTTTTGTACATTTGCTTTATTCAGAGCTCCTACAGTTAATTTTTCAGAAACAGCTTGTTCGATTAAGTTCATCAATTTTGCCTTTAATGCCTGAAGTTTCGTCTTCTTTGCAGGTAAATCAAAGAGTTTCCCTTTCTGCGAAGCTACCTTCTCCAAGGTTTCCACGGAAAGCTTATCAGAAATTACTTTTTCTATTGTAGAGATAAGTTTTCCCTTAAGAGCCTTAATCTTCTCCGGCTCTTCTACCAGTTCTTTCACTTTAGCTACCTGAGATTCTGGATGCTCAGCAACTTCAGGGAAAAGGTCCTCTGCAATGCACATTCCCATTTCAGGCAACAACTCAGACTTTATTATCAATAAATCTTCAATCTCAGGTACTTCAGACATTTGGGCTTTTTGTATATGGGGCATTTCTTTTTTCATTTCTTCGGCGATTGTTTTCTCCGCAGCTTCTATCAGCTCGACCCCTAAAGCCTTCAAATGTTGAACTTCTGTTACTTTAGTCGAAAGTTCTTCTCTTTGTGCTTTTGCCTTATTCAATTCTTCTACAGACAATTTATCTGCGATGATTTGTTCTATTACGTTGATCACTCTGAATTTTACCTCCTTAAGCTTTTCTCTTTTTCCAGATAATTCAGAAAGTTGGCCTTTTTGCGCCAGCTCTAATGTTTTTAGTGAAACGATTTTGGCAATTAAGTTTTCCATTACCTTTAGTAGTTGTCCTTTTACAAATTCTAGTTGTTCTGGCTCTTCTGCTAATTTTGTAAATTTTATTAATGAAATTTCTTCTTCTTTTGTCTCTAATGAATATACCCTGTCAATTATTCCCTCAATTGTTTCTATTAAGTTATCACTTAGTTTACTGATATCCTCTGACCCAATCTTGCTAAATGAAATTTGTAAGGACTCTTCTTTGATTCTTTTCTTAATTGCATTTCTTGTTAGCTCTATAATTTTCTCTTTAACCTGTTCTTCTTTTATATCTTCCTCTGGGCTACATGATGTATCTTTTTCACTTTTCTTTGTTTCTCCATTTACTTCTTTTAAAAGTTGTTCTGATATAACTTTTTCTATCGCCTTCAGAAGTTTAACATTCATTGCACTCAGAAGCTCTGCCTTGTCTTTTCGTTGAAATAGTTTTCGAGGTTTAGCTTTCTCCTTTGTCATTTCAATAGAAATTTCGTTTTCAATTTGCTTTTTAACCTCTGTTAGAACAATAATTTTCATTGACCTACTCTGCTCTTTTGACTCCGCTTCCATCTTCCTTTCTTTAGTCCTCAAATTTTCTGTGGGTCTTTTCATTCCTTCACTGAATATTTGATTAATTTCTAAAATCGCATCTTGCTTCAATTTAGCCAAAGATTCATTTGCAGCGATTTCTGAATTATCAACTATCTGAGCGACTGCTACAGTCTCGCCCACGAGATTGTCTTTTATAACATCCAAAGTTGATAGAAGCTGAATTTCGATAGCTTTCAGTTGTTCGCTTGGCTTAATGGCTTCAGCAAACTTGATTTGAGGATTTTGGACATTTTCTACTATTTCTGAAGCAAATTCATTGTTAATAGTTTGTTCAATAGCTGCAAGTAACTGAACTTTCATATCTTGCATTTTTTTATGCTCTACACCGATTTCTGCTAACTCACCTTGTTGAGGCACTGCCTTCTGAAGCATTCCGCTCTCCATTTCTGCTGCTAGAGTTTTCTCTAAATCTGCTAGCAATTCAGCTTTCATTTTTTTCAGTTTCTTTCTTTTTCCTGGTTCAAGAACGTCTTCGCCTGTTTCAATCAGTAATTCACTTCTAATAGCAGACTCCATGGCAGAAAGGAGACATACTTTCATAGTCTGTAGTTTCTGACTTTCTTGAGACAAATCTACTACTTCAGGTTGAGACGAGACTGCTTTCATTAACGACAATTTGTGCTCGAGGACTGTATTCATAAATGACATTAATTCAGTTTTCATTTCTTTCACCTGTTCATCCTTCAAACAGGTTTCTGGAATCTTAACTTTTAATGTTAGTTCTATGGTCTTTCCAATGACAACCATCAAATCTCTTTTTACAGATTGTCGTTTTTCATCATCAGATAAATTTAATATCTCTATTTTCTGTAAATCGGGGCTGCCTTGCGATTCTTTCTCTAGTCTATGAACAATGGCATCTTTCATAGCTCTTAAGACTTGCATTTTCATCTTTTTTAATTGTTCTTCATTGACAGGATCGGGTTTTCTCTTTAATGTTTTGTTACTTTCATTGTGGGTGTCTTTCGGGGCCATTTCTTCTATTTGGGGCGTTTGTCCAACTGTGGCAGATTCGCTTGCTCCTTTCACAACGGCGAAAGTGGCATTTTCACCAATGATTGATTGGTTGGTGATTTCCATCGCTTCATGCTGCAGATCTGGACGTTGAATAACTGAGCACTCAACTATAGAGCTAGAAATATTCTGACCATAAATACTATCACCTTGATTCCTCTCAAATTCTCCGGTCAGATCCAACATTCTATTCAATTGATAAAGAACGTAATTTCTAATTTCCTCAATATTGACTGGTAATCCTAACAATCCATATTGGCTGACCACCTCATGGAGAATCTGATATACTTGAGCATTTTGTTCCACGTTTCTCACTGCCAATAACTCATCGATGCCATGGTATTCATCTGGGATAATAACTCCAACTGCTTGTAATAAATCTCTAATTACCTCTGAGGCAGTAGAGCCAGATAACATTTGTGCTTCAAAGTAATGAACTACTTCGGGGGAAACTTGCACTGGTAAGGAAAGGAGATCGGAGGAATGTACATCAATAATGTCAACTTCTGTTCCCTGAGTTGTCGACGATTCTGGAATGTCCTGAGCACTGTAAAAAAATTGTTCTTGTGTTTGCATAGCAACTTCCATTTCTGTTGCATCTAGTATCATTCCTTCCTTTATAGATATATTATCAAGTGACAAAGATGCAGGAACATTTTCTTCAACCAGGTAAGCCTTTTCTTCCAGCTTCGATATACTCTCTACACTTTGCAATGACTCTTCTTGTGAAAGTGATTTTTGTTCACCCACATCCGCGACTACTAAACCCTCGACGATTTCCTCAGCTTTCTTTATACTCATTGAGTCTGAGGGAAGAACGTCAGTCGAAGACATTACAACTTGCTCTTGGACTTCAGCTGTCTCTAGTTCGTCTCCCTGAAGGAGTGAGGCTTTTACCTTCTTTACTTTTTTTGTCTGGTGCTCCTCACTCGACGACTTATTTTGAGTCTGATCTTCCGATTTTGTTTGTAAAATACTAAGTCCTTGAACGCTTAAAGAGCGAAGATCAGTTTCCAAGAGGTTCAGCTCACTAACCTGAGCAACGCCCTTTCCTTCTGCTACAGCCACTGCATTGTCAGCCTGTTCTCCCCAAATTTCCATTTCAGGGATGTCAGCAATGTCAGATCGGAGCGGTTCTCTTTCGTCCACAACAATGTGATCCAAAATTTCGAACTCATCGACATCAGCTTCAGTTCGGAGATCGTCTAGGTTCATATCTGAGAGACTCATGTATTCATCAAATGCCTGATTTTCAACATCGATGACCATTGCCTCCATTACTAAAGAACCTTTGCGAGAAGACTCACGAGTAAATCTCAATGGCGGAAGTTCAGCTTGTTCTCCTTCTTGCCCTAAAGATATTGAAAAGTTGGTCACTACTCGACTATTTTTTGTCATATGAACAGTATATATATATATATATATATATATATATATATATATATATATATATATATATATATATATTACTTGTAATTGATTTGTTCCTTGGGAATCTGATATGCAGTAGGAATATGAAGACCCAGGTGATTACACTAATCATTTATTGGCCGGACGTTTCAGACCTTCACTAGGACCATCTTCAGCGATTAGGTCGATTAAAAGAATGCATTAAATAATGGCTAATAATAAAAAAGCGGATGAAAACAAGTTAAAATAATATAATTGACAATTATTGAGATTAAAGTAAAAACACAAATAAAAATATATAGAATTAATTAATACTATCCAGTGTAATTTTTAAAAAATAATAGAAAGAAGTGAAGTTATTACCTAAACTGACTTGAATATCAAATATTGAAGGTAACTTGAGTAAACAATAAAATAACCTATTATATTAAATTATAAAAAAACAACAAAAAATCTCAAATAATTTACAATTATACATGTACGACCTGCCACAGTGGTTATGTAGGCCAAACTGACTTACAACTCAAATGCAGAATTGCAAAGCACTGAGGCTTGTCTCATAGGACTGGTATTCCCATCTCTAAACCTGAAGCCTCTTCCATCAGGCAACACTCTGAGTATCACCATCATCCTCTTAATTCTGATTCATTTACCCTATTGTCTTCAGCCTTAACTTCTCTCGATTTGAAAATATTAGAGTCACTGTACATAAATAAAATAAATCCAAACCTAAATAATTACTCCTCCTCAATTAAACTATTCACTATATAACCAACCAACACTTCAATAGATTAACTTGCCAACCGACCAACCAAACAACCGAACAAATCTCGTTAGTAGTTTTTATATATTTAGTTAGTTGATTTCTCAACTCCCACCATAAAGGTTAGTCACTCTGTTTAATTCATTCTAATTTGTTTTCGGGTTTTTGTTGTTTTTTTATAATTTTACATAATAGGTTATTTTATTGTTTACTCCAGCTACCTTTAATATTGAATATTCAAGTAGGCTTATGAACTTAACATCTTTCTATTATTTTTTAAAAATTACACTGGATAGTATTAATTAATTCTATATATTTATATTTGTGTTTTTACTTTAATCTCAATAATTGTCAATTTTATTATTTTTACTTGTTTTCATCCGCTTTTTTATTTTTAGCCATTATTTAATGCATTCTTTTAACTCTTATCGTTAATATTCCTTCCCCTTCTCATTAGTCGATACAATCGCTGAAGATGGTCCTAGTGAAGGTCCGAAACGTCTGGCCCATAAATGATTAGTGTAATCACTTGGGTCTTCATATTCCTACTGTATATATATATATATATATATATATATATATGAGAAACTCACAAAGTAGCGCGTGAGAGGAGCTTTTCATTTTTCCTGTGTGATTTTCTGCAATATATATATATATATATATATATATATATATATATATATATATATATATATATATATATATATATATATATATATATATATATTTCACGGTTTTTGAATTCAACTAGGCTATTCTCTACGCTATATAATATATACGCAAAATCCCTAACTCTGCTAGATAACCGTCAATACCTAATAAAGCCAAAGAATAATGAAAATATGAACACAAATATAACGAACAGTATAAATGACCATGCAAGTCTCATTTGAAAGAATTATACCGGATAAATGATCGGAAATTTCCTGGGCGTAAATCTCTGCAATCTGTTTTGCCTCCGCTTCGGATATGTCCGGAGTCTCGTACAAAGAAAGAGAGATGTCCTTTCCATCGATGCTAACGGACACTTCGGCTTTCTCTTCATCTCCAGAGCCGTCGTCAGCAGCGGATTCGTAAACGGAAATCTGGGAAGAGCGCTCTTCGTTGATCGTGGATAAAGACGGATTACGAACTACACTTCGGGAATCAGGGGGCAGAGCCCCCTTTGTACTAGCATCTTTAGCGATAAGCTTTTCTGTAAAAAAAAAAATCACATATTCAGTTCCATCATTTGATTTAACACAGAGTCATTCCCCTATTAGTTTTCAAGTTATTATGATTAATATTATATAATCTAATGATAATTGGATTATATGAGAATGAGGGTGAGAAAAGTTACAAAAGATGATTGAATATAGAGAACAGAAAAAAAGATTAAGGACATCGAGGCCTGGTAGAGCACACCTTTCAAACCAACACGTGAAAACTGGAAGATCATATCTTAAACACTCCAAAAACAAATTTACACAAGGGAAATAGTCTCTATAAAAGAAAAGTAAATATCATTGCCAAGTGAAACCCCAAGAAATCGTAAGGAAGAAAAAATCGGGAAAAATATTATTGGGCAAAAGAAAAAGAAAATTGCCAATAATTCACTAGGAATTTCTGCCTTGGATAGTTGTCGCATTTCCAGTATTCTATAGTCATCTTTTAGCGTGACTAAAAATGAAATTAATCTCTTTAAGGCTCAAAATATTTTTGTTAGATGCTCTCTCAATTAGAGACAAATCTTCATTCCTTTAATAATCATACATAAATCCTGGGTAATCGAGGAGTTTAATATCACATGTTACTTCCGAGGATTACACGTTACCTAATATTCATAATTAATAAGACAGTTCACTCCCAAAGTCTTAAAGAAACTTGACCTTAAACGAAAGTTTACTCTATACTCGAACCTGTATCTTCAAATCCTAACAGGGAAGCCGAAGAAGAAGCAACTCCCATGCAGTTATGAGCTTCGCAGGTGTAGGTTCCGAGGCAGCAGGTTCCACCTTCACCGCTGATGATGCGATGGATATCACCTGGCTTTAGTTCTTTACCGTCTTTGAACCACTTAAGGGCAGGTTGTGGGACACCAATCACCTAATTGAAGAAGGCATCATGATTTTTAGGGATTTCTTAGTTTATTCCTCTCCTGCTGAGTCATCTTCAACATACGGACCTCGAGCAATAGTGGCTTACACAATTAACCTTGAGGATATAAATATCCAAACCAAATCCCACCGCTTACATAAATATAACTAAGCACTTGGTGAACTAGTCGGAGAAGCCTGATTAATCACTTGCCCCGATGTTAATGAACAGAGAAAAACTCGGCAGGGGGAGAGACGAGCTTAATAAAATAGAACATGAAACAATGTATACATTGTAATACGAGCTATAAAAAACACCCTTCACCACAACACCTAAATCCATAGATCACGTTGAAGTATAAGATTGAAATAGAACATGAAAACTCACTTCATATAATGGAACATCTTTCTAATGTTCCACCCAAGTATCAGATTCACACCATGGGTCTTCGTACAAGAGTGACTAGCTCCATTAATGCCTCTCATGACCATATTAGAAAATACTAAAAACAGTTAAAATTCTGACCTGGTGAACACTTAATAAGCTTAAATCTGAAGGTTTGAAACCAATCCTCTACAAGACTTTATCTAAGTGTAAGAATCTCATTCTCCAGAAGCAGCTCTGAAAGGGTTAGTGGATCGTTGAATTACCTTGCATTCAAGATTCACGGTTCCCTCCGGAGAGAGAATGGCCCTCAGCGCCTCCAGAAAGACGGGCTTCTTGTAATGTCGTGGAATCGTTAATTTCAATGAGGCTGCAGATACGCTGTGGCCAAAGTCATTCCTGGCCTCGCATCTCCATTCATTCTTTGTAAAAAAGATATTTAACCTATATAATGCACCAAATTTACTAACTGCTTGGCCTACTACACTTCCCCAAAAATGTCAATTCAGCTTATAGTAATAATTCATGAGTTAAAAAAATCGGCATTTAAATTTACATGGCGCTAAAGGAAGTGCTGTGAACCATCTCATTGCTATACTGATCCCTATACGAACCTAAATTGCAAGGTGAAACACTCGATGATTTATGCAGTTTCAATAGTATTTTGGGCAAGGGCTAGTGCATTTGGCGAGTGGGAAAATTTATGGTTTCGCCCCTGTTTTTATAAGATCTTCAAAGTGATTAAAAGAGCATTAAATTCAATAGTATCCTAACTAAAGAAATTAGGATCTAGTCTCACTTGATCATTGAAATCGACGCAAACAATGTCGAGGTGAAAGACGCCAGTCTCTGCGTCTTCCGAGAATTTATATTTGTCGCATTCGACAACCACTTCGTTGGCTCGATACCAGGTCACGTGGGGTACGTGAGCTGTCGTAACTGCGGAGATCACATTTAAGTATATAAATAGGAGGTGAATATGAAATTAAGTGATAAGCAATGGAAAAATAGGCAAAAATTGAAAGAGTGACAAAGACCATAAAAAAACCAGCTAGCAGCACTCCTGCCCATGGCAGTTTAAGCTAAGAACAAACGCGCGATGAAACAAAGTATAATTAAAGCTGTTCAAAAATTTTTGCACATACTAAATTAAGGACATGAATCCATGTTCACACATAAACATCAACGCGTACAGTTAGATTCACACGTACACAACAAACTGCCACACAAATCCTCAACAACCGTAAATAGTGGCGTTGGGTTCTTAAAGAATGTCAATTCTAAACTCATCGACAAGATGAGCTGAGCTTTCTTACCCTAATGGAAGGGAACTTGAACCATGCAAGAGCCTCACCGTGGACAGAAAGGCGAACGAGATCACCGATTTTGACTTCTTTGCTTCGTAAGCTTTGAATGAATCTCGGAGGTACGTTTGTGGCCAAAAGCTGTTCCCTTTCTTCGTCATTCAAGTGAGACTTGATATCATCGAGAGTAAGCTCCGCCGCCGAAATCGCTTCTCCCATGCAGTTCTTGGCGATACAAGAGTATTTACCTGTCTCAGGATATTGGAGGCATTTTACGAAGCAGAAAATGGATCATTGACCATAAATAATGTATCTTTGGATAGATGCAAGATGAAAGAGGATTTATATTGTTATAGAGCCTACAATATAAAACCCAGACTTCATAAGGTCACATTTATATGTTCTAAAACCCTCCATTTGCCATTCATCTTACCGAGCGAGTTTGTGCCGGAGAGTTGATAGACGTCTCCTGGCTTTAACTCCTGTCCATCCTTGAACCAATGAAGGACTGGGGTGGGATACCCTACGACTTTGCACTCGAATGAAACTAGTCCTTCCTCCGTCAGGAGGGCGCGGAGATTCTCTAGGAAGCGGGGTGCCCGGTAGTTCTTTGGCACTGGAAGGAACAAAATAACAATGCAATGATTGGGATTTGATTTAGTTCATTATCAAGTGATAAACAAAACTTACGTAATTCTACGGAGTCATGTGTATTAAAATATAAGAGGTAAAAAGAAAGAGAGAGAGAAGAGATAGGAGAAACAAAATGATGGATTAATGGGGGATAGATGGAGAGAATTATGTATTTTAAAGCTTGCCAGAACTTGCTCGTCCCAGAAATTTAGGCAGTCGGACATATCAACAAGAACCATGTCGACAAGAGAAAAAGTAGAGATGAATAAATTTATAAACCAGAGACTAATAAAAACAAAGAGTACAATCACATTTTAAAAAAGTCCAGGTTATTAAAAGCTAGAACTTAGGAAAGCGATTCTTGACTAATTTCACGAGAGGAGGAAAAGAACATGCCCAAGACAACCCACAAAAAGTGTACATAGTTAAAAACTTAAGATTCAAGATGAATAATTAAAAGGCGCAAAAACTAAGTCTAAACATTTCTTGTTACCAACACGCTAAAATAAAAACAAATTATCCGGTTACATCTCTTAAAAAATCCAGATTTCATTCCAAATCCACGCGTAAATTTCTATCTATCCCCATTTTTCCACCTCTACCACGGCATGAGAACTGCATGGCACACCTGCAAGAGTAATTTTGCAAGAAGATGAGGAGTAACTTCCATCCGCCTTGACCACGGCCTTCCATTCTCCGTCGTCTCCAACTTCCAAAGGTCCTACTTCGAGGGTAAACCGTCCTCCTCCTTCGTCGCACAAGCGGTACTTGTCGCTTATCTCGATGCGTCGACCATTGTTGTACCACGATGCAGCTTCCACGTTGGAATTGGGCCCCACTGATCGAATAAAGTCGACAATGTTTTAATACCTTTAATCCTAACTTACCCACGTGTGTGTCATGTGAGATACTCGTATTCTTATCTGCCACAGACGCATTTTCACGTCCACAATTCTTCTAAAATCAAAGCGATATTAGGTGATGTGGCAAGATATTTGAAAAAACCTTTTCTCGTTGTGACTATTATGGACTGTATCCTTTTAAAGGGAAAGAAATATTTCCATTAAATGACGAAAGGAACAATAAAAACCAAGTGGATGAAAGACTTTGCTAAAAGCTCAATCCCCTCTCCCCAATCCCAGATAATGAAATATGGTAAGGAACGTAGTTAAAAGAATCCAATGAGCGCTAGATTTTAACTGCGAAGTTAAGGACGTATCCTTAGGAAACCCTTTCAACGCTACCCGCAGAAAGACCTTTAGTTCATCGTTAACAAAAGACAACCATTGAGATGCTCGTGATCTTAAAAATTTCTCGCCCTTTTGTTTTACTCGATCTTCCTCGAAAGTTTGCCTCACCCGTGACGCTCAGTTTTGTTTTTTCTCCGATCTTGACACGACGGTCTTGCAGTGACTCTACAAATATGGCTTGAGCACCCCCAACTGGGGTTGGAGATCTACCTCTTCTGAAAGCAAGAAGTGATTGCCTTAATTCTGGATGAAGAGTAGGCCAAAAGATGCAACATATGGGTAGATTTATAGGAAATGAAGGCAGCAATGGATTGACAAGTCAATTAAAGTCAAATGGTGTTTTATAAAACATTTTAAGAGAGGAAAAATAATTGAAATGTTTTTTGATTTTGCATTAAAATATTACAAATGAAACTTTACCATCAAAGTAAATGCTGATACAAAATTGCCTAGAATAGTGACTTTGAAAAGCAACGATGCATTGTGAAAAAATTTGAATTTCTTTAAGTAAGATTCCTATAACATAGAATGAAAACATTTCCGACACATGAAGCATAGAACCTGTCAGTGAGAGGTTCTACATAGGGTTCTTCAGCTAACCCTTCCTCTTTTAATCAATCCAGGATAAGTACTAATTCCTGAATTAGGTTAGACATAGGTGTTTTCCCCCGATTAACATAGTACCTATTCCCTATTGATTTATTAAGAATATCAGGAAACAATAGGATCTTAATGTGATTCAGCATCAGAATATAAACTCTAGACATGTAAACAAGCAGCGGGACGAACAGAAGAATTAAAAACATGTAAGAAGCAAGAAAGATGAAAGAAGAATAAAAAGGGGAATTAAACCACCATTAAGCGTCGTTAACTCTGGAACGGTGCATTCATAGCCTCCATAAACCAATCTGTGCGCAAAAAAATACAATCAACGTACGAGCGCAAGCTCCTTCACAGAGCCCAGAACTAGAGTTTTGTATATTTTAGAACTGTGATCAAGATTAGTAAGTTCCTAGAAACACAATCGTTATGTACAGCAGAAGGATACCCACCTTGAGGGGGGTCCAGATGGCTCCCTTGAAACGACGCGGACCTTCGACTTTGAGGTAGCTCTTCCCATGCAATTGATTGCCTCACATGTGTACATACCGAGACTAGTGGGGTCGTCAGGGTTTGCTGTGAGCGCGAACACGTCTCCTGCAAGGTTGAAAGAAAGGAATTACCAACCGCGAGTCAATATAAGCCACTAGGGGTTGACGAACGACGGTCATTTATGGGAACGGAAACCGGCCATGGCTGCGAGATGTGTTATTCAGACAAGATAGGAAGATTCTACAAAGGTCATATTCATCCTAAAAATCGTGCAACAAAGAGGAATAGAAAGTTAGTTTCTTTGTTATGAATATAAAACTAAGAAGAGACAGCCAACGGCGGTATCTCACACATAGTTTGTGAAAAAAGTGAG
This sequence comes from Ceratothoa steindachneri, assembly GCA_963969495.1. Lineage (NCBI taxonomy): Eukaryota > Metazoa > Arthropoda > Malacostraca > Isopoda > Cymothoidae > Ceratothoa > Ceratothoa steindachneri. The sequence goes on along the minus strand of OZ018330.1, from coordinate 143,692,264 downwards.
TAAAGCTGTAGGGGTGCGAAAATGTATCAGAGAAAAATTCCTTCCAACTCGATAATATAAATAGCCGATTAAATTACCAACTCAGAACGGACTAAAGCCTGGTCGTGAGGCTAGAGTGGTGGCGTTTAAATCCAATGGTACCGCGTTCGAAACTCAACAGTCCAAAACCTTTTACCAAGAAATCCAAAGAAGAAAACGGAAGTCAAGAAAAACGGAAGAAAACGCTTGAAGGACCAACTCAACCTAGGACCAAGTAATCATCAACTTAAGATAATTGGATGAAAATGAAAATGCATCAAGAAAGAATACGAAGATTAAGGACTAACCCAGCTAAACAAGAATACCTAAGTCAAGATAAATGGAAGACAAATGTTTGAAGGGGCAACTTAAAAAAAAAGGAATTTCAGTCAAGAAAGAAGTAAATAGATTCGATAAAGAGAAAAGCAAGAATAATATGGATAAATAAATAAATGGGAATAAGAATAAATAAATGCCCTCCCCCCCATAAAGCAAGTGATGTAGATAGTAAAAATTCAAATACATATGTTAAAGAGAAACAGATAGACAGAGAAGGAGAGATCACAGCTATTCGGGACTCAAGGAACCTCATTATGTACTCTCTTTAATAGACTGTGGAGAGTAAAAAAGAAAATTTTCAGGACAGGATGCCTTAAAAATAGACAGAAGAAATTACCTAGAGATAAAGAGAAGTTTAAAATATATGTCGGGATAATGCACTTCCAATAAAACACTAATTGTTTAGGGTAAAATGGAAATAGTAATGGGCAAAAAGCTAAAAAGCAATAATGAAAATGATAGAATCATTAAATAAAAATACAGAGCTAACCGGTCTCTATATGATCAAAATCGCAACCTGAATGAATGGAATGCTATGTTTGTATTGTTAGTTTCGTGTATAATGCATTACAAAATAGATAAGTGTCTGTTAAAAGGTGCACATTACGTTAAAGAAGGAGTTGAAAGAAAATGTGTTGAGGAAGTGATGAATTTACTGGCATACCAAAGTAGAATACTGAATAGCCCTTCAAGCAGTACATATGTACATCCCAATCAGCCACCATTCAAAATGTAGCCACGATCAATAGACAGTATTTATAGCTATAAACTCACTATTACAAGATTATATGTATACAGGTGGAAACACCAAGTGTAGACTGTTATAAAAATTCACGTTAAATACATATGTTTACCCACCATATATTAATTACTTTCTTGCAGACTCTTTCGGAATTTATTGAATTTTGTGAATCAATATAAATTTATTAAAAAACAACACCAGTTTACGAATATGACAAGAAAATATGAGGGGCGGTCAATAAGTTTTGCAATTCGGTTATAAGGAAACGAGATATGAGGAAAAGTGTCTTATTATTTTTCAATATAACTACCCTCTACTTCAATGCACTTGCGCCACTTGTCCCTGACGCTTCGAATTCCCGACAACCAGAAATCTCCCGACTGCTGTTCAATCCACTCCTGGACGGCGAGCTGGACATCTTCATCGTCTCAAACCGGCGTCCACGCAGTGCAGCCTTGAGCTGGTGGAATAAAAAGTAGTCGCTAGAGGCCAGATGTGGACTGTAGGGGGGATGGTTGAGCTCCTTGAATCCGCACTCGTGCAGGGCAGCTTGTGCAACTCTAGCCTTGTGGACTTTGACGACGTTCAAGTCGATCATGGGGCGTGAGGTTTCTTGGGACCCAACGGGCAGAGACCTTGGTCATGGCCAAATTGTCGTGGATGGTGTTGATAACACTTCCATGTGATATTCCAAGTTGTCGCTCGATTTCTTAGACCTTCACCTATCGATTTTCGAGGATCCTCCTCTCCACACGGGCCACATTTTCCTCGTTGGTCACGTCTAACGGGCGTCCTGGACGGGGGTCATCTTCAAGGGACTCACGAACATGGCGGAACTCCCTATTCCAGCAAGCAATGGTTGCATAGGAAGGGGCGGTGTCGGTGTACACTGCAACCATGCGTTCATGGATCTCTTTTGCATTCTTGCCTTCCTTGGTCAAAAATTTGATCACTGCGCGGTGCTCAACCTTCTCCATTGTTGAAAATTTGTGACTGACTATCTGCGATCAGCTACTGCTTCTTAAATAGACGAGGCAAGAGCATGCGGCGGCAGGTCCTGACTTTTCATAACTTGTCCTAACACCCCCACAAACAGCCATCCCCCTTCCTCTGTTTTTCCCTACCGATTCGCAAAACTTATTGACCGCCTCTCGTATGAAGCAACTGTGTATCAGTATAGACGCGGGAAGCCAGCGGGCGATATTTTCAAAATGTTGAACCACCGCTCGCAGCAGAGCTGGGAGGTTTCAAGCTATTAAACATCTTAAAGTGACAGAACACCTTGCCCCAATCAGTGAGGACCCCAACCCTCATTAAGAACACGATGAATAAGATTAGTAGAAATACAAGGTGGAGTGCCTCACAACTTGCGTTGTAGGGCAAAGGTGAACCATGTGTCTCTAAAAAAATTGCTGAAAGATGATCTGACCCTTCGTCCATTCAAGATAGCTAAAGGACATCTGCTTTCCAACCTAACCGAAATGAAGAGAGTGATAGAGTAAAGCTGCTCCTTCAAAGGTCCCTTGATATCTCACAGGCACTAGTTCTGTGGAAGGATGAAAAGTTGTTTCCTGTCCAGGCCACCCACAACCCACATTCATCGTGTTTATGTACAAAATAAAAAGGAGATTCCGGCTAAACTGCAGCTATCTTTCAGGAGACATAAGCCAGTTTCGGTGATGGTGTGCGGCCAAACGCCTCTCCTCTTCTTTGAAGAGGGGTAAAGATTAACCAACGTCTCTATTTGGAGATGTTGAAGGAGGTCATCCCCTCGGTAAATGCCACCATAGGAAATGTTGGTACAACACTTTGACAAGATGAGGCAATCCGACACGCAGCCAAGAAAGATAAGGCCTCGTGGCAAGCAAATTTTAAGAGGTTTTGATGGAAAAAACTTTGTCCTACTAGTTTGCAAGAGTTGAACACAATGGTCTTTAGAGTATGGTCGATGCTTGAACAAGAAGGCCTGTACCAAATCTCATCGAAGTGTCGTAATTCTGAAGGTCAATATGGAAAAAAATGCTGAGAACCTGCGTGCCACTTGCGCTCAAGTCAACCCGAGACTTCGTCGTCTCTTCGACACAAAAGGAGATCTAATTGAATATTAGTTACATCATCTTGTAGCATATATGTATATTTTTTATTTCGTTTTAGTCTAACCACATTCTTATGTTGTGTTCTTAAAATAATTAAATAAATATATCCATGTACATTTTGTCCGATAAATGCAAGGATAAATGAATGAAGATATAATGATGAGGGCTGACGGCTACCTATCGGTTGGGTGCTGCGCAGGGCCTATGCATACCGTAGCCATTGAATTCATATTTCCTCATAATTAAATGAATATCAGCGTTTATTTACGGAGCAAAACTTTGTATACACTCTTGAATAACCTATAATAGTAACTGCTTTAATACCAGAAACAAATAACCTAAAACTGTTTCTGGAGGTGCCCATCTGTTTTTTTCTGAAGGAACATTAGGACTGGATGATACACGAAGGGATCCAAAGTAAACTTTCGTAAGCTTATCCTTAACAACAGTGCGACTCGAACTACTGCTAGAGTAGTATTAGTAGTAGTTTGATTTTAAAAAGGTCACGCATCAAAAGTATCAATCCCGATCAAGAAACGGTCCCAACATGAATTCCACCGAGATCTTCAGAGCCATCTTTCGTGCGGAAGAGACGTATCCCCCTCCCCCCTCGACGTTACTCACCTGCTTTGATTTCGTTCCCGTCTTTGTACCACTTTAGAATCGGGGTCGGAACCCCCACCACCTTGCACTCCAGAGAGACGGTCCCCTCCGACGTTAGAAGAGCTTCCAGTTCTTCCAAGAAAATTGGGGGGCGGTACCCCTTCGGAACTGCAAAAATTAAATCCTAGTTTACAAATATTTTTGTGTTTAACTTTAACTTTATAATTATTGAAGGTGAGAGAAAAGACTAATGTAATCCAACGGAGTAAAGTTCCCTTAGATGGACTTTCCTTTTTTCTTTGTCAGGCAATTCTCCGATCACAGTACATAACCCCCATTAATAAATTGAGAGGGGGGGGGTGTATTCTTTGCATGTGATAACTAATCTTAAGGGAGCTCTAGCTAGCCTAGTAGATACGGTGTTGGATTTCTGATGTCAAGGCGGGGGTTCGATCCAAGCGAGCGTGGGCACGAAACTTTCAGCGGCGTCATGGGTTGGCGTCACCTCCGAGGGGTTAAGTAGCTCCACACGCATTATCACGCGCATAGCCGATCACAACACCGCTGTCTTTCCACTCAAGTCTTTAAAAAAACGCTCTCACCTCTGTTATGAAACCATGCTGATGGAGTACTCGTGTCTCCAATGGAAGCAGTCATATCCTCACACCCGACGTGGAGTACTAGCGCCCCCCTACGAGAGTACTCACACCGTCATACCCCTTACGCGTTACCCCGAAGGATTCTATGGACGCTGGTTGGTGTCAAAACACAATACTATCCTAGACCTCCCCTACCATTAAGAGCCCCATACCTGGTGCCTTCAGGCTTGTCAGCGATTGTCATTCTGATCTATATGTGTATTTCATTATGTGGTCGGGGGATCTCGCCCATGATCCGAGGGGAGGAAGGCGCAACTCACTACTCCTATGGGATAGTGAACCGCCTACACAACATATGTGAAAAGTACTAGTGTTAATGTGGTTCGAAATAGGTTGAGCAAAATTGGAGGTACCAATTCGCTTAAGAACAAAAGGTGCAAAAGAGTTTTTAAAAAAGGGATTTAAAGTCCGAGAAACCCCCTCGAATGGGAAGTAAGGCCTTGGGGGAGGATGGTCCTTCTCTCCTCAGAAGAGATTCAAAATTTCTTTGTGGCGACAAGACTCTCCCCACACATATTTCCTGAAGGGAACGAAGGTATAACTATGGCAGGAGAAGATTGACCCTCTCCATGACTCAAGGACATCGCCCCCTTAATAATCCTCAAGGAAGGACGCGTCTCATTTATTATTCTTCAACGCATTCAAATCATTTAATCAAATGGTCGCATAAAATGTCTATAATTTCCATTTGTCAAAAAGGACACAAGGGAATTAAGTCGATTGAATAATAAATCAAATTGTAGGTTATTTTACTACCGATCAGCACTCATTTAAGATGTATTTGACCACTGATCAGCCCTCATTTAAGGAGCCTTGTACCACCGATAAGCACTCATTTAAGATGTATTTGACCACTGATCAGCCCTCATTTTATGAGCCTTTTACCACCGATAAGCACTCATTTAAGATGTATTTGACCACTGATCAGCCCTCATTTTATGAGCCTTTTACCACCGATAAGCACTCATTTAAGATGTATTTGACCACTGTTCAGCCCTCATTTAAGGAGCCTTTTACCACCGATAAGCACTTATTTAAGATGTATTTGACCACTGATCAGCCCTCATTTTATGAGCTTTTTACCACCGATAAGCACTCATTTAAGATGTATTTGACCACTGATCAGCCCTCATTTTATGAGCCTTTTACCACCGATAAGCACTCATTTAAGATGTATTTAACCACTGATCAGCCCTCATTTAAGGAGCCTTGCACCACCGATAAGCACTCATTTAAGATGTATTTGACCACCCTATCAGCCCTCATTTAAGGAGCCTTTTACCACCGATAAGCACTTATTTAAGATGTATTTGACCACTGATCAGCCCTCATTTTATGAGCCTTTTACCACCGATAAGCACTCATTTAAGATGTATTTGACCACTGATCAGCCCTCATTTTATGAGCCTTTTACCACCGATAAGCACTCATTTAAGATGTATTTGACCACTGTTCAGCCCTCATTTAAGGAGCCTTTTACCACCGATAAGCACTTATTTAAGATGTATTTGACCACTGACCAGCCCTCATTTTATGAGCCTTTTACCACCGATAAGCACTCATTTAAGATGTATTTGTGGCCACTGATCAGCCCTCATTTTATGAGCCTTTTACCACCGATAAGCACTCATTTAAGATGTATTTGACCACTGATCAGCCCTCATTTTATGAGCCTTTTACCACCGATAGGCACTCATTTAAGATGTATTTGACCACTGATCAGCCCTCATTTTATGAGCCTTTTACCACCGATAAGCACTCATTTAAGATGTATTTAACCACTGATCAGCCCTCATTTAAGGAGCCTTGTACCACCGATAAGCACTCATTTAAGATGTATTTGACCACTGATCAGCCCTCATTTAAGGAGCCTTTTACCACCGATAAGCACTCATTTAAGATGTATTTGACCACTGATCAGCCCTCATTTAAGGAGCCTTTTACCACCGATAAGCACTCATTTAAGATGTATTTGACCACTGATCAGCCCTCATTTTATGAGCCTTTCACCACCGATAAGCACTCATTTAAGATGTATTTGACCACTGATCAGCCCTCATTTTATGAGCCTTTTACCACCGATAAGCACTCATTTAAGATGTATTTGTGGCCACTGATCAGCCCTCATTTTATGAGCCTTTTACCACCGATAAGCACTCATTTAAGATGTATTTGACCACTGATCAGCCCTCATTTTATGAGCCTTTTACCACCGATAGGCACTCATTTAAGATGTATTTGACCACTGATCAGCCCTCATTTTATGAGCCTTTTACCACCGATAAGCACTCATTTAAGATGTATTTAACCACTGATCAGCCCTCATTTAAGGAGCCTTGTACCACCGATAAGCACTCATTTAAGATGTATTTGACCACTGATCAGCCCTCATTTAAGGAGCCTTTTACCACCGATAAGCACTCATTTAAGATGTATTTGACCACTGATCAGCCCTCATTTTATGAGCCTTTCACCACCGATAAGCACTCATTTAAGATGTATTTGACCACTGTTCAGCCCTCATTTAAGGAGCCTTTTACCACCGATAAGCACTTATTTAAGATGTATTTGACCACTGATCAGCCCTCATTTTATGAGCCTTTTACCACCGATAAGCACTCATTTAAGATGTATTTGACCACTGATCAGCCCTCATTTAAGGAGCCTTTTACCACCGATAAGCACTTATTTAAGATGTATTTGACCACTGATCAGCCCTCATTTTATGAGCCTTTTACCACCGCAGAGCACTCATTTAAGATGTATTTGTGGCCACTGATCAGCCCTCATTTTATGAGCCTTTTACCACCGATAAGCACTCATTTAAGATGTATTTGACCACTGATCAGCCCTCATTTTATGAGCCTTTTACCACCGATAAGCAATCATTTAAGATGTATTTGACCACTGATCAGCCCTCATTTTATGAGCCTTTTACCACCGATAAGCACTCATTTAAGATGTATTTGACCACTGATCAGCCCTCATTTTATGAGCCTTGTACCACCGATAAGCACTCATTTAAGATGTATTTGACCACCTATCACCACTCTTTTAATGAATATTTTGCCACATATCGGCACTCATTTAAGATGTCTTTTACCCCCAATCAGTGCTAATTTAAGGAGCCCTTTACCGCTTATCAACACTCATATAAGGGGACTTTTTACCACTGACAAGCAGTCATTTAAGGAGCCTTTTACCACCGCTCATCAATCATATAAGGTGACTTTACCACCGATTTAAATTCAATTAAGATGTCCTTTATTTCTCAGTGGGGGTTTGATGTCTATTGATTAACGTGGGCTCCGAACCACGCGTATTTCCATCGTATGGCAGTTACCAAGAAATTGACCCGAATCGGGATTTATCCAACGACTAACCACTCCCGATGTGACTTAACTTTGCTAAACTCGGAAAAACTGCTTTTCCACTTGGTCAAGCCACAGCCCACTAATATCATAAGCACCACCAGTAAACCTACCATTAGTGCTCAAGTCAAAACACGGGTAGGTTTTGAACACAATGTTCTTTTCTTGGCACGACACAATGCATAATGAAATTGTTTACTAATCATACACTTCCACCCACAATGGGGTTGTCAGGTGTAGCACTTGCAACCATGCTACAGGTGACATTTTGGAAGATTGCGTGCCTTAAACCTTCACTAAATCCGAAATTAATTCGACGATAATTTCCATCCGATATCAGCTTTGAAAGGGTTCTCATCAGGTCTTGCCAAGGCGCAAGTTCGTACTATCGACTTCTCATTCTTTTTGTATGAATTTGTTCAACGAAGCTTCAAATGCCTCCTGCCATCCCCGGCAAGTGTACTTAAAGAAACTTATTATCCCACTCCTCTTTTTAATTATTTCTTTTTGTTGCCCTTTCTTTTTTCTTCTTTCTGCCCCACCCATCCTTCTTCGCCACCGAGCATACCTTCGCCCCATTACATTCTCATTTTCTTACTCAATAATCTAAACATTACCCTAAATTTAGGGGTCATTGCCCCTTTGTAGAGCTTCTAGACTATAGGTTTTCCCCCCTTCCCCAGCCAAGAAGAGTAAAAATCCATTTTTATAATTTATGCAAAGTTGTGGTACACTGAGTACGGTTACCCGTTGGGTGGGAATACATATTTAGGTTGAATTTAGGCTAGTGCCATATGTTGCACCGACCAAAGTTTCGAATCCTAGGTTAACCTTTGGTCAGCACTGAGATAGGTATCGACCAGTGAGAATCGTAGCTGAAAAACATTAAAGCAATAGCCATATCGAATCTAAATGAACCAAATGGAAACCACCATTAAAGGTGTCAAAAACACGTTATCTCGATCAGCTAACGGTATTTGGCACTGGCCCTCGGTGGCACTTCCATTACCGAGAAGACCGCTGTCAACCAACACTCACCGATGACCCTAAGTGTAGCTGAGCAGGTCGCTTGGCCAGATGCGTTCTCCGCCAAGCATCGCCATGTCCCTTCATCTTCGGGGGAAAGGGGAGAGATATCAGCGCAAAAGAAGTTTCCCTCGTGAAGAGACTTCATTCGAGGGGATTCGAGCATCTCCTGGTTCTGGTGGTACCATGACACCTGCGGGAAACACGAGATGGTTAACTTCTATACTTTACCTCAATCGATGCTTTGCCAAGCTTCCACCAGATGGGCAGGCGTTATCCGAACCCTGCTAGTACAACTATTCCTTTGTAGTGGTTCAAGTTCATGCTTTTGAGAATCTGTTATCCTTGTACATGCTTGTTTCTGGAGGTTTATATTACGCTCCTTGCCCCCCAAATTTCGGTCCATGAGATTTTATATTTATCTTAAACCTTTTGTACTTTTCTTGTCTTCTTCTACAATCTACTCTTTTCCTTCGTCTATCGGTCCCTTTAAATACTCTTTGCCCACTGAGTATAATGCCCTCGTTAGTTTCTAAACAAAAAAATACCACTCACCGAAACATCGTGCGCGGAACGCAATTCAACCAGGAATCGAACTCTTGTCCCAACTTTAGCGGAGAGGTCGGAAAGCGCTCGGACGAAGGTTGGTGCCTCTTTGAACTGGGCACTCCCTGGGGGTGCCACGCAAAGTGCCACGGACGCCTTCGCCTGAAAAAATGGGATCTCTATTATTTTTTCTCTCTTTTTCCTAAAACTGTCAAATTTATGTTTTAAGCCTGGATTCGAAAGATTGGTACCGGTCCTTTTAATTGGTTGATCTCAGCTACCAATCACCCACACCCAAAGTGAGGAGTTTAATCCGGTGCAGCAAATAGAAGTTATGGTTGGGGATAGACAAGCCTTAACTCTGGCCCAATTCCAACACGTTAAGAATCATAGACGACCGATCAAACCTACGAATCGTTTCTTTAGCCAATCAACCCAATATATTTCATCTTACTCTGCCTCAACCAAACATGATTCAGGTTAAGTAGATATAAATACACATAGACGCAAAACTGGCACACATACGTAGTCTGCGGATAGGCTCTAACCCCCACCTTCACCCCCCCCCCCCCCGGTAAAAAGGGGCTCATAGTCAACAAGAATTGAGTGAAACATCGAAAATGGACACCGAAGGAAGGATCGGTTTCTGACATCGAGAGAGGCTTAAAAGATTCACTCATCCAATCTCTAAGTCTGGCTGAGGGGCATTCAACATAAGATCCTGAACCTTCAGCTAGACCCGATCCTGAAACGAATCATCTGCGACTTCGTTATGGAACGGCTCGCAGATCATGATAGAGGGTCAATAAGGACCAGAGTTCCTCCTCGAGGACGGAGTCCCACAGGGAAGTTGTCTGAGCCCCCTCCTTTATCTAATCTACACAATAGATTTACCAACTCCGGTAAAGGAGGACTCATTATATTTCTAGTTTGCGGATGATATAACACAGGTGATCTCTAGTACATTCAGGAATCCTAGGGCTCAGGCTCTCGAGACTGCAAACAAAATTCGCAACGTAAATGAATACGAAAGAAAGTGGAAGATCCGCACGCATAGCCGAAAATTAAAGATCCTCGCCCTTCGGCCTCAGAAAAACAGCGGATGTAACAATAGGGCAGCTAATATTCCCCTATCACTAAGAAGGAAGTGTTATGGGGCTCCACATCACCTCCACTGGATTTAGCCACCACTTCATAACCCCGGAAAATCTGGCGAAGTTAGAACTCAGCAAACTTCACAGATTTAGAAATATGAGGTCTAACAACATCAAAAAAATATATCTTATGCATATTCGAACAACATTCATATACCCCGCTGTGGTGACCCAAACACTCTAACTACGTCTCGCTTGAAGCGCCTGCAAACGCAGAAGGAGAGATCAAATACCCCAAAGAGAACACCGGAGAGTCGCATTGACACCAATCAATCAGGCAACCCAAAGTCTGGCTAAAAGAACATGGGAGAGGATCCTGAATGAAACACAACCCGAACTAGCTGAGGGTCTAAACATCCCAGTGAACAAAAGGGAGAAAGTGGCCAAAACAAGGCAATTTCCCAGCTCGAGACAATGCTCCGAGAAACAGTTGGCACCGTTGTTCACATAGAGACCACACTGAACAAACAACTACACACAATATATATTATCAAATACACTCACAAAAATGAATGAATGTCTAAATGAAAGCAATATAAATGTATATATGTCAATATAACTAGTAATTAAGGAAAAAATCCTTACATTAGTATAGAAGAATTAGATTACGTGATTAACTATATTATTACTCTTCAAAATTACTTTTCAAAATCTTATCTCTCTTAAAATAAGTATAGTATTAAGGAGATAAATATATAAAATTAGAAAAAAAACAAAATAAATAAAATAAAAAAGGCAGAGAAGAAAGAAAGTACAAAAAAATAAAAATAAAATAAATTATAAAAAATAAATAAATATAATAATTTTTAAAAAATAGTCCAAAATTTAGGAAATAAAAGAAAGGTTGTAAAATAATTATAAAAGAAAAGCTTGAATGCATTAAAACACAAAATCATGTTCACACAAAAATACAATTTACAGGATTGAAGGTCATGGACAGAGAAAAAGAAATCTAAAAAGAATGAAAAGCGTACCCCTCACTACCAGGTCAAACTCTACATACTCTCTTCACCCACAATCTATAATCTTATCTTCCACACCATTTTTTTTAACTATTATTCATCAATTCAATCCTCTAAGCATTTTGCGTCCTGACTAGGAAGTGGTATCACCACACCCTTCCTGTTTTCCCATACCTCTCGATACTCCCCACACCTTGCAAGCGGTAAATGAGTCCGTTTCACGCACCTGGCTCCCATCAGGTCGTGTCACGATAGCTGTGTAAGTGCCGACGTCTGTAGTGGCTGCTTGATAAATGACGAGCTGGGCCGATTGCGAGGTAGATGACGTGGAGTAGTGGTAGCTCGGTTCCAGCCTCTCGCCGCTCTTGTGCCTGAAACACAAAGGAAAATGTTACTCTAAGAGGCTAAAACCAAGGTACCAACCACGCGTAGGCTTCAATCGAAAGCAGGGAAAGTCGAGACCACATCAACTATAATGAAAATAATAAATAGAAATGACAGTAAAAAAAAAGTAGAGATAACTGATAATAAAAAAATTCTAGACTAAATAAAACCTTTAATCTGAATACGTAAGGACTCAATAAAGCGATTTTAACAACTTTCAGAAACAAGACAACACATCAGGTTGGTCAAAAGGGCAAACTTCGAATCCTCCTGGATTTGCGAAGCAAGAGGTAGCAGTCAGATCGATTAAGAAGGAGAGTGGCCCCTGGTATTTATTAATGATCAATGACTAGGTGGAATAAGCCTCTGTTATTATTAGTGATCATTGACTAGAGGGAACTGAACCATGGCGTTCATCAGTGATCCCTGGCTAGAGGGAGATTCGACGCGGATGAAGCAAATCGTGATCGAGACACCGATGAACATCAGTGATAAATGCACCATAATTATGACGATTTTGAAAAGTGAGATTTCGAATCGCCGCCAAAATCGGATCTAGGGTAGCTTTTTTCTCAAAATTTAAAACCAAAACCAACGATGGCATCTCATGTAGAAAGATGCAAGAAGAGACCTGAAAAGAGATGTGGATGTGAAAATATGTTGAAGATAATAGAACAAAGATCCTCCTACAGGCATTGGGGTCGGGATGGAATACACTAGCTGGCATTGGAGCCAAGTGGGTTCGCAATCCTCTAGATGTCATTTGCAGCATTTTGTCCATGATACACATGACACCCCTTTGCGCTGGCTATAAATAGGTAAGAAAGAAAGGAACGGTCGAAGGAAAATTGGGTGGGAAGAAAGCAGGCATGTTAAATACCACTCCCCCACGCCGGAGTCAAGAGGGAGAGGGTGACCTGCCCCCTCTCCTGCACCGACCAGTGATGAATGGACGAAATCTGGTCGGCATCTAGCCTACGAAATTAGGCATCAGACAACAAAAGTAAGTAAGAAGAAGCATATAAAGAAGGGGTCGAAAAATGAGACAAATTTGAAATGTCATAAATGAAAAACCCAGGTAGATTCAATCTAGTTTGAGATTACCCGGGATAATAGAGCCGGGACGGCGTGCCATTCAACCAGGTGCGAGATGTAACGTTCGGCGCCGTTAACTCACCGTTTAAAAAAATGTTTTGATATCTTAGGAATAAATATAAATTGAGAAGAAAATAAAATATTTTTTAAGATAATATGTGTGCTAATTACTCTCGAAGAAAAATTAAACTTATAAAATCTCAAACTAGATTGAAGCTACCTGGGTTTTCCTTCAAGACATCTCACAAGAGACTTTTCTAGCAGATTATGGAATTCTTACTATTACCCTTCCCTAACCACAACGCTACCGGGGTTAGATTTCCAGCAAGAGTGGTCAACCAAAAAAGGGGTGATTGTAGGGATTGTAGCGGTGTCATCCCCTATAATTAACCGATTAGCCAAACACAACACCGTTGTCTCCCACCTTCCTCACATACCTCCCCACCACATCTCTCCTTTGTCTACGGGCCCCGCTGAATGGGTTATACATATATCCACGCTCCCCTGACAGGTCCCTGCTCGATGGGGATTTGGGGGGTAGAAGACACTACTAGTGGTCTGTCTATACCTCCCCATCCTTCGAAGAACGTACCCTCGTGCTTTGGTGCTTGTCAGCGATTGTCATTCTGATCTTTATGTGAAGAATAAAAATAATAAGAATAAGACGCATAAAAAAATAAAAGGTAAAAGAAAAGGGGGAAAGAAGTAAAATGAAATTAAAAGAAAACAAAAAAAGAGGGAGAAGAAATTAGGTTTTATTTTCTCGGTTTTCTTAGATTTCTTCTCGATTTTACGAAATATTTATTTTCTCTTAAAGTTCAATTTAAGACATTTTTCGCCAAATAATAAACATCAACATTTTATTCTTGTCTAATTTTATTAATTTTGGGGACCAACATTTCGTTATTTTATTAATGACATATAGTCCTGCGTATGGAACTATTATATTAACATATTAAATAAAACTAATACTATCTATTGTTTAGTAATATCATAAAAATGTGCTCAGAATTTTTAGTAGTTGTAACGTTTTAATGTTTAGATTTGGTTGTTTCCTTTTAATTATGAGAACTTTCACTCATTTTAGATGTTGTTCATCATTTATCTCTATATTGTCAAGAAGCACCTCGATATGTTGTTTTATTTTAGGGTGTAGCAGCGGTAATGACCATACTATAATTGAAATTTGGAGAAGCAGCACGCCTTCTTGACCCCAGCGCCCAGAGAGAAACTGGTGCGCTTTCTCGGATCGTCTTCTGCACCTCTTTGAAATTTCCCGCTCTCTTTTCCGCGCCTGTATAGAGTCAACAAAGGGCGAAAAATAGAGTAAAACTTTCTAAAATGGATAAGTTGTTGTTCATTATTTAGCTGTATATGGTCCTGAAGTACTGTGCCCACAAAAGGTATCCGATCACCTTCGATATTTGTATTTTTAACATAAAAACATGTTTAATATTGATAAACCTTATACTAGTATTTTGTAATTTTTGGATTTGATCCAGTTTTAACAAACTTCCACTGAGATTTCTTTGCACCATACCTTTATGATGGCCTCTTTGAATTTTCGACGGAGCCATGGTCTTGGACTTCAACCTTATTTTTTTTGTTATCAGCCATAGATTTTCTATGCGATTGAGATCAAGGCTATACCAGGCCAATCCAAAATATTAAATTTATCGTCAGTAAGCCATTTTGTTACAATTTAAGCCTTGTGACAAGGTGCCCCATCATGCATGAATGTTTCTGTCTCATGGATTGTCCTTACCACTGGAAGTTTCTCCTGTAACATTGCTAAATACCGTGCGCCATTCATAGTTGTGTACTTAGGAAGGAAATATATGCTTCCTCTCCTTTTAAAACTGAAACAACCCCAAATCATTACACGTACATGGTGTTTAATTGTCTTTTGTGTGTATTTAAGGTCCATTCTATTTGACCCACTGTGCCGACGAACCTTTTTAGGACAGCTTCTGAAAGTTAAAAATGTTGACTCATCGCTGAATGAAACTTTTTTCCATTCCTCAACAGTCCAATGAATGTATTTTTTACAAAATGCGACACTTTTGTTACGCATTTTTTCATTAATGAATGGTTTCTTTGCAGGATTATTTCTTTCTGGATTATTCACTACTAAACGTTTCATAAGCATGTCTGTTCGTAAATTTGTTTTTCTCGGTCTGCCAGATCGTTATTTTAGGTACTGGCGTAGATAGGCTATCATTGTTTTTAGCACGTGAAACCCATAAATTAACAGTAGTTTGGGCTATGTTTAATTCATTAGTTATCTGTCTCTTAGATTTCCCACATTTATGAAAGCAGCAATAGCACCTCAACAATCACTCTCGAGTTGTTTCTTAGCACACATTAGAAATAACTTTTATTTAGACCACTTTCTGTAAAAAAATCACAAAATAAAAAGGAAATGGCAAAAAACATGAAATCGGACAAATTTGACGCACGCACACACGCAACGAACGCTATCATTATACGAACTTAAGATTGCATTGGAAAGCTGTTATATCAGAGCGTTATATGAGAGCTACCAGATGTCGCTAGACTAAATAGAAAATGAATTATGCGTGTGTGAATATCATTGAAAATAATACAAAATCTGAATGTGATCGTATACTTTTCGCTTGCACTGTACCTCGATATGCTGTTTTATTATGTGCCGCTATGTCTGGTCATCAGATGGCCTTTAAGTTCGCTTCTTAAAAAAGTGTTGTTGTGCTCTTATACGATATCCGATATAGGCGACATCCAGTCATCATCTTAGCAATTGAATTGATTCATCTTAAAACAGCCTCTCATTCTAAAAGATTGAGATACAACATCAACAATCCAATGCTACTACAAGAGTGTCAAACTTTTGTCCAAATTTCCAACAAGACCTATTTTAGTCTTGTTGGAAATTTGGAAATCAGTTTAACGCTCTTGTAGTAGAATTTAATTGGTGATGTTGTATCTCGATCTTTTGGAATGAGAGGCTGTTTTAAGATGCTTTAAAATTAGTTTTCTTCTACATTCTTTTTAACTGGATTTTGTGATTCGAATGAAATTTCTATTTCTGTTTTGTTATTTTTGCATACTGGATTATTTTATTTTTTCAGGAAAAAAAGTCGTTCATAAGATTTTTCTTTATTGTTACATCGAAGAGTTGCATGCAGAGCATGTCTTGTATGATATGTGAATGCACGTGTATATATGAGTGATATTTTGTATTTTTCTAGTGAGAATGAGTGGTAATTTAAGTAAAATCATGTATGTTAGGTTGATATACGGTAGAGGCATATTTTCCTCTGTTTTTTAACGTAATGTCTGTGACTTTGTTGGCGGTCGTTGGGAGAGATGTAAAATTAAAAATAAAAAGTTTGTGTTAAATTAACATATAGGCAGGTGAATTCATTGCTTGTAGGTTGTTTTAATGTAAATTTTAGAATGAGTATTTCTATTTGCTCAATGATAAGCGAAATATCAGTTATCGAATATTGTTGTATCGTCTACGTAACGTGTGTCTACTTTCGGATCGAAGTAGAAATGAAGATAATTATTTTGTCATTAAGAAAGAATTTCCTCGTTGATAACTAAAGCAATCAGTTCACAGGTTCGTACAGATCTCTTGTCTTCTCCTCTGACGCATCAGGACCCACCACCTCCATCACCCCAGCCGATTTTTCAGCCTTCTTCTCCGATAAGATAGTTCTTATTTTGGATACGACCTCCACCCCTGCCAAATTGTAATTCTCCCTCATTACCTCCCGCTCAAATTAGTAGGTTGAGGAATAAGTTCTTGCGGTTTTTTAATGTTGTGTTGATTTAAGTTTTGTTGACGTGATTTGTGCACATATTGAGATACAATAATAAATAATGAGAGCAAAATTTGCAAAGGTTAGGCTACGTCTACGAACTTAGACTATTAGGCTTTTGCTTAGGCTACGTCTTGAAGTTGAGTAATAAGTTATTGCGGTTTATTTAAAAGTTGTTTTAATTTAATTTTTGTTCTGTACACTCAAAATGGAATGTCAAGTTGAAAGAAAGGCGCATTTTCGACACTTGTTGTTATTCATTTTCAATCGAGACGGAAACAATGCTAACGCAGCCAAAGCTCGTCGCTATATTTGTGTTGTGTACGGAGAAAATGCTTTATCAGAAAGGACAGCTCAATGGTGGTTTTCACGTTTCAAAAACGGTCATTTCAATCTTAATGACGAAGAACGTTCTGGTCGCCCCATTAAGTTCGATGAAGATCGATTGAACGACCTTCCTCGTGAAAATCCTCGTCAATCGACTACAATTGGCGTGTGATCAGAAAACTATAGTGAATCACCTTCATTCGATGGGAAAAGTTAAAAAACTCCGTGCATGAGTTCCGCACGTTTTGAGCGAAAGCAACAAACTTCAACGCTCCACGATTGCCGCAGGTTTGCTTGCTCGTCACAAGGCTACTCGTGGATATAAGGACAGATTTCTTCACCGCATCATCACTGGCGACGAAAGGTGATGTGTTTATGTCAACCTGAACCATCGAAAACAATGGCTTAGCCCAAATAAAAAACCACTTCTGCGATTAAAGCAAGGACTTCATTCACGAAAGACGATGATATGTGTGTGGTGGGATTGTGAATGCATCATTCTTTAGGATCTCCTTGCGAACAACGAGATTGTCAATGCAGAACTCTACGTTCAACAAATGTATAGACTCGCCGAAGATATTCGTGAAAAGCGACCTCATCGACATTATGGAGTCCTTCTGCAACACGACAATGCTCGTCATCACATTGCCAATATGACAAAAGACGCCATCCAAACGCTTAATTGGGAAATCCTGCTGCATCCACCATATTCGTCAGACTTGGCTCCATTGGATTTCCATCTGTTCCGATCACTCTCCAACAATTTGCGCGGCGTTTCGTTCAATACTGATGTGGAATTAAGAAACTGGTTAGACAAATTCTTTGAGTCAAAATCCAGAGATTTTTATTGCAGAAGCATCGAAAAACTAGTAGAACGTTGGGAAGAAGTCTTAAATAACAACGGAGAATACATTATTGATTAAATTGCATATTGTTATCAATTAAAAATGAAGTTTTTCTAAAATTGTTAATGGTAATGAATAAATTTGATAAAACCGCAAGAACTTATTCCTCAACCCAATATTTCCTTAGTCCCAGTGTCTCCAAAAGAGTTAACTCCCCTCTTTGTCTCTACGAAATAGCTGTTTACTTCTCGTCTCTTTCCTCCCAAGTCTCTATCGTCATTTTTTCCACGTTTCTTTCTGTTTTTCTTTAGCACTTCAATCGTATTTATAACAACGTTTCTCTTCTCTGGTGTGTTACTATCTGATTTCAAAGACGCTGCTGTTCGCGCAATCCTAAAATGCCGTCCTTTTCTAAAGTCCTTAAAAGGTTGGTTTCAGCCCAAACACTAGATTACATGTCCTTCTATGACAATGATTAGATCTTTTAGTCTGTCCTCAAGGCTGGACACACCCTTGAATCAGCTCTCTTAAATGGACAGGCCACCTTCGACGAGCAGCTGATACTGGTCGACCTTCCATTCTAGTACTTCTCGATCTCTCTGCATCATTTTATACTGTCAATCACATTGATTCCTCGACTTCGTGAATTCCTGGATAGTTTTCAAACTAACTTTAATTGACTATGTTATAGCTATCATATTGCACTTAGTTTGTCTATATCGGGCGTGCTATATGTAGGCCGTCGCTTTATGGTGTTTCGCATTGCTCGGTTCTATATCCACTTCTGTTTCGTATCAATCTTCTTACCCTTGGCATTCTTATGCGACGCTTTGGTTTATCATTCCATTTCTATGCTGATGGCATGCAAATCTACCTCACTTTCTGCTCAGATTCCTGTTTGTTGAGTCTTTTAGAAATCTTCTATCTAGATACATCATTAGGAAATGACGCTCGGACAACTTTCTGAAACTCAATCATACCAAAACTGAGATGTTACAGGTGGTACTTATTCAGATTTGGCTCACTATAAAAATATTTATCTTTCTCTTAGCCCCGTTCCTGTTCAGGCATTGTTTAACACAAATGTAAAGGATTATAATTGAAAAAGAATTTATGATTTTTTTCCTTGTCGTAAAATCGATGTTCAAAATTACTCTAGAAATGATTCAATTTTCAGTAAGTTTCAGTAAAGTTACATTGATGTTAGTGATGGTAACCAAAATTACGTTGGTGCAAGACAAGTGAATTAATGAAAAGCTTTGTACCTAATATTCATATAGTTTTTATTGCTATTATTTTAATGCGTAACCATTATACCATGTGCTACATTTAATTTTCAATACTAAATAAAAAAGAACTTAAATATGCGCTCTTAGAAGAGAGCTCTAGTATGCAGTTAACAAAGGAGCAAATATCAACATTGGCAAACATAATTTTTGATGACTTACCTATATGCGAGACTTGTTTCTCCATAATTTGGGGGCACTGAACTCAAATATTACATTGGTTTTGGCCTATCACGTCTTTTTATGTCTACAATCTATCTCATTATTTAAAACTCACCACAAAAATGCACCCAATTTAAGGGATTTTGTCAGGAAACTCATCCTATTATTTTATGTAAAATAATATATATATATATATATATATATATATATATATATATATATGATGGTACTAGGGGTAATTTATCACCGTTGGCATCGTTGAATCTCTGAATTCTGCGCATGTGATGTATGGCGTCGGTTCCCTCTTCTTCCTTTCAGATTCGACTTAATTATGATTTGTCTGTGAAGGGACTAAATTAAATCTTCCCAAAATGTGAAACGGACAAATTGCACTGTTTGGAATTCATATCGGGAGCTCCAATGAGAAGATCTCCGAGTGCTTGGGTGTCATCCTGAGAACATGACAGAGGATCAGATAAGTAGAGTTCGATGAGTCAGGCTGTGGTTACGAGGGTACGGAGGCTCCGAACCCCTACTCTCATCATTCTGATACGAAAAGAACCCCCGAATTTGTCGCGGAGATCGAGCCCATCATTGACAGCAATCATAAAAATTCAATGAGGTCTATAGCCAGCGACAACGAATTGTCAGAGTCTCTTATCATACAGTTGGTGCATGAGGACATCCGCTACTACTCATACAAGATGAGAAAGAGCCAGGTGTTATCGCAGAAGATGAAGAACAAGAGGAAGGAATGTCCTGTGAAGTTTACAAACAAACTGAAAGATCCTGTCAAGTTTGATATGATTTGGTTCTACTCAGACGAGAAGAATCCTTTAGGACCAGGTAGTGAACTTTAAAAACAACCGCTGGCATACTGCGTCCCTCAAAAAAGTGCTGAAACTCATTAAAACCAAGTTCCCAGTCTACATCGCGGTATTTTGTGTGTCAGTAGCGAGGGCTACGTTATCTTCCCGAATGGCTATATAAAGTAGCTGGAGGACTTGGCGTTGTCCTATATCCAGGAAGTGGCCGCCAGAAGGCCGTATGTGTGGCAGCAGGACTTTGCCCCATTCCACACAAGCCAGTGTACTTAGTCTTGGCTGTCAGATAAATTATTTGTCACGTCACTCTGAACATCAGGCCTCCTAACACCCCCTACATATATTGTGTGAGGCGTGGTTGAAAGAGAGAAACAAACAAATCCAAGTGTACCACCAGAGTGGAGCTTAGGTCCGGTATCACTACAGTTAAACACGGGGACCATCTAAAATGCCTCCAGTAGCTTCTGACGCCGCCTGGAAGCCGTGGTTGAGGCCGAGGACATTTCATTGAATAAAATGAATATTACAATCAATCCTTTATGTCTTTAACGTGTAATTTTGGTAAATAGACCGGTATAAATGAACGATGTGTTATTTTCTTCTATATTGCAGTTAGGCACCATATATATATATATATATATATATATATATATATATATATATATATATATATATATATATATATATATATATATATATATATATATATATTTATCATCACTAACTATAATTTAAGGGAATTCTTTTTAGTATTTGAATAATAATTTCATCTTAGTTTGATAATGACATGTTTTTTATCAAAGTTATTTCTAATAATTATTTTATAATATCAAAAAACAAAATGGTGAAGTTCAGAAATAAATATAAGTATCGAAATTTTGTGAATTTTTAAAACACAAAGAATTACAAATGATGAAGTTCAGAAAATTTATTTTTTATATATCTTCGTCTATAACTATATTTTAGCAACGTTTTGGTGGAGCGAATGTGAGTGTGTGAGTGAAGGGCCATTCTCCAACCCCTTGTAAGAATGTGTGTATGAACGGAAACGTTTTTTTATTTTATTTTATTTTTGTATATATAAATTGATTTTCATGTTTTGTATAAAATGTCTTTTTTTCTCTTCCTCAGCTAAATGTTAAATATTTTTTTCCGAAAGACCACTCTAGAAAATTATAGATAAAGTTACCTTTCAAATTTGTAAAGAAGGGCAGGGACAGTAGGGCTTACATCAGAAGTTGTACGTCCTGTTGGGACAGAAGAGCTGTTTTGTGTAGCCTCAAAGATGTGACAAGATCACTATATATTGTATCGAGCTCGGAGGTACCAGCTTTTTTTCTGTAAGATGTCTCGGAGGTGCCAGCCTTGTTAGTCCTCTGAAATTTGTAAACAGTCGAGTTGCAGCCGGCAGAACCCCCTCCCCCCTCCCCTAACTCGGGGTACCACGTGAGACCTTTTCTTTTTTTTACATTTAGTCGATTATAGGGGTAATACCGGTTTTGTTTGTGCATTTATCTCTTTTTGTTTCTTCTTGACTCTTGGTTGGGTTATAGGCCTGTGATTGGATATTGGAATTGCAAATTGATCGAGCCCCTTTTTTTTGTGTCTAAATAAGTAAAGAGATCCCTTATAAATATTTATCCCATATTTATCTTGTAAATAAAGGAGTGTACATACAATCCGTTTCATTCTCCCTCGACTTCTCACGTCCGAATTAGTGCAGGAAGCGGGTTGGAACGATTGCGATAAGAGTATAGATTTTCGGCCCGCTACAACGTGATATTTTGAAAGGTGGGAAATTTAGTTTAGAGTTCCTTTATAAAATTATTATAATTGTCGAAGTTCAGAAAATTTATAAAAATTTAACCATGGCTGCTTTTTTTAGATTTTAAATTTTAATCTTAGTAGCGAAGCGCAAGTTCCCCCCGTAGGGGGGGAGTGGCGTAGCCATTGCACGGTATATATATATATATATATATATATATATATATATATATATATATATATATATATATATATATATATATATACAGTAGTTTGCAAATTAGTTATTAGTTCGGACAGTACCAAATTTTTGGACTATTTCATAATATGTTAATATGTCTTAAGTTTTGGCAACACTAATGAAGATCTTTATATTTTCCGTTATGAATAGTGTACTGGTAACATCTGGCAACTGTTTTTTTGTGCCCTAGCTACACTAAGCCCGACAGTGCTAGACCAGAGCTTGTCATGGATGATTATTGCTGTGAGCGTGCAACGTGGTGTACTTGGTTCTGCCGGAATATTCCTCTTCCAATCATTATTAGACTATTATGGATATCATACCCAAGAAGCGTGCAAGTATTATAAAATGGATTTCTGAGGAAATGAAAGTAGCAAAGTCAACTGTTGCTGACATTGTGAAAAGAGCTGAAGACACTGGTGAACATTCAACACCGCGACAAGAAAAATGTGGAAGAAAACGAAAAACAACACTTCACGATTACAAGGCTCTCATCAGAAATAGTGTAAAGGATCCTAAGAAAACCAGTAAAGACCTCCAGAGACATTTGTCTTTAGCTGGTGTAAATGTTTCTTCTTCAACCGTTCAGCGAAGGCTCATTGAAGTTCCAGATTTGCTAGAAAACAGGTACGTAAACAATTATTGACTTCTGCTATGAAGACAAAACGTGCTCGCTGGGCATGCAAGTATACTGGATGGAAGGCAGCTGACTTAAAAAAGTTATCTTTTCTGACGAATCGCATTTTGAAGAACATGGGCTAGGTCAGTGGTAGTAAGACGAAGCAAAGATGAATCAATTTAGCCAGGACACATTCAGCAGGCACCAAAATACCCACCTAAGAAGATGTTTTGGAGTTGTTTTAGCGCTAAAGGCCTAGGGCGGTTTGTTACTATTGAGGAAATGATGAACAGTGTTAAATACAAGGCAATCTTGCAGACTCACTTGCTTCCCGTTGATGCAGAAAAACTTTCCTGATGGAGGCGGGATTTTCCAGCAGGACATACTTCCCTGACATACTTCCAAAATAATGCGAACATTCTTTGAAAAAAGTGGACTTACCTTTTTGTAGGGGAATCGTCACTTCCCCCCCCCCCCGTTCACTCGTGGTGCAGTCACAAGGCGGTTACCGCAAAGACATCCGCACCAGGCATCAGGGGGGCAAGTGCGTAACCGCAGCGTCGCAGCTTTCAGGGCCCTGAAAGACCTTAAAGGTCAAAATGTAAGATCTCCCCCAGGAGAGTGAGATCCAGTTTCACGTCAAATAAGAAATTGGAGACGTGTTTCTCCCAAGCTCGAAGGCTAACGAGGAGCCGATGTAAGACTCGGTGGGAAAACCCGTTGGGCATAAGAACTCTCCTGGGGGCGTCCTCAAGCCCTAACCCCCTTACCACTCCCCCAGTGGGGTGACAAGGTATAAATGAGGAACACTGAGGAAAATCGAGGTAGTATACGTCAGACTCCAGGTGATGAAGTCCTCGATTAAAACCGAGCTACCTAGAGGGGACTGGTAGTGTACTTGGCTCGCCAGACCAAGAAGTACCCTGCAAGAGAGGCAGGGCTACCTAACTTGAGGGGCTAAGAAGAAGCTCATCCTCGAGCTAGTCCCTGGTTAGCAAACCAAACGATAAGTTAACTTTGTTAAGTTCAACTTACTCTCGCCAGAGAGACTCCTCATATCCTGGTGCACCTTAAACACCAGGGGTATTCCTCGTCCTTGAGGAATTAAGAAAAGAAGAAGGAAAAGGCTCCCCCCTTGAGCCCGTTACTCGGTGGCCACACCGAACTCCTAAGTTAACTTGGTAAGGAAACAAGTTCAAATTATTCTCGTCAGAGAAAGCCCCCTCCGTTATACTCGCCCTTGAAGAAGACTGGAACTAAGAAGAAGCTAATCCTCGAGCTAGTTCCCGGTTACCAAACCTAACTTTAAGTAACTTATTCTCGCCAGAGAAATCCCCCTCCGTTATCTTCGCCCTTGAAGAATACCCTCCCCGAGTTCAGTCCTCGTCCATGAGGAATTAAGTAACAAAGGAGAAAAGCTTCCCCTCGAGCTCGTTACTCAGTGGTCACACCGCACTCCAAGTTAACTTGGTTTAAGAACCAAGTTCGACTCCCTCTCGCCAGAGAGACCACGACTACCTTGGTGTTGCATAAAGCACCGTAATTGTTCTCGTCCGTGAAGAACCCCTCCCCCTCTCCCCCGGAATACCGTGTGGACCCCCAGCTGCTACCCTCGCCAAAACGACCGTGTGATCTCGCTCATCTACATCTGGCCAGACGGCACGCGTCGTGAGTCAATAACATTTATGAGGCCTTTAAATTCCAGTAGAGTCCGTAAGCCTAAATCTTATATTATTGTTGTGTGTAGAGAAATTAACCAATTTTTGAGGGTCAAACTAATTTAATTAATTCTTGTTTATAATAATATTTCAGAGTATTGCTGTAGTTAATGTTTAAATGTTATGTATTCAATTGATAAAGGTAAAATATAAGTTTATTTGGGGAATTATCGTGCGTCTCTATATCCTTACGTGTTTCGGAACGGCTCTATTCTTTAAGATATTAAGATATCAATATATTAGCACTCTTAGCACTCTTAGAACAAAAAGGGGGGGCATTCTACGACATATTATAAAAGTGGTGTCAGGTGTGGGGTTGTTATTAGAAAGAACCCAGCAGTGTCTAATTAAGAAAGAGCCAACACGTAAAGGAATATCATATCAGGAATAAGAGAATAATTGACGAGAGGAAAATTGGTTGAGTTAGGGGTGGTAACAATCTAAAGGTAATTGGTAGACCAAGTGGTAAATTTGTTGTCGGGAGTGGTATTTCAATCAACATAGTAGTGAGATTAAGGGTAAGTTATGCTGAGCGCTATCTGGTGAGTGGTGGCATAATTGCCTGAGAATACAGAAAGAAAAAATCGACGGACCAACACAAAATGGATCCGGTCAAAAGATTTTACCAACAAGCCCAAAGTCTGGGACTTGAAGGCACAGAGATGCATGACTACGTCATGGCAGAACTAAGAATAGGTTGTGAAGAAGAAAAAAGAGTTTTGGATATAGAAGAAGAACAAGAATTAATAAAGTTGGATAGAGAAACAGAGGATATAATAAGAAAGGAAAAAAGAGAATGTGAATTAATGGAAATACAGATGAACCGGAAAAGTGAAGAATCCCGAATACAGCGGAAAATAGAAATAGAGGAAACAAGATTCTCAAGAGGGAGTAGAACAAACGAAAGAATAAGACAGTTGAAAAGAGAAGCAAAAAAATTCAGAATAAGGATAGAAAAGGAAGATGAGGAAAGAAGACTAAAGATAAAGCTGGAAGATGAAGAAAGAAGAACTCGACGGACAAAGGAAATAGCGAAAGCAGAAAAAGAAGCCGTCGAAAGAAGAATCAAGGGGGAAAAAGAGTCGAAAGACAGGAGAATAAAGATTAAGAAAGAAATAGATGAAAGGAGAATGAAGAGGGAAAAAGAACTTGCTCAAGCTGAAAGAGTAGAGAGAGAAGAAAAGGAAAGATTGCTCGCACTTGAAAGAGCACCTATCGAGAATCTGATAGAGGTCGAGGAAGTTGGAGCTCGGCCTGGACCTAAAAAAGGACCATCGATGGAAACCCAGCCAAATGGGGTAACGATGGAAGAAGTAGAAAGTAGGGATGAGGTACCAGCATGTGTACCTAAGGAAGAACCTACGAGGAGAACCCAGCCAAATGGGGTTATCAGGGAAGAAGTAGAAGGTAGGGTAGAGGTACGAGCAGGTGTACCTGAGGAACTACCTACTAAGAGAAGTGAGTCAAATGAGTTGACAAGGAAGGAGGAAAGAGGTGCTTTTGCGATACACCTAGGTAAGACTAGTCAAAGGGTATACGCGGATGAGTATCCCCTACCCCTAGTAGTCTCCTTCCCGAACGGAACGTCCAGGGAGTTACCGCTAATACGCCAAGTCGTAGTGAGCGCCACGCCCATTAACGACCTCGCAGGGAAAAGTTTTTTCGATCCCCAAAGATCGAACCCAGACACGATCTTCCCGTGTACCTGGTTAAAGGTGAGCTATGGGACCCACGCTCCCATCAATTATGCTCTGCTACAACAGGCCGCTCTAGCCATAATGTTCAGTTTAAAGGTAGTCAAGTAGCATAAGAAGGGTAATTCAAGTAGGTTGAAATACCGCTACCATTTAGTAACATACTGGGGTAGACTCAATAACCCAAACGGCCGACTCAGGCGCGGTAAAGTATTGGTATTAGAGCACCAATTTAGTATTGGCTACATCAAAGGAGCCGATAAAGTACAGCTGCTCTATACGCGGAGACGAAATACCATTGAGGATTATTTCAGTACCTAATGAGCATGAAACCATGTTTTCATTTGTTGTTGGTGTTAATATTTATCGGTAGGATTTAAGTTCTCAAAAACTTAGAAATGTAAGGAAGTAGCTTGTTTTGTTGTTTTTTTGTGGTAATCGACGAATTAAGGTTTTGTTATTTTCATGTAAAATTGTATTGCGAGTAGGTCTAGTTCGACACATTGCCTGTGTAAACGCGCGCGAGGGCGCTCATGTGTTAGAAAACTTAATGTAAGAGAGGGCTCAAAGAAATACAACTTTGCTAATCTCGACTAGGTTGAGTAAGTTGTTTTGAGTTCCCAGGAGTCCCTCCCCCCTCCCTTTAAGTTCTTCGATGGGAGGTGTGTAGAGGAATCGTCACTTCCCTCCCCCCCGTTCACTCGTGGTGCAGTCACAAGGCGGTTCCTGCAAAGACATCCGCCCCAGGCATCGGCGGGTCAAGTGCGTAACCGCAGCGTCGCAGCTTTCGGCGCCCTGAAAGACCCTAAAGGTCAAAATGCAAGATCTCCCCAGGAGAGTGAGATCCAGTTTCACGTCAAATAAGAAATTGGAGACGTGTTTCTTCCAAGCTCGAAGGCTAACGAGGAGCCGATGTAAGACTCGGTGGGAAAACCCGTTGGGCATAAGAACTTTCTTGGGGCCGTCCTCAAGCCCTCCCCCCTTACTACTCCCCCAGTGGGGTGACAAGGTATAAATGAGGAACACTGAGGAAAATCGAGGTAGTATACGTCAGACTACAGGTGATGAAGTCCTCGATTAAAACCGAGCTACCTAGACTGGATTGGTAGTGTACTTGGCTCGCCAGACCAAGAAGTACCATGCAAAAGAGGCAGGGCTACCTACCTTAAGGGGCTAAGAAGAAGCTCATCCTCGAGCTAGTCCCTGGTTAGCAAACCAAACGATAAGTTAACTTTGTTAAGTTCTACTTACTCTCGCCAGAGAGACTCCTCATATCCTGGTGCACCTTAAACACCAGGGGTATTCCTCGGCTTTGAGGAATTAAAAGAAGAAGAAGGAAAAGGCTCACCCTCGAGCCCGTTACTCGGTGGCCACACCGAACTCCTAAGTTAACTTGGTAAGCAACCAAGTTCAAATTATTCTCGTCAGAGAAAGCCCCCTCCGTTATACTCGCCCTTGAAGAAGACTGGAACTAAAAAGAAGCTAATCCTCGAGCTAGTTCCCGGTTACCAAACCTAACTTTAAGTAACTTATTCTCGCCAGAGAAATCCCCCTCCGTTATCTTCGCCCTTGAAGAATACCCTCCCCGAGTTCAGTCCTCGTCCATGAGGAATTAAGTAACGAAGGAGAAAAGCTTCCTCTCGAGCTCGTTACTCAGTGGTCACACCGCACTCCAAGTTAACTTGGTTTAAGAACCAAGTTCGACTCCCTCTCGCCAGAGAGACCACGACTACCTTGGTGGTGCATAAAGCACCGTAATTGTTCTCGTCCGTGAAGATCCCCTCCCCCCTCCCCCGGAATACCGTGTGGACCCCCAGCTGCTACCCTCGCCAAAACGACCGAGTGATCTCGCCCATCTACATCTGGCCAGACGTCACGCGTCGTGAGTCAATAACATTTATGAGGCCTTTAAATTTCAGTAGAGTCCGTAAGCCTAAATCTTATATTATTGTTGTGTGTAGAGAAATTAACCAATTTTTGAGGGTCAAACTAATTTAATTAATTCTTGTTTATAATAATATTTAGAGTATTGCTGTAGTTAATATTTAAATGTTATGTATTCAATTGATAAAGGTAAAATATAAGTTTATTTGGGGAATTATCGTGAGTCTCTATATCCTTACGTGTTTCGGAACGGCTCTATTCTTTAAGATATTAAGATATCACTATATTAGCACTCTTAGCACTCTTCGAACAAAAAGGGGGGGCATTCTACG
Organism: Ceratothoa steindachneri; assembly: GCA_963969495.1. Taxonomy (NCBI): domain Eukaryota; kingdom Metazoa; phylum Arthropoda; class Malacostraca; order Isopoda; family Cymothoidae; genus Ceratothoa; species Ceratothoa steindachneri. Next base: position 143,663,767 of record OZ018330.1, on the reverse strand, counting down.
ACACCTTTATAGATTGGCATGAAAATTCTCTTGACCTAAACCCTATTCAGAATCTATGTGCTATAATTAAACTTAGAATCGAGAAAACCAACTGTTTGACGATGCAGAAGATGATTTGTGTTGTTATCAATGCCTGGTACCATAACGAAGAACTGGCATATATGTGTTCAGATTTGGTTGAATCTATGCCAGAGCGAATGAAGCAGGTTCTAAAAGCAAAGGGCGGTTATATTTCATATTAAATATACCATTTATCTTATCATTGACGTATTTTTTTCAAATATAAACAACAATTATCAAATAATTGTAATATCTCACCACTGTCCAAACTAATTTGCACACTACGATATATATATATATATATATATATATATATATATATATATATATATATATATATATACATATATATATATATATATATATATATATATATATATATATATATATATATATGTATATATATATATATATATATATATATATATATAGATATATATATATATATATATATATATATATATATATATATATATATATATATATATTAAGAGAGCAGAGGGGTTGCGTATACGTATTTTAGGATAAATAAGCACGTTGCATTTATGAAGTTCATTATTGTATTTTACATAACTTCTTGGTACCCATTTTCAAGGATATAACATTAACACTATATACAAACATAAGAAATTTTTAGAATAGTTATTAATTATAAATAAATCATATATGAAAAAGGAAGCAGCAGAGGTGGCAGTATTCAAATTATGAAAATGCAGGGCTTTTAACTATTAGGGAATGGGAAATATGTATTTTGTTATTGTTTAAAAAAAATGAGATTAATCTCTTTTGGGTGTGTGGTTCGTGGGTGTTTAATGGTGTAGTAAAAATAGAAATGAGCTTGTGTCCGAGTGTAAAGTGGCGTTTGTAAATCGAATGGAAAGGGACTCAATTATACGATGTTGGCTCTCAATATTGGCTGTATCTTTAATTGAAAAATTGTGTAAATTGTGTTTATGGTGTGGATGTCTATTTTCGTAATATAATCGGATATAATTCGGGAGTAGTGAGTGGGGCTCCAGTTCTGTGGCTGATGCCTAGATGTGCCCAAATATGGGCATGTAGTGTGGCGCTGTGTCGATGTAATACCTCGGAATTACATCTTGAGCTGGTGAATTCATATATGATGGGGATAGAAACAGCGTTGTCATTTTGTTTCTAATGTTGAAAAAATGCCATACTTTGCTTGTGTTTTTCAAAACACACTCAAAGTACGGCATCTCTAGTCGCGCATCTCTGTGTTTTTTTAGTGAGTGGGGCTGTTCTTCTTGGCTGTCGAGATTTCAGATTATTGCAGTATAGCTCCTTACTGAATGTTCGTTTCGATACTGAAGTCCCTGAAGCAAGCAGTTCTCCTTGGATCTCCTTACATGTCGCCTTAACTATTCTAATAACTATCTTTCTCAAAGTGCTGGCTGAGATCTTACGAGGAGCGCCAGTTCTAGGAAGATTGTGCACAATATCCGTCTTTTTCCATTTCAAATATGAGAACCAATAGTTCTAAACGGAATGTTTAGCCTATTCGTTATATCTCAGTAACTCAACCCTTCATGTAAAGGTTAACAATTTCATTCTTACATTCAATTGAGATCTCCTTCGTCTTTCCCATCCCCATAGTGACCAACTTGCTGCATCAGAAGAAGACAATGAATAGCTGTCTTAGTTTAAAACGTTATAACTTGCTGAAAATTTTAATGGAACATTCTAGAATATTCTTGACTATTCATTCACACGTAGTTTTCCTCTAAGCGTTCTTAATTAGTACTTTAATATATAGTACTTCCTATGTACGAATACTTTTTTCTCTACCAATTTGAATAATTTAATTTTTAACGTATTTCACTTGAAGTTTGGGTTTGTTCATTTCAAAATAGTGCACCTTATTCTAATCCCAATCTTTTTGAAAAAAGTTTAAGATATTTGGATACTTGTGAGGTTATTAATAATTCTGTTTTGAGTGTAATATATATATATATATATATATATATATATATATATATATATATATATATATATATATATATATATATATATATATATATATATATATGGAAATATAAATGGTGAAACTTGCCAAGAAATTTTATATCAATATATCATTCCACTATTAAATGCTGCTTATGGAGCGAGATTTGATTGCGCTTGTAGGATTCAAGAAGATACTCCTGCTCAAAGAACACCCATTAATAATCAATTGCAGGAAATACTCCAAAAGTGAATCATTGCAGTGGGCCATTAGATCGAATGGCTTCCCAGAATCCAGATGTTCGCCCATGTGATTTCTTTTTATGGGACCATTTGAAAAGTTCAGTTTATTCAACCTCACCTCTCAATTTATATGACTTGAGGAATTGCATCACAGATTAAATAAACAAATAGATAGATGTCAACAAAAGAGATAGAGCCCACGTCTGTATAAATAGAAATAACTGCCGTGAGTAATAAGGATATAGGTTTGCAATAAACCATAAAGAAAATGTTAACTGATATTATTATGTTTTTTATTATTAAATCAGTATCACATTGTTGTCTCATTGACTAAATTCTGCGCAAATAAGCTTATATATATGTATATATATATATATATATATATATATATATATATATATATATATATATATATATATATATATATATATATTGAGTGAGGACAAAATAACTATGCAGTCTGTAAGGGAATGCTCTTGAAGGACCACCGTTAGAGAAAGCCCCTTGGAAAATACCCCTCTATTCTCTCAAGACGACGTGAGCCAGCGTAAGAAGTTTAGAAAGTCAAGGAAGAATCCGCCACTCGCTTAATGACCCGTCCCAGCTGTGTTTGTTTTCATACGCCGATCGTCTCCCCTCCCCTGCGATAAAACCGTGCGCGGCCATATTAATCCCTATCATTATATCGCGAGGCGAGTTTGATCGTCTGGAACGACGCGTATCATGAATTGTGTTTGCTTAGACTGGCGACAAGAATCCCTTGGCGACCTCAAGGCCCTGAGGCGTCTAGCAGAGCAGCCACCCGAGTATTTAACCCGAAGCTCACCATCTCTCGAGGAGACTGAAAGCCCGTCATTCTCCGTCTAGACTGCCGTCTGTTTCTCGTAACTCCCCCCCCTTCCCCCTTATGTCGTCATACGTCGTCGAAGATCTCGTCAGCGATCGTGTATGGTCATCCTCCGATTACCTCGTTAATCTTCACTTAATTCATTCAACTACCATAAGTAATTTGTTCTCCTTTTGTATATATATATATATATATATATATATATATATATATATATATATATATAAATTGCCCCTTTTTTCATATATATTAAAATTATATTTGGGGGTATTGTCTTTATATATCCTTTGAACTTCAACTTGGCAAGCCATTAATCTAAACCAAGTCAACCGTAATTCACACTCTTTTTTTTAATCACCTATACATATCTCCAGCGGCCTGTGGTCAGGTCTGCCTGTGCTTGTGTAAGACTCTGAGCTCCGAGCTAGTCTACACAGGTATATCTCGACACAGTTAATAAGCACTTAAGAACTTATTTCAAAATTAATGTTGAAATAGACGACCACCTCCTGGATCCAGGACAACACCAACTTCTCCAGGCGCTTGATGTAGCCCTCCAGATTGAGTCAGAGGCCATCCTGGAAGATAAACGTGGCCCTTGTGTTTTCCGAGCCGCTGTTCCATCGTAATCGCAGCCTGAATCAAAGAATTCTTTCCTGATTCTCTGCAACGTTTTCAGATTGGCCCCATTGGAGCTCTCTAAGCGTGAATAGCAAGTAGCACAGCTTTTCCTTTTTAAATTCTTGAGGGGTGGGGGGATTGAATTTAGCCATAGTATTGCTTCCTTCACAGAGGATGAACAACTGAGTCGACTATGATAGGAAGCAGAAAGAACTAACGCCGGCTAACACGCATGCGCAGGAAAGACTGATACACAAGGAATCACGTCTTTTTATAAGAGCAAACAAGGATCAAACCTAGATTAAGTAAAAACGAAGAGAGAGATATAGCAAACGAAATAAAATAATATAAACTCCTTTACCCGTTAAAGAAAGTGAAAAATGGGTGGAATTCCAACCTATGCCATCGAGCGCTCTTCCCTCTTCAGCCCCCTCCGCTAGTTACAATCCAGACAGATCCCACAAAAAGGATGCGTCAAGACAGCTGAGGAGCGGAACAGTGCAGCTATTTGTTGAAGAAGAAAGCGCAAGTAAGAGACACACACGGGTTTCGTTAATGAACGGGAAAACACAATCTACCAGTGACACGGTAGATTCTCAATAACCCGATAGGAATTAAGGAAAGATGATACACAGGTTATTTCGTCCTTTTAAATAAGACCAAAGAAAGATCAAGCATAGATTAAAAAAGGTAAGAGAGAGAGAGAGAGAGAAAGAGAGAGATAGCAAACGGAATAAAATAATATTCGCTTTTACCCATTAAAGAAAGCAATGAGTAGCCACCTTCATACTGCATCGAGCACACCTGGGGGACACTCAATTCTATGCTCATTCTATACCGCCTACCATTACCGTGTAGATTGCCGTTTGCCTCGCTATTGAAAGATCTAACTTACCCCCACGGGTTGGTGAAAACAGTCATGTGTACTGCGACGGCAAAAGTGACTGTATGTATAAGAAACTTAATAAATATTCCTATTTTCGCATTTACTTAATGACTTCATGAATATAAATAAAGTTTTTAGTATGTAAAAGTCATGCATTGTCAGTTAATATACGTTTTAAGAAAGTTTTTATTACTCTGTTGTATTTGAATAAATTAAAACTTTTTTTCTGAGCCAAAAAATGTTACTGTTTTCATTTTACGGTGCACCCAGCCATCCCAGGTAACAGTCGCAGATTCCATCTCCTAAGTACATTGTTCATTGGCTCGCAGTTGTAACAGTTTTGTGGAAAGTGATAAACCAAAGGTCCCACAGCTCGTTCTCGTTCTCCACCAAGCCGTACGTTAGGAAACTCAAGATAACCACACATCAGAAGAAAACTTATGTCATATTTCTTTTTATTTATTAAAATGGGAAATTTAGCCAAATTATACTCACTTAACCTAATTATTTTCACCATGTCATTAATTTTTTACAACCACTACACGAAAATACTACGTTATCCCTTACATTTTCGCTCTTTAAAAAATAAAAATAGTTCACATCTAATTGCTTCTTCATACCTTCCTATTCATTCTAATTAAGGGAAACGGAACGGATCTGAGTGTTATAGAAGAGTTAACGTAAAGCGCAAACTGAGATGCATATATGCGAATGTTCGTAGCATAAAAAATAAAATTGCCGAAATAAAAGCCGTTATTCTAGAGGGTGATTTCGACCTCGTATTCCTAAGTGAAACATGGTTAGACACTCATACGGGGATCAGTGTTTGCGAGTTCGATATAGCGGGGTACAAAATTCATTACAGAAATAGACAAACCGGTAGAGGAGGGGGCGTATTAATGTACATAAAAGAGGATCTAAACGCCATAACGATGGACTCGTCTAAGGATGATATGCGAAGTGATGCTTTATTAGTCCAGCTAAGTTTAGATGCTATAAATAAAATTAACTTAGTCGTGGTTTATCGTCCGCCTTGCCAATTGGAAAGAGAAGATGCTGCACTCTTCGATACGCTTACGTCTTGGATTAGAAAAGGGACCACATTAGTCTGCGGCGATTTTAATTTACCTAATGTTAACTTTAGCAACCTTACTTCTGATAAACCGGGGGAGAGGCTATTAAACTTTATGTTGGAGAATTTTTTCGTACAAAAAGTGGAAGAGCCTACTCGTGATAGCAATATTCTTGATTTAATCATGGCAACCGATGAGACATTGTTAGAAAACGTACGTGTGGGTGAACATTTAGCTTCCAGCGACCATAATGCGATTAGATTCGATCTAAACACCTGCGTAGAAGTTAGAATGAGCTCGCAGCTCATCCCTCGTTTTGGTAGCTGTGATTTCGATATTTTTCGCGAAAGGATTAAGGATATAGACTGGGGAATACGATTCGAGAACAGGTCGGTAGGAGAGATGTACGCAGAACTTCGATGTACGCTGCTTCGTGTGAATTCTGATTTGGTTAAGTATGTGCGTAAGAGCGGGAAGTCGGTGAGAGCTCCGTGGCTTAGTCCGTTAATACTACGCTTAATCCGGGACCGAAATAGAAAATTTAAAATTCATAAAAACAATGGGTCAGTTATAAGCCGGCAAAATTACATAGATTCTCGTAGGGAAGTTAAACGTGCGGTCAGAGATGCGAAGAGGAAGTATGAAATAAACCTCGCTAAGGATTCAAAGAATGAACCGAAACGGTTTTATGGGTACGTAAATAATAGGAAACCCGTAAAAGGATCGATAGGGCCGATCAAAGATAAGGATGGTCGTTTGACTGAAATTCCGACAGAAATGTCCAAAATTTTAAATGAACATTTTACGAGCGTGTTTACTGTGGAAGATTCTTCCGAATTGGAATCGTTAATTGGGGAAGTTCGTAGTGCTGATAATTGCATATCCGATGTAACTATAAATGACGAGAAAATCCTTAAATTTATTAAGCTAATGAAAAAGTCGAAATCTCCGGGCCCCGATGGGGTATATCCAATTCATTTAAAGGAGCTTCAAAATGAACTCGTTAAGCCATTGCGTGAAATTTTCAATCGCTCATTAGAGGATGGCGTAGTTCCGTTGGATTTCAAGCGAGCAAACGTTACACCTATATTTAAGAAGGGGAATAGATTTGAAGCAACGAATTTTCGGCCTATTAGTCTAACTTCGGTAGTTGGGAAGCTTTTAGAATCTGTAATTAAAGATAGAATAGTGAGCCACCTCGAGGCAAATAAGCTGATTAACGATACCCAACATGGATTTAGGCGTGCGAGATCGTGCTTGACTAACTTGCTCGAATTCTTCCACAAAATGATTTGCGTGTACGATGAAAGCAAAGCTGTAGACGTAATATATTTAGACTTTAAAAAGGCGTTCGACACCGTCCCCCACCAAAGGTTATTAATGAAAGTTAAAGCGATTGGGGTGACTGGTAAGATTTTAAACTGGATTAGAAATTGGCTGAAAGATCGCTCGCAGCGGGTGGTAATAAATGGGGAATGTTCAGATTGGGCCAGCGTTAGTAGTGGGGTACCGCAGGGCTCTGTTTTAGGCCCTTTATTGTTTTTAATTTATATTAACGATTTAGATAAAGGCATACTTAGTCGGATTTCGAAATTTGCGGACGACACGAAGCTGGGCAATCGTGCCTATGTAAGATCGGATGTCGATAAATTGCAGGGGGACCTAAACTCGATTGCCAATTGGGCGGACAAGTGGCAAATGGAATTTAATTTAAGCAAATGCAAGGTAATGCACTTGGGTTGCCATAATTTAAGAGTAGAATATACCATGAAAGGCCAAGTCCTCGACGCGGTTAAATTAGAAAAAGACTTGGGAGTATTAGTCTCAGACGATTTTAAATTCTCGAAGCAATGCGCGGATGCGTGTAAAAAAGCAAATCGCGTTTTGGGTTATATCGCGCGTAATTTCACCTTCAAATCTAAGGATGTAATTTTACCTTTATATAAATCCCTTGTGCGGCCACTTCTCGAATACGCTGTTCAATTTTGGGCTCCATATTTAATGAAAGATATCGCGCAATTAGAAAGAGTGCAGCGTAGGGCTACGAAATTAATTCCAGAGCTGAGGAATAGATCATACGAGGAAAGGCTCAGGGCTTTAGATTTGCCATCGCTAGAACGCAGAAGATTACGTGGCCAGCTAATAGAAGTATTTAAAATACTAAAGGGTTTCTCAAACGTTGACTTTCGCAATCTGTTCGAACTGGATCATAGGGGAAATACTCGTCAGCACGGGTTAAAATTAGTGAACAAGCGTTTTAACACTAGTATAGCCCAAAACTATTTTACATTTAAAGTTACTCAAAATTGGAATCGGCTGCCCACCCACGTAGTAGATAGCACTTCGGTTAATATGTTCAAAAATCGTCTCGACGTGCATTTGAATAGTTTAAATATAACGTAGTTGAGCACTGTGAATTTAAACGTCCTTGCAGAGAGAGAGTTTGGAGCGGAGGTTTAAGGATATGAAATTATGATGACTAAAAATGATGCCGGCGATTCTCTGCATGTGTAGCTTAGATGTCCCATTTCTTTTCCGCCTATCCTATAAGTAGTCTCTATCCCTAAATTAGCTTTTCACCACTAGCAGTCGAGTGGCTGCGGAAGATGAGAAGAAAAACTTTCTATCTCCCCCGACCCCTAGTTTGATTAGTTAAAATTGCACGATAATGTACACATGTAGATAAGTGTGTACAGTAGATGGTATTAAAAAAAAATAAAAAAATAGCATGTTAGAGATACACTCGTAGATAAGGGTGTATCGTAGTTTTTGATTTAGTGTAGCGGACTAGCCTCGAGCGGACCTTAGGGTCTTTGCTGGTCCTAGATTCTGTAGTTCTGTAGTTCTGTAGTTCTTTCCTACCCTGAAGTTTCCTCAATTCCTCATCCCCGCATACAAATTGGTCACGGTATTAATGCGTCGTTGGCTAAAGCCAATTTTCGCTTTACATTTTTTTGGGGGTAATAAATCAATGTATGCCTCGACAATCCGTCCCCCATTTCATTGCTGTACCCTCTTTGCACCTTGCCTTGTGTGGGGGTAACATGGGGCTGTTGGCTGTGACCCAAAGAGTGTCGAAGGACAATAACAAAAGGTGATCGTTCGTATTTGGTCGCGAAATGACCAATAAAGGTACAACACTTCTGGGTGCAGCCAAACCGGAAAACTGTTCCAAACAACTGAAGGTAGGAATTAATTCGGATATCTGAGAGTAGGAATCAATTTGGATATCTGAGGCTATACATAAATTCAGATATCTGAAGGTAGGGATAAATTCGGATATCTGAGGTTAAGAATCAATTTGGTTATCTGATGATAAGAATTAATTCAGCTGTAGGTAGGAATCAATTTGGTTAACTGATTGTAGGAATTAATTGGAATATCTGAGGACAGGAATAAATTCGGATATCTGATGGTAGGAATTAATTCGTTATCTGTAGGTAGGAATCATTTTGTTATCTGATGGTAGGAACCATCAGATAGTCGCAATTAGTTCGGATATCTGTAGGTAGGAATCAATTTAGTTAGCTGACCGTAAGAATCAATTTGGTTATCTGGTGGTGGTAATTAATTCGGATACTTTAGGTATGAATCGATTTGGTTAACTGATGGTAGGAATTAATCGAGATATCTGAGGGTAGAAAAAAATCGGATTTCTGAGGACAGGAATAATTTCGGATATCTGATTGTAAGAATAAATTGGGATATTCGTAGGTAAGAATCAATTTGGTTATCTGAGAGTATGAATTAATTGGGATATCTGATGGTAGGAGTAAGTTCGGATATTTCAGGGTAGAAATTAATTCAGATATTTAAAGGTAGGAATCAAGTTGGATAAGTTGGATATCTGGGGTTAAGGATCAATTCGTTTGCACTAAGTTACAATAAAAATCTTTGAAAGTAGTTTACGTATTTCCTCTGATTTAGGACAGATTTGTACGGCTAAATCCGAAAATGACATCTGTTTCCTCAGATCACGTGAGGTTTTTGTGCTAAGTTACTGTAATTTATTAAAAAAATCCAATTTTGTAACTAAATTGTTTATCTTTTGTGACATTTTCATTTGATTCTTGTTAATATTTCCCATCCGAAATAGGCTTTTAAGATAAAAAAACATCGTTTTCTAACACAATTTGTTAATTAAATGTTACAAAGATTGATTAGTATACATTGAATATTAGACATTGATAAAGGCAAGTACATGTATATTGGATATTAGGTCATCTTTGCTTAAAATTCAGGGCATGAACTTCCGTTTCTTCGAACTTCTAGAATGATCAGCGGTACAGATGTCTCTCTTCAGAGTATAACAGTAATCAGGAATCAAGAGTGCACCCCAGCGTCTAATACTTTGTCTCCATCTCTTTCATGTCCTAATGGAATCTCTTCCCCTATTCGTCACTCGTTGATCTCAGATTCTCAGGAAACCGATCCATATGTAAGAATAAGTAATGCATTTTGATGTTCATGTTGCATCCGAGGTTTCTGATAGCAGTCAACATATTGGTGACAAGTTATGGGTTGTTCCTAGTTTTCTTGCTGCCAAGAAAGTTATTTACGGCCAGAACAAAAGCCTTCCACGCTTCCAGCTCCCCTTCGTTCGTTGTGTTTTCAAACTCTGGATCTCTGATCAACTGACGGATTTGACGGAAGTCAAAGATGCCACCTTTCAACTTTTCTATGTTCACTCCTGGAAAAGTGCTACACAGGTAAGTGAAGCAGCCACCATTCTCGTCCAGAGCTTTGGTGAACTGTTTGATCAAGCCGAGCTTGATGTGAAGCGGTAGGGAGCCTATCCTGTCTCTGTCCACCAGGGGTTTGTTTATGATGGTCCTTGCTCTGCAAGGCACCAATTCTTCCCATACAAGTCACTCTTTTTTCATGTAATGCTGAGTTCGGTCCTTAGTATCCCACATGCACAGAAAGCACGGGTCCTTGGAAAACAAGGACTGTTGCCCCCCCAAAAAGTTAACCATCTTCAGGTCAACACAAATCAACGTCTTATACTGATCAGAACGAATTTTCCCAAGCATGTACATCACCGCTTCATACTTTTCCTTCAGCGTATTCGAGTGAGCAAGAGGTACAAAGGCAAACTGGCTACCAATGTGCAGTAGAACACATTTCAGCGATCGCTCGCTGCTGTCAATGAACAGTCTCCAATCTTCAGTTTGATACTGTGGTACTCTAAGCTTGTGCATAAATTGCGCAATATCTGCACAGTATACAAACAATCTACAATCTTCGGGTTGGTATTGTGCCGCTCTAAGCTTGTGCATAAGCTGTGAAATATATTTACAGTATAATAAGTCCTTCTCTTCAGAGAAAAAAGGGAGGTACTCCCTGATGTCTGCTGCGGTAGAAAGCGATGCGAGCACTCTCAGAGAGGAGGTTTGTTTCTTTCAATTTGAATAACAACAGTTCGGCAGAGGACTTTGACAAACTGAAATCACGAACTAGATCATTTGGCTCGTTTAGGAAAAAATGATGCGGAGCATCATCATCAAAAAACACTTCTTCACTTCTTGGAATGCTAGGATACTATTTTGAGCACATGAGATTCCTTAGAATTACATTCACCATGGTGTTGTTATCTCGGCGTCGTAATGGCAAATTAGTGTGCCGCTATTTTTCCGTGAAATGGTCGAACCAGTTAGGTTATGAGACCATTGTGTTTTGTAATAATCCAATTATTGCTTTGCCTTCGTTTACTATGATGCATTCGCCTGTCCAAAGTTAACTTTCGGTGTCACATCTTAATATTCTAAATCCAAATTTTACCTATCTCCTACTTTATTGTCCTATGGTCTTACTATCGGCAACGCCCAGAAAAATTTCATGAAGTTGAAGAAGAATCCGAGAATGTCTCAAGCCACCGAGGTGGGCCCCTCCCTTCATCCATTGGACCTTGATCAGCGATGATTTGAATTACACATTCCGGTGACTCGTGGTTTAATGAAACAAGGACCTTCAACTACTAACCAATCCCACGTCCTCCAGAAAACAATCCATACACACATAACACAAACTATCTTGGCGCTATTTCACCACAGATTAACTCAGAGGAAACACCCCTCCCAGGGTAGACAAGGATCGGTCTGGCAATGGCCCGAAGCAGTTACGATCCAAATTTAAACACAACCACCGTACCGGACGGACCGAAAATGTATCAAAAAGAAAGTCATTTTTTTTAATGAATACAATATTCGATATTTATTATTATAGCCATTATATGTTTTGTATAAAAAAAAACATACTTGTCCCTAATTCGTTATCTCCTAATTTGTTACTCGGACTGTTCTTCTCCGATTACCGACCCGTGTGGGCCGTGAGAGGAGTGCTTCATCCCGGTTGATCTGTAGTGAAATGACGTCAAGATAGATTAGTCTCAGAGATTAGATGGATTGCTGTGTTACGTGTGTGTGGATTTTTTTTCTGGCGCCAACTTGGGCTTAATATACTTTCAAGTATTGGCGGTAAAGTAAGCCCACGACCTGTCCAGATGTCAGAGTTGCTAATTAACATATTTTGAGAACTTTATTTGTAATTTGGTTTAGGAGGAAAGGTTTTGTAAAGTAAAATTAGTAAATGCTATGAAATATGTAGAGTAAGTGGCGATAAGTTTAACAAAAGCAATATTTGATAATTTATTTAATGAACGGAACCATAACAATTATCAGGGCAGGTTGATAAGAGATTAGCAACCAACCTCATTTTGAGATTGGGTGCGAGGTCACTATGTAAATATAAAGTAGAAAAGATGAATTTAATTATCCCAAATCGAAACTGACAGAGTGCGTGTGGTTACAAAGGAAGTATATAACCATATGGTGGAAGAGAGTGTAATACTTGCCCCAAATATCGGAAAATCTTAACACGGATCTGGATCTGGATCCGGATTTTTGCCCAGACTCCGTAATCTAATCAATTCTTTTTGTTTTTAAATCCACCATATTTACAAAATTTTATCGAAATCCGTTAATAACCTTTGGAGATTTTTTGTACACATACAGACATATACGGATGATCACATTTACCTACGCTAAATCTTTTGGCAAAGGCAAATTTTTCAGAAATATATGGATTTTTTGCTTTAATTAATTTTTGATCCCAGAGCGGTCGTTAATCTTCCTATCGAAAATTTCCAACTCACATTTCTAACATTATCGAAACTAATTCTCCTATACTAAAGAAGGGTGGAAAATGTAATGTGTTCATACAAACGTTAGAAAATATTCCAAATGTTAACATTCTATTAGTATTGTACTTCTTACATTAAAATAATTCTTCACATTATGCAACTGCAGCGACGTGACTTTACCACCCTTGTTTCTACAAGGGACGTCAAAAACAGACTGCAAGAGGAAGTTCACCCATAATGATGGCGTGTCATAAGCGGTCGTAAGTACTAGGAATAGAGCTAATACGGTATTAGGGTTTATTGAGGGGAGCGTGAGAAATAGGAGTGCTGATTGTCATTCTGAAACTGCATCTGCCATTAGTTAGACGCCATCTTGACTATGCGTATGATAGATATTGGTTTGCTCGAGTCTGTGCAAAGAAGGATTAATAAGATGATTCATGGGTTGAGGAGTTTACTTTATGGTGAAAGGGTTAGGAGACTAAATCTACAGAAGTGTTTCATGTGACTTGATGGAAGTCTTTAAGTAGGGAATGCTATAATAGGAGAGACATAGGTAAGGTTCTTATTTCTAGCGAACAGCATAGGCTCACGTAGTTTAGAGGGAAGAGATTGGTAGAAATTGTTTTACAAATCGAGTGGTAGATGAATGGAATAGGCTCACTAGTCATGGGATAGAATCGTCCATCCTTCGAAGTTTTAAGAATTGATTGGATAGATTTATGGATGAGGATGGTACGGGGTGGGACTGAACTTCTGGGATGCGACCGGTAGGTGCCTCGTATGGGCGATTGATCAGCCCTTTGCACACTTTTTATTTTCTTATGGTATCTTGCGACGGTTCTCCAATTCATACCACAGCAAAGCGAGATCTCCACATAGGAGACAGTCTCGATCTCAATATGTCTCAGGCAATGGTGCTCCCAGATAGGGAAAGGACAACTTCCCGCCGCCATCTTACACCTCCACATTTCTTCTGCGCTCCCAATACCTTTTAAGATTTGTAGTATATCGAATAGTTATTAAAAGCAGTCAATCTTGACTCGCGGGTGGGTATTCACGCACGTCTAGAGGCATGTTCTCACTGCACATGGGGCTCGCTCTCACACTGTGGGAGATCTTTTGTCCTACAAGTGTTTGGTGGCGAGGCAGACTCAAGCCAAGTTCATTGCCGTCACCCAAAGGGTCGCCTCACACGAGGTAAAAGTCGCTGATAAGCACCCCCTTCTTAACACCCCACCCAATGGGGTACATCACTTTCCCCCGACTTCCTGTTTATACGAAGCTTTTTTTTTATCTCGTAAGAAAGAGAGAGAGAGAAAGAGAGAGAGAGAGAGAGAGAGAGAGAGAGAGAGAGAGAGAGAAAGAGAGAGAGAGAGAGAGAGAGAAAGAGAGAGAGAGAGAGAGGTAAATTAACTTTTACTATTATCATAATTATCTCATTTTGGTGGCCCTGTGGTCCCTAGACGCATGATTGGAATAATTCACGGCAATCATCGGTGGCATTTCATTGCCATCTGCCATTCACGCTACGCCGCAGCAACGGATGTTAACTCGTTTACAGCTCAGAGAGATCCATTGACTCTACCACAACGGCACGACAAACTCCGGTCGATTTACAGCGACAGTTTACTTTCCCTACAGTCTTGGTCTGCTTGACAGCATGATGTTTAACACCCCCTCCCCCCTCCCCGACATCCATACAGATGCGCTCTCTGCCTACCCGCTCTCTTCGTTGATAAATTCCACAGTTGATCTCATCGTCACTTATCTCCCTACAAGTCATTCGATTTTCATCTTAGTAACGCGATGGTATACAGATTATGTGCAGGATGCAATCCTAACTGTTGCTTACGCGCTTTTAACTGTGTCACTCCTTGTCTGCCTGCCCAATTTCATGTCGTTGGCCGTAGGCACTTTTAATTAATCTCTTTTCGATCGAAAGCCACTCTAAATTATACTGCTTGCCATAAAAGTTAATTGCCATATTATTGCAGTGGTTTGTCACGTACTAACTCGCTAGAATGCATCGTCTCATCCATAACTTCGTGAAAACACATTCCACAATTAGTGATAGCATATTTAGATTATTAAATATGCTGGTAATTCTTTATGGACGTGTCAAAATTATCACAGATTGTCTTCTAAAAATAAATTAAATATTCTTTGTCGAAACTCGATTCAGATCTAGATTTCTTAGCACCTTTGACCACCAAAGCATCTCTATATAAGTACGATAAAGCAGGAACTGGTTAATTCTTTTGTTCTCCTCTCTATGCACACGGATCTTATCAGTTCTAACTTAACAAAAAAAAAGTACGCAGAAAATGAGGACAACTTGAAGATACCCAAGAATCATAATAATGTACTTTGATAAGAATACAAACTCGGCTGAAAGATATAGTACAAAGAATGAAGGTTCTGGACAACAAATGGGCAAGACACTTCCTCAAAGAAGTTTCCAAAGTTCCACAGATTTCGTTTCGATCACTAAAGTCTACCAAGTTACTCCTTCGACGAAGTTCACCCCCCATCTTCTGCGAGGTCGTCCTCTCAGCCTCTATATATAAAGATTTCCAGTCTAAGATTTTTTTTCGTTCATCTTCTATCGTATCTTCCAGCAGTGTCCTGATGGCAATTTGTAGTTCAGTACATTAATTCTTTGTATTATATCATTCACTCGAGTTTGTGTTCTCATCCAACCACAACATTAAGATTCCTGGGTATCTTAAGCTGTCCTCAATTTCTGCGTACATGTTGTGCCCAGAGTTGTACTGAGTTAGAACTAGTAAGATTCTTTAGTTAAATACTCTACGTTATAAACATAGAAACGTGTCATTTATGAAGATGTAGTTAATCTTTCCTACAGGCCTACAGTCATTTATTTTCTTCTATTGATTTGCATTTCCACATTTTACAAATGCTTATGACAAAAGTAAGTTTAATATAATATAATTATGTATATGTTTTATAAATCGTCAAA
Organism: Ceratothoa steindachneri; assembly: GCA_963969495.1. Taxonomy (NCBI): domain Eukaryota; kingdom Metazoa; phylum Arthropoda; class Malacostraca; order Isopoda; family Cymothoidae; genus Ceratothoa; species Ceratothoa steindachneri. Next base: position 143,647,951 of record OZ018330.1, on the reverse strand, counting down.
TAGTTTTGAATGACTGTCGCCAGTTATATTGCCAAGTAATAATATTTTGCCTCACACGTTAGGTTAAAAAATTAATTATAGCGATAAAAATATAAAAATAGCCAATTATATTAATGCTCATATCTTTATGATAGCAATATATATATATATATATATATATATATATATATATATATATATATATATATATATATATATACAAATTCAATAAGAGAGGAAAAGGGCCCATTTGAGAAATTTGGCTACATGTTTTGAGAGAAAACCATGCCTAAATTTTCTACAATACTGCTTGAAATACCACAATAGTGTAAAAAAGTCAATAAAGTTAATTTATTTTGTTAGTAAATGTCCTATCTAGAATATTTATATTCAAACATCCCCCAAACACACCATTTTCCATTCATTAATAATATAATAAATTGTCACTGAACAAAATTCAGCGTAATGTGACATGACTAATTATGGCCACTGTAATTGCTCTATGATTTAATCGTCTCCCTAATTGCTCTATCTTCAGTTCCCCTGTGAGATTGACTTGTGATTATTCTGTCATCATTAACTCTAATTAATATGGATTCGAGTCTAATAACACCTTATCCATAACACGATAATTTAAGTAGGCGGTTTTTTTTAATAAATATTTTTCTTATTTTGCGGGATGGCCATAAAACAAGAGTTATTCAGATTACTTTTAGTTCTTTAATACGACGTTACTGAAGATTAATCTGCCTTAATTGACGAGATTTGGCATGTTCTGGGGAGTTGCGAGCCCTCACTGTCCACAACGCACAAGTCTCCTTAAAGCTACTTAGTCAATCTACAAATTGACACATTTTCACTTCTCTCAACTTAACCATTTCTTCAACGAACACCTCATAATTTTTAAGGTCAATGGTCTCTGGTTGGTTTTCGTGTATATTCGTTCGATAATAATAATTACAACCCTGAACGGTAAAAATTAGGAGTTCATTGCAATTATATTCCAAATTATACCAAAACCGATGTCACCGAGCCAATTTAGACAATAATCGAGGCAGATTTCGCAAAAAAAACCCTCCGAGATAAAAAAAACAAAATGGAAAATTAATCCTCAAATTGTGGTAGTATTAGTTGTATTAGCTCTCCAACCTGCTTTTATCCAGTCGGATCCTGACCGGATAATGAAATAGACATAAAGGTCAGTATAACAATCGTGAGGGCACCAGGGTTGGGTCCTATTTGGGGGAGAAGTGCTAGGAAGTATTGTGTTTTGACACCTAACAGCATTCAGGTAGAACATCCGCCCCCTTCCCGGGACAGAGGTACCTGTGCGTATGTCTGTTGTGCTGCGAAGACAGGAAATGAAAGAAAGCAGTGTTGTAATTGGCTATGTGTGTGATGAGAAGTGTAAGATCTACCCACCCGAATACAGGGGTGAGCACAGCGCGTCCATCAATCGGTAGCCAGATCTCTACGTACGCTATCGTTTGTATCTTCTCATGCCGGGATCGAACCCGGTACCGCGACTTTGGCAGACAAACGCGGTATCTACTCGGCTAGCAAGAGCTCTTTAAATTGTGGTAGTTTATGTCTGTGCGTGAGTATGGTAGACCGTAGGATTTATTGTGCAGAAGATAGAGCATTACAATGGACAGTCAAATTTTATACCAGGTACAAGAATACTTATATGTACTTACAACTTGTGACTTCTGGTGATAACATGGGGATGGAACTCAGTACAAAAACAAAATTAGGGTTGAGAGGAACATATGGAAGCTTAACACCACCTTGGAAGCGAGGTGGCTCCATGCTTAAAACGCCAGATATTTAAGCACCGAATCTTACAAGTTTTAATTTATGAAAGTTAAAATTGGCCACAACACAAACAAAAACATGCAGAAACTGAGATAATCGTAAACATGAAAGGAGACTGTGGAGGTTAGCCCAAGAGAGGTCAAAGGTGCAAACATTCCCAGACATAGTCTGGCCATATCACCTTAGTTGATGGCCCCCAGAACGTTTAATCAGTTCGAAATCCTGTCGGGCGACCCCCTCCCCTCCATTGTTCTCAGTTATCATCCCCCAGTGGAAAGTCGAAAACGAGAACTATCACTCCCCCCCATCCTAGCCACTGTGAGACGTCCGTGACTTGGAGTTGTTTACCCGGCTATATCCCAAGTCTCCTATGGGACGCCAGGTGTCCTACGCCTCTCTCCCTAACCCCGTCCCCCGCAGAAACCCGCCGTATTTATGCAAGCGACTCCATTTATTGTGAGCGAGAGTTTGTTCCGAAGTCCGTCCATCAGATCGTTCTCCGTTGGGCCGCCCTGTCGCTGCCTGTGATCCCTTGAGCGGATCTTAGCTTCGTAATCTCACTGGTCAGAGATGGATTACTCTCCTTCGTTATTCCCAATTCGGAGAGCTAACCGGGATCAACTCTCCGCTCCTTCCCTCCACTCTACAAGGTACGTGTACCTTAACCTCCACCATGAGACAAGAGCAAGGAAGTCCGAGAAGTCCTTCCGTGCAGATTCCCATCTGGTCGCCGTGCCGACACCAGTCCCTAGAGAGGACACGCCCCCTCCCCCTTCGTGATTCCCATTTAGAGAACAACTTAGAGCCTGCTCTACGCTCATCTTCCGCTCTACGAAATCCCCCTCGAGGCTTCGACCGGTAACGCCATCGAATTCGCCGCCGCAGATGTAAAACGGAGGTCCCAATTCCGTGATTTTTCCTTTATTTAATTCACTCCCCGAAAATCCCACAATTCCCCGCATTTAATAACGGTCATTCAAGTGATTGTTACAATTCCCGGGCTATTCCGATTTATTCCTTGCCCGCCTGTATTAACTGCTGGTCACTTATTCATTATTATATTAGTTTCCTTAGTTTTCGTGACCAATAATAATTATATTATTTACTTGTATATTAAAGGTTATTTTTGTAAGAGGTTTTTTTATTTCAACAACTCCTGAGTTGAAACGGCAATCTCGATTTCCCCCTTTTATTGGCCAACCTTGGATTAACGCACTCGAATATAAATTAGGCACAAGCCCTTAGCCGGCCTTGTTGAACACCCGTGGGCCCGACTCTGTATAGGGCGTGACACCACCGTGTCGTTCCTCGACAGATACATATTTGGACTGACCCGCAGGGACCGTAAAAGAAAAATATACGGAGGTGACGGTGACGGATAGGGTAATCCCCCCCCCCCCAAAAAAAAAACTGACATGAGTTTGACACATCAGAAAAGAGACAAAATAAATTCTAAATGGAGAATATAATACATAAGGATACTCGAAAGACCTCTTAGAAGGTCGGGATCGCCTAAAGAATCTGACCCTCAAAAGTTTCTACTGAAGAATCTGACCCCCAAATTGCTTCTCCTTAAGAATCTTTTCCCCTCCCTTTCTAAAGTAAAGTTTAAGGATATATTTATAAAAGTGGTTTAAAAAAAACAATTGATATAAAAAGGTGAAAAGATAAAGTTAAAAGAAAGTTAATTTAAAGTGTATTGGACACTAATATGCGCACACAAAGTTTCAAAATATTCGATACATCGCTCATGCCACATGAATTAGTGCAGGTAGATTGCCAAAAACTCTCTTTTACAACCTTTCATTGACTTTTTTGCTCTTCTGCTTGTTTCAGTCAGATTCTACCGTTTACGTATGAACTCCAGTTCGGGGGTCTACAAAATGTATAGAATGATTTACTGTAGGATGTGTAAATCCTAACCATTGTATGTTTCCGTATGCTTTCCATTCATCGGAATGAATAATTGAACCAGGAAGTACTCGTTTTTCAATGATGGGTAAAAGAGTGGCATAGCTCCTCTCAGGTACGATTTCCATGTTTAATCACCAATACCAAACACCCAAACTTGACTTCGAGGCCCTCTTCCTGTCTGATGCTTCAATTTGCCCGCAAAGCAAGAATCATCAATCTCTACTATGCGTCTTGATTCTCCTGATTCTCTCAGTTTAATCGGACTATCTACGAAATAATTGGCCCATATTTTCCTTTTAGATTAGAAATATCATCTTCTCCCAAGAAAGCCTCTTCGGATAAATTTATTTAAATTATTGATATAAGTATCTACTAAAAATTACCCTTAAGCTATACAGATTAAACAGTAGAAGAGAGTAACATTAAACAGATGACCCGTAAGCCTTACAGATTAAATTTAGTTACTCTTCACTTTTGGGGATAAAAAAAAATAAGATGAGACAGAGATTGTGTCTCTTGAAGAATCTTCTCCCCAAAATGTCTCTTCTGAAGAATCTGACCCCCAGATTGCCTCTCCTGAAGAATCTGACCACGAGATTGCCTCTCCTGAAGCGTCCCCCCCTTCCCTCGGCGCTTTGGGGGTCAGATTCTTCAGGTGATCCGAAGGTCGTAAGATGAAAGTTACTCAATGATAGGAGCAACATGGCAAACTCGAACACTGAACATAATCAGTGGAAATTTTTTGTCTTTGTCCGACAATGTATAAGAGAGGCTGCTTATGATGGCGATGATCACTCCTGGACAGGTTATTAAAAACAAACCCGCCTTTGAAAGTAATTAAGACAATCCACTGCGAGAACTGTGAGTCAGATGGGCGTGATTCTGAGTAAACCGAGTCAAACATTTGATGCCTGTTCAATCCCGAATTCTCACCGCTCGCCGGCGCATGGCAGCCAATGACAAAACCGAAAGGTTGGTGGAATAATGGGCGCAGCCAGCGGAACCATACTCCCTTCCGTTCCTTCAACATCTGGGTTTATGAGGGCATGTGAGAGTGGGTATGATGGTTGAATAATGGAAAACAGAAGGTAAAGGCATCTGCTTAAGCAAGAAGTCGAAGACAAGAAAAATTAAAAATGAAAAAAAAGAAGCATTTAATAAAGGATAAAGAAATTTGAATTGTTGAAAATGTAAAGGCAAATGTCGATAACAAACGAGACCCTCGAAAATCCTCGAGGGAAACAGTAGCTATCACTTGACCGTTTCAAGGCGGTTCTATATAGTACCTCTGAGTGCTTAAGACGCCAAAACGCGCCCCTCCGGTCCCAACATTCAAGGTTAATGAAATTTCCTTTTTATATTCCTTTTCATATTTATTCTCCATTTATTCTTTCGTTTTTCTTATTCTTTTTACCAGGTCCGCCAAGACCCAATTACCTTAGATAGAGGGCGTTAAATACCAACCCGCGAAGGGGTATTGAAAATCTTTAATAAACAAGTCCTTACAAACAAACACAGAACTTCTGCACAACAGAACTTTGACCTCTCGAGTTCCGTTAGAACTCTACTCCCCCTCTGGTTGCCCCCCTGCACCCACTAGACAGTCCACGAGCTACTCACCAGACGATGTCCTTAACGGGTATCCCTTCAAGGGCGACCACCAGAACGGCCTCCTCCCCGAGGATGACAGTGACCTCCTCCATCCGGGGTTTGACGCTGCCTGTAAAGGGATGGAAAAGGTCGTCAAAAATTACCACGGGATTCTGAAGGGAGTACAGATCGGGAGAGTTGAGCACCCTCCAGGCTGTCGCCCAAAGAAATTTACTTTGTGTATCTTTCACACATTTTCCTCATCTCTTACGATACACAACGCCCCGAGTAGTCTCCTATCAGGATAAATCGGATTTTATATCACACACAACTTCGCTTCTCCTGATTTCACAACTTTTATGAGCCTCTCTTCAGAAACTCACTTGTAGAGATGCCGTCGTTGTTTTTTTACTTTTTTTAATAAGACAATTTAGGGCGCCTATTCACAAGGTTCAATCGGTCTATTTTCCCTAATACTACTGGTGTGTGTGTGTGTGAAAGAGAGAATAAAAGGTCTCTTCAAACTACACACCGACACCGTAAAGATATCCTAAATAAAATCTTTGCACCCGCACATACGAACATTGAATTCTTTCCCGATCCACCGCTTACATATTCACCCATGCACACACACAGGCACACTCACACCAACACACACGAGCCTATTTATTCCGCCGAAACCTTTGCCAAAACCTCGAATGACTCACACCCATCAATTACACAATTAATTATAGCCACGTGATTTCGAGCGAAAGGCAGCGGGTAGTCATGGATGGTGCCAGAAGGACGATGGATAACAGGCACTCTTTAGCGGGGGCATGAATCCAGATCAGTTATAAGGGTGTAGGGGGTAAAGAGTGGAAGAAGGAGAAAAGAGAAGAATGAAAAAAAGGTGGCGATGATGGTTTTCCCACTTCACCCGAACTTCGCTGTATAAAAGATTTACAAAGGAGATATGAACACAAAGGGGGTACATAAAGTCCCTACCTGTGTTCGAAGTAGGAACATGCCCCCGAAATTGAATACAAGCATGAATATCCACTAAGGCCCCCTCAGCAGGGGAAATACCCCCGAAATTGAATACAAGCATGAATACTCACTAAGGCCCCCTCAGAAGTGGCAATACCCCCCAAATTGAATACAAGCATGAATATCCTCTAAGGCTCCCTCAGCAGGGGCAATAACCCCGATCTCTCTAAAAATCATTGGTTGGGCCTAACCAACAACGGGATCGACGGTTTGTTAGGAGGCTCATTTGGACAATGAAATTTAGGGTCACCGAAATTATTTAATTGATTATATATTTGTTTGGGGATATATATATATATATATATATATATATATATATATATATATATATATATATATATATATATATATTAGAAAGTTTTGGTCTTGTTTTAAAGTAATTAAATGATGCTCCACATCATTAATATTACCGAAGCTTATCTCAGAGTGAATTTTTCAAGCTTCTGAAAAGGTGGGAAGTTTGAAAGTGCTTAGAGCGAATTTTGACACGAACGAACACATTAGAACTTGTATAATGCAGTCCAAAACTAGAGAACAAAATAATAAGATGTAAATTTTCTTCAAAATAGTCGTTCAATTTCCATTAAAATTGCACAGAATGTTCTTTAAATTTGCCTCTGATAATGTCTAAATTTCATTTCATAGAACAGCGGATAAAAAAAAGTAATGACGAAGTAGTGTGTCCAAACCTAGAGAACGATAAGTGTAAATGCAGCCATAACAAGAAACAACAATTTCAGCATAGAAAATTGAACAAAATATTAATAAGTAGGCAGAACCTTGTTCTGAATGACCTTATCATATCTTTGGGCGCCGGAGTTCACCAATTTGTCGCATTGTTCAGGCGTGATTTTATCCCATTCTTCTTGCAATCATCACCAGATATCTTCAGCATTCGTTGGCTCTAAAGCCATACTCTTCTCTCCGTGTCTCTTGCATAAGTTTTTATCGGATTTTAATAAAGGCTCTGTTTAGGCCCATTAATCACGTTAATATTTTCAGCATTCAAGAACTGCTAAACCATCTTTGTTGTGTACCACGGAGCATTGTCCTGCATGAAAAGACAGGGGATCACATATTCCTGAAGCAAATGCTTCTCTACCGCAGCGTTTATTTTGCCGCGTACAATGACGAGTGGACAGAGCGTGGGTTTCTACACTATACCACTTTGAACAGATGGAATATATTATGATTATTGGTTCGGTTGGGATAAAGCAATAAATGACGCTGACCACTGGTTCCAGGCTCCTATGGAAGGCTAACTACACCAATTGTGATATCTTCCATATGACCAATGGGGCAATTTTTATACTTCATTACCATTTGTTATTGTTTGTATGATATAATAAAATGTAGCGAAATAGTACATTAAAAAGCTTCTATTTTGATATTTTATTGAGCAAGAGAAGAAATTAAAATCATTCGCTTATTAATAAATTTAAAATTAGACGCTTTTAGTTGCTATTATAGTATTCGATCTACGATTAATTTTCTATTAATTATAGTAGGCGATCTGTCAGCATTTCTTTTAATATAGTTTGCGATTTACCCTCAACTTTCTATTATAGTTTGCGATTTACCCTCAATTTCTATTTTAGTATGCGATCTACCCTCAATTTTCCATTATGCGGTTAAAAATGTAATTAACCCCATTTCTTTTACCATCATTACATTTTTTTACAAAACAAGGAAAAATCTAATTAATTTCTGTCGACACTTTTAATATCATTTAAAATGAAACAAAGAGGAAAAGTACCTCCAATGCATCGATGGTTTCCCATGGTTCAAATCACTTACAAGTGCCTTTGATTGGATAAATGAGGTTTCTGCCACTAGATGGCGCCACGCAGCGCCAAATCCGATGGCAGATTTGAAATCTTCAGGGTGAATAACCATATGTCCCATGGTCATATGGGTCATTTCATGGCTCTAAATGGATACAATTGAACTTTACTCCTTTTGAAAAGAAAGCGACGCCTTAACCTGGCGCAGGTAAAAATGGTCAAAATGTGACTAATAAGTGAGCCAGAACTCCTCTTTTTTTTCTTTCAAAATATCAATTTTGGCATCTAACTATGAATACTCAATTGCTTGGGTATGTACTCCTAAAGGTGATTAGTTTTGTTAATGGTTTACCTTTCCATGCTGATACGTTTGACCACCTATGCATGGGCATCAAAGCATCAGTCAGAATTCACCTTTGCGGTTACGCTTTCGTTTTCTTCCATTGCATTTATGGCAAATGTCTACTTCTTGTACTTCATCAAATAGTAATATGATGCTGTCACACACAAAAAAACTTCATTGTTTTCGCTAGATATAAAATGCGATAAAATTCTTTTGGCAGCATTTGCGGTGTTCCACTTAGCAGTATCTTAAGGTGAAAAAACACAGTGCAATTTTAGCACTTGATTTCTTTTGTTTAGTTCGTTTGTTCGCCCAGTTAGCAAGTAATCATTTTTTCTTAGTCATTCTCGATGTTAAAATTTTAGAGCGTATTTTGATTAAAGGTAGATCGAGAATATTCATACTACAGTCATGTTTAGAGACTAGTCTAATTTTTTTATATAAGGTGAGGCAATGGCTTCGCCACTCCCCCCTACGAGTTTGCGTTTCGCTACTAAGATTAAAATTTAAAATCTAAAAAAAGTGGCTATGGTTAAATTTTTATACATTTTCTGAACTTCGCCAATTATAATAATTTTAAAAAGGAAATCTAAACTAAATTTCCTCCCCTTTCAAGAAGAAGAAGATATGTAAAAATAATTTTTCTGAACTTCACCATTTGTAATTCTTTGGGTTTTAAAAAATTCACAAAATTTCGATAATTATATTTATTTTTGAACTTCACCATTTTTTTTTTATTATAAAAGAATTATTAAAAATAACTTTGATAAGAAAACATAAGTCATTTGTCCACTAAGCAAAAAAAAAATTAGTAATTTTTCACCCATCTTCAAAAATCCCGTTATACAATTATAGAGTTAGTGAGGATGATGATGATGATGATGATTAAAAGAAATAATCAAACGTTGCATTTTGTTTTAGTACGTTTGTATCACATAATGTGAAGGTGAAATATCCTTGAATTTAGAGCTCCTTTCCATTTTATTAGTAAATACAGTCAATATTTACAATTATGTTTCTTGTTCTTCAGAGCTGTTTCAATTGGTTTTGGAACAAATCTATGATGATATCTTGACTGATATTGTCTATTTTTTTTTCCCAATAAGCACCAGCAACTTCATATAATTGGATGTCATATGTTTATTAACCACCATTTTGATTATCACACGCAAAATCTTGATTGGTTTTGAATCAGCGAATTCCCACCCAAGAAATTTCTTATTCGTTTTACTTTATGACAATGTGCGTCATCATGCTAAAAAATGCTGTTATCATCCGAAAATGGGTCCTAAACTATTGGAAAAAGGCTCTGATGAAGCACGTTTTGGTACCATTTTGAGTTCATGGCAGTGTTCTTTGCCAAAATTGTTAGTGCTCCAGTTTCCTTAGACGAGAAGCACCACCAGACATAGAGAGCGCTCGGATGCTTCATCGTGGGCACGACAGAGGACTCGTTAAAGCACTGTTTTTTTCTCCTCCTAACGAGGGATCCTCCAGAAGCTCGGAAAAAGCTTTATATAGTCCCTTCTTTATAACTGGAGCCTATCCGTAAGGTTCTTGGTAAGATGAGGCTTCTTCACAGCCCTTCTCGAAGTGAGACCTCTGCACGAAGACTCCATTATTTTTTTTATTTATTTATTTGTTTAATCGTATATTATATTAGAATGAGTATTTGGATAGCAAAGCTTTTGCGTTTAAACAAGCATATCCCTCCGCCTTTCAGTAATTTCTGAGCCAAGCTTCCTCCGTCCCGTGCCGACAGTCCATTAAACCCTTTTCTTTCGGACAACGTACGAGCAAAATATCGTCGTTCTAGAGATTAAACCTCCAAGGAGAATCCATCGGTTTAAGTGGCAAAGACCTTGCCACTTATATACAGGAAGAAAAGAGAAATGAGAGAGCTTATAAAAGAGAACGAGAAGATCTAGAGAGCTGAACGTGAACAAAAAGAGATTGGAGAGAGCGAAGAGCGCGAGAGAATTCGCCAATATGAATTAGAATTAAATCGTAATCGGCGGATTGAAGAGCCTCTCAATCCGCCTCCGTCAAATTCCTCACGTTCAAAGAAGGAGAGGACTTCGGATCTTCTCTCACTCACTTTGAGTAAATTTTTGAAGCTAATCATTGGGACATCGAGACGGGCAGTGTCGCTAAGCTTTTTCCCCCTCCTTAGCTCGCAGCAGCTCTGAGACCTATGTGTATCCCTTCCCTCGGAAGCTACGGTGGATTATTTCACCCTCAAATCTGAACTTTTCGCGGCGTATAATATGACGCCTGACTTCTACCGCGCCAAATTTTGCCACGCCCACATCCAACCAAATATGACCTTCCTTCATTTTAGATATACCCTTTCCCTTAATTTCAATTTTTGGTTAGACGCATCGAAAGTCCCCCACGATTATGAGTCCCTGGTAGATTTTGTTCTTAGGGATCAGTTGCTGGCGTCGCTAACACCAGAGATCCGCTCCTTTGTGAAGGATCGTCGGTGTAACTCTTTCAAAGAGTGCATAGAAGAAGCAGATATCTATGCGGTGAGTCACAACTTATACCCAAAGGAAAATAAAAAAGGCTCCCCATTCATCCCCCAAGAATAAAATTAATAACTCGTGGTTCCCTCCTAAGAACTCCCCCAAATTCGCCAAGGTTACGGGCTCCTTCGGCCCAGAAGTTTCCCTCCATCGGAACCCCGTGATGTCTAGCCCCTCATATATAATCCCCTGTCGTCAACTTTTCCCCGTAAGCCAATCGTATGTTTTGAGTGCGGTGTCGAAGGTCACATGCGGCCAAATTGCCTCTAAAATTCCCAACTCCGTGGTAATCCCATTCACCAAGTCCACCAGGTGAGTGCCGCTCCTGCTTCCCCTCCATCGCGACCAGAAACCCCAGCTCGAATCTCGTCTCCCATCGCACCAGGGCACCAGGGCACCATGTTAATTTCTTCTTCAACAAGAGTTCTCCCGGAAGTTTGAAATTTGAAAACGGAAGCGTTAATGGGTGCAAAGTCTCCACCCTCGTCGGCGATACCGGGTGTAACTGTATTGTGTTATCGAATGAACTCCTTCCCCCAGTGGCCCATGACCACAAAAAGTTTGCGGTAGTGCATGACTACCTGGGACGCGCAAACTGCTGCTGCCCATTGTGAACTGTTACCTGGAGTGTCAGTACTTTTCTGGATGGGCTGATGTCGTGTCAGACCCTAATGCTCCGTTTTGGTAGGACAGTGCTCCCAAGTCTCATCTAACCGTGTGGTTAAGCCCGTTATCACGAAAGCCGAAGCAGAGAAGGAACCCCACACGCTCGCTGCCCTTGAAATTCCCTTAGATTCAGATTTCAGTGGCGTTATGAGCGAAGAATTCGCTCAAAGACAAAAAAGAGTGCCCAAATCTTCTTCCCTTGTGGGAAGAATCTCGGAGTCTCGAGCAGAATTCGGTCCGCGGTAACAAGACAGACTATTATATCGTGAAAGAAGGCTTGCTATATGGCGTTTGCCCGGATGGCGTTAACCCCCGAGACTCACGCCCTCTGTGTTCACCGTTTGCATGTTCCCCTGGTCCTAAAAATTGCCTACGATAGTGTGTTTTCTGGCCAATTCAGCCAAAATAAGACTGGTTAGAGGATTTTCCGGTTTTTCTACTGGCCTGGTGCTGCAGTTGGCATTTCTAAATACTGACAATCCTGTGACATCTGTCAGAAAACCACGGTAAAAGGGCGTGCTAAAACGGCCCTCCTTAAGAAGGGACCAATCATCTTGGAACCCTTTTCCCGAGTAGTCATACACATTGTCGGCCCCATTCGTCCCCCTTCCAGCGAAGGGCATAGTTATGTCCTTACCCTCGTGGACTGTGCTACGCGTTTCCCCGAAGCTGTACCTTTAAAGAGAATCGACAGTGTTACGTGTGCCGAAGCCTTAATTTCCATCTTCTCTAGGGTAGACATACCAAAGGAAGAATTATCCGACCGAGGTCAGCGTATTACTTCTGAATTGATGGAATATATCGGAAAACTGTTGATGGTAAAACCGCACTTCACCATACCCTATCACTCCTGCGTAAATGGAGTTTGCGAGAAATTTAATGCGACTTAAAGTCAATATTAACGAAGCTGTGTGCTGAACAGCCCCGTGAGTGGAATCGCTTCGTGCCCGTGGCACTATTTGCATTTAGGGAGATTCCATATCCTACGCTTGGATTTGCTCCTTTCGAATTAATCTACGGACATACATGCAAAATTCCATTAGCATCCTCAAGGAGTTATTCTCTAACGCCAAATTAGAAAGGGAAATTCGATCTTCCTACGCGTATGTTTTGGATCTTCGACGAAGATTAGAAAAGTGTACCGAGATTGCATACCAAAATGCTGACGTTAACTTAGAAAAATATGAGGTTCTATTGCTACTTCCTACGGAGAGCAACAAACTTCTGAGCCAAAGAAAAGGTCCCTTCCCAATTCTCAAAGCGCGAGGACCTGTGGATTATTTAATTAATACCCCCTCAGGAGAGAAGCTGTTTAACGTCAACATGTTAAAAAGATATCACCGCCGCGCAGGTATCAACAACATTGTTACCACCGACGGAAAGACAGATTTAAAGGCCGACTACACGACGGATGCCCTGAACCTTGTACAGGCCGTGTGCGTCGAACGGGATAGGGATTACTCACTACCTACCATGCCCGGCTTCCTCCATTTATCCCCCCGCTAGTTTGGATATCAATAAGTAGCTAACTCCCGACCAAACTAGCCAGTTGGTGCTTATTTTAAGCAAGTTTGAGGACGTCATTTATGAGACCCCTGGGTGTGAACTACTCAAAAAGAAGTCCCCAGACCGCATCATATGCAATTCGAGGGCTACTGATAATTTTCATTAACTAAAGGGTAAATTGGCATTTGCCCCAATCCTAAGGTTGCCTGACCCCAGTAAGCTCTTTGAGATCCGAACAGATGCGAGTAACGAGGAGATCGGTTGTATCCTTCTTCAGTACGAAGACGACGGTGAGAGTCACCCTGTGGCCTACGCGAGTCTAAAATTGCTCCAACGTGAGAGGAATTATGCAGTGATAGAAAAGGAAGCTTTTGCTATTATTTGGAGTGTGCAGAAGTTTAAGATATACTTGGTAGGCCAAGAATTTGTCATAAAAACCGATCACTGCCCGCTGGCATACCTCCGTAATATTAAACATCATAATGGCCGATTAATGAGATGGATCTTATTTTTGCAGGAATTCCAATATAGGATAATGTATATAAAAGGGTCGGAAAATTTTATCGCCAATACCCTTAGCCGTAATCCATTAAGTGACGACCCCAGCTAAATTTTAATTGAAATTGCTCAATAGCTATTTGTCTATCTTGTAATTATTATAACCGCGAGCTAGAGATTAGCTTATATTCAATTATTTCTGTTTATGTATTTATTTTTCTCGATGTGTACGTCTAGGACGCACATCGCCCTTGTATATATAAAATTAGTATTTAGAAGGCTGGTCCAGCACCCCTATATGTGTATAGGTACCACCGTAATCCTTTTGTCAGTTATGTAAAATGTATCATTAAATATCCATTTCATTCTTCTTATTTTTTTTTTGCTTTGTATAGCTTTGTGTATAAATATTATTTTCATTTTTCTTTAATTATGTCTCCCTTAATGCTCTTATTGTCGGCAATAATTAATTTCCTCTTACGCTCATATGTACACGGGGTCGAGTAGAATTAGCTTTTACACTTACTCGGCGTCAGGTCAGGAATTTCCTTTTCGTTTTGCTTACCCCGTTGACCACTCGCCTGAAAGACTCCACCTTCCCAAGTCATTCGTCTTAGGAGATGTCACCTTTCTCCCCCAACTCCAAAAGTGCCATCTTTTGGGATGGGAGGGATGTAGCAGAATAAGGTCGAAGGGCGACCACGTGCCCTTCTGTACCCACGTGGCCCTGAGACCATCGCATGGAATTTTGAAAGCATGGATGAACCAGGGTAAGGGTGCAGCCAACGCCGTTATCAGCCCCAGCTGTATTTGCTTAGGGACCGATTTCATCGTCTTCCATGGCCACCTTTCAGCCAACATTCTTGTCTTCCGTCATAAGATCGAAGTCCGTTGAACATTTCACGCCAACGTTAACACAATCTCAAGGAAGGAGTGGCCAACTTTTCCCCAAAATAGCACGTATGTTTGGAGGCAGCCGTCAAAGCCACCAAAAACCACATCACCAGTCGTCTATATAATCCTTCGCCTAAGTTTAGTAAGGAACACTAATAGACTTCCCACCTACTACAGCGAACGAGCTGAAGGACTCTCACTTCCCCAGCCTCCATCGGTGATTTCGATTCGAGGACGAAGGCTAAATCGACATCCGTGAACTCTGCCATAGTCAATCGGCGAGTATATGACGAGGATTCCCATCTCCGAAGGCCACCTACGAGTGATCCATCATCTGAAGCGAAAGATAACCCGACTTCTCACTTCGCTGTAGTCATAGTATCCCAACTGGCCCCTTGTCTACAACGAGCACATAAGCAATTGTAACCGTTGCGGCCTGCAGATTGATCTAGAATCTGGCTTACCCAATCTATCCATTCTTTGTGCGTGCGCCCTGGTTTAAACCCCCCACCTTAAATCATCGACCTAAATCCGACCTCCTTAATCCCCTAATTAACCCACCTGTATCTCGCGTAGACATTTATCCGTCTGTGCGACCATTCCCTTTAAACCTAATATTTGTGTATATTTAAATATTATTTTGTTGCTAGTAAAGATATATTTTCGTCATTGTCTTTCTTTTGCACTCCCAACGCGTACCAGCTACCTGATAATCTTTAGACAACTTGCACTCTGAAATATTTGTTTCAAAAAGGACCCCGCAAAGTTAATAATAAACAATCCCCACTGGACTCAGCAATTTCCCCATTCACTAACGGTCTTCAAGCAACTTCGGCCCAAAGCCCCAAAAGTACCTACATATATATATATATATATATATATATATATATATATATATATATATATATATAGAGAGAGAGAGAGAGAGAGAGAGATAGAGGGAGAGGGAGAGAGAGAAAGAGAGAGAGAGAGAAAGAGAGAGTCGGGCCATTTCACGACACAGACGGTGCAGTCTGTGATAAATGGTTATTGCATTGATGATTTCCCATGATACAAATCACTTATAAGCGCCTCTGAATGGCTAAATGAGGCTTTTGCCTCTAGATGGCGCCACCCAGCGCCAAATCCGATGGCAAATTCGAAATCTCCAGGGTGAATAACCATATCTCTCATGGTCATATGGGTCATTTCATGGCTCTAAATGGGTGCAATTGAACTTTACAACTTTTGAAAATTGAACTTTACTCCTCTTGAAAAAAAAAACAACAAGCTACGCCTAGACCTGGCGCTTCGCCGCAGGTAAAAACGGTCTTCTGACCGGATATGGTGCATAATCTCAGGTACTCACTTATATATTAAGAACTATTTTAACCGAAAAAAACACACGCAGTGTTCGAAACAACACTCCAGCTTCAAACAAGTAGAAGGTAGTATGTAAACCAACTTCCCCTTCGGAATTGGAGCCATGTGTGTATGTCGATGGTTTAGTGAGTGAGTAATCTCAGTCCCACTTTCTGGACATATATTTTATTACTGCACCGAGGCGAAGCGAAGGTGAAGCGTATCCAATACACCTACCTTAGCCACTTCTGGTGAATAAGAATAACCCCGCTTCGTACCCTTTTGATCAAAACTAAGATGATGATTCCCTGAGTGTGTTCTCTACTCAGTAAAAGCCAACCATGGGTGGGTCGGTGGAATATTGAGATTTAAGCTGAATGGATTGCTTAATAATTGCCAAGGGATCGTCCAAAATAGTTAAACACACAGATACAAAAATAATCTTTAATGTATATAGGTATAAATAGAATTAATCTTTGCACTGAATAAATAAGCCTACAAAATGTCGTGGGGATTACTTGCAGATTACTCACTGGGATGTTTGCGTCTTAATGACACCAGACAGAACGAAGAGAATATTATTATTCAGTTAAACACTGAATTAAGTAAGCACTTCTAATATTCGAAGGTATGAGCTCGGGATGAGAATTCTAGTTCACAAGTAACTGAAGTTAATGGAGGGGATAATTCAATTAACGATACCTTGAGTTCGTAAGTATTTTTGAATGACGCGCGATGAAGATCTTCTTCTGGTGACGATGAACGCATCTAGTCCGGCCGTCCGAGGTTACCGAATGAGAGGGTAATCCTATACCGGTGATATATTGATCCTATGCCGGATCACGAAGGTGAGCAAAGCGCTGACTCAATCGTTTTTCCTCGAAGTACCTGTCTGATTATTCGGCTCCTGGAGTGGGTAGCCAAAACTGATTACCTAGCTACGTCTAGGGCAATCCGCAGAGGGAGGTCCTGTGTAACCTCAGACTCTGAAAGGGGATGGGGGCTGCGATAAGTTTGGCACCTACAAGTACCGTGACCGTAACACCTAATTCCCTGAGAAGTTCCTTCCTTGCAGCGGGCGAACGGTTTCTTATGTGGATTGAGTTTCACACAAACTCGACGTAGGTCCAAGGGATTCTGCCTGATTCCAGGGAGAAGTCTTCCTTTTATTTCTCTCACGAGCAGAATCGAGAGAGAGAATCGAATTCTCGTAAAATCTGTATCGTCGTGCGAAAGACCTTTTTTCATCTTTGGGCTGACGGTATGTCATTCACGGCTTCGAGCCATCTCGGATTTTACGGCCATGCGAAAAGGGCGACCTAGAATTCGAGGCGAGAGGTACGTTTAGGGATACGAGAAGGCGCGCAGCTTTGTGTCGGAGTGTTTCTGCGTGCACTTATGTACGCAGTATTTAGACTTATACATCGTACAACGACTAAAATCTACTGTGACACGATGCATGCTCCAAGAAATAGAAACGCAATCCTCTCAGTATTGCAGTAGTTTGGTTAACAGACGCGTGGCAACAAATGCTCAAAGTTTATATTATCCAGGGTGGCATTTAGGACAAAACCATTTCACCACCGGATCAAAAGTTACATCAAACCTTCGAAAGAGTTTTAAAAAGCCGAACCCGAACTGATTAGGGCACGATTGGTGCCAAACGTCAAAATAAGCACCGTTGACGAAATAAGTACTGTTGGCTACTCGGAAAGTTCCGAAGTATCGCAAATAAGCACCACATGAATTGTGCACCAAATAAAACGAGTGACTTGTCCCCGGCGTCGACAAAAAGGTTATCTGTATGGCACGTGCAGAAGGCGTCAATCCACAACTGGAGAACAGATGGTGGATCGAATCTACCATTCATAATAGACGCTCGAGTGCAGAAGAGTATATTTCTCCCTGATAGTCAAGTTTTGAAAGGACAAACTAGGGGTAAAATTTGAGTAGTGTAGCTCTATGAGAACCCTCAGTTCTGAGCGTCACAGTGAGGAGAATTTCCAAGATGCGGGTACAAGAAATATTTAAAAACAGAATGTCAGCTTCCCATATGAATAGTCAGTCAAATACAAGCCAAATAAGTCGGTGAGAGTTCAGTATGTCTTAGCGGGTACCATTTAAAAACAGGTCCGGGTCAAAGGGATACCCACGACAGCGGAAAACTGCACCATTTTAACCTTGATCTTAGCTAAAGAAAACCAAGTCCATGCATTTCGGCTTAATGTGAGACTTGGTTTAGAGCCTCTTGGAGCCATCGCTTAAAGGTAAGGATCTGATTGTTCCAAAAGAGATCGAAAAGTCTTCAACAAAGAGCATGGTGAGAACATCCACTAGGATCACAAAGGTAATAACATTTATGCTCATGGCAAGAGAAATGACGATGAGGACACCTCCGTGTGGGACACCATCCTCTTACACTACCGGCTTGGAGACCACCTCTCTCTCACATACATACGTACTCGGGGTCAATGATTTCGTAAGAACTCAGACAGACAAAAAAAATAGGAAGGCGTCTCATCGCCCCCATATAGTGGAGGATCTCCATGATGCCTTATCGTAACATGGTATCATATGGATTCTCCAAATCAAAAGAACACCGTGGTAAAATGCTACCTACAAAGGAAACTCACAATAGCACTCTTCATCCAGAACAGAGTATCTAAGTAAAACTTAGGAAAGCTACCTTGTGTTTAGAACAGATATCCCTAGCTGTCCAGAAAATAAGCTAACTTGGCGTTTACCAATTTCGTCATCAACATGGACACGCAAGAGTTTAGAGGACTTGGGAGCAAAACTGCCCGGGCTTGAATGATCTCTCTTTGTCTTGGGAAAAGCAAGCACAGCAAATATGCGCCAGGAATCTAGAAAGATACTCTCTAAACAGATCTTGTTAAACAAGGCTAATAGGAAGGCGAAGCCTCACTCACCTTGGTGTTAAAGTAGAGACAAATGGATATTGCCAGGACGAGGGATGGTATCCGCGCAAGAAGTGAGAGCGGAACGCACCTCGTTCAACACAAACAGACCATTGAATGGTTACCTTGCCATCTTTCAGCGACAGTGCGACTTGCTTAGAATGTGGCTGGAGAACATCTCGAGTCAAAAATAAGGATAAAGCGGGAGCGAAAAATTCAAACAAGGACACAGGCTCCGAGATGGCGGTACTATATTCTTGGAGAAAAGGAGATAACTTGAATCCTTTTGACACTCCTCCACGCATCTTCAATGGCTCTTCCCATTGAGTGAAAATACATATGCCTGCCATGAAAACCGTCGAGTAATCTTCAAAAACAAATAATATCTAGCCTTAAGCCTATGAATTCGCACGAGTGGCGCCTATAGCGCAAAAATACTTATTGCTTCTCGCACTCGGCCAACCACCATGAAAGGTTTCGTCGGGCAAAAATGCCAGACGCTTAAAGAATGGAAGCCGAGTTCGCGTTAATGAAAGTACCATAAAGAACTAAACGGCATCATCTACCGAATTAAACTTCGGTTGAAATAGAAAGCTGTCATTTTTTAGAATGTGGAATATTTTGTTCGATCCAGGAACAACCAAGGTAGCCTTTGGAGCGGAACGACCAAGCAAAACAGATTTAAATGGGAAAGTGATTTTTTTATGAAGGTGGTCCTCTACCCTTACTCCAAAGTTCCCTTGTGCAACAAGATCGCCTGAAGGGAGGTATTGAAATAAAAATAATAACGAAACATCACATCGGAGGTAACCTGCGCACTTGCTAGCTAGTCTGGACTCCAATGCATGGTGGGAGGGTCACGAAAATTGCATCTCGGGCAGAAAGGAGAAGGAAATGCACCCAACATGGTTTTATGAAGGCAGGCACCTAAATTGGAGCCGGAGAATACAAGGCATTCCATAGTAAACTGCCTTCTAGATCTGCTTGGAAAAAGCCGGGGAGGCGAAGATCTTTACGAGAGGGAGACACTCATGCATGACCGTAGGCAATGTGTTCTTTCTTTCGAGGCTTTATTTGATGAGATTTGATTCCATATACGACTCTTTCATATTTTCTTCATTGAGTCATTTGGCTGGGGACACATTTAGAGGGCGTGGGTTGATCATTCATTTTATCCAATCCAGTTTCGAGCTGACACTACCTGATTGCTAACTACTTTACTGGTAGTATTCTTAGAATTACCCTAGCGTGGCTCCACCGCCACCTTCCTGAGCTTTGTGTCTTCCGAGTGGAGCGAATCAGTGAAGGTTTGTGGCCGCTTCGTCGGCATGTTCTTTGCGACGAGATTTTGTTAGAGAAGAGGTAATCCCGATATTGGCCTGAGAATGGTTTGAGCCCTTTTTGCTGCCACTATACATTGGATGGAGGCGGGGGAAGTAAAACCAGCATAAGAGTAACCAATGAGTGCGGAGGCTGCAGCGTTTGAAGGGCGAAAAAAGCTTTTTCAATTGAGAGAAATATGAGGTGCCTGGTCACGCAAATTTAACCTTTGCTACAAAATACAGTTCACAGCCTTAACCTGTTTTTCGATCGTATACAAAACGCAATGCTTAGAGAAAGCATGGTGAGATCCTCTATAAATTACGCAGGATCGGCAGGACCGGCCACATTAACCAGAATGATCCAATCCGAAAGAAAACGAGAGACCTTCATTTCCTCACTAATTAATGCATCCATACTTTGACAGTGACTGGAGATCTGTCCATCAGGCAACCTTAATCCGTCGGTCGAATTGATGGCTTAAAAACGCTTGAACCCGGTTGGATCAAAGACGCTCTGCAAACTTTGAATGATGGACCCTTTCCATTTTCAAGGCTGCGCTCTTTTTCTTGGTATTATTCCTTTCCCCTTCCCGAGGGAGAACCGAGTTTGAACGGACCAATCTCAGCAGAGTCCGCCAAAAACAACTAATGATCCGCACATTTAGGGAGCCCACCCGTAAGTAAGAGATCTCTCATATTTCATTGCCCTCTTGCCTTTCTTTTACTTTTGGAGGATTCATTCCTCTTGAGAGGGACCTTTCTGGAGTTGGATCAGGATTGGGAGTCGGTGTTTTTAAGACACGATACCCCTGGGGGAGACCCTGCAATCTATATAGATCACTGTATACGATATCCCAGTATTAAGATCAGTCCAAATGTCATAGTGGGCCTCCATCGGGACTCTCTCCACCTCTTTAGTGGCGTCTAGAGTCCCGTTTGGAATCTCTTGAGACAGCTGATCCAGGGGAAGGGAATTTTTTGACGGCACGCCAGCGAGCATCCACGTAATTGACTCACCGGCTCCCAATAAAGTGACTATCCTAGGTCGAGAAACTTGGGTTGACTCAGGAGGGGTCTGCCAGCTAAGGTCCCTTCTAAAGGGACCTTTTCTGGCTCCAGGCTTCCTTCGTAATTAGATGAACCTCCATTTGCTCCTATTCTTTGAAAGGGGACCCTTGAAAAAGAATATAATATGGGGAGAGGCCCTTCCTTGTAAGATAGGGAGCCGCTTTGAGCGGATCCCAGAGAGAAAATAAAGGAGAATTCCTTTTACCAGGATAAATATGTGAAAGAGAAACCTCTTCACCATCAATAGTTAGGTTTATTATTTTCAATATTGTTTAAATATTTCTTTAATATTTTTAATATTTAAAAAATACATATTTTATATATTTTTTATACTTTTTAATATATATATGGGAGCCCGATCCGGAGCGGACGCAGAGAGCTACGTGTGAGCCGGCCTGGCACCATTAGGGGGAGGACCTTTCCTGCCCGGTGGCCAGACGTTCCGCGGCATCGCACTTGACCGGGACTTGGGTGTAAAAGGATAGGCAAAAGAAAAGAAAGATGGTCAAAAGGATGGGGAGAAAGCAAGCATGGTAAAAAAAAACACCACCCTTAACCTACCCAATAGGGGATTCTCCCTCCATCCTGGCCACGACAGGGATGAATGGACAAGAGCTGGTAGGAGACTAGCCTGTAAAATTAGCTGCCAACCTGGAAATGAGGTGAGAATGATCTTCTAAGGAAATTAGCGAAAAGGGGACAAAATGAAGATGTCTAGAATAAATAAAGCACCGGTAGTCTCAATCTAGTATAATATTATTGGTCGTACTGAGGCAGCCGGAAAGCGTGTCGCTCATCCAAGTTTCAGGTATGGCGGTTCGAACTTGGAGGGCACGCAGACAAGGGATAAACTCTCCTGAATATGTGTTGTTCCGCAACAAAATTTCCTTTGGGGGTGGAATTGCCTAATCAAATGAGGCCACACTCAGGGTGAAGAATAAGAGAGTAAACAGAGAGATAGATGAATAGAGAGAACTCAAAAAATTAAGAAGATCGCGGATGTTTAGGCTTATGTGGGTTCCAAAAGTGTTCGAAGCCTGTTGAAAGAAGGAAGAGCTGAGACTCGAATCTACAAACATGAAACCCTTTAGAGAGAGGAAAAGGGGTGGTACTTTGTCTGATGGCCATGTTTGTGTTTAGCTTCTAAGGGGAGAATTTAACGCTCTGCGCTTAGCTGGTGTCCTCCGAGGCCTTGAGCAACTCAGGTCTCCCAGTCCATTGTCGTAACACCTTTGAGAACTTTTAAATGTCTATTTACATTCAGGAAAATAGTTTGGTTAAGTTAGCTTAGGTTATTTTCCCATAAACCAACGGTAGAACAACAACCAACACAATTTCAACGCCAACGATCGTGTGCAATTGATAAGCACAATTGCATTTCTCGGCCATTTTTAGAAAATCCGTGATTGTTCACGAAATCTTTGTCTTGAAAAGAGCGCACTGCAGCAGCCGGGCTATTAATTTATCTTCCAAAATCATAAGAGAGATTTTAAAGTTTTCGCGGAGGTTATTTTCTCAAAAGATTGCAACGCATTGGCGGTGCGTTCGTAGAACACCGGCCATTGGCAAAAGGTTTCTAGGTAGTCCCCTTAGAAGCTAAGTGAAAATTTAGCCCTAAAATAAGGAAGACCCAAGAGGGGCTTATCAACGCTCTGTATAAGCTAAGTACGAATTGTGATAGTGTAAGGGTGTCTGCCAAGTTAGGTATCGACTGATTTGGTCAGAGATAAGGCAGAAGGGTGAAGATGTAAGTGAGAATACTGTAGGGATGTGAGGGTTGTCGGTGGTGAATAACACGGGTAGAACCGCCCATCCTACTCCACACTCCTCAGAAAATTCTTACCTTCTGCTTAATTTAACTGATCAAAGTGTATTTCTTGATCCGACTCCAAGGATAAGTAGCGTCTATCAATAAAACATATTACATTCCCTATATACCAGTGAAGTATGTAAATATGCTGTTAAATTGACACCAATTTTGACATCTAAACTCCTTTGTATCTGATTATGTAGCTTCACGAAACGCATCCCTTCCCATATATATATATATATATATATCTCTCTCTCTCTCTCTCTCTCTCTCTCTCTCTCTTTCTCTCTTTATATATATATATATATATATATATATATATATATATATATATATATATATATATATATATGGGCCGCAAAGTAATGCAAATTTACATGCTTTTAGTCCGCGCAGGTTAATGAAATTTACAACGCACATGAAAATTTAGGTAATAAACATAATGTAACGATCAGAAAAGCAAATTGGTGAACAGGAAAATTTTATAAGAACAATAGTGAAATATATGACAACGCAAAAGTTCACAACTCATTCATATAAACATGGGTTAGTACTTGATTGCCTCACGCTTGTTGTCGATTACAACTTGGAAGCGCTTTGAGTAGTTTCCATCGATCTTGCGACAGGTGCTTGGGCTGATTATGTTCCATTCCTCCAAACATATTTTCGTCAATTCAGATAAGTTACGATAATTAAGGCTAAGAGATTGACTAAGCCATTCCAAAACCAATTCTTAGTTAGTTATGTTGTATGTTTGGTGTCAGTAACATAAAGGAACATAAGTATCAATAGAAAAATCAATAACAGAGGGAGTATAAAATAAGGGCAAGTTCCTCGAATCTTTGCATAACCAGTTTGACGATGATAACGGAGATCGGAGAGCCCATCGAATTGCCCTCCTCCCTTGCTTCAATTAGGAATTATATTTACACATTTCGTTTTGATTAATTTATGTGCATTTTGTGTAGTCATTTGTTACTGAATTGTTTTTTTTTATTTGGTCTTTGTTATTATTCTATATGCTTTCTGTTATTGAAAACTTCTATTGTCACTTATGTTATTTTCTTGCATATTTATTTATGCATGTCTCTCTCTCTCTCTCTCTCTCTCTCTCTCTCTCTCTCTCTCTCTATATATATATATATATATATATATATATATATATATATATATATATATATATATATATATATATATATATAGTGTATATTTCTCATGAGCACGAGAAAATGATGAAATAAATCCAGCATACCGCAAGAAAGAGAAAACGGATTTTTTTTTCTTTGGAAAAATTTATTTCCTAATTCCAAAAAATCCGTACTGGGATGGGATTCGAACCAAGCACACTGAGGCAGCGAGCAACCGCTTTGATCTCAATTAAAGTGAGCCTTTAACTACTCGGTTACGCAGAGGACCAAAAAATCTTCCGAATAACAAAAGCTTATAAGGCTCGTTTCGCAAGGTCAGTCAGGACTGTGAAAGAGAGAGAAATTAATTAGGAATTCAAAGGACAAAGGAGAAATTGAGTTAAACACGTGGCGAATCATGGGCCGACAATTGAGCGCAAGGCAAATGAGTGCCGACAAATGAGCGCACCGACAATTGAGCTCAAGACAATTGAGCGCAAGACAATTCAACGCACCGACAATTGAGCGCAGAAATAATAAATGCCTTTACAAAAATTTATTCAAGTGAATTAAAACATTGGATTTACATTAGATATACAAAAAATTGCTTTAAAAAAATTATTCAAGTGAATTAAAACTGAAGCTGTTTAACTTTACTTTTGTAGGCCAATATTATATGAAATTATATGCAGGTTAGCGGACTCTCTTCCTGCGTATCCCGAACTTATTTCCTGTTGGGTATCCTTGTACAAGTTGTACGATGGCCTTTTTTATTCTCATGCATGTTTTATGTTTCGCATTGTCCTTATCCCCTGTATCTATTTTAAAATGTTATTTTTTATATGACTTTGTTCTAGCCTAATAATATCTATAAATTTGTAAAAAAGTGGTGTTGATGTGCCCAACAGGCATTTGCATTGCTCCAAACAATCCTTCTACAGAATTATTCGTTCGTGGATGATCAATTCGAATGCGCTCATAGACAATCCAAACGTGTGGGGGAAAGAGCATTTCTTCTTCCTCTCTCGAAAGGTCTGAAAGGTCTTAGAAATAATTGACCAAATCCTCTAACTCATCAGGCATTTTGTCTTGCAGCAATTCAAATACACATATTATGTCGCTTGCAGGCACGAATACTATAGCCAGGAGCATTTTCAAATATGTGCCTATCTCTTTATTAGTACGATACAGCTGTGGCAAAGTCAGCTCTTGAATCCTTCGCCATACAGTTTGGACAAGATGAAAAAAACACCCGATCACCTCCGCATTACTAAACACTTTTCGTAGTCACACAAAATGGAATTGGGCGAATTTTTTTCAGCCATCAGACGTAGTTGAATCAGAGCACGGTGAAACGCTTCCTCAGCCTTCTCTGTGGCAGAATAAAAACCATAGGAAGGACGCGTCCTATATAAATTAATGAATTACAAATAATTATTGTCTTCCCCGTGGTGAGGGATATTTGAAAAAGTGATGAAATTTAGAAAAAATTATTTAATTTGTTTAATTGTTTGTTTATATATATATATATATATATATATATATATATATATATATATATATATATATATATATATATATAGATATAAAGTATAGGTATATATATTTTTTTTCAAGTAAATATTTTATTTATTTATTTCTTGCGTTTAACTAGAGAGGAATTAAGTTTAAATGTAAAAATATGCAGGTCATATATCCAAATAATTCGATATATAAAAACTATATATAGGCCCTATTTATTTTTTTCAAGTGTATATTTCTTTCCCTGGTAAATACTGAGCTTGAACCCAGAATACAGGTTACTTTCGGGAAATCTACCCCAATTGCACATAAAGTGAAAACACAAATGCCCGGAGCTTAAAAGTAACACTCAGCCCCAATCACACACAAGATTGAAATACCAGTACGAGTATATAGAAAATTAGTCGCTTACCTTTACAACCTATGAAGAGCTTCTGCTCCAGATCACAGGCAAGCCCGCTCTACTACGAGTCTGTTTTGGGCGGGGCTTAAAGGTAACCACCAACTAACTGGTATTTGAGACAAGATCAGCAATAAACGCTCAAATCTGCGCTTAATTTTCGGTGAGCTCATTTGTCGTTGAGCTCAATTGTATTGCACTTAATTGTATATATATATATATATATATATATATATATATATATATATATATATATATATATATATATATATATATATATATATATATATATGCAAAAAATCCCACATAAAAATTAAAGGCGGATTCTAAGTACTTTCGAACTTGTTCAGTTCATTCTCAAGAAATAACGAATAATTT
Organism: Ceratothoa steindachneri; assembly: GCA_963969495.1. NCBI lineage: Eukaryota > Metazoa > Arthropoda > Malacostraca > Isopoda > Cymothoidae > Ceratothoa > Ceratothoa steindachneri. Next base: position 143,621,520 of record OZ018330.1, on the reverse strand, counting down.
TGCAAAGGTGATATATATATATATATATATATATATATGAGAAACAATAGAGTGATGCCCGGCCCATGTATATCGAAAGCACACAGAATAAAAAAATATTATCAAAGACGGGTTTAAATATTGGATATGAAGTATAAAACCAAATAGATAAGGTCAACTTGCGGAAATTCCAACTGTGGACAAAGAATGTAGACATTTAGGTCACAAAACTAAGTACATACACGCGCAATTATGAATACATAAAAATAAACAAGAGAAACATAACTAAATTAATAAATCAAAGGGCTAAGATTTCAAAATGGACAATTTCGTTATAAATAAGCCTTTTAATTACAAGATCCAGTTTAAAGAGACCGGGGGATATATTAAAATTAGGCGAAGAATTATTGAATGAGCATTCGACAATATTTCTTTAAAACAATATTTCTTTGAATATTGTAGAACGGAAATATTTCATAGATTGGAATTTAAATCCTAATCTCTATAGAAATCTATTGGTTTCAAGAAAATATTGAATGTTAATTACATACTTTTATTTTTTACGATTGTAGATAACAACTCGGGCTGTAACTTCTGAGCCCGAGTCAAGCGCGTGTGAACGATGTCGAGAGAACGTATGCTACGAATGATATTTTTTGGCACAGGGCACCTCTAAGACGACCGTCAGACGCTGAACGAAAATATATGAACTGCGACAAGGCTAAATAAAAAGAGCCCGAGTTATTGGCTGCAATTACTTACTTGAAGTTAGTGTTGGCAGAAATTAAATCAGCTTGCAAATACACGTTCACTTTACTAAATTTTTACTCGGGATAAGCCCGAACAGCCGGAGTGCCGGAGTCGCTACTGATATATATATATATATATATATATATATATATATATATATATATATATATATATATATATATATATATATATATATATATCTCAAAGTAGCACGAGAGAATGATGAAAATGAATCCATTAAACCACATTGAAAGAGAAAACGGAATAATTTTTCCTTGCAGCAATATTTTTATTACCTTTTTTCGAAAAAATCCGTGCAGGGAATCGATTCGAACCAGGCACACTGAGGCAGTGAGCACCGCTTTGATCACAGTTAAAAGTATGCCGTTAGTACACTACGCTACGCAGAGAACCAGCGTAGTGCAGTGTACTAACGGCATACTCGACGTAAAACCTTGCCTCGTCACAACCAGCGAACATATTGCGGTAGAGCAGAACTGGATACTGCTCTTCCATTTCCCTGCACAGCTCCTTGAATATACATTTATTCACATCCGTGGACTTGATCAATTTTGACGATTTTCAACAGATCTTCAAACACTAACTTCAGATTACCAGGCAGGCTTTTCAATCCAAGAGAGTGCCGATCAATGATGCAATGATCTACAACAATTTCTGGATTCACAGCTTGTATGAGGCCCCGTAATCCACGATGATCACCCATCATCGACGGTGCTCCATCAACGGAGAGCTGGATTAAAAAGAAATATTATTATAGATTGTGTGATTGTGTCAGTTAGTCATTCTTACTTATCTTTTGCGTTATAATTATATGGTTTAAATTTAATTTAATTTATTTTGGTACTTTAGTATTTTAGTACGACAGGCACGATTTTCTTTTGGGAATCATGTACAAAATATTAGCTACACTACAACTACTTGTAAAATAAATAAAACTATATATGACTATATGTCATGTAATTCATTGTATTTATACTAATTTAGACTGTATATAAACATCTTTCCCTACCATTTGAACTATGTTCCAATCCAATCCATTCTTGTTATGGAGACTGTTGATGATATTGAAGACATCTTCTTCCTTCGTGGTTGTCAGCAGATTTTCGCATAATAGGAACTCTTCTTTGATCTTGTCCTGCTGGACGTAACGAACAAACCCAAGGAGAACAGCACAACTGGCTACATCACACAATTCATCAAATTGCAAGGAGAATTTGCTATATGAGCTTTTCTTGATCTCTCTTGTAACTTGTGACAGGATATATGATGCCATGTCATCGACTCGTCGGCGGATTGTGTTGTTTGATCGAAATATGGCACTCAGTTTCTTCACTTGATCCTCCCCACATACCTTGCTTACCATCTCGTATGCACAAGGCATAATCAGATTTTCTGCAATGGTGTGGAATTTCTGTTGTTCGGTAACACTATATGCAACAAAGTAGGATGCTTCGACGGCAGCTTGAAGCTCTTGGGCTTGAATTCCAGATGAACTGAATTGGATCTTCTTCAGTGCTACAGCCCGGCGCTGAAAATAAGCCTGTTCCTCATACTGAAGATTTGGATGGCACTTCTGGAGGTGAGCTGAGAGTTTTGATGGCTTTAGGCTCTCATTTGTCAAAACTTTGTGACTTACCACACATTGTAGCCGATCATCTCCACCAGAAGGTAAATTCACAAAGCCATCGCGAAGAAAGGCGTCAGAGTAGGTTTAAATATTTTGTGTCTCAAGAAAATTCGCTTTGTGAACTAATTCCAAAAGCATGGTGTCACGTGGTAAGGTGTGAGGAAGGATAGAGGGGAGAATAGCCGTTGCGTGATAAAATAAAAGATGATTCAGTAACTGACAACGCTAGCCTACATCTGCTTGAAAAAATATTACAATTCACAACACTAAATATGACATGATTTTCGTATCATGACCCTAAGACTAAGTTAACATTAATCCTAATACCAGGCACCACAATGTTTTCTTGATTTTCAGAATTCTGTACTTTTTTTCCTGTCACCCCCTCCATTACCGCAGAAAAAATGTTAAACTGGGGGTAATTTACTCCCAGTTTAGGAACCATTGCTTTAAAGGAACAAAATTTAAAATATACCTAGGCCATAATGAAACTAAAAGAATAAAATTTCTATTATTATTTAAATGCTATAAAAATCGTGTTCTTAAAATATAGGAATTTATATATATATATATATATATATATATATATATATATATATATATATATATATATATATATATATATATATATATATATATATATATATATATATATATATATATATATATATATATATATATATATATATATATATATATATATATATATATAGTGGGTGCACAAAAGTGACGCACCCACAAAATTAGTTTTACATGACAGGAATGCTGTATAACTTTCTAGAAAAATAATCTACTTCGTCCACCTGAAACATTGGACATCAGTCAGTGTCTGAGAGAGGCATGAGAAGGAGGTAATCGTTCAACACTCTAATTCTAATATGGCGAAGACTAAAGAATTGCCAAAAAGGAGCAGAGAACTAATTGTTCAGCTACATAAAAGTGGTTTGGGCTATAGAAAAATTTCATCTATGCTAAAAATACCAATCTTAATCATTAGTGACACGATTCACCGGTTTACGTCATATCAGTCCACTGCAAATCTACCACGTTCAGAGAGTCCATCTAAAATTTCAAACCCTGCAGCTAAAGTAAAGAAGAATCCTCGAGTGACTCGATCTGCAGAAAGATTTGGAAGCAGCTGGGACAAATGTAGGCAAAAATAGAATTAAAGCAGTTCTTAGGAACGAGGCATTTCATTCTCGCACACCAAGAAAGACACCTTTGTTGAAATCAATTCCTGTCAGAAATCGTCTGAATTTTGCCAAGGAACTTTTAGAGAAGCCTGCAAGTTTTTGGTACGCTGTACTGTGTTCTGACGAGACGAAGATTGAGTTATTTGGGCGGAATAGTGTAAGTCACGTTTGAAGGCAGAAAAACTCAGCGCATGATCCTAAAAATACAATCCCAACAGTGAAGTTTGGAGGAGGCAGCATAATGGTATGGGGCTGCTTCTCTTCTGCGGGTTCTGGAAGACTCCATATTATTGAAGGGAAAATGAATGCTCAGATGTATCGCAGGATTCTGGACGATAATCTCTTACAGTCTGCAGACGACTTTAAGTTGCCAAGAGGATGGACATTACAGCAGGACAACGATCAAAAACATACAGCCAACTCAGTCGCCAGACCTAAATCCGATCGAGAACCTGTGGCGAGAATTAAAACTAAAGATTCAGAAAAGGGACCCCCAGAAATCTAACAGATTTAAAAAGAATATGCCAAGAAAAATGGGCCAAGATACCAAAAAATATTTGTAAGAACCTCATAAGTAAATATCCAAAACGGTTGGAAGTTGTACTATCGATGAAAGGTCAAATCACTAAATACTAACTTGTTTTCATACATGTATTGGATACTTTTTGAAACGGTCGTTGTATATATATATATATATATATATATATATATATATATATATATATATATATATATATATATATATATATATATATATATATATATATATATATATATATATATATATATATATATATATATATATATATATATATATATATATATATATATATATATATATATATATATATATATATATATATATATATATATATATATATATATTTATATATATATTAAGAACGGGATTTTTTACCATTTAAATAATAATGCAGAAAGATCCTTAACCTACAGAGATACATAAATTTACAAGTCAGAATTTAATTAGGGGTCTGGTACGGAACGCGTTTTTGAACAAAGGTCGGATGAGTCCTCCGCTTATCGAGGGATTAGTGTTGAATTGCCCATCAGAAGAATTGAAGTTCGGAATTTCATTTATGACAGCTGATTCTATTAGGCGTCTACGTATATATTTGGGTGAATTATGAATTATTTTGGCATTATCGATGTCAATTGAAGTGTCTTCTTTTGACATGAGAAAGAACAGGCACATGTCGCATTTGTATTCCTTCATTCTCTTGGAGAATCCACTGCTTTCCCCTATGCATATCTGATCCCAATTTCGCATGGGATATAATAAACGCCCTGTTTTTTACCAGTGGATCTATTTTTGAACAGATTATATCGTATCGTTTTTTCGTATTGAAAGGCAACATTAATATTGTTGGCCCCTGTCAGCTTTTTAAAATTAATTTATTGGTGCGAATTAAGCTGGCAGGGGCCAATAACATTAATATGTTGCTTTCAATACGAAAACACAACACGATATATATATATATATATATATATATATATATATATATTGTACGGACGCATCGAATAATGCTATAATGTCCTCTCACATAGTTTTATAATCTTACACACATTCAACACCACTTTCACACGAATGCATACATTGTATTCCCCACAGATAAACTTATGTCCTTTATATTTACTCTTGCGTTATGAGTGCGCTTAGAATATGTTTCTCTTTCACACACACATAAGTACACCTTCACTCATACATGCTTTGTAAGCCAAGTTTTATCCCCAAATAGAAAAGTCAAAGCTAAAAACGACATTTTTGTTCTTTTTTTATTCCGTCTCGTTGCCACTTGCGAATTAAAGAGCACAACCAGAACATTAATTTGTACTCTTACAGGTCTCATTGCACTTCCAATCCTATGTCCACAGGTAGAATAGGTGAGGGGGGGGGGCAAGGGGCTTCGGAGGCATAGTGAGAAAAAAACAAAGGACTTGAGATGGAATCAGAGGTTGGTGGGGAGGGCAAGGAGCTTCGGAGGTGTAGTGGGAAAAGATGACAAGGGGCTTCACTGAGAATCCGTGGGGGAAATTCCAAGATGCTTAAAGGGGGCTGGTGTAGAAAGATGGCAAATGGCTCCAGGGGCTGAAGCAAGAAGGATGCCAAGGGTTTTCAGGGAAATCAGCGAGAGATGGTCTGTGGGCAAAGATGGCAAAAGGGTTCGGGGAACTAGCGAAGAAAGATGACATGGGGCTGGGGAGAGTATAAGTCAGGGAACTTAGTGAGGGGCTTCGATAGGGATGAGTGTGGAAGTTTGGCAGAAGGCTTCGGGCAGATCAGTGGGAAAAGTTGGCAAGGTGCTTCCAGGGGATCCTTGGGCACATATAGAAGGGGCTTCAGAGGGAATCCGAGTGGGAAAGATCGCAAACTGCTTCAGGGTGATTAGTTGGCAAAGATGACAAGCGACTTCGGGGCCCCAGTACGGAAAGCTGGCGATGGGATTTGATCGAGGGAGTTGAATAAGTGAGAGAGGGGTGATCAATGAGGAAAAACGGATCGAAGACAAGTGAGGAAAGACGACAAAGGGGGGGGGGAGAGTTCAGTGGAGAAAAGATGACAATGGACTTCGGGGAGAGAAAATTGGACCGCGGATCGAAAGGGGAGGTAAGTGTTGAAGCAGCCTAGTGATCAATTATATGGTCAGGTTGCAACGTAGCCAAGTGATAAGTGGTAATATATGTAGTTGAGTGTTAACATGATTGTATACAATGGAACTGAGGGGCAAAATCACCAAGTGGTAACAGGAATCTTTTGTAATGTATGAGAAACAAAAGCTTTGAGAAAGAACTTTATTAAATTACAAGACTAGTTTCGGAGCGTCACGCTCCATCCTTCAGGTGTACAAAGACTGACAAAGTATTACCTTAACATATTCCTTTCATACAAAATGAGAGAGAGAAGCGAAAATAACTTCAAACAAGAGAGATAACGACATGCACAAAAAACATAAACATGGATCTTCTTAAGGTTCAGGTGATACTAATTTGGGGGGCGATAAGCGACCTAACCACAGGATTAAATTTGAAATTCCCTTTAGACTGATTCAAATTTGCGAGAGAATCGTTTAGTGCGGATTCAGATTCAACTACTTGTCGCTTAACCCAGCCAGTGTTACAAGAGGAATTGCCCAAGCTATTCCAATGGTCGGAGAAATAGCAAATGAAATTTAACATAATCAAGTGTAGTATAATTAGTATAGGTAGGTGTAATCTACTGAATAACTATATACTGAATGGGATAGTTTTAGAAAGGTCAGAATGCGAAAAATACTTAATTTTAATTTCCGATCTCCGGTCTAGAAAACAGTGCTTACGTGCTAAGGATAGAGCTAATAGGGTACTAGGGTTTATTGAGAGGAGCGTGAGAAATAGGAGTGCTGATGTCATTCTGAAACTGTACCTGTCATTAGGTAGGCCTCATTTTGACTATGCGTTGCAATTTTGGTCACCTTATTAAAGGGTGAATATTAGTTTGCTTGAGTCTGTGCACAGAAGAAGGAGACTTAGATGATTCATGGGTCGAGGAGCTAGAGTTCGAGGGCACTTTATTAAGGTTTTCAAGTAGGCAAAAGGATATAATACGGGAGACATAGGTAAGGTTCTTATTTTTAGTGAACAGTATAATAGACATATCAATAGGTTTAAGGTGGGCAGGGTTAGGTTTAGGAATCGAGTGGTAGATAGATGAAATATGCTCAGTAGTGATGAGATAGAAGCATCTTCCCTGTGGATTTTTAAGAATAGATTAGATAGATTTATCGATAAGGTTGCTAAGTGGGACTGAACTTGGGGGTGAGAACTTAACATAAAAAATAATAAATGTTTTTCACTACCTGTATATTCTATAACTATGTAAGTCGATTGTAAATTCATGTATTTGACATACATAAATACTCAATGGCTTAGTTGCTCTGATGATATCATAGGAAATGTGACGAAACGTTAAAGGACAAATGAAATACATCACAGAGCGAAAGCTTGTATTTATCTCCCACAAGAGACGAGATTTCGACGCGGAAAAGATTTTCGCTAATTAAAAGCAGAATGTAAGAAACATTATTATTATCAGTAGTAGTAGTGTTATTTTTTATTACGATTATTAAATTTAAACAAAAACACGATAGCACCTCCCCAGAAAATGAGTGGAAGATATAGGACCGAAGAACTTCCTGGGGCATCGTGGCATAGGGGGAAGGTAAATGCCCCAGATGTTACGACTTTGTTCGTATTAAGGAACCTCATAGGCCTGGAATACGAACTTCAATTTATAAGTGTGGGGAATGGCAGACGTGCGTGTATGAAGAGAGGGTGTGTTAGTGGGGATGGGGGTGAGTAGGATTGGGGTACCTATGGAGGAAGGGGATTTGTATGTGAGGATGTGGTTGAGTTGGGTGGTGAAGGGATGTGGTCCATGTGTGTGTGGGGGGGAGGAGGGATGTGGTCTATCTGTGTGAGTGTAAAAGAGGCATGTTAGTAATAAGAGCGAAATACTTGGAAATTTTCCCTCCTTTGAATGTATGTGCAACCATTATTAGAGTTGGTATCGGCTGGTGAACGCTGGTTTTAAAAGGTAGCAAAAGGAAAATGCCTGAGAGAATCCGAGCGTCCGATCCCTTGGCCCCGCCGCCACCCATCTTCGCGTAAGAGGGGAGGAGGCAGGTCATTGAATCCTGGGCCAATACCTCAAAAACACATTGCCCCCAATAGCCCATGGGCACGCGTGTATTCGCGCCTTTCATCCCCATCTTGGAGATCAAGGGGCCATAGCTCCCAGTCCCCATCAGGCCCCCGGAACTTCAAAGCCTCCCTCTATGGAGATTCCTTTGTCGCTGCGCCCAACTAATGAGGGATGAGGAGGAGGGAAGAGCGAGAGGACAGAGAGAGGATAAGAGAAAGAGAGGTGATGCATAGGATAGAGAGAAAGGAGAGAGGGGGAGAAAGAGGAATGAGAGAAGAGAGATGAAGAGAAAGGATAGAGGGACAAGGAAACAGAGAAGAGAAAGGATAGAGAGAGAAGGAAAGAGAAAGCTTGAGAGGAGTGTGTATGTGAGGACAAGAAAGAAAACAAAATATTGTAAGTGAACAGGAAAGTAGTGAAGGTTAAAAACAAGGAACGAGAAAGAAAACAAAAATAAAGGAAAAGAGAAAGAATAGGAAATGAGTAACTAAAAAACAGGAGAAAGAAAACAAAAAAATGAAAACAAAAAGAGGAATGAGTCCAAAAACTAAATAAATGAACAACAAATTATAGAAAAGGATAAGGAACAAAAAAAAGATGAATATGAAGTAAACGAAATATATGAACAAGAAAGAAAATACAGACTAAGAGGAAACAATTTAAAATAAGGGAACGAAAAATAAGAGGAGCATAAAGAAAAGGAACTAGAAAGAAACAAAGTAGAGTAACATAAAATAAGAGACCTAAAAGAGGAGCAAGAGACGCCTTCCAAATCTATGGACAAAATATAGGAGCGAAAATGACCCCCTTAAAAATTAACATGCGAAAACCAACGAGGGCATCCCTGCCTGAATGTTTGGAAACAGAGATCTGGGAAGAAAGTGGTGAAATGGAGGAAGTGAAAATGTGTGGAAGATATATAGCCCAATATCCTTCTGTGCGCATTGGGCCATCGTGTCTGGGAGGGGGTGAAAGCAAACTGTGAGCGTTGGAATCTGGAAGACACCCAATTTTCCAGATATCACCTGCAGCAATGTTGCCGATGGTACACATGGTATTCCTGAGACACTTAAGGCCAGCCCGTGAAGCAAAAAATTGTCGCCTGCAGCAAACTATATCAGATAATCAAGATAAACCATCTTACATAGCGTGAAAGATGATGTTAACTGTAATAAGTGTACTTTAGCGTGCGGTCTAGCGCAGTAACTGCAGTGAACGCTGTAAGATAACCTGTAAGATGCGGTTTACCGCATTACTCGTAGTCAACACTATTAAAGGACCTGTAGGGTGCGGTCTACCTCATTACTCGTAGTCAACGCTGTAAAATGACCAGTAGGGTGCTGTCTACCGTAGTACTCCTAGTCAACGCTGTGAAATGGCTTGTGGGGTGCGGATTACCGCATTACTCATAGTCTCAACACTGTGAAATGACCCGTATGGTGCAGTCTACCGAATTTCTTGCAGTCAACGTGTGAACTGACCTGTAGGGTGTGGTCTACCGCATTACTCGTAGCTAAAGATATCAAATGACCTAGAAAGTGCGTTCTACTGCATTACTCGTAGCCTCAACGCTCTGAAATGACCTGTAGGGTGTGGATTACCGCATTACTCGTAGTCCCCGCTATGAAATGACCTGTAAGGTGCGGCCTACTGCATTAATCGTAGTCTCAAAGCTGTGAAATGACCTGTATGATGCGGTCTACCGCATTACTTGTAGTCAACGCTGTGAAATGTCCTTTAGCGTGCGGTCTACCGCATTACTCGTATACAACGCTGTCAAATTACCTGTCCTGTAAGTTGCGGTCTACCGCATTACTCATAGTCTCAACGCGGTAAGGGACCTGTAGGGTGCAATCTACCGCATTACTCCTAGTTAACGCTATGAAATGAGCAGTGGGGTGCTTTCTACCGCATTAATAATAGTTAACGCTGTGAAATGACCTGTAGGGCGCGGTATACCGCATTACTCGTAGTCAACGCTGTGAAATGACCTGTAAGGTGCGGTCTACCGCATTACTCGTAGTCTCAACGTTGTGAAGTGACCTGTAGGGTGCGTCTACTGCATTACTCGTAGTCAACCCTGTGAAATGACCTAGAAAGTGCGTTCTTCGCATTACTTGTAGCCCCAACGATCTGAAATGACCTGTAGGGTACGGATTACCGAATTACTCGTAGTCACTGCTATTAAATGACCTGTAAGGTGTGGCCTACCTCATTACTCGTAGTCTTAAAGCTGTGAAATGACCTGAAAGGTGCGGCCTACCGCATTACTCGTAGTCTCAAAGCTTTGAAATGACCTGTAAGGTGCGGTTTACCGCATTACTCGTAGTATCAAAGCTGTGAAATGATCTTTAGGGTGCGGTCTACCGCATTACTCGTAGACAACGCTGTCAAATGAACTGTCTTGTAAGTTGCGGTCTACCTCATTACTTGTAGTCTCAACGCGGTGAGTGACCTGTAGGGTGCAGTCTACCGCATTACTCCTAGTCAACGCTGTGAAATGAGCAGTAAGGTACTGTCTACCGCATTAATAATAGTCAACGCTGTGAAATGACCTTTAGCGTGCGATCTACCGCATTACTCGTAGTCAACGCTGTGAAATTACCTTTAGCGTATAGTCTACCTGTCATGTGTATACCTTATATTTACCCTATTAAACTAACTTAACCTAACCTAACCTAACCTAACCAATGAATTCCACCATAATAATGATCATCATTTTGATTCCGAATGATTATGATTTGTGTGGTTAAGTATAAGTCAGTTATAATATATCATTATTCAACATTATTCAATGTGTTTCGTAATCCTGTAGTGTAAAGTTCTTATAGTGGAGGTAGGCTGCAGACCAACTGTAAAAAGGTCTGTTAGACCGTATGCTTCAGTATATGTAAATGACCTGGTAGACCACGCGCTAAAGTAACACCCTCTAATGTTAATACGATAAGGCTGATACACACTTAATTATATGTGTATCAATTAAAACCATGCTTTTTTTTTACTATTTCTCCAACTACACACTTGTCTGCTTGTGTACCTATGAGTGATGCAGAGTTCTATTCTAAATCCAAACAAACGTGAATCATAAAAAAGGGAGAATAGGCCTGATATTCTTCACCTCGCCTGCTAATGCTGAAGTGAATATGGTGGCAGAAAAAAAGAAAGAAAACGCATTTGCACACATACACTACATGGAACAATCACTGGTATTATTTTATTTATTTCTTCTTTTTTTTAAATGTATTGGCGATTTTTCCACTAATCTGCTAGGTTGAAGATTTCACGTTTGTGTGATTTTATAACTAAAGAAGTTTTGAGCTATGGCTGTGTTAAAGAGCTTCTTTACTAATTTAAATCCACTTTGATTAGTGTTTGCCCTATCTTCGATCTCGAATAGTAATCTATAATTTATACTAGTGAATACTTTTGAGATTTTAAATACTTCAATCAGTTAACCATTTAATCGACTACTTGCAAGAGATAACAGGTTTAAGGACCGAAGTCTTCCTTGCTACGGTTTATTTTTCAACTCAAGATTTAGTTTGGTTGCCCTTTTTCTAACAACGCTACGTGTTTGTTGAGATCAGGAGACCAAAATTTCACTGAATACTCGAGATGAGGTTGAATAAGCAATTTATAGAAAGGTAAAATTATATCTTTCGACTTAAAAGTGGGGTTCCCAGCAATGTATCCCAACATTCAGTTTGCTTTCTTACTAGCTTCGACCCATAGCTTTGACGCTTTGAGATCCTCCAAAATTAAAACCCCTAGAGTCATTTCTAAGTTAATTGATTCTAGGAATCGGCTTAACATTTGGTGAGCCGCTTTTAAATTTTGCCATCACATAATGTCTAGGTTCATGTGCCATTTTATCTGCCCACTTAACGATTTTTTCCAGATCTCGGTACTGTTCCGAAACATCGCATCTAAAAGGGCTGTTTCCTATCTTCGTGTCATCTGCGAATTTTGAGATTTTGCTAAGCAATCTATCATCAAGGTCATCAATATATACAACGAACAACTTTGGGCCTAGTATTGGCCTCTAAGATACCCCGCTAGTGACTGGGCCCCAGTCCGAGCCTGCCCCATTTATAAAAACCTGCTGTGAACGATATGAGAGCCAGTACTCTAACCGCAAGATACTTTCTTCTTATTCCGTGCGCTTTAAGTTTCATCGTGAACCTCTCATGAAGAACGGTATCAAATGCTTCCGGAACGCTAGGAAAATTATATTCATTGGTTTGTTGTCATCATTAATGGAAATCATTTTATAAAAAAATATAGGAGATTTGTAAACACGAGCGTCCTCGCTGAAATCCATGTTGTGTCCAAGATTAGGTTATGTGACTCAAGATGATCCACCATCCTATCTCTAATAATTATTAATTCTAAGAGTTTACCGATTACTGAAAGTTACTAGGATTGGATGTCTCTTTTTTTGAAGATTGTCATGACATTCGCTCTTTTGAACTCTAGGGGGACTACTCCTTCCTTAATGGACCGGTTAAGGATCGTCGTACACAGCGTTTATACTAATTCGTTATTTAACTCATTTAGGTGAGTTGAGCGCACCCAGTTAGGCCCCGCTCCCTTCGATTGTTAAATTTTATTATATATGTAAGGTAATAAAAGGGAGAATAAAAAGGTATAAAGAGGAAAAAAATAAGGAAAATGTGATCGAAGATTGCAGATGCCAAGGACTACTGCAAGGACCGTGTTAGTCCTTGTGGGCGGGGTGCGCGGGAGTCCAGTACAAAACTATCATAAACCAGTAGAAGAAGACGAAATAACTCAAATATACAAAGTTCCAAGCTACCTTGGGGGCAGTAGTGTTTTCCACTAAGTTTGTGCCTTAATTCAATGGGTATAAAAGGGGGTTCTCTCGTTATTACAGGCATTCTTAAGTCACTCTCGGAGACGAGGTATTTTTTTATTTATTTCTTAATATGTTTGTCTATCATCCCATCTTTCTGCACTGAGCTCTCTACTCTTTTCCACCGAGTCAAACCAGGAACAGAGAAAGGATTATAGTGTACTCTGGAGACGAACGTCGATTGTAAATGGCAAGTATTTGGCCAAACTCCTATTCCAGGGGTCTTCCAAATATAACACTCCTTGTTCCTTTACTCTTTTCCACTTTCCTGTTCTTTTTTCTGTCTGCCCTTTTCCTAATTCTTGTATTGCTGAGTGTTCCTTTGTTGGATTACACCCGTGTTCTATACTTTTTTCCAAATAACTAATAGCCTCCTCTAACTTTCCTGTGCTTATATGTTCATCTACATATACAAATAATCTTGCCCCCACATATACTACACATAAAATGCCAGCTGACTTCACTCAACCCTCAAACTCTCCTCTTCATCTCACCATGTCCCTTATTTGTCCCCCATACATACACGTATACACTTTCCCCCATCGCCCATTTTAATATGTGGCGGTATCTCTCATCCCCCCTTTTGGCTCTTACAATTAATCTAATTTTAGCGGCGCTTCGCATTTCACCAAATCCGAGAAAACTCGCGGCGAGTCGGTGTTTAGCGAATGACGTCACCGATACGGCAGTAGGATTCGGAAGAGGAGCAGGGGAGACCACGGCTACCCTTTCGTGAGAAGGTAAGGTAACGACAAAGGCGGACACGGCCAGGAAACACGATAAGACGGAGACGAGTTATCAACTGATTCTGGCGTTTGCGAAAAGAGCAGATATAACCCAACACCGAGCTATGGAGCTGGACAGTGATCTGGTATGTTTAGAAAATTGTAAACAATAAATTTGGGAGAGGTGGTGTGGGGAAATTGTATATTTGTTCAAGGGTGAGTTCTTTAAACTATGACCGGACGCTTACCTTTCCGTGGGGCTAATAAGGAAGAGTGAAGGCTCACTCTATTGTAGGATCGACGACATTCCAAATATGCTTGCAACTAGGAACAACACTGACCCAAGGTGTTTACCTAGTAGCAGATTAAATATCCTTAAATAGACTGTCGAGTGGAAGAAATATTTTCCTAGAGATGGCACTGAAGAACTTGAAAATTCACCTAAATTCACCTTAGTAAATATCGTCCATGTAAATATATCTTAATTTTTGACTTCTCAACACTTCATCCCAAATTCACTACAAAGACCCTACCTGTCCAAAGACGTTCCAATAATTAGAAGCACCAGGAGCATTCAATTTAAATCCTTGGCACCCCATTCAACTCTACTGCTCCACGCACCAACAACACATCTCCTACACTTTTCTAACGACACCGAGTCTCAAGATCCGCCCAAACTTACTGAGTGCCAAGTCCTCCGAGCAGTGCCACGAAGGGCAGCGAATGAGGGAATCATCTTAGTGCCAAAATTGCTTTCGGCACGCTCACGAGAAGGCAAGGGTCGAGAATGGCGGCAATTAATAAGCAAGAGAGAAATAACGCTGATTGCAAAGAGGCAGATCGAGTGGTACCTACATCTGGTAGCTGTTCCTTAGAGTCAAGAGCGTGACCTTTCCTTTAGGTTCTTTTTTTAATCGTTTAATTAACCTTATGTATTGAAGAAGATGGGAGAACCCCATTCAAGATGAGTTTTATGGAAGAAAGACGCGCGGTTCAAGTGTTATTGGTTACTATTAGCAACCAGGGAAGCCATTGAATTCAGCAGCTGGCGATAGGAATTTTCACTGCTTTCGCAAGTAAAATAAAAAGTCCGATTCCTAGATCTATTCCATTAAATCGGTTCATTATCACTGAATGAGACAGTTTTCTGTAAATATTGGGTTTGTATTAACTCTATTGGCATTGCGATTCCCGCAAGGTACTATTTCACTTCTGCGACACAAGAAGTTCTTCTATACTTTCTGTTCTCAATAGGTACATGGTGGAGCGAGTCGTTGAGTTGAAAGAATTCTAACTTTATTTAATCAACAACGAGAGAATCTCTGCGATAATTTTAGGGAAAGAGGTTTGCAAAGAAAGTAGTGATGTTAAAGGAAGTAAAAACTGAAAGTACATAACCCAAGTAAAGGGAAAAGGAGACTGCTTGTAGTGCTATGTGACTTAGCTAGGAGATCGCAGTAGTGTAATATCACCATCCCCATCAATCACGCTATCCACCTCCAATTTCCTCTTACCATATCAAACTACGCAAAGTATCATACGTCTCAAGGACTGGATTCTAAAATGGCTAAAACCAAAGGAGCAGATATGCGGTCATGAAGCTAAAGCCGAAGGACCTGAGATGCTGTCGTGATAATGAAGTTTATAGACGTCCTTGTTGAATCTACAAGGAAGCACAACTAGTATCTTTATAATTCACACATTGTTGTTCTGACAGTGCTTTACCTTTGTGTTTTCCCAGTGAACTTTGTAGTTACTCTCCTCCCATTGTAGTGGAAGTCTGTCTTTCGTGATTGTCTCCATCTCAACCTGTCTGTAACTTGTTCCGGTGCTCAGTGTGGACAAAGTTTGCTGTACCATTTATTAACTCCTTATTCTTGATAATTTTTATTTGTGCAGGGGAGTTTAGGTGGGTCGTCATCAACCTTGAACACTTTTTTCTTTACAGGGTTTAGGGAGTTTTTCATAATTCTTGATCACTTTTATCTTTACGTTTTCTTTCAGTTCATTCGTTCATGTTATGTTTCTTCTCACATTAATGATTCCCTCATAAATCTGTTGGTTCGAGATTAAAACTTCTTCGTTTCCTCTTCGATCATTCAATAAAATATGTTTGGACATTATTTGTACTTTATCTCTTTAGTATCGTGCCAGTATCAATCAATTGGGGTGTTTTTGATGTGGGCGATTTTCAGGTCAAGGGGAGAGGGTAAGTAATTGGGCGATAAAAAAAAATCCGATTAATTCGACTGGTAATATTTTTTTCAGGGATAACTTAGCTAGGAGATATTTTGGCGTGAAGAGTATTTTTTGTCGAGTTTTTTTTTTATAGGCAATTTTAGCAAGAGTTTTTTCCATGGGTAATTTTGAACCTTTTGGGTTTATTGGACAGTTTTACACATCGATTTCAAAATTAAAATATATTTTTTGGAGAAATGGACGGTTAAAAAGTTATGGTTGGGATGGGTTGGGTTTGGTTAGGGAGTTATTTTAAGTTAACACGTTAGTTTAACTTATTTGAAGTAAATATATGTAATTTGAACATGTTTATTGGATATGTAACATATATAAAAACTAAATTTACGTTTAAACTCCAGAATACACTGCAATATCTTCCTGAATAGGTCCATATTTTCGTATCCCTTACGTCACAAAAGTTTACACAAATACGAATCCAATATCGACCGTCGAGTCCCACGACGACGTTTGTTCGAGTTTTGTATTTCTCCCTCCGCACGAACGAACTCGACACTGGGATCGACGGATTGTGTTTTTAATTGTACCCAGGCATATCTGTTATATGCCTATCGACTTCCACATGTCGCTTCTTATTGTGGTTCCGGATTAAATGGAAGCTTTAACACATTCCTCTAATTTCTGACGATTTCGTGATTGAACAGTGTAGAAGTTAGGTTAGGTTAGATTAGGCTAGAGACCACAGACTTTTCAGATTTCACACTGATTTACATCATCCATAATAAGTAAATCTGAAAAAACAACATGTTATATATGTGAACATATGTTAACCTAACGTCACTCAACCCAACCGTGTAAAACTGGGTCATTGACAAAATCTATTAAAAAAAAATCGGACACCGTCCAACAAACCCAAATGGTCCGTAATTTTAACCGGAATATGTTTTTTGCAAAAAAATATTTCGTTGAAAAGATTTTGGTCTGGAGAATTTATCCCATTATACTTCTTACGGCCATTCTTACTGGCCAAACTTGTTTTCTAGACAGCTATTTTCATGTTCACACAACCTGAATATCAAACTGTGTTCATCAATAAATACACTTACACAAACACACACGCTGTCCATGTGATAAGACCGATTCATTGACAAAGGCATTCGACAGGTGTGATATAGTGGATGAGTGCCACATGAGTCATCTCAGTGCCAAATGAATGACCGCAATTTTTCGAGTAGATTTAGAGGCTAAGCAACAAAATAAAAACACCAAAATCATGAATACAAGATGTTAGAATTAAACATAAATATCGTAAACTAAAAAATAAAATAAACACTAACAAAAAAATGGGCAATAAAAATGATACTGAAACGTCAGTAAAAACAGAGAAGATGGGAACAAGGATCAACACAAATCCCATGGTACCACTACAAGACCGACCAAAAATTACATAATTACTCGAACCGTGTGTAAAGAAGAGGAACCTAACATCCACCATAATAAGATTAACTTGGGCACGAGTTAAGATACTTATTTTAAGTTATGAATAATCGAACACAAACAAATTATTTTTTGCCTTTTTATTTCTTTCTAAATTTAGCAAAGGCAAAAGGAACTGCAATTAAATCTCTCGTTCGTCTTCAATTATAAAGATGTGGTTGGGAAAGATTTAACGGAGCAATTTAGATATAAATGCTGCATTATATAATGCCATAATACGTCCTAGCACTAATATTTACATGCATACCTAGATGGCAATATGTATACATGTAAAATATTATGCATGTGTATAATAAACTGATTCCATGTGCTATACGAAAGGTTGGATAAGAAGGCACGAAAGAGTAATCACTAATCAGGCCCTACGTTTGTATAGTAGAGGAACCCTAGTGAGGTTACAAGAATAGGAGAGGAGGCCAGGAAGAGGCCAAGAGAGGGAAAGAAACCTGACAGGGTGAAATTGTAAGGACATTGTTGAAGAAAGTTCGCATAAATGAGCACCTCAGTATCTACTAAGTAAGGATAAACTCCATATAGTGAACTAAAGACTGGAGAAAAAATAAAGAAAAAATGAACTAGAATAAACACGAAAGGGAACAAAAGTGAATAAAAGAAAAATGCCCCCAAAATATTTAAAATACCATTCGGATATCTGAAGTGATAGGGGCGATACACTGTCCCTAAACCAAGAGCAAGCATGAATAAAAGCAATCGTATTTACAAGCCACGAAAGACTCGATATACCAACATAAAGCCTCAACCTTTTAGGTTAGGGAAGAAAATAGAGAACTTTCCCAAGCTAATGACGCCGACGAATAAACAACAAAGACGCCAAAGATGAAACAGGAATAAAAAAAAAACCCTAGTTTTCCTGAAGCTGACAAAGCGGCGCCAACCATAAGAAAAACATCCTCGGGCAAAAAACACTTAGAATATTTCCCCTAAAAACACGGAAGCATCACCTCGAATAAAACCCATTTAATCAAAACAAATAAACGAGAATGTGAATAAGGAAAATAAAGAATATTTTGTCCAAAAAATAAACAAATAAAACCACAAAAGCCCAAGTACGAACATATAAATATTAACAACATTGACAGGGAAAGAAAAGGTTCGAGCACAAAAAAGGAACAAATGAATGTAAGTAAAAACTGGAAAAAATACATGTACGGACTAACGAAATAACCAATAAAAATAGAAAACAACAAATATACGAGGGAAAAATAGAAAGAATTTATGGGTCATGAAACGATGTATATGAGTCACACGCGAACGCATACACAAATTCACATATATGTAGATACACATACTTAAATACACATACTGTATACTGATGGGGACATATATGAATAAACATTTAGACGGGTTCACATTCGCAAATACACATATACACCAGTGCACGAGACCACATACACGTATACACAGTAAAAAATATAAATACTTATACCTGCAGTTACGCAAATATACATATAGAAGCACAAATGCATATATATATATATATATATATATATATATATATACAGCCTTGGCCAAAATTATGGGGCAGGTATGAAAAGGTGAAGAATATGATTGAAACTCATTTATTTCATATTTACATAATACAAATAAATATTTTTGCGTTTATATATATATATATATATATATATATATATATATATATATATATATATATATATATATATATATATATATATATATCGGGTCTTTCAACAAGGATGATCGAGTTTTGTCAGGCCTTGTTGTTAAAGCGACATCTGGCAACCTCACTGTGAACTGTTCAGTAGTACTTGGCAAGTCACGATGGAAGGTTGTAGCGTTGAACAGGGTGTGCAAATCATCAAATGTTATTATCAAAATCAGTGCTCCGTTCGACAAACGTTCCGCGCATTACGTGATCTCTATCCTCGCCACAATCGTCCTGCCGAGTCCACTGTTCGACGCTTGGTGGCCAAATTCGAAGCAAAAGGGTCGATCAACAATCAGCCAACACCCGTACGTCGCTGAAACGCAAGGTCTGCTGAAAACATCGCTGCCGTAAATGAGAGTGTACGGGAAAATCCGAGGCAGTCAATTTCTCGTCGTTTACAAGAACTTGGCTTTTCTGCGACTTCAGTTTGGCGAATTATGCGTAGGGACTTGGGTCTGCACGCGTACAAAATCCAACTTACCCAGGAACTTAAGGTAAAAGACCATAGCCAACGCCTTGTGTTCGCGGATTGGGCTCTAGAGCAGTTGGAAGTTGCCCGAAATTTCCCCCCCAAAATCATCTTCAGCAGAACTTGCGTTTCGGCGACGTACGGGTGTTGGTTGATTGTTGATCGACCCTTTTGCCTTGAATTTGGCCACCAAGCGTCGAACAGTGGACTCGGCAGGACGATTGTGGCTAGGATAGAAATCACGTAATGCGCTGAACGTTTGTCGAACGGAGCACTGAATTTGATAATAACATTTGATGATTTGTACACACTGTTAAACGCTATAACCTTCTATCGTGACTTGCCAAGTACTACTGAATAGTTCACAGTGAGTTTGCCAGATGTCGCTTTAACAACCTGGCCACTATCGCCTGACAAAGCTCGAGCATCCTTGTTGAAAGAGCCTATATATATGAAACTCTGGACTATAAAGAACGGATCACTTGAATCCATATTATATATATATATATATATATATATATATATATATATATATATATATATATATATATATATATGTGTGTGTGTGTGTGTGTGTGTTCATGTACACAAAGACGCATTAATGCATGTATATAAACAAATACATATATAGACGCGTGCACAAAGAAAAATACAAATAGTGACGCGTGTGTATGAACCATTACACAAAAACACGCATACGCATACACAAATACTTATACACGTGTACTTAATCAATTATAGATATACTCGCACATAGCTTTGCTAGGTAGGGTCGACAGAGCGGAACGTGTGCACAGTGGCCGACTGTCAGACGCTAATAATTTTAGCATTGGTACCAGGCACTTTGAAAAGGGGTGAGGGCACAGTAGAGGCTAAGTTCTGGGAATATGCACAGAATGGAAGACAAAAACACATACATAAAGATATAATTAAAGACGAAAATTTTGTTAAAGGAAACATACATACACATAACCATACATCAATACAAGTGTACAACTACTATATGCGTGTACAAGGGGTGTATATATGAGGTAAGAAATCAAGGATTAAAAAACACAAACAATACGACAAAGAAGATGATAATAACGTGACAAGAAAAAAAAGAAGGAAAAATGGCAGAAAGTTGCGACATCGAAACCTTTGCGCCCATTAACTCGTTCTCAACTCCGAGCTTTCAAGGCCACGCCACCAACAGGTGAAGAATGGCCGATTTTATGCACCCCCCTTAATTGAACTCCTCAAGATGGTGTCAGAAATGTCTACCACGCTGCAGTTGACATTTGCTGGATTGCGTGCCCTTTCCGCCCCAACGCCTCCGCGGGGATTTTGCCTTAATTGCGGAAAGGCAGTTCTTGAGAGTTTGACACCCTCCACCTTCTCGTGCGACGAGTAATCACCGCCCTAGACTACTCGGGACTATATAGTTTCAGCATATTTTCACTTTGCCCAACTTCACTACTTTCATCACAAAACCTCTCTCCCGGACAATTTTCTTGTGGGGATGCCCTCGTCGGTTTTCGCTTCGATGTTTTAAGTAAATTACAAGAGACGCCAATACGAAACATGATAAAGCGATCCCCCTTGGGAGAAAGGTAGGTCAAGAGACACACCCCCTTTAGCTACTTACGACGCACGGATAACATGACGTAGGATTGAGCTCTTTGCCCCTATCTTCAGTTATAAGACCAAGTTCATAGCATCCAAATCGCTCATTAAATTTAAATCATACCAAATCTTATCAGTACTTATTTATGTGCACATATATGTACGTATTTAGGTACTTACCCATGGTGCCCATGAAAAGCGAGGGTGTGCTATCCGGGGCTGTGAGGGGACTCGAGGGGGGTAGGGAGCCGGCTGAGGAAGAGGGAGTCAGGGAGAGAAGGCCCCTCTCCGGGCTCGTCGTCTTGGGGGGGTTGGAGGCAAACTTATCAGTACTTATTTATGTGCACATATATGTACGTATTTAGGTACTTACCCATGGTGCCCATGAAAAGCGAGGGTGTGCTATCCGGGGCTGTGAGGGGACTCGAGGGGGGTAGGGAGCCGGCTGAGGAAGAGGGAGTCAGGGAGAGAAGGCCCCTCTCCGGGCTCGTCGTCTTGGGGGGGTTGGAGGCAAACTTATCAGTACTTATTTATGTGCACATATATGTACGTATTTAGGTACTTACCCATGGTGCCCATGAAAAGCGAGGGTGTGCTATCCGGGGCTGTGAGGGGACTCGAGGGGGGTAGGGAGCCGGCCGAGGAAGAGGGAGTCAGGGAGAGAAGGCCCCCTCTCCGGGCTCGTCGTCTTGGGGGGGTTGGAGGCAAACTTCTTTCCTCGTCGATGAAAGCTGTGGAGAGACACACCGGGAATTAGCATGTATGCGATGTGTGCATGTGTACGTACATGTGTACACCGTGGGAAATTCGTGCTTGTACTTGTGTGGCAACTAATCCAGGAAGACCGAATAAAGGAACAGGAAGAAAAAGAGAAGAAAATGAAAACGTAATAGAAGAAGAACAGACAAGAAATAAAATAAAACCCAATCAGGGAAGGAGAGAAGGAAAGTAAGAAAATATAGAACAAAGAGGAGAAGAAAGTAGGGGAAATAAAATAAAGAAAAATATGAGAAGAACAGAGGAAAAATATGAAAATATAAACCGAATAGGAGAAGAATAGAGATGAAAAAAACGAAGAAATATAGACCAAATATGAGAAGAAAGGAGAAGAAGAGAGAACAAAATAAAGAACAAATAGAACTCAGAAGGAAAATATAAGGAAAAAGAGATTAGAGGTGAAAATAATTTGCGCGATAAAATGTGATGAAATGATAACCAGTAAAAAAATAAAAATACTGAAAACAAATGGGAAAATAAAAATGATGAAATGATAATTATATGTAGAAAAACAGTTTACCATAATGAGTGTTTGTTTCTTTTTGTGTAAATGTAAAAGAACCTCATAGAACTTAAACTTACAAATATTATCCGAGTCTGACAAGTTTGAAATTCTCGAACTCGTCCGCTTCGACCTAGGGGGAGGCACAGGAACCACCTCCATTTCCCTGGACTCTGGAAAGGAAAAGGAACATTCAGATTCCTAGGTCCTCCGCTCGAGTATATAAGTTTTGGTATCCGAGTTCCGAACCAACATTAAGCCACAGCGAAATCAAAGCTGGAAAGTTTTTTGGATTGGCAATGGTATAAGTGTCCAATTGCCACCTGAGGGCAGAGAGAACCAAACGAGAAGGTTGTTCCGGTGAAGATGAGGCTTGGAGATAACGATTGGTGACCTTGCAGATGGTCATCATCCGAAAGTGCTTGGGTAGATACGTGGATATGGCTCAAAAAATTCTAAGAATAATTAATTAGCAGATTAGACATTGAACCCTCCATTTGAGGGAAAGACACGACAGGACAAAAGCTGAAAAGGAAAAGCAATAATACAAAACCCCTAATTCATTAGTTTCTAAGGCTGAAACAGCGAATAAAAGGCTGAAGTTGAGTTAAATGAAGATCATTAATAAGCTGAGGTTTGGAAACTACCCTTCGATACAGGCTGGTGCTGTTATCAATGAAGTGACAAAGCGACTATCGCTCAAAATACATTTTTAGCGATTTAGTTGAATGGTGAAATGATGAAGTGGTTCATTATCGACGGTTTGTAGTTATAAGCTGGAATTTGAGTCCAGAAAAATTGTCCTCAATCTCGAAATTAAAGCGGGGTGACAAAAGCACTTTCAACCACCATAGCATAAATCACTTTGACAGGAACACATAATTTAGCGATTAGTGTAGGTGGAATGCGGTTATAAACGGGGATTCAAGTGGTGATTTGCTTGAAATATATGTCGTACCACCTCCTCTCGCTGAATTTGAGGCGTCATCTGAATGGATAAAGGAATTTTAGAAGTCAGAATCCTTAACCCCCAAAAATGGTTTCCTTTGCCATCGAACATTTTGCCCCTTTGTCTAAAGATAATTATTTGAGGAATTTACAGAACTTGCGTCAAGCTTGAGTTTGTCAGGTATGAGAACTGGCAAACCTATCTTCAGTCTATCTCGCAAGAACTTGTCAGGAGTTTTAAGATTTACCGTCCGCACTCCCATTACTTAATCTTGACAAAGTCTGCTTAGTGTTGGATACTTTTTTACTCTATTTTCCCTATTAATTTTTCTTCTGTTCCTTTTCTACTTGCAACTAATTGAATACTCCTTCGCATGACTACGCCTATTTCTTAATTAACCTCGTATTCACTCGATCCCACACGCACCACCGTCATCCTAAAAGAAAGGAGATGCACGCAAATAATAAACAATTCAAAGCTCGCGAACAGAGTTTATTTATCCCATAGAAATGCCAACACCACCAAAAGATCAGTGGAGAAAGAAGTACATAGAAAATAGATCAACACCACAGTAATAAACGAACTTAGGACAATCATCTTTGCATTGCATACGCGAAACCTTAAAAGCTGATGTTTCGAAACATTTTGTGATAATAGTGTTCTTCATTTCCTTTAAGCTAGCTTTATCAATTCGCTGCGATCAGCCTATATTGACGTTTAGATGAAAATCTTATTAAAATCTCTTTATCAAAGTTTAAAATATTAGATTGTCAAGAAATTAATGTGGTTTTAAATATGATGTATAGAAGAGCTTTCCAGAACACTGATCAATGTTCCAATACTAAAACTATTTCAAAAGAGGTTTTGATAAATATATATATATATATATATATATATATATATATATATATATATATATATATATATATATATATATATATATATGTATATATATATATATATATATATAGTGATGGGAATTGCTTCTAAAGAGCCTGAATTTAATTTTTAACAGAAATCCCAGGACAAGGAAAATTGCTGCCGACATTTTTTATTTATTTAGTGGCGATGTTTTGACCATAATACTAGAGCACAATTCTAAAGGTACAAATATAACTGATAGTTTTAACTTTCAAAAGGGAAAACTAGAATTTAAATAATTTATAAAATTAGAGTTTAGATTTATAGGAAAAATATTTAAATTAATTAGTGACTGCAAAAAATTACTTAAATTTCATAAGCAGGATTATCAGTTTAATATTTATATTGAACTATTTTTAAAAAATTAGTATTAAACAATGTACTGAGGACTATTAACTTCGAAAAGAAACATTTTAACGAAAAATCAAAGTATAAATTATCCAGAAAACTGGTTTTATAAAAAATATCCATCATAATCGCATTAGATCGTGATAAACGATGTTCCAAGTTTACCTGACAAGTGCCAAGATGAGATCTGCAGCTCATATCCAAAAACAATTTAGTTAAGTAGGAAGGGAACCGACGACAAATCAGTATTTAAGTCTTGGTTGAGCTGTTTTATATATATAATGTTTCCAAGATTCGAAGTCTAATCGGGCTTTTATGTGAATTTAAAATTTTAAAAACTTCTATAGAGATTTCATCACTTTTACATTTTATTGCGTGATCTCTGATTGCCGAATTTTATTTAGTTTGAAGTATTTTGCCTTTTCGATTACTTATGCTCATATGAGACGAGAATCTTGCCTTCAGAGTTCTCACGGAGCTTCCAATGTATTTGCCCTGGGAACAATCAGGACATTTAAATAAGTATATTATTGAACTCCTAAGACTCTTTGGAACCGGATCCTTTATTTTAAAGAAAGATTTTATATTTAGTTTGTTTATAAAGGCAATTTTAAATTTCATTTGACAAAAATATTTCTTTAACAATGCGTGTAATTTTCGGTTAATTTTAGGTGTAAATTTCTGGCACCGTTATTTTACCACCGTTATTTCCGAGTGACAAGGTTGTAAACTCCACTTAAAAATGTGCGGATTAATTTTTCAGCAATACCTAATGGAAAACCATTACTTAAAAAGAAGGATGTGCGGTGTTGGAGTTCTTTATCTATAAGAATATAAGATGAACAAAGATTGTATGAGCGGTGAATAAAGGTCTTAATGGACGACATTTTATATTTCAAATCTAAGCTACTAAAAATGTTTAATCCTAACGTCGTATTAGTGGGCTTCCTGTAAACTGATGTTTCTATACTATTTTGATTTTTCCTTATTAAAATATCTAAAAAGGAGAGGACGCTATCACTTTCAGTTTCCATTGTATATTTGATATCAAGGTGGATGGTGTTTAAAAAATTAAGAAATTCTAAAGCTTGATCATGTTGTTTAAATATCGCTATGGAGTCGTCTACAAAACGTCTACAAAAGGTTGATCTACATGAATTAGGAACTTCAGAAAAACTCTTCTCTTCAAATGAACCATAAAATATTTTCTGCCAAAGGGTCGATTGGGGACCACATACCGACTCCATTAATTTGTTGATAAATCTGACCATCAAAGGTAAACACCGAACCACCAAAAACTGGATCCAACAAGTAACTAAATTGTAATTTACTGAAATTATGAAAATTAGGGAGACCTTAAAAATTTTGTCTGAAAATAATTCTTTGTTTCATTACCAGGTATGTTTGTAAATAGAGACGGAATATCGTAACTTACTAAAAAACTACCAGAATATTTTATGGTTCATTTGGAAGAGAAGATTTTTGAATAATTTTGAATACAGTTCATGGCTGATAATTAAAAGAGATTTAAGTTTGTTAAGAAGTCGATTAACTTTGTCTTCCAAATTTAGTTATAATTTGTTCTTCAGATTTTTTAATCTTTTTAAATTTAAAAGAGTTTGCCAATATAGTCTCCACGATTTAATATGACTACTCAATTTCCTTTGTTTGGTTTGGTAATTATAAGTTCCCTGTTTTTCCCGAAGTTACGAAGAATTTTTACGTCATATTTACGAAAAATAATTAAACTGAATTTATTTAGACTAACCTTTAGTATATTTTATGGGAAATATTCGAAAGTTCAGTCAGAAATCTATTGAAAGAGCCACAGCAAGGCACATCTTTTAAGTCTCTAGCCAATTTCTCAAAATGAACCATAAAGTTAGGCTTGGAATAAGAAAGGTTAGGAAGTTTGTATTCTAACCCAAGTGAGAACAAATATCTTTTTCGATCTGAGAGATGATAATCTGTAAGATTTGTAACTACTTTTTCGGGGTCCAAAAATTTGGAGAACTTATACCAAGAGATATAAACTTATGATTATGTGTTTGGATGATGTGATTTTTAAATTTCGGTTTGCTTCGTCCAATAATAATTCTGATAAGTAGTCCATCTAAAAATGATAGGTTATTCATTAGTGAGGAAAAGTAGGCTTGCAATATAGGAGAAAGTTCATCTACCTTTCTCCTAAAGTGCAATCCTACTTTTCCTCACTAAGGAGCCTTTTGTATAAGCTAACGTTTGAGTTCAACAGAAAACGGAGAAAATGTGAACTTGAGCCGTGGATCTTTGCCCTTTCTATTTTTTTTCTCTTTCTAGAGGAATGGAGGGTTGCCTTGTCGTATATGTAACGCTCCTGAAGAGTGTTGAGGAACTCCAGGAGACTTCTTTAGTGGATTAAAGAATTTTTATTATTACCCTTAGCTATTTGCATTGACTAAAACGTTATTGTTCATTTATCAAAAAATAGAAAGGACGAAGATCCACAGCTAAAATTGACATTTTCTCCGTTTTCTGTTGAAGTTAAACGTTAGCTTATACCAAGGCTTTTTGAAATTTCCCTTTCTAGTGAAATGGATGGTTGCCTTGTCGTATATGTAACGCTCCGGAAGAGGGTTGAGGAACTCCAGGAGACTTCTCTAGTGGAATAAGGAATTCTTATTATTAGCCTTAGCTAACCGCATATATATATATATATATATATATATATATATATATATATATATATATATATATAAGTAAGAAGGACAAAACGAAGAAGGTGGGTCCCATCGTTTTGTCCTTATTACTTAATATTAAATTCAAGCTTGGTCGAAGAAATCATAGCGAAAATATATATATATATATATATATATATATATATATATATATATATATATATATATATATATATATATATATATATATATATATATATATATATATACTAGTAGAGATACCGTCGTTGCCCGGGTAAAATGTGCGTTTGGAAATAAAGTAAGACGGATTTTATCTTTTTCTTTTTTTATTTTTCACAAACAATATTCTTATACTATGAACTAAACTTAATCTTGTTCATCAGCGCTACAGAACTTCTTGGTCCAAAATATTCATGGTTTTTTCTTGTGAAGCATATACAAACAGATTACTTTTGCTTCTAAATCTAGAGCAATCAACTTAGAATTGACCATAAGAAAAACAGGGTTCCTCTAATTGCAACTATGCCACTAATCGAGTCTGACCTTACTATATTTTTTAATTCATATTGAAAAACTACACGGATTAGGGAATGGAGTCTTCTGAATATAAATGGCAATTCTGAATCTGATTAATTCAGGGGGATTCTGTTAATGAAGACATTCTTTCATTTTACACTTTCAGTAAGAATTGTTGCCTCTATGACATGTGTCATCAAATTTTTACCACCAGCCTAGTGCCATTGCGGAGGGTTTTTTTTTATCCAAATT
The DNA here is from genome assembly GCA_963969495.1 of Ceratothoa steindachneri. NCBI lineage: Eukaryota > Metazoa > Arthropoda > Malacostraca > Isopoda > Cymothoidae > Ceratothoa > Ceratothoa steindachneri. The sequence goes on along the minus strand of OZ018330.1, from coordinate 143,593,256 downwards.
GCGCAATGATCTTATTTAGATTTATTTCGTTTAATTTAAGTTTGTGAGGAGATATTTCAAGAGGTTCTAGAGAGTTTAGGAACTTTGTGGAATAAACGACTATTTGAGTATGATCCCAAATTGTATCAATTGACGTAAATTTTTTGACTTCCTGAGAGGATAAAAAGTAGATATTTATTGATTCTTCAGACAGTGTTGTTCTTAGGAGCTAATATAGCTCTTTCACACAACCAGTTGTAGTTTTTGTATTTTGCTGAAGATTGGGTAATGTCTTTGCCTTGAGGCTATCATTAGTATTAATAGCTATGCGGACAGGAGACATTTTTATTCCACCATCAGCATCAAGAAGTACTTTGCTATTTCCCAGTGTCACAATGTTTTAGGCAAATTTTGTTGACAGTTAATAAACAAAGAGCTTTGCTCTGATATTTGTGCTTCAAGACAGTGTTCTAATATTCTTACACAAAGAAAATGATTTTAGGCAAGCCTGGACCTCATCTGCCCTGGTTCCTTTAGAGATCACTGGAAGTGTCTGCCTGAAATCACATTATAGCAAAATAGTGCACGTACCAAAGTAGCCTCACATCCCTGATGTCTAGCATTGTCCTGCTTAGTGCTTCTAAGGCTTCCTTATGAACCATTGAATGGGGTACCCGGCGTTGCCCGGATAAAAAAAATCATAAGAAAGATACAGGTTGAAATTCTTATATTTATCACAAATCATTCTATAACCAATTCTACTCCGCAACACTTCTTGGTAGATAATTTTCTTAATCTTTCATTGTGGTACATGGGCAAAACATACTTTTACTTCTCACACGTGAACAATGATGTAGGGTAAAACTAAAATGTCTCCCGGGGGTCTAGATCCGGCTCACGTTCCCTCGGTTGAACATATGGGGCAGGTTTGGAAATAGTTACATAGCTCCATTGGAGGGGCACGTAGAGATTCGGAACCACTTCCATTATCTTCCGCGGAATATTTTACATAAAATACACTAAGTTTTGATGTAGATTGTCTAACCTTTCTTCCTATAAATGGGCACACACACATACGACATACTCCTTTTATATATATATATATATATATATATATATATATATATATATATATATATATATATATATATATATACACGTGTGAATTTGGGCAGTATATTTTCATTATAGCATGTTTTATCAAAAGCGACCGCTAGTTTCGAATTAATAATTCTTTTTTCAATCTTCTCGATTTGTTTTATATTCGCCTTTTCTCCATTGTTTAACTTGTGGATTAGCGTACCGAAGTTCATCGGAGACTAATGTTTGTTATTTTGCCAAAGGTAGAAGTAAATTAATGTAATTTAGTACTCTCTTTAAATTAACTGACGCGTTTCGATACATCGAGTACCATCTTCAGAGTTACAATGGGGAATTATTACAAAATATTCAGTGTATATGTCACAAAAAGTATTAACAAAATTACGAACGAAGCTATACACGTATAGGCAGGTTGGATCCAGGTAATAAAAGGTCGGAGAAGTAGGTAGTCAGAGAAGAGAGGGGATTAAGCTGCTTGCCAGAGGGGATTAGTGGCTAGGGGCAGCTCTGAGTACACCTGTCCCTCTGTTAGCTTTTCTTGCGCTGGGCAGGATTTCATTGGAGTTAGACTATATGTTTAAATTCGGTAGCTTCAAGGAAGGCAGTTGTCGCCTGTTGAGAGCATAGTCTAAAATTTCTGTGTTTTCTTCTATCATTTTTCGGTTGAGGCATGTTCCGTGTATTTCCTGTGTATGTTTTTTAGGTGAACTCGTATATCAGATGTGTCCTTTGTTTCGGTTGTAGCGGGGGTTTGGGGTTATTTTTCATGGAGAGGGTCAAAGTACGTCTATTTTGATAGTAGATGATTAGTGCGATCTTTTTCTCGGCGTTTATGGATTTTATTCCTCGGTCTATAATGTCCTCGATGGCTCTTTCATCTGCTTGGTGTTCTGTACTCATAGTATTTTTGTAAAACAGTTTTATAATATCCTCATTATCCGTATTCCTCTTTTTCTGAGGTTCTGAGAGGTACCATCTGTCGCTTTTAATTCTTATGGTTGTTTTGTATTTCTTTATTGGAGAATCCGTTATTTACGAGTACCTGAGTGGTTCTCTCGAGTTCGTTGTGTGTGTCCTTCCATGTGGTGCGGTGGGTAAAATCACGATTGATCTACGACGATATCACGCTTGTTCGGTAGCGCTTAGGACATTAGCTGTCCCCATTCATGCAAAATCCCTGGTTGGTGGGTTTAACATAAACTTCAGTTGTTATTATTTCATTGATATTGGTATTAAGGATATCTAAGAATGGTAATTGGTTGTTATGGCTTTCTTCGATGGTGAAGTTGAGGGAAGAACATTCTTTAAAGGCTTTTTCCAGATTATGTATTTCTTGTGTTTGTATGTGGATGAAGATGTCGTCTATGTACCTGCAGTAAATATGGGGCTTGGGTACTCTTGAGAAGACCCTCTTTTCAACCACTCCCATATAGAAGTTAGCAAAGAGAACTCACAATGGAGAACCCATGGCAACTCCATCGACTTAGCGGTACATGCTTCCATTGGGGCCAAAGAAGGGGGCTTCAGAGGTGCAAATTTGTAGGAGTCTCTTCATGTCGTCCCTTGGTATTCCAATTGGGGGCGGTCATTTTGGTCATAGACCTGTTCTAGTATTATATCTATTGTTTCGGCGACTGGTACATTGGTGAATAGTGATTCTACGTTGATGGAAGCTATTATTTTCTTAGAGTTAGCGGCTCGAATGATATCGATGAAATCAGCCGAGGATTTGAGGCTGTATTTGTTGGGTACGTATCGAGTTAATATTTTGTTTATGAATTTTCTGAGTTCGTACGTGAGTGTAGGGATTTGGCTAATTATGGGCCTGAGGGGGTTTCCAACTTTGTGGGTTTTCACAAAATCCCACAGGAAAAATGAAAAGCAGATTCTAAATAGTCTAAATAGTTTCAAAAGTACTTGGAATCTGCTTTCATTTTCCCCCTGGGATTTTCTGCAATTATTGCTCTACTCACGTCCTACTTTGTGAGTTTCATATATATATATATATATATATATATATATAAATATATATATATATATATATATATATATATATATATATATATATATATATATTTAAGCTGTAATTCCTATTCATTACAATCACGCCCACACTTGGTTGCAAGAAACGACTGGTTGATTGGGAAGTTCTCCCTAATACTCTATTTATTTTATGCATCCGATTAGCATTCCTGAGAATAATAATTTCTATGATGATAATATGATGCTGATAATAATAATTTCTAGACAATCTGATATTAACTAGATGGAAATGGTTTACTTTTTAAGTGCATTATCATATATCTTATACTGGTCATATGCAGGAGGAATCAAAAGTGGTATATATTACATCAGGCTATCTTGCGACATATATATATATGTATATCCCAAGCAGTAGATCGGTAAAACACAGCATTAGGCTCAGTAAAGTTATAAAAAAGCTTACATAAAATTGACGACACATACATCGCTTCACACACTCTATACGCCCTCAAACAACATTGAATCACATAAAAGCTGCGTAATGTATGACCAAATTCCCAATGGATTAAATTCCGGAGAAGAGTCGCTCTATTTACTTGTGGGAAGATTGCGAGAGTCGGTCAAAATTTCGGTCTTACGTGGAAAACACCAACTTTTTCGCTCACGTTCTTCCCAAATGAACCAAATCCTGCAAATTTGTTCCTTTGGGAACTCGGTTCGGCGCACAAGTAAAAGCATTTACATTAAATGTACACTACATTTTACAAGGGCAAATGACCAAATTTCAGTCAAACGTTAGGCAACACTAAGCATTTTTTCCATACCACTTGAAGATACATTGGACATTCTCGACCCTGAACTCTGATGACCCATTCTTAAGCCCAGAGGAAGATCACAGCTGGTCATCGACGTATCTGAGATTACAAAGGAAGAAACATGAACCAAACAAGGGCCCAACTAAAAATAAGCCATCTTTAAAAATGATGCCGCTTTTTTACTAGGTCAACTTAGAGATGGCTCATCTTTACTAGTATTCAGGTGAGCTATGTTGTTTGTGTTTTAGTGACCTGATAATATTACATATATTTATTTGCACTTTTGAAAATTAGGTTAGTAAAGATAATATATCTCTAAATTGAGCTAGGAAAGATAAGTCATATCTATGAGGAATAAGAAAAGATAAGCTGACAGAGTAAAGATTTGTGTAAATTAGGAACAAGAAAACCTAACTTATCCCCTTATGGATAAATTGTTTTCTTTTTCCTAATTCGCAAGTAAATCTTTATTGCTAGTTTATTGATAACTTATCTTTGCTGAGACATGTTAGAGATATCTTTACTAGCTCAATTCAGAAATTTCTTATCTTTACTAGCTCAATTTACAGAAGTCTTTTGTTTACTAGCTAATTTAGATACATCTTATCTTTGCTAGTTCAATTTAGGGATGTCTTTTGTTTACTAGTTCAACCTACATATGTTTTTTGTTTACTAGCTCAATTTAGAAATTTCTTATCTTTACTCTCTTAATTTAGAGATTTTTTACGCTTACTAGCTCAATTTAAAAAGGCTTATATTTAGTAGGTTAATTTAGAGAGGTCTTTTGTTTCCTAGTTCGATCTAGAGATGTATTTTCTTTACTAGCTCAATTTATATATGACTTATCTTTACTAGCTCAATTTAGAAATGTCATGTCTTTACTAGATCAATTTAGAAATGTCTTATATTTACAAGATCAATTTAGCAATGACTTTTGTTTACTAGTTCAATCTAGAGATCATTTGTTTACTAGCTCAATTTAGATATGTCTTATTTTTGCTAGCACAATTTAGAGAGTTCTTTTGTTTACTAGCTCAATTTGGATGTCTTATCTTTACTAGGTCAATTGACAGACATCGTTTGCTTACTAGCTTAATTTAAAAATAAATCATCTTTACTAGCTCAATTTAGAGGTGTTTTGTTGACTAGTTTAATCTAGAGATGTCTTATCTTTACTAGCCCAATTTAAAAATTTATATTTACAAGCTCAATTTAGAAATTTCTTATCTTTACTGGCTCAATTTATAAATGTCTTATCTTTTCTAGCCAATTTAAAAAAATTGATCTCTACTAGCTCAATTTAGAAATGAATTATCTTTACTAGCTTAATTTAGAGATAGGTTTGTTTATTAGCTCAACTTAGATATGTGTTATGTTTACTAGCCCAATTTAGAGATGACTTGTGTTTACTAGTTCAATATAGAGATGTCTCATATTTACTATCCTAACCTAATTTCAAATTTCAAGTAAATATATACATCAGCAGATCACCTAAACACAAACCTAGCTCACTTAAACATTATTAAAGCTAAGCCATCTCTAAAGTGAGCCAGTAAAGAGCCATTATCTCTTTAAGATGGCTCATCTCTACTTGGTCCTCCCCATTTAAATTCACTAACTTGGGAACTTTAGACAATTCATTTTAATTTGCATAGGAGCTCTCTATCTCTCTCTTTCTCTCTCTCTCTCCATCTATCTCTCTCTCTCTCTCTCTCTCTCTACATCTATCAATCTCTCTCTCTCTCTCACTCTCTCTCTCTTTCTCTCTCTCTCTCTTAGTGGATAAGCTTTGGATTTACAATGCTCGGAACCGGGTTCTAGTATAAATACCCTCCCTGAACAACTCATCTCCCCTATAAAGAACAGCCTCAGTTGTCTTCGGGCTTATGGATGATTTTCATCTGATCTTTATGTGAATTTCATTATCCTGTCGGACTCGTCGTCCACGCGTGACGTAGTTCAATTAACTCCTCTTTATAACATATCATTTTGCATGTCAACATGATATTGTGATATCCTATCGTCTACCTACGAGACACCTATCGTCCATACCAGATGCATAAGAGAACCTCGAGGTGGACCTTCTGGACCTTGGTGGAGGCGTAGGGCAATCAATCATCGGGGGATCGTAGCTTCGAAGGGACGCATCTGAACACGCAGAAAAAAGGATCAAAATGGAGGTATATTCTTGAACTTGAGCCTAAGGTTATGTTAACATTGAGGGGAAACTAAAATCTTCTCGAGATTTAACTTAAAGTTAATTCAATTCTGTGAATGGTGTTAATCAACGGAAGCATGACTGTTCAGAGGAAGATGAATGAACGGGAATGGCGGATAGAGGGAAGAGCTAAAGAGGGAAAAATAAATTGAAGAATAAGGAAAATAAGTGGATTGGTAGGATATGAACTTCAATAATGCATTCCTAAACATCCAGATAAACTGACCAGCAGGCCAGTAAAATTTAAACTTTAGCTAACTTAGATCATCAGAGGATGTGAAAGTATGTTAAAATAGCAGATAGTGTGAGCTTTTTCAAGTCAATAACAAAATACCATACATAAAAAAACATGAGATCATTCTTGCTTTTTCCTTAACATGAACGATTACAGGACGAAAATGAGATCTTTTGTAACCAGTGCAATCTCCTGTCTCCACATTTCTTCGATCGTTCCCAGGTAAAGGAATCATACCTTTCTCTTATAGCTTCGATATTTACTCTCCAATTGAGACACTCGGGGTATAATGGCAGCTTCCAAGTCCCTACCATAGCAAAAATACTCTCCCCTCCCAGTTAAAACACCCTTGACATGCGATTTAGTTATAAACTCAAGAGACAAGTATAAATAATCTCCTCTTCTTCGACCTCACATACTACGCTAGGTAAGAAGCCGTTCGCATCGCGTCAGAGATTTTATCTAAGGATCAAGTGCAAAGTGATAGTCGTTTTCTTTATCTCGAAGTGCGGCTCTCGATGTGTTATTAAGAAAGTTATATTTCGTCAGTTTTGAGTAGGAGTTCGAAAATCTTTTTCATCAAGAGTGCAGTTATAATTAAGCAGCATCCACTTCGAATACCACCATGCGTTCACGCAATGTACCAGTAAATCATCCGCTGAATCATACTATCGAAATTTTGTATTCATGAACACACGAATAAACCGATATTGACGTGGAAATAGCCGCCGACCTACGAACGCAGTTCAGATTTTCTGCGTGTCTAGCCATCGTTGAAGCTAACTCGACTCACTAGCATATTGGCATGTATCATTGTATCATCATCCTACTCATTATTCTTCTAAATGCTATTTCTCGATCGATGTCTTTGTTTTGTTATTCCTTAATTTAATTTATTTTCTCAAAGAGAAAATCATCATTGTAATCTCTATCTCAAATCCCATCGTAATCGTCGTATTTTCTTCAAATTCTTTCATTAGCTGACAATTGCATCAAAACCCAGGGTCTAACCAAACTAACATGATGGTCTAGAATTTCCTATTAACCTTATAGTAAGAGCCTAACTTTGGTTTCAAACCATAAATTAACTCAGAACGAGAGCAGTACTTATCGGAAAAGTTCTGGCTTCGAAAATTTTGAAGTAATGAATTAATATTTCGAAATATTTAGAACAAGAGGTTCATTCTGTTTTTAATTTTCCTATTTAACTACCATATGCTCCCATAGGGAAAATGTAAGGATGGTTTCTTGAACCACTTCTTGAGGTTCGTTAGGAAAAAGCAAGGAAAATAGCCTAAGAACTCTACTCAACTAAGAGAAATCATATTGGTTTGTACCCTCAAAATGCAAAAGAGTAAGAAATAAAAGAATGAAAAGAGACTCTAGTGCCCACCAAACCTTAGTGTTAGGAATTTCTGGAAGAAAGACATTTTTCCGAGTTAACCACGATGTTGCAAACTTTGAGAATTATATTTTATTTTTACGCCATAATATTTGACGTATTTGAGAGCAAGGATACGTTAACGACTAAATGAGTAATAATAACAAATGAAGAAACTAGACATAGAGACTGGTAGCTGGAGCCAACTAACTATCAAACGTCAGACAAAAGAATTCAGAGACATTCTACAGATAAACGGATAATAAAAACAAAGGAAACAGCAGAGCAATAACTATATTGCGCGTGGAACGTACACTTGAAGCATTAATAACCAGAATTTTCCATACCACTTTGCGACACCTGTGACCCTCTCGATCCAGATCTCTTTGATCTTCCAGGACGGATTGGCTCCTGAAGGTCGTAGCTACCTATGGACATATCTGATACGATGCGAAAAATTGCATCAGAAATAGCATACAAACAATACTTGCTATTCCATTTAACAATTACAATTTTGTCGCTATTCCTGAGGCGCAAATTTGTTAGTAGAGTTTCAATTGCCCTAAGCCCGTTTAATATCTATTTTCGAATAAATGAACAAATGTTTAAACCAATTTCATGATCAAGAAAAACGCGCCTATACCGTCACTTAACTAAAGGTCGAGTATTTCATACCAGTTAGAGAGGCATCAGACAATCTAGAACCCGATCTCTTCGTTCTTGGGGGTGGAACCAATCTTTCTTCTTGAACCTCGTCGGCCGAAGGAGGAGCATCTGATCACAGGTTAGGGCGTACAAGAAAAACAGTTACAAATTTCGCATCAAAAAGCAAGTACACGAAGAAACGAGAAAAAATTGTCCAAAATTTTTAGATTTACTTTCTGCTGCAAACATTCAATTAAATATAATTCACGACGTGATACTGAATATCGATGCTTTCCGTAACGCTGACTCCTTAATCTTTTTTTATAGTAGAAAGTCTCAAGCTAGTGTTCGATTTAGCTGAATTCAAAAGATGAGAGCCTTAAACTCGGGTTTCTTTACATTTTAGTTAAGATGAGACCCGAGACAGTTTCATTATACAAGTTTCAAGCACCACCTGTAGAACACCGAATACTGAACTTCAGCTCAGAATATCATAAGCAACGTAGGGAGCTTAATAATGGGCATTTATTCACCCGGGCCGGTCTCTTCTGAAACTTAGGCTTTAAAGACAAAGAATTACCTATAATCGAAGTTTCTGACATGAGAGAAGTTCGTGAACTAGACCTTTTCGACCGGGGAGGGGGTTTTGGGCTCTCATTGCCCCCGTCACTCATGTCGAACCCATACATGGACAAGGATGTGTCTAGAAAAGAAAAATCGTTGTTCACTAAACAGCGCAGAGCGGCTGAAGAGGAAAACTCAAGAGAAAGTTCTCGAGAAATATAAAACGGAGTACTTAAAATTGCTTAGATAATGACAATAATTACTTAAACAATATGCAAGTACTTGAAGCAAGTCGAACTTGAGAACTAAAAACACATTCTCTCCCTTGAGAAGAGTAAGGGGATAGAAAAAAACAGCTCGAAGCCCTCCATCCCCTGATTTTATTGTCATTAAAGTATATGAGAACCCCCTCCTTCCCTTTAGTAGTCCTGATAAGTGGACGAAGTTAGGGTGTGAACAAATTTACCTGATATTGTTGAGGCCCTGGAGTTCGAGCGCTTCTCTCGGGGCGGTGGAATAGGTAACAATTCAGAGCCTAAAAAGAAGCGAAGTTTTGATAAACATCAGGAATTGCGGACTGCCTCTTGGATGGTTGCGGGTGCAGAATGAAAGCGTGGTGGTAGTGGCTTGCCAACCTGCCTTTATCCATGTGGATCCCACAAGATAATGAAATATACATAAATGTCAGTATGACAATCGCTGGTGAGCTCGAGGGCACCAAGGAGTGGTCTTCTTTGGGAAGATGTGCAGGAAGTAATAGGGTTCGACACCAAACAGCGCTCAGGTGGAACTTTCGTCACCCCGGGGCAGCGGGAACTGTTACGCGTCAGAGGTATGTGGATATAGATACCCACCCACAGGATTTCAGGGAAGAGAGTGTGTGTGTGTGTTGTGCTGCGAAATGTAAGATCTACCCACCCCAGTATAGAGTTGAGCACAGCGCGTCCACCAATTAATAGCCAGATCTCTCCGTGCGCTAAGGTTTGTGTCCGCTCTTGTCGGGATCGAACCCGGTACTGCGATGCTGGCAGGAATGAAAGCGTGGATGCAATTATTGGAAAAAGATGGTGTTTTTTGGGGGGGAGGGGGCTATCTAGCGACTGCCCACTTGGGCATAAGGCGCTGCAATCACACAGCCTAGCTCTAGGCTACTTTAAAATAAGAATATGAAAACAAAACAACGATAAAAAGGAAAGTTGACAACACTTAGGAAGCAAGCTGTGGCGTCGGAGGGAGGTCTCCCTCTCCACTAGTCAATGTTCATGAACTCGTCCCGAGTACAAGGAACAGGCAGTAGCGACCCCGCCGATCCCAGTACCGGAAAAGGTAACGTGCGCGGAGATCGCCCAGACTGGAACATTCAACAACAATGTGCCGAACAGTCTAGGAGATAACTCAGTCTGCACAGTAGGGCGCTGGCGAGGGCTCCATCAAATGGCGGTGAGTCCCACGAGTGTGCCCAATTCGGAAACGAGAGAAAGCAACCTAAAGCCGCCGCGGCATTGGGGGGTAGGTCCATGGGAATAGTCTCGGCGCAATGGCACGCAACTTTAAGTTCCCTTCGACCGTCTCTTATCTTCTTTGCCAAGCAGCCCAAAGAGCTGCCCGTATTCCTGCCATATAGTTGGTGTGAGGAAGAGCGAAACGCTGGTCCGGTCGCAGAGTCCTCGCGGACTATTTGGCACCCCCATCGGCGCACTCATTCCTCGCAATTCCTACATGTCCAGGAACCCAGCAGAAGATAATCTCGACATCCGCTCGGCTCGCCATAACCGTGGCGTTACCGATATCGCGAACCAGGGGATGCGGAGATTCCAATGCCCCGAGAGCACTCAGGGAGCTTGGTTAGTCGTTATAGATCACAATCCGGTCTCCGAACCGGGCACGTCGCGTAATCTCCCGTACCAAGTGATGTAGTGCCACCAGCTCCGCCGTGAAGACAGACGCGTGGAAGCCGACCCCCTCTTGGGACTTGGAGCCATCCGTATACACTGGCACGGGTCCAGCGTGACACGAGGTGTGCTCCAAAAAGGTCGGACGCAATACTCCAGGTGCTGTACAAGCTTTGAGAGCAGAGACGTGGCGACAAGTAGACGAATGTGGTAACCTCCAGCGTGGCGTCCTGGGCAGAACCAGGGGCCACACCGGCCCGAAAGCTATACCTAGCTCTCGAAAGAGTTTCCTGGCTCTAAACTCAAATGGCTTAGGGTATGACTGGCGTCTCTCGGCAGCATAGGCACCGTCGAAATCAGCTGCGGATGCAGTGAGAGCTGTTGGCGACAGAGGGAGGCGCGGCTGTCGCGCGTACAGGCAAATGATGCACTGTGAACGGCGCAGAGCGAGTGGCATCTCCCCAGCATCGACTAGTAGGCTCTCAATGGGGGAAGTGCGGAATGGACCGGTCGCAAGGCGAAGGCTGGTGTGGTGGATCGATTCCAACTTCCGGAATAAATGCTCAGCTGCGGATGCATAAAACTCGCATCCGTAGTCTAGCTTCGAACGAACAAAAAACCGATTAAAAAGTAAGGCAGTAGCCCTATCAGCACCCCAAGCACTGAACGTCACAGGAAGAAGAATATCCATGGCGCGGGTGCAAGAGACCCTAAGGCTGCGAGTGTTAGCCTCCCAGATGAGGCGTCGGTCAAATACAAGACCAAGGAAACGGTGCGATTCAACCACTTCCAGGCGTACCTGATTAAGAAACAAGTCTCGGTCTGGGTGGAGCCGTGGATGGCCATAGAAGTGCACCAACTTAGTCTTGGCCAAGAAAAACCGAAACCTGTGCGCTTTGGCATAGCGAGAGACTCGGTTCAATGCCTTTTGGAGTCGAGGCTCCAGAGTCGGCATATGGGCCGCGCTAAAAGAGATCGAAAGGTCGTCCATGTAGAGCGTAGCGAGAACATCTTCCGGCAGCACCGAGGTGATGCCGTTGATGCTCAGGGCAAAGAGTGTGACACTAAGGACACTTCCCTGTGGGACGCCCTCTTTCTGGTTCCTTTGGGCTGGCGAGGGTTCCCCCACCCATTCGCCGAATCGACAAACTCGCAAAAATTCAGATATAAACATTGGGAGGCGTCCCCTCGCCCCCATCGTGTGAAGAGTTTTCATGATACCGTATCGCCATGCGGTATCATAGAACTTATCCAGATCGAAAAACACCGTGGCGTAGGGCTGCCTACAAAGGAAGGCTTCGCAGACGCTATTTATCAGTCGGAGCATCTGACGTAAAGTGGAACTTGCGGAAGCCGCACTGTGCAGAAGAGAGATGGCCTCTGCTGTCAAGAAAAAGGCTAGTCTAGCATTTACCAATTTCTCCATCAACAGGCACACGCAAGAGGTTAGAGAGATTGGGAGGAAACCAGCCGGAGTAGAGTGATCTCTTCCCGGTTTGCGAAAGGCGAGCACAGTCGCGATTCGCCAGGAATCTTGGAGGAGACCCTTCACCCAGATCCTGTTGAACAAATCTAAGAGAAAGGCCATGCCTCGCTCATCCAGGTGTCGAAGCATGGCGTACGGGACATCGTCCGGACCATGGGCGGTGTTCGCGCACGAAGCAAGAGTGGAGCGCAACTCACTCACAGTGAACCTGTCGTTGAAGGTTTCTGTGCCTCTGGAGGTAAAGTCCAGCCGGCGGCCTTCCACGACATCACGACGGGCATTGAATGCTTGCGGAGCAGCATCATGGCTAAAGAATGCGTAGATAGTGGTCGCGAAGGATTCCGCCACGGAAGCGGGGTCCGAGATTGCGGTCCCATTCTCCTGAAGAACTGGAGGGGAGTCCTGAGAGAACTTGCCCCGAATCCATTTGCCCCGCTTTCACACCTCTGCTAGAGGGGTCTTCCCGTTAAGTGAAGACACGTATGCCCACCAAGAAGAGCGGCGGGCGTGCTTCGAAATATACCGGAACCTAGCCCTAGCCAGACGAAATTAACCGACAGTGAAATCGTTCAGGCGGCGCTTATAGCGCATGTAGGCATAACGCTTCTGTTTGAGGGCCGTCTCACACTCGGCCGACCAACATGGGTTTAGTCGGCGTGCAAAACGGCCAGACGTTATGGGAATAGTAGTTATGCCCTTGGCGATGAGGTTGCCGAAAAAGAACTTAACGGCCTCATCTACCGACCTAAACTCCTCGACTGAGATAGAGAATTCAGTCATTTCCTGAAATGCAAACCACCGCGCCCGTGCCAAGCACCACCAAGGTGGGCTCTCAGGCGGCAGTTGCCCTGAAAATGATATTTAAATGGGAAAGTGATCACTATCATGGAGGTCATCGACTACCCCCCAATCAAAATCAGGCTGTGCATCCGAAGAGCACAAAGGTAGATCAAGGCAAGAAAATGAAGCGGTTCTCCGGCAGTGATGCGTAAACTCATCCCCATTTAGGACACCTATCTCAAGCTCTTCGATCAGATCGGCAAGGACTTGTCCCCTGGGATTTATTAAGTAATCCCTCCAGAGATGATGCCTGCCGTTCAGATATCCAAGTAAGAGAAAGGGCCTCGCAACCGTGCCACGACATGGCTGAAGTCCCCCTCGTCGAAGTCAGCTGACGGTGGAATGTACGCATAAATGATAGTATACCTCCTATACAGGTGAAGCTGCACAGACACTGTCTGAAAAGGAGGTATCTAAATTGTAAGAAAGAACGGAGACATCATGCCGGGTGTAAACTGCGCATCCCCCAGCCCGGCCATCTCGCGGTGGTGGGGTCGCAAGACCCTTATACCCCGGGAAGGCGGGCATGGGGCACGCGTCTAGCATGGTCTTCTGTAGAAAAATGGCTAACGGGATACGGGACGAGACGTGCCTCCGTAGCTCCTCCCAGTTGGCCCGGATCTCACGGCAATTCCATTGAAGAAATATGCCCTTCAGGCCTAGCTCGGAAGAGACGCGGGGGCTCTCTTCGAACAGAAGACCCTCACAGGAATGGCCTTACGCTTCCCGGAGGCAGAACCCAGGGTGCTGTTGGCCGGCCAACCGCTGAAAGCGCTGTCGCCCTCGAGGACTTATTGGGGGAGGTTTGGCTCGCCATGCGAGTCTTTTTCTCCCTCCGCCTCGAAACCTTAGGCGGGCGTTGCGACTTCGGAGGCGAAGGGCCCTTTTTTGAGGAAACACCGTTTCTGAGCCACTCAGCCCACCACTAGGCGTAGGCGAAGGAATCGAAGCTCATTTGTTGCTGTCCACCTTTCAGGGAACAGCTTTAAGAACCCCGGAAGATGGCCTGGCGACCAACTTCAGGGGTTTTGCCTCCTCTGAGTCTAACGACTCTGTGGAGGCGCGTGGCCGTTTCGCCTTACGGGAAACGGTCACGCTGGGGGAAGGGGGGGAAGCTCTGGTTTTAGCTGGGTGTGAGCCCTTTTTGCCGCCAGCTCTACCAGGGGGGCGCCCGGGTTGAGTAGAACCCACAGAAGGGCTCCAAATAGGCGCGGAAACAACCGTGCTCGTTGGCTTGGATGAGCCAGGAGCAGAGGGTGCCTTTCTAACTATTAAGGCATAAGACGTCAAGGCAGAGCTGGGCGCGCCAGGACCAAGTCCTTAGCTTCGCGGAATGAGATTGGATAAGGGGCCTGAACGGCCAAGAGTGCTTTCTCAAAGAGATATGCACCACATTGCTTCTAAGAAGCGGGGTGCCGCTCTCCGCAATACACACACTTGGCCACCCACGATTTAGACTTATCGTGTGCGACCTTGGAGCAATTTACACAGACTTCGGGTGACCCCGACTTTGCACTTTTACAAGAACGATTCGTATGGCCAAAGCAGTGACATTAATAGCACCACCGCGGCAGGGGCACGAATACCTTAACGCGGTAGCGGTACCAACCAGCACGCACTGACTCAGGGAGCTTGTCACGTTCGAACGTAACGAAGAGTGTAGGGGTGGGTCTCGAGGCCCCTCCCTGTTTTCTCATCACACGTTTGACCTTGAGCGCCCTATGGTCAGCCAGCTCTAAGGTGATGTCCTCTATGGCGTAGTCAACGAGTTTCCTCGCATACACTACTCCTTTCACAAAGTTCACGGTAGAGTGCGGCGTCACACTCACCGGGGTGCCATGAAGTGTCCGAAGAGCACTTATCTTTGCCGCCTCGGAGCGATTCGCCACATTCGCCAGAAGGCTCCCGTCCGAGAAAAGGGTCAGCTTCGGCTCTCTACCAATTACACTAGCTAATGCTTTCCTCTAATGGATCATGAAGCCCTTGGACAAAATGGTGCCATCAGTGGAGCGAATGACGAGGAAGCGTTTGAAGCCAGTGGGCTCGAAAACGCCAAGTAACCTCTGAATCAGGGAGCCCCGATGTCATCGAGGCTCCGCCCTGCGCACTTTTAATCTTAGTCGGGGGCTCCGCACCCGAAAAGGTAGAGGGGCCGGATGTGCCGATCTTGGCTTGGTCACTTACCGAAGTGGAAGCAGCCCCATCCTTCTCCGAAGCCCCCTCGGATGGAGAGGAGCCCCGAGTCTTTTTAGTCTTTTTCTTATTTTTTCTCTTTTTAGGAGAGGAGGGCGGTGAATGAACCCGCTTCTTCCCTCCGCCGACAGGAGCCCCCAGGCCAAATGGACCGGCCTCAGCCAGGTCCTCCTCCGAAATGGAGAAGCTCCTGGCTGTCGTAGAAGCACCGGTCGTAGGAGATCCCTCCACTCCTTGTACTGCCTTGTAAACCCTAACCGTTTGAGGAGGACCTTGCATAGGGGCGGATTCAGGTATGGTGCTTGGCGCCGAGCCCGGATTTCCCCCCATGGAAGGCCCTACCGTCTGAGGCTGGGTTGCCTCAAGGACCATGTCTATTTCAGGGGGCCTCCAGTTGGCCATCTCCCCCAAGACATCGCAGGTCCCGTTGGCAGTATTGTCATTAGTCAGCTGGTGTGGGAAGGCACAGGCCTTGACCCCGGCAAGGTTCAATATTTTTGCCAGCAGGTCTTTTGAGGAAAGCGACCGAAGGGGCCTGGCCCCCCTCTCCCCTCTAAGGGGGTTTGCCCTACCGAGCCGCTTCAATGGGGGGGCGGTCGGCAATGGGTTGCTTGCTGGCTTTCTTGGCAGTCCCCTTGGAAAGAACAGGAGGGACTGACGCTGGAAACAGGGAGATGCCCGAAAGCACCTCCAGAGAAGGGGGTGAGAGGAAGTCCCCTACACCCGTAGTCGTAGGAGTGGAGTAAGCCTCCTCTCCGGCTAGAGAAATATGTAGGGTTCCCTGCGCAAGCACAGGGGGGAATAGGACCTCCATTTTTTTGGTGGAGCTGCCCGTGGGCGGCTCCGTCGATGGTACAGGGGGAATTAAAGGGGGGATGGTGACTCATCATTGGGCTTTTTTTTTATTATTTTATGGAGCCCATCTGGCAACTACTCACTTGGGCATAAGTCGCCGAAAAACACGACAGCCTAGAACTAGGCTACTTTAAAGTAAAAATATGAAAACTTAACAATGATATAAATTGGAAAAACTTAACAATCGAAGCAATCTCCGGCAGCGGGGGGAGGTCCCCCTCAACCCGGTGCAGGAGAGTGCAACCTACAAGCAAAACAATAACAAAAAAAAGGAACCTTAAATAAAGGGGAGAAGGCCGGCCTCCCCCAAAAAGTCAATAAGTCCACCAGTCATGGTGCACGCACTCGTCCCGAGTACAAGGGACAGGCGGTAGCGACCCCGCCCATCCCGGTACCGAGACAGGTATCGTGCGCGAAGATCATCCAGACTGAGACATTCGACAAGAATATGCCGAACAGTCTGGGGGACGACGCAGTCGTTGCAATAGGGCGCATGCGAGCGCTCCATCAAGTAGCGATGCGTCACACGAGTGTGTCCGATTCGAAGACGACAGAAAGCAACCTGAAGCCGCCGCAGCATTGGGAGATAGGTCCATGGGAACAGTCGCGGCGCAATGGCACGCAACTTTAAGTTCCCTTTGACCGTCTCTTATCTTCTTTGCCAAGCAGTCCGAAGAGCTGCCCGTATTCCTGCTATGTAGTCGGTGTGAGGAAGAGCGAAACGCTGGTCCGGTCGCAGTCCTCGCGGACTCTTTGGCGCCCTCATCGGCGCGCTCATTCCCCGCAATTCCTACATGTCCAGGAACCCAGCAGAAGATAATCTCGATATCTGCCCGGCTCGCCAAAACCATGGCGTCACGGATATCACGAACCAGCGAATGCGGAGATTTCAATGCCCCGAGAGCACTCAGGGCGCTTTGTAAGTCGCTATAGATCACAATCCGGTCTCCGAACCGGGCACGTCGCGTAATCTCCCGTACCGAGTGGTGTATTGCCACAAGCTCGGCCGTGAAGACAGACGCAGCGCCTGGTAGAGCCCCGCTGACTTCAAACATAGGGGATACGGCGTGGAAGCCGACCCCCTCTTGGGACTTGGAGCCATCCGTATACACTGGCACGGTTCCAGCGTGACACGATGTGTGCTCCAAAAAGGTCGAACGCAATACTCCCGGCGCAGTACAAGCTTTGGGAGCAGAGGCGTGACGACAAATAGCCAAATGTGGTACCCTCCAGGGTGGCGTCCTGGGCAAAACCAGGGGCGCCACCGGCCCGAGAGCGATATCTACATTTGAAGGAGTTTCCTGGCCCTAAACCCAAAAGGCTTAGGGTATGACTGGCGTCTCTCGACGGCATAGGCACCATCGAGATCAGCTGCGGATGCAGTGAGAGCTGTTGGCGACTGAGGGAGGCGCCGGGCTCGCACGTACAGTTGAGTGATACACTGCACGCGGCGCAGAGCGAGTGGCATCTCCCCAGCATCGACCAACAGGCTCTCAATGGGGGAAGTGCGGAAGGCACCGGTCGCAAGGCGAAGGCCGGTGTGGTGGATCGAATCCATCTTCCGCAATAAACGCTCGGCTGCGGATGCATAAAACTCGCATCCGTAGTCGAGCTTCGAACGAACAAAGGATCGATAAAAAAGTAAGGCATTAGCCCTGTCAGCGCCCCAAGCGCTGAACGTCACGGAACGGAAAATGTCCATGGCGCGGGTACAAGAGACCCTAAGGCTGCGAATATGAGCCTCCCAGGTGAGGCATCGGTCGAATACAAGACCAAGGAAACGGTGCGACTCAACCACATCCAGGCGCACCCCTTTAAGAAACAAATCTGGGTCGGGGTGAAGCCGTGGATGGCGGCAGAAGTGCACCACCTTAGTCTTGGCCAAAGAAAACCGAAACCTGTGCGCTTCGGCATAGCGAGAGACGCGGTTCAATGCCTGTTGAAGTCGACGCTCCAGAGTTGGCATCTGGGCCGCGCCAAAAGAGATCGAAGGGTCGTCCACGTAGAGCGTAGCGAGAACATCTTCCGGCAGCACCGAGGTGATGCCGTTGATGCTCAGGGCAAAGAGTGTGACACTGAGGACACTTCCCTGCGTGACACCCACTTCCTGCTCCTTTGGGCCGGAGAGGGCTCCCCCCACCCGTACGCGGAATCGACGATCTCGCAAAAATTCAGATATAAAAATTGGGAGGCGTCCCCTTGCCCCCATCGTGTGGAGAGTTTTTATGATACCGTATCGCCATGCGGTATCATAGGCCTTCTCCAGATCGAAAAACACCGTGGCGTAGTGCTGTCTACGAAGGAAAGCCTCGCAGACGGCATTTTCCAGTCGGAGCAGAGCATCCGACGTGGAGTGGAACTTGCGGAAGCCGCACTGTGGGGAAGACAGATGGCCTCCGCTGTCCAGGAAAAAAGCTAATCTAACATTTACCAATTTCTCCATCAACTTGCACATGCAAGAGGTTAGAGAGATTGGGCGGAAACCGGTCGGGGTAGAGTGATCTCTCCCCGGTTTGCGAAAGGCAAGCACAGTCGCGATTCGCCAGGAGTCTGGGAGAAGACCTTCTACCCAGATCCTGTTGAACAAATCTAACAGAAAGGCCATGCCTCGCTCACCTAGCTGTCGAAGCATGGCGTACGGGACATCGTCCCGTACGCACGAAGCGAGAGCGGAACGCAACTCGCTTACAGTAAACTTGTCGTTGAAGGGTTCTCCGCCCCTGGAGGTAAAGTCCAGCCGGCGGCCTTCCGCGACATCACGACGTGCATTGAATGCTGGCGGAGCAGCATCACGGCTAGAAAATGCGGAAAAAGCAGTCGCTAAGGATTCCGCCACGGACGCGGGGTCCGAGATTGCGGTCCCATTCTCCTGGAGAACGGGAGGGGGGTCCTGCGAAAACTTGCCCCGAATCCTTTTGACTCGCTTTCACACCTCATCTAAAGGGGTCTTCTCATTAAGTGAAGACACGTATACCCGCCAAGAAGAGCGGCGGGCGTGCTTCGAAATATACCGGAACCTAGCCCTAGCCCGACGAAATTCAGCGACAGTGAAATCGTTCGGGCGGCGCTTATAGCGCATGTAGGCATAACGCTTCTGTTTGAGGGCCGTCTCACACTCGGCGGACCACCATGGGAGTGTTTGGCGTGCAAAACGACCGTTTCGCCTTGCGGGAAACGGTCACGCTGGGGAAAGAGGGAGGATCCCTGGTTTTAGCCGGGGCTGGGTATGAACCCTTTTTGCCGCCAGCTTTACCAGGGGAGCGCCCGGGTTGGGTAGAGCCCGCAGAAGGGCTCCGAATGGACGCGGAAACAACCGTGCTCGTTGGCCTGGATGGGCCAGGAGCAGAGGGTGCCTTTCTAACTACTGAGGCATATGACGTCCCAGGCAGAGCTGGGTGCGCCAGGACCAAGTCCTTAGCCTCGCGGAATGACAGTCTATCCTAGGCCTGAACGGCCAGGATTTCTTTCTCCAGGAGATATGCACCACATTGCTTCGAAGAAGCAGGGTGCGGCTCTCCGCAATTGACACACTTGGCCACACACGATTTGGACTTATCGTGTGCGACCTTGGAGCAATTTACACAGACTTCGGGTGACCCCGACTTTGCACGTCTACATGAGCGATTCGTATGGCCGAAGCGGTGACAGTAATAGCACCGCCGCGGCAGTGGCACGAATGCCTTCACGCGGTAGCGGTACCAACCGGCACTCACCGACTCAGGGAGCTTGTCACAGTCGAACGTGACGAAGAGTGTAGGGGTGGGTCTCGAAGCCCCTCCCTGTTTTCTCATCACACGTTCGACCTTGACCGCCCCATGGTCGGCCAGCTCTAGGGTGATGTCCTCAATGGAGTAGTCAACGAGTTCCCTCGCATAAACTACTCCTTTCACAAAGTTCATGGTAGAGTGCGGCGTCACACTCACCGTGGTGCCATGAAGTGTCCGAAGAGCACTTATCTTGGCCGCCTCGGCGGGATTCGCCGCATTCGTAGAAGGCTGCCGTCCTAGAAACGGGTCACCTTCGGCTCTCTACCAATTGCACTAGCTAATCTTCTCCTCTGATGGATCATGTTGCCCTTGGACAACATGGTGCCATCAGTGGAGCGAATAACAAGGAAGCGTTTGAAGCCAGCGGGCTCGAAAACGCCAGGTAACCTCTGAATGAGGGGCCCCGATGTCATCGAGGCTCCACCCTGTGCACTCTTGGTGTTAGTCTTGGTCAGGGGCTCCGCACACGAAGGGGTAGAGGGGCCGGATGTGCCGATCTTGGCTTGGTCGCCTACTAAAGTGGTAGCAGACCCATCCGTCCCCGCAGCCCCCGCGGATGGAGAGGAGCCCCGAGTCTTTTTCGTCTTTTTAGTCTTTTTCTTTTTTGGAGAGGAGGGCGGAGAATGAACCCGCTTATCACCTCCGCCGGCAGAAGCCCCCAGGCCAGATGGACCGGCCTCAGCCAGGTCCCTCTCCGAAATGGAGAAGGTCCTGGTTGTCGTAGGGGCACCTGTCGGAGGAGATCCCTCCCCTCCTTTTACTGCCTCGGAGCCCTCAGCCATTTGAGAAGGACCTTGCATAGGGGCGGATTCGGGTTCGGTGCTTGGCGCCAAGCCCGAATTCCTCCCCATGGAATGCCCTACCGTCTGAGGCTGGGTCTCCTCAAGGACCATGTCTATCACAGGAGGGGCCTCCAGTTGGCCATCCCCTCCCAGGACATCGCAGGTCCCCTTGGCAGTGTCGCCAGTCTTGTGTGGGGAGGCACAGGCCTTGACCCCGGCAAGGTTTAAAATTCTTGCCATCAGGTCTTTTGAGTCAAGCGACCGAAGGGGCCTGGCTTCCCTCTCCCCCCTAGGGGGGTTTGCCCTACCGAGCCGCTTCGATGGGGAGCGGCTGGCTAAGGGCTGCCTGCTGGCTTTCTTGGCAGTCCCCTTGGAAAGAAAAGAGGGGACTGCCGCTGGGAAAAGGGAGGTGCCCGAAAGCACCTCCAGAGAAGGGGGTGAGGGGGAGTCCCCTGCACCCGTAGTCGAAGGAGAGGAGTAAGCCTCCTCTCCGGTTAGAGAAATATGGAGGGTCCCCTGTGCAAGCACAGGGGGCAGGACCTCCATTTTTTTGCTGGAGCTGCCCGAGGGCGGCTCCGTTGATGTTTCAGAGAAAGTTGGGGGTTGAGTTTTTTTTTTTGTTGGTCTTCATCATTGGGCATGGTGACCCTTTTTTTAACACGGGATGCAATAGCGCACACCTCTCGCAGTAGCCCGCTCTGCGAGAGGTGCTTACAAGCCCGGCAGAGCCAGGCGCCGCCATTTGGGACCACCCCTCCCGCCTGGTGGCCTGGCAGTCCATCGGCATGGCGGCTCCACCTTGAACACGGCGTAAAATATATAGATTGTGAAGAGGAGAGGAAAAGGGATGTGAGGAAGGTATGGGTGGGGATGAAGCAGGTTGTTAAAAACCAGCCACCCCAGACCGGAGCTCAGGGGTTAGGGAACATTATCCCTCACCCCCTCAGCCCCGATGCGGGACGGTTGGCTAAAAGGAAGGTCAGTATCTACCCTGTGAAATTAGAGGCTGACCAGAGAAAGTTGTGGGAGAGGTTGTGTGAAAAGAGAGGAAACAAGTGTTTTGAAGGAAGGAAGAGAGGCTAAGCTGGGGCCGGACGGAGCGCTGGATCCCGTTAGCACGGCGGCCAGGATGGCAAATCGCCGCGCCCCTTACTCATCATTGGGCATGGTGACCCTCTTTTTATTACGGGATGTAACAGCTCATCACCCCTCGCAGTAGCCCGCACTGAAAAGGGTGCGTACAGGCCTGGCAGAGCCAGGTGCCGCAATTCAGGACCACTTCTCCCGCCTGGTGGCCTGGCAGTCCTTCAGCATGGCGGCTCCAACTTGGATACGGCGTAAAAATATAGATTGTGAAGTGAGAAGGAAAGGGAATGTGAGGAAGGTATGGGTGGGGATGAAGCAGGTTGTTAAAAACCAACCACCCCAGACCAGAGCTCAAGGGTTAGGGAACGTTGTCCCCTTCCCCCTCAGCCCCAATCCGGGACGGTTGGCTGAGAAGAAGGTCAGCATCTACCCTGTGAAATTAGAGGCTGACCAGAGAAAGTTGTGGGAGAGGTTGTATGAAAAGCGACGGAGTAGGGGAGAAATACAGGCCATCTGAAGGAAGGAAGAGAAGCTAATCTGGGGCCGGATGGAGCACTGGATCTCGTTAGCACGGCGGCCAGGATGGCAAATGGCCGCGCCCCTTACGGGGTGGAGAAAGATGATCTCTTGAGACCAGATTCTTAGATCATCGAGACGCAACGATAAATAATTACAGTTGCCTCAATTAGTCTTGTCACACTTTACGCTTAAGTTTATTCTGAGAGTGACAATTTAATATACTATTATTATTACTATTTGATGAGGATGAAGTGTTTGAGGTGTATTAAGTTATAAATAAGCTAGATAGGACATTTACCATTTAAATTTAGCGGATTTTTTTTCGTTATTGTGCTGCTGTAAGCATTACTCTCGAAACATTTTGAGATAGTTTTATTTTAAAACAAGGTTTGACAAATTTTCGGAAATTTTGACTTACCACAATTTAGCTTTATATATTTATTCAATTTTAAATTATAGATATCACAAACAATATTCGTATTAACAATTGCGTTGTTTTTTAGCGCTAGAACATTTTTTTAGCCTAACGTGTAAGGAAAATATTATAAATTGGTAACAGAGTAGGAGCAAAGCTATTCGAAAATTTATAAAACTTATAAATAATTATATTACAGTGGCGGCAACAAAAAAAGTGACATTGAATATTGGCAATAGAAATCGATACATAAAATCGCTTTCACGATTTTACTTGCCAACAAGCCAATGAAAAGGGGCGGGGCTTATGCCACGAGTGGATGACTCTCCTGAGCTAAGACAACAGAACTGCGCTTTATTGGAACTCACTGTCTCGTTTGAGCTCGTACAGTGAGGTTTTGGTGTACAACGCTCCAGCGTGCTGATTTCCTGCATTCGTGCCTACATTTGACGTGCTATAACTTCTGTGCAAATGGATACAATGGGGCGGAAAAAGCTTTCTATGACAGAGAAAAGCCGTGCCTTGACCCTATTAGAGCAGGGAAAGTCTTATATTGATGTAGCAGCAGATTTAGGAACCTCAAGAAATACGATTTATCGCCTAAAACGGGCAGCTGAGTTATTGCCACCAGGTACCATACCAAAGAGGAAGGAGGGCACTGGTGCAGCTAGGAAGACATCTCCAAGGACTGATAATATCCTAAGGCGTGAAGTGATGTCAGACCCTTCTGTAACCTCCGCTTCAATCAAGAAAAAACACCCAGACCTTCTCCAGAACGTCGCCCTCAGGACCATCCGTCATCGCTTACAGAAGGACTTAGGCCTACCGGCTCGCCGCGCTGCCAAGAAGCCACTTCTTACCAAGGCTATAAAGATGAAAAGGCTCAATTTTTGCAAGACCTATAAACATTGGACAGCTGCCCATTGGAAGAAGGTGATGTTCAGTGATGAGAGCACCTTTAGGCTGGTCAGAGTAGAGTCAAAGATCGTGCGTCGTCCCAGCAATGTGTCTCGGTATGACCCAAAATATACCGTGAAAACTGTGAAGCACCCTGATAGTGTGATGGTGTGGGGTGCCTTTAGTGGAAACAAGGGCAGAGGAGGTCTGTACTTCCTTCCCAAGAATGTAACCATGAGGGGGACTAACTATCTCGAAGTTTTGAAGCAGCACATGCTGCCATTTTGGGAAATTCATCGGTGTGAATTTTTCATGCATGATGGTGCCCCTGCTCACAGGTCCCAGTTAGTAAAAAGGTTCTTCAATGATAATAATATTAGTGTTTTGGAGTGGTCTGGTAATTCCCCGGACCTAAATCCTATTGAGAATGCTTGGAATCTGATGAAATCCAAAGTTCAAGAGACAGCATCCGGCAGCATCAAGGACCTGATAGAATCACTGAAGAAGATCTGGGTTACGATCGACCCCACCTACTTCGCAAACCTTTCTGAATCAATGCCCAATCGACTGAGAATGGTCATCAAGTGCAAGGGCAACATGACCAAGTATTAACTTTCATGAAATATTCATAATAAAATATGTAAGTTACATTTTTCTGTTTCATTTTCCCCGAATTGTCACATGTCACTTTTTTTGTTGCCGCCACTGTATATCGTATTTAGCTTTTTTTCGAAGCATTTTGAAAAATGCGACATGATTAAATGTGGCAACTGTAAGTATCTATAAAGTAGAGAGATGAAGAATGTGGAACATACACACAAAATATATTTAAAAGGAGAAAGAGACAATAATGAATGCAATTCTAAGGTTTGTTGATCCTAAAGCCTTCATCATGGAAGAAAATATAACCGTAAAGGAAAATGAAAAAGTAAACGATCTATTGACTTTAAAGATAGCAAGAACAAACCCCCATTTCCCTTAGATATTTGAAAAGGAGAGAATGGATAGTTTATGCCTCATTTGAACCAGGGATTATTAAATAGAAGCAAATATAATCCTAGAGTGCGAACAGTAAACCTGCCTTCTAGTGTGGGAAGCGGTGAAGGAGTCTTTCGCGTGGCCGCTGCCGCTTTCGCGTTGGGCGACAAATGATCAGCGATCATAGGCGCTGATCTCAAATGCTGACGACGATCCTCTTTTGGCTCTAATCGTTCGGCGTGCATAGGCTGGATTTCGGTGAAGGCTGTGTCCGCTTTTGGAGATCGATCTCCTTTAGATAAGATCACAACGGGGGGTTGTGACATCGAGGTCAATTTTTCGCGAAGGAAATCCTCACTCCTCTTAAATATCATCCTTTCGTCTACGTTTTCGTACAATTTCTCTTCGTGATCCGCGGGCAAGAGAGGGGTTTTGTGGTACTCTGACCTCTCGGGGAACTTATCGTCTGAGGGTTGCGACACATTCATCAGTTGGGGGTTCATAGTATCTTGTGGCGTAATCTCAGGTTTTATGCTTATGCGTTTATTCGGCTCCATTTTCTTCGATGTTATTTGTTTTTCGAAGAAGGACATCGGAGAGACACCCGCTTTATCGAAGAAATAACGCTTGTTTGACTCAGCTTCTTTCGGCTTCTCCGTCTCCACTTCTTCAGCGATTTCGGTTTGGACAGATGATTGGTTTTCCAAAGTCTGCCCACCGTAAGCTTCCCAGCGGTTTAAGTAATCTCCCAGGTACTGTTCTACTTCAGAGAGACTCATGGGATCCATAGATTCCACCTGAACCACGGATGCTCCATCTGCACCGTCGTTGCGTCGCTCTGGCTCCCTTTTTGTGTCCGAGATGTGGTCCCGGGTGATAATTGTCGTCGGTTCATCAGTCTTTTTCGAGTAGCTTCCGCTCAAACTCTTGTCTCCTTCACTTGCTTCAGGAGAGAGTACATACTGTCTTTCCTCAACTTCGTGGACGTCTGAACCAAGTACTGAAGGACCTAGTGAAAGAACTATGGTGAAACGCCCTCCTGATGGTAGAGAAACGCGTCCCGAAAATAAAGAATTACAATGAAAACATTACCAGAAAGATATTAAAATCAAATATAATATAATTGGAATATATTCAAACCCAACGTATCCGTTAGCGATAGTTTAATCTGGGAATCGTTTTAATTTAAGGAGTAAGTCAAGATAGCATCCAATAGCGGTTACATGCTCAAGAGTAAGGCTGTGTTATGATCTTTAATAAAGAAGCTTGGATAAATAATCCAGAATTACACAACATAAGGTCTTTTTCATAATCGCATCAATTAACAAAAGTTAAACATTTGATAAAATCTGAAAATGGGTCATTATTATTATCATAAACATTACACATTAATATTATTAATATTACACATGATTATTTTTATTATTATTTTACTCAAAATGATTTCACAGCACGATGAATGCTGTCAGACTTGAACTTACTTCCAATGAACTGTTTGCGAGAAAGAGCGGGAGATGAGGTCTCTGGGGTAACGCTCCCACTGGCTACGGACCTAGAAAACGACAGAGGTAAATATGGGAGTGAAGATGAAGGTCTGAGACAGCGAAAGAACCTCGAGGCTGGAAGATGGATAGGGGTCTCAGAGTGCGATTTTCAAACATCCCCTCACATTTTCTACCAGGACACCATTGACCAAGGCGATGATATTCATCTAGAGCCCGATACGAACGACTCCCATACCTATTTCTTTGCACCATATTTTTGGGTCTGGTCTTGTTTTCGAAATTCCTTAATTGATCCCAGTGCGAGTTTTTTTTATTTTACCTCAACAGTGCTTCATCTTGGTGCGCACCAGTACCCTCTCCACTGATATTATTCTAAGCATTCACCCCATAAAATATACCACTCTAATTCTCTCGTATGATGTGGTAGAAATTTGATCTTATTAGTTCAGTGTCATTTGTACAAATTGGTCCTGGGAACTCTGACTGCCCTCTTTATGCATCAGTTTTAACTGTCAAGAAGATTTCTTACAGCAGGCTTGTTCCTCCCTAGCGAGACAGTTCCTTCGTTTTTATTCTTCTTTCTCGTATCCTTTCTCACACGTGAATATACCCAATTAGCAATGAAAGAAGGTTTTAAAACACTTCTAGAAGAAACCGTGATTCCCTCATTTCCATGTACCCCTCATCTACTAACTCTAGTAAAGAGGGTTTGTTCCCTCATTCCATTCACTCTTTTTTCAGTCTCCCACCAACCACGCACGCCGCTACCCACTTCCTCCCAACCTTCAGTATATGCTCGAACAACGCACCCTTGTTCAGAACCATTCTCTTCGATAAGAATCGCCTCCGACACTGGACTGGGTTCGGAGACGCCATAGGCGTTTTCAGCCTTGATCCTAAATCGGTATTCGGACCCAACGATCAGGTCGCCCAGTTGCACCCAAGTGATGGAGGAGGACGTTGCCTTCAGCCACACATCCCATCCAATCTGGAACGGAGAGAGGTGTTTATGTGAGGGAAAACATAACCTGGTAAGAGTGAATATGTGAGGGAAAACAGAACCTGGTAAGAGTGAATATGTGAGGGAAAACAGAACCTGGTAAGAGTGAATATGTGAAGGAAAACAGAACCTGGTAAGAGTGAATATGTGAGGAAAACAGACCCTGGTAAGAATGAATATGTGAGGGAAAACAGAACCTGTAAGAGTGAATATGTGAGGGAAAACAGAACCTGGTAAGAGTGGAAAGCCAATAGAAAAACCACGACGAAATTAAGTAAAAAAATATGAAAATGATGCAGGCCATGACACATGACGAGGCTATGGGGTTCACATCTCGAAACCCGGGGAAACCGTTTGTACAAATATGCCCCTGATTCCTTATGAAGAACAAGCCCCCACCCCCACCCCATTTATTTGCTGCGTATTTAAAAGCCAAGAAAGGGGAGTGGGGTTATGCAGGGTTTGAAAGCATCTTAAGTCATCGTACCCCAAACACGACGATCTCAAGGGAACCCAGTGCTAGACTATCCCCCAAGACTCAATCTCTTAGAGAACAGGTTATTAATTCATTGAAAACAACCCCCAAACCAACGATGGCATCTCTACCAGGTTTCGAAAAGTGGTTTCTCAATAAAATGGTAACGTTAGCCATAAGGGGAGACGAATTAGAGTTGGGACTGGTGCTCAGGTTTCCTGAAATTACTCTCATCCGACAATAAAGAAAGATGTCTTGGAATTAAGTGGGATGACATATTTTACACAAACAGGCACAAAACTGTCCGCAATTATTATTTTTCTAAAGCATTTCACTGGCGACTTTCACTAAAGGCATAGTCGTCGCTGAACTAAAAATAAAATAATTTATAGACTCCACCCGAAAGGGAATTTTAGCTTTTCATTTACAGTGCATCAAAGAATTGCATATAGCCTAATGTGACCGCAACAAATCTGACCGAAGTTATCAATTCGGTTTTCTAAAGGTTACTGATTACTGATGGTAGCTTAACTGCCTTTCTTTTTGTAATATACCCCCATGACTTTGTGACCAAATCTTATCGGAGTTTGGAAGCCCTTCTATAAAAATGTCTGATGAGTAACTCTCTCCAAGGCTCTTGTATTTCCACTTTATGTATAAAAGCAAAGACGACATAATTACATTTTTTTTAGATACTTTCGAAATGGGGGCTTCTCCCCCATACCCCCGACAGCCACTCCAACTTTAAAAAAACTCGTAATATTCCTAATTCGAAACCAACCATCAGATTTGAGTGCAAAGGTTGATAGCTAAATGTCGTTAGGCCTCTAGTTTGAATCAAAGCTTTGCGCAGAAAACAGTTTCTAAATAAAACTGAATGCCCGCATTCACTCGAATGCGGGCATTAGAAAGCAGCGTGCCCTTAAACGCACTAACGGAAAATTTGCAGTGTTTTTTTCGCCATTTCAAATCCTTTAATGACGAGCTAGGACAGCAACAGCACGCCATTATACCATATAAACTAAAAAAAAAATAAGACAGCCGCGAATCGTTCGAAATATACGGGAATCTAAAACGAAATGCTATTGGGTAATCGGCTAAAAACGGATGCGCAGATCGCCTGCTGATCTGAAAAAAGACTGCTATTGGTTGAATATCGCCAAAAGACGCATGCGCAGATCGCCTCCAGATCTAAACCAGCCAGGCCAAGCCGAAATAGTAGGCCAAAATTTGATGGAACGAGGACAAAAATGACGCAGAAAGATTCAAATTTAGCAAAATAACATTTTTCGAAAAGTGGATAAATACGTTAATATTAGGTTCCGGAAGTTAAAAATAACATTGGTGAGGATCATTTTTAAAATTAAAAACGTTTATGTCTTTGAAAAGTATAAAATCGTAAATGTGTTAAAACGAATCTTTACTCACTTTTATCTTATAAACATTATAAATAAATCCTTAAAAAATAGGGAACCAAAAAAGTACCCTGAAATATTCCACGATGTAATTGTTTACTCTACAACCTCCATCTTCGGCCGGTGGATCCCATTGAAGTGTTAGTGCTTGTCCTGTATGTTCACGGATAATTGGTTTACCAGGAGGACCGGGGCGATCTGAAAATTGAAAGAGAAGATTATTACAAAACATTACGGTATCACCATATACATGTATATTTGGTTGACTTATCTCGATTCTTTAGAATTAGTTTCATTTTCTCTCTAAAATTACTATTATTCTAATATTATTTTATCTAACGGTGTCAGTGTGTTTGTATTTTTTAATATCAGGTTCTTGTATTAAGTTAAATTTGAAGAAGCTTGCAATGGCAAATTCAAAAGATACCTTATATTAATTCCTGAATATTTTTTTTAGGCATTAATAATTTTAAGGTATTGTTTAATTTTATAAATATATTATTTTAACACTAATTCTGGTATCTAATCTAGCTCTTCTTGTCCATCTACTTGACCTAGTTTAGTTATGATCGATACAGTGAGTGTTTGGTAACTCGCAACACAGCCGGAGATTGTGGTAGGCCGTTAATCGATAAATAGCGGCGACAAAACATCAGGAAGCAGTCTCTAAGCGCGTCTCTGTGAGTGTACCAGCCACGGTAGGCTCGTAATTGATTCCTCTTCACCCCAAAGGTTTTAGGTCTCTGCAAGGGGGTGAAGGGGGTAAAAGCGGTAATGTCACTGCTACCACTGAAACCTAGAGGAGCAGCACGCACTTTCCCGAACGAGCCCCCTAAGAGAAACTAGTGCTCTCTCCCGGGTCGGCTTTTACACCTGTTTTGAATTTCCGATGATCTTTTCCACGTCTGTATAGATCCAACAAAGGGTAAAAGAGGGCGTTAAACGTTCTTATAAATGGGGGAATAGATGAATAGTGTGATCATTTCATTAATGTTACCTATACTGCAAAAGTACAGGATATAATTCTCTCTCTTTTGATCAGCAATTGTTAAGATTAGTGGTGCACGATCTTTTTAGTGATTTTTGCGTTTTGGGGTCTCATGATATTGTATTATATATCATTTTGAAGGGAATTTTGAAATGGGGGCTTCACCTCCCATACTCCTTTAATATTAGGGGGTTGCACACACACCACTATTTTTAATAATCTAGTAGTATGCCCTAATAGTTATCGCTAACAAAATCGTATCTGGTAATCATTTCGTCACTTCGCACAAGTGACAAAGGGAACCTTTTAAATCGACATTTGCGAGTCGTGTCGTTGCGAGTAAAGCGATAATTAAATTATGCGATAATTAAATTAAACGATAATTGAATTATGCGATAATTAAATTTAGTGATAATTAAATTAAATGATCTTCGCTTAACGCTGATGATGACTCCTAGACCTGTAGTCTAGTCAGAAATCTCTTTTGCCTCTACTTCACCCATGGGGGCAACCCGTGCAGACTGTTACACCTTGACCTGAAAGAGGAGTGACCCTCCCTTCATGCCCCAGTGCACCTGGCAGTCTAAAACTAGCTTAAAACGACATAAGCTTCAATCCATTGAGAGTATCTCGTTTACCCCTTTTCGTTACTTTCTTTCCAAGCCAATTCTTAAAAATTTCTTTAGGCGGCTTAGATAATAATTCTACAGATTGACAACAGCGCATTCGAAGGAGCTTTTTATAAATATATTTTGAAAAATCCGCAAAATGCTATATAGTATATAATGTAGGTATATACTATATAGCATTTTGCGTATATATTGTAGATACTATATAGCACTTTCACTAATTAAGACGCGAAAATTTCGAAATTATGCTGTTATAACGGAAAATAGGTTGGCAGCCATCTTAACATATTAACAACTCCAATGCAATCGAAGGTGACTTGTTATAAATATTTGTATTTTGAGAAAAATACGCAAAGAAAAGTAATATCGACCTTTATTACAGGGCCAATATGAACACCGGCTACCGTAAAGAAGAAAAGGCTATCAAAGTCATTCTCCATCGTAATGTGACCTCAATCGACCCTAATACGGATATTAATCTAATTATATACTACAAGACCAAGAAAACCAGTAGTTGCATCATGAAGAACAGCTGTCTCCCTCCAACGAGTGAACTCCAGGAGACTAACGTCATGTACGAATATTGGTACAAAGTCGGTGACTGCGAACACTGCAATTCAAAGTACATCGGCGTTCCTAGAGACTGGCGTGAGGCGGAGGTGACTCCTATCTTCAAGAAAGGAGACCGTAACCAACCGTCGAACTACCGACCTATCAGTCTGACTTCGATAGTCGGTAAACTCATGGAAAGCATCATGGTGGACAAAGTGACGTCGTATTTAGAGTCAAACCTGCTACTGAAGAGTTCCCAGCACGGCTTCCGAAGGCAACGGTCATGCCTGACGAACCTTGTGGAATTCTTTCACTTCGTTTTCAGTGAGCACGATCGGGACAAGGCGGTGGATGTGGTCTACCTAGACTTTCAGAAAGCCTTTGATAAGGTACCACACCGCCGCCTTCTCCGGAAAGTGCGAGCGCTAGGCATAGACGGAAAGGTAGCCGGCTGGATCGAGAACTGGCTAAGTGGCAGACGGCAACGGGTGGTGGTGAATGGAGAGTCTTCTGAGTGGGTGCCCGTTACTAGCGGGGTGCCTCAAGGTTCTGTCATGGGACCACTACTATTCATCATCTACGTCAACGACATGGACGGTGACATGGTTGCGAAGATTTCCAAATTTCCTGACGATACCAAGCTTGGTATGAACGTTGCAAAGGATGGAAATACTGCCCGCCTGCAGGAAGATCTTGGGAAGATTGGGGAGTGGTCGGACACGTGGCAAATGCCTTTTAACGTGGGCAAATGCAAATTAATGCATATCGGCCACAGAAACCCCCAATCTCAGTATATCCTTAAGGGCACTGCTCTTGAATCGAGTGACACTGAGAAGGACTTGGGTGTTACTATTACTAGTGACCTCAAGTTCTCGAAACAGTGCATTGAGGCGGAGAAAAAGGCCCAAAGGATGCTAGACTATATTAAGCGCCAGTTTGGTTATCGGAACCAGGAGATTGTACTGTGCCTGTACAACTCACTTGTCCGACCGCACCTGGAGTATGCCGTACAATTTTGGAGTCCTTCATTGCGAAAGGACATCGCGAGATTGGAACGCGTACAAGCCAGGGCAACCAAGCTGATTCCCTCTATCCGACATAAAAGTTATGAGGATAGACTAAGGGAATTAGATCTGTTCTCGCTGGAAACCCGTAGACTGCGTGGTCAGCTCATCGAAGTTTTCAAAATACTTCGAGGGTTCGACAATGTTGACTACCGGGATATTTTCACACTGAGTGAGAACAGAACGCGCAATCACGGCTTCAAACTTGAACTGAAGCGTTACAACCGCAATCTGTGTGGAAATTTTTTCACCTACAGTATCTGCGGTAAGTGGAACGCACTTCCAGTGGAAGTTGTCAACAGTGAATCTGTTGACCAGTTCAAGTCAAGACTAGACAAGGTCTTGAAAAGTGGCCGTTTAGGGACGCAAAACAATTGAGCAGCCTTGTGCCCGCTCGATTGCAAGTCCAATGGTACCCTCTTTGAATGGACCGTAAGGTCTCCTAGGGTACCTTCTTTCCTTGTTGTTACTCCTTGTTGTAACCTCCGCAACCCTGTGAAGGCGACTGACAGCTCACCTTCAAGATGGCGCGATTAAAAAACACGCCCACTCTCATGACACTACCCTAACCCGTGAAAAGCTGAATAAGGACACCTCCATCATCCTGAGACTCCAAAACCGCAGAAGATTGCGGATCGCCGAAGCCGTCATTATTCAAATGAAGAAACCGGCAATTAACGTGCAACTTCAGCCGGAAACCATACACCCGATATCTCGGCGTCTCCGAGTTGACCGCCGTTAAAGAAGCATGTTTTCAAACTTCATTTTCCTTTGTCTCATTTGCCAGATAACTAGATCGGAGCGACAAATAGTCAGACTTTTTTTTTAGGGGGAGAAAAGGTACGGCTCGCGGTTACTCTTCCCCTCTGTACCCCTCCCACGATCGGGGCGGCACAGAAGAAGAGGAGGCCTGCGGCCGAATTGCCCCTGGAGAAACTCCCCACACTTCTGACTCTCAGTTCAAGTGAACTGATAGTGAAGTGTTTAATGGGAAGTCCGAAACAAGCTTTAGAAGAGGGTTTATAGTGGGAGACGGAAAGTTTTGAGTTAAAAGAGGACAGATTGGTGAGGAGGCAGATTGAGCAACCTCGGTAGTCAAAGGTGAAAAGAGTGGAATACCCTTGTCCCTCACAAGGGGGACCGGCTGATTAGCTTGGATTCCGAACCACCGTCATGCATTTACTCATCATTCTTACTTCCTTTCTCACACTTTTAGCACCTATGTTCCTCATACACAAGCAAGAAGACTGCCTAATCTCTGTTCCAATTTTCTCTTCATCTTTCATTCATGTGTCTATTGTAGCATTCATTCCGTTTTGAGCTATCTTAGCTCTGAGCTTTATTTATGTATTGTTATGTTACTTATTTTTACCTTCCTTACTTTGTTTCACTTTCTCTTGTTATTATCACTTTTTGACTTTAGTTTCACTTTGTTCACTTGTTTTACTATTAACTTTCACTTCACTATCATTTTTGTTAAACTTTTAATATAGTTCACTTATTACACTTTTAGTTAATTTTGTTCGCATTATTTCTGTTTACACTTTTGATCTGTGTTGTCTTCTTAGTCGATTGTTTCTTCCTATTTAGGTTGCACAAATTCGGTTGTCTTATTAGGTTATCAATCTGATGTCTTGGTTGGTTATTTCGTTGGTTGGGTTTATATATATTGCATTTATCGTTATGCTTGTTCCTTCTCTCTTTTTGAATTTCTACTTAAGTAAACATGGGCACCTGCTCGATTCTCAGCTGTTGTCTGCCGCTGGGAAATCGAGTGTGAAAGGGGACTCCAACTCTGGTGTTCGTGTGCTCTGCAAATATCAGAGGTAGATCGTTTATCTTCCTTTATATTTTCTCCGCTGTTCCTGATGTTGATGTTGAGCGTTTCTAATCCTGCTTTTTGGTGTAGATCCTGTAGTCTTCTCCTCTCTCTCTCTCTCCTACATGTGTTGGTGATTAGGTATAGAGCTTTATTTTGTATTCTCTGCCGTTCCAATTTTTTGGTCCTTGGTTCACTGTTGATAGGGGTTGGCAGGTATAGTAGTACCTCTCTTCCTAGTGCCAGATAGATTTTTCTTTTATTTTTCATGCATAGCCCTCTAAGATTGTAGAGTAGGTTAAGCATCGGAATCGCCTTGTTCTTTCTCTTCGTTATATGTTGCTTGTAACCTCTTTAGGTTATTTTGAGTCCTAGCACTTTTCCCTCAATATGATATCTGTAGTTCTGATCTCCAACTACAATTTCAGCTGTTTTGTTCCTGGAGATTGTGATTATTGTAAATTTCTTTCTGTTCGTCCTTATCTTCCAATCTCTTTCGTAGTTGTTGATGTTGCTGATTTCTAAAGCTATTTTCCTTGCCTGAAAGCGTACGTTCCTGTTCCGAGTGACAACGAGTTAGCTTATGTCGTCCGCGAACTGTATGTTTAGGCAACCAGGCATTATTGGTGGTGGCAGGTCTGCTGTGTATATTGAATACAGAGTGGGGCTGAGACAGCCACGCTGCAAGATTCCAGCTTCCAATTCGAATTCTGGTCCTGAATAACCATTGATCTTTACATATGCTCTTCTGTTTGTGACATAATCGCAGAGAATTCTCTCCAGATTGCTATTCATCTGGAGATTAAATATCTTATATTGTATTCCTCTGACTTAGACTTTGTCGAATGTTTTTTCTACATCTCTCCTGACCAGATCGATGTAGTTATTCTCTGCTTCGGCCTTTGCTATTTTCTCTGTTGTTATGCCAAGTGCCATTGTGATGTCTCTGCCTCTTCTGAATCCGAACTGATAATTATTATAAAGGTCATTTTCTCCAAGATATTCTTTTAGTCTTCTGTTAAGGATTTTCTCGAAGACTTTGCCCATGAAGTTTAATAGCGATATTGGACGCTAACTGCTGAGGTGGTTTGGTGGTTTTCCTGGCTTTGGGACAAATATAATTTCCGCTAGTTTATAGCTATCAGGGAAGTAACCGGTGTTTAAGCACGCGTTAAAAATATTCTTCAATGTTCTGATGATTATGTTAGGTGCCTTAGTAAGATTAATTCTGGTTATTCTTGTGGGGCCCGGTGCTTTCTGTTTGAATGATTGTATTACGCCTTTGATCTCTTCCGTTGTTATGTAGGACCCTGTACCCAGAATTTCTTCTCTTTCTCGCTCTACACTTGGTGTTGGAGTGATATTGTTTATGTTTTCTCCTCACAAGACTGTGTGGACCATTTCATCTATCTCTGGATTAAAGTCTTCCTCCTCCTCTGGTGTTATGGAGAACACTGATTTCCAGTGATTACGAAAAAGTTCTTTTGTGGTGCTCTCTTCTTGGATCTTTTCTCCCTGTTCATTCTTAATTGTAATTTTTCTTTCGGGGGTCTGCCTTTAAGTCTATTTATTAGTCTCCAGTTCTCTTTTGGTCTTCTTTCTTCGTCTATTTTCTTTATTATTCTATCCCATATGTGGCTTTGCTGTTCTTCTATGAAATGCCTCAGTTCTTCTCTCCGTCTTCTGATTTCTTCGTATCGCTCTGTATTTGGTCCATGGAGAATTATTTGATCTAGTATTCCTCTTAGTTGCCTATTCTTTCTCTTAATTTTCTCTGTCCATCGAGGATGTGGAAGAGTACGGTATCTTGTCTTTGGTATATATCTTTCGTCCGCCTCAATGATCGTTCTTGTTAATTTTGAGTTATCCTCATCAATATCCTCCAGGTTGGCGTCAGTGAGATCCTTTGGGACGAAGTTACTAAGATCTTGTGTGTAACCTGCCCAGTAATCCTTCCTCGCCGGTACCGGTACCTGTATCGGGTATTGATTTATGAGCAAATCTGTTCCAACATGGTCGCTACATGCAAATGTTGCATGTGGATGTTGTATGGCATATTGAAGCTACTTAGCACGACGTCTGGTTTTGTAGCTGCATTTCCTGTGACATATGTTAGAAAGTCTGGCCCTATTCTCTTGAAAATGTTTCTTTCCAACATCATATTTATGTTGGGTCCTCTGTTGTGTCTGGAGCGGTATCCATTTGCACTGTACCTGACATTGAGGTCTCCTATAAAGATGGCTGGAAAACATGTGCCAAAGATTTTAAATAGGTTGTGCAGGGGAAGGTAATTTTTTTCTTGGTGCTTGGTATCCCGTGGTTACTATTATTGGCGTTAATTCCGTTTCAATTTTTACGGCCAAGTATGCCTCATTCAAATTACTAACTTCTTTGAACTTCAGCCCTCTTCTTATTGCTATGGCCGCCCCGTCATGACGCTCGCCTAAAGGGTTCGCATTTATGACGGTGTAATCAAACAATTGCATTGTTATTTCTTCTGGACTCACTCTGTTTTCTGATATTAATATTATGTCTGGATCGATCTCTCTGAAGTTATTTCCTAATGCCGATGTTTTACGGATCCATCCTTGTGTTGATTTGCAGAATTCTGAGCTTTCTTCTCCTTTCTGGTTCCATTGGTTATTAAGTTTGTTCATCTAGAGATCTCTGGATTTCTGGCGGGTTGATCTATTGTTGGGTTCTACTTCGTTGCCTTTAAACCTACCATTCTTAATACTTTGAAATGTAGAATGGCAGAGAGTAACGCAGTCGCAGGGTATATTCGAATGTTATCCTCCATTAAGAGTTTTTGTACTTCTTCCTCATCTTCTTCTCGTCTTTCCTTTGAATGCCCATATGCATTTTCTTTCTTTATTTGCCTTAACGATGTCGTCCTGTTTCTTGCCTCTCGGGGGGAGGGGGAGCATTCATCGCTGTGCTTCCATGCGTACTATTTTGTTTCCTTCATTACTTTGCACTTACGTGTTTGAAATTGCGTTATCTTCAGTAGTATGTTCCTCATTGCTCGTTGGTGCCGACGCTAAGGCGACGTTGATTTTAAGGATTTCAGATGAGGGGGGGGGAGGTTGTCAGGGAACCACATATTCTTCATTCCATTTTTTCTAGCATTGTATTGAGTGTCGTAGCGAAGGTGCCCGGTTTCCCAATATTCATCACATGGGCATAGAGTATACATGTAAGCACTTATGTTGATGGCCCTTATGGCACAGTTAGACTGAGCCTTCCAATTTTATGTTTCTTGTAGCGCTTAGTTTCCCCTTAAAAATTTCCCTCGCCATGATTGGCCAATTTTTTTAATACTTATGTTTGCGTAGAAATACTATATATAATGTAGCAATTTTTGAATCAACAACAATAATTCGATTTAAACTAGACATAGTGCTCACAAGCAATACGTTCCCATTTAATTACTTCATTGAACTGGGCCCTCCCGTCCCCAGCGACCACCAGGCTATCCTTATAAATATCTCCACCGCCCCTTTTCAGCTCCCTATCTTGGAACGCAAAAGCTACGCTCGCGCCAACTGGGATACGTATAAACAATTCCTCGAAAGCTACATCCCCGACCCCTTAACTGATGCAAATTTAGAAAATATCGACGAGGAGTTGGACAAAATCACCAATCAATTAATAAATGCCGATAAGGAAGCCATTCCCCGATTAAAGTATAAAACACTCCCGGCCCTTTCTTGGAACCCTAGAATGAGATCTCTCGCGAGAAATACGGGGAACTGATCAATAAAGTGGACCTCACCGGCCTCAAGATCACTACACACAGACGAACACCACAAATACGCGACGAATTAATGACCCTGATTAGAGAACAGCAGAATGTACTTTGGGACAATTTAATAGGCAGACTTGACTTATTAGACGACTCGAGTACATTCTGGCAGACTGTAAAAAGGCTAAAATGAGGACAGACATAGACGTCAATAAAAATAACACGAGACAACACTGAAATTACTGAGACTGACAAAATCGAAGAAGAATTCAGACTCTTTTGGGCATCTATTTTTAAGATATCCCCGGAGGAGAATGACAACTTTGATTTAGACTTCGAAGACAGAATCATTGACGAACTAAACGACCAGATCCACAGAACCTATCCTCATCATTACGTGTCGCAAGAAAGGAATATGGAGGGATACGGCGGTAAAATTACTGCCGAAGAACTCTTCGAAAACCTTAAAATCCTTTCATCAACGGGCACCAAGGCGTACAGGACTGACAAAGGGGAATTTTATTCGAGCCCCGCCTAACATCCTTTTGGGGCTCATGAATATCATGAATGCGTGCCTGAACGTGGGTTACCTCTCTGACCACTGTAAGGTAGAAAAAATGATATTCATTCCCAAACCCGGTAAGCCACCGGACAGTCCAGCTAACTTCAGGCCTATATCTTTCTTAGAATTGGCAGGGAAAGTCTTTGAGAATATATTGGAAAACAGGGTGAATACTTTCCCCGAATAAATAATCTGCATAACCACCGACAGCATGACTTCCAGAGGAAGCCAGAAACACACACGTCGCTAGCCGTAATCACCAAAAAGTTAGCGAAAATAAAAGCAGAACAGTGCCACGCAAATCTGATGCTCCGAGACGTCAAAAAGGCCTTTGACAAAGTATGGAGAAGTTGTATACAATACAAGATCTTACACCTGGGTTTCAACCCCATACTTGAAAGGATACTTTGCGATTACGTGATGGAGAGGCGAGCGTATGTGTAGGTTAATGGCTTTAATGGACCTGAGTTCGAACTCGAGGCGGAGGTGCCACAAGGCGGGTGTATAAGTCCCCTGCTCTATAATATATACACAAACAACCTTCCCCAACCTATAACAGAAGGCTCGTTATACGTCCAATTTTCGGACGACGTATCAATGATCTGTACGAAACCTTATCGGAATGTGAATTATATGGCTCACAGTACGGCGGTAGAAACCGAAAACATCAACTCTTTTGAGAGGAGATGGAAGATATATACCAATGCCCAAAAGTTTCAGATAATCCCACTATTTCGACGAACCCTCGCAGACATCCGTGTGGGGGGTGTATGCATCCCATACCGCACGGAGGGCATGGTTCTGGAACTTCGGATTACGACTGGTGGGTATGGGAGTCATGTGAACAGAATTTCGGTAAATGCACGGAGGGACTTGGGTGATTTTTTCCGATTCATAAACCTAAGAACCTCCAACAAATTTAAAATTTATAATGCGTGCATCCGATCCAAACTCCTGTACCCCTCGGTCCCCATAAACGCGAGTCCCAGGACCGAGACCTTTAAACTGCAAAGGGTTCAGAATAAGGCTATCTTGCTTATAACGGGAACCAGTAGGAGAGAGATGAGAAGGCAGAGTGAGCTCCATGGCGAACTGGAGTTGACCCCCATAAACGCGGAGCTTCACAATAGAGCAATAAAGATCTGGGACGCCTTACACCGGCTCCTCCCTCTCGATTTTGTGGTCGAGCACATGGATTGTAATGACGCAAGACACAGAAGATCATTTATAAGTAGTCGACTGCTCATTAACAATGATATAAACCCAACGTTCGCGTGCAATTCCGTTCACAAATCAAACACAAACAAAGCCAATCACTTTAAAACGATTTTTATATATATATATATATATATATATATATATATATATATATATATATATATATATATATATATATATATATATATATATATATAGAAGAAGGAGCAAATGCAAGTTCTGCGGGTGATAACAACCACCACAGTGCTTTCGCCATATTTATTTTCTGCCTTTCAAAACAATTTTGAAGACAGAAATAAAGGTGCAGAAACCTTGCATTGCAGACTATATTACAATATAGTACAGGAAAGAGAAATTTGACAGAATGAGCAATGAGACAAGAAACAGGAGTTTTTTAGAGGTAAGAGAAAGGGACATTAGGAGAAGACCAGAATCATAGAGAGCAGAGGGCGGCACAATGAAGGCAATCCTTTACCGAGAAGACAGAGATAACGCCAGGGGAATTTCAAACTTTTTTCCCCTGGCGTTATCTCTGTCTTCTCGGTAAAGGATTGCCTTCATTGAGCCGCCCTATGCTCTCTATGATTCTGGTCTTCTCCTAATGTCCCTTTCTCTTACCTCTAAAAAACTCCTGTTTCTTGTCTCATTGCCAATTCCGTCAAATTTCTCTTTCCTGTAATATATATATATATATATATTTCGCTTGAATTAGCAAAAACTCTTATTACCCCTAAAATAAAAACAAGAATAACAACAGCAAAAACACAAGAATATACGCAAATTCAGGAATTAAAAGTCCAGATACAAAAACTCTTCACAAGCACTAGGGGCCAAAAACCCATCTGCAACAAAGGCTTGAATGCCTTTCGTATGCGTATATATATATATATATATATATACTCAATAAAAAAAACGCAAAGAAAGCCAGAGCTACCCTTTCACCAGGGATCTGTCTTTCATTCTACTTTCATTTCACTTTCCTATTATTTCCCTAATTTTCCCCACTATTTGCTCCTACTAAAACACCTCTACTACTATATTTCTTACTTATATATGTCCAATGTCCCAAAATAATTCCATTTCTGTTGATTTCCTGAAGATGACCTAACACGTCGAAAGAGGTCTAGGAATAAAGCATATCATTCCCGGATGTTTTTTTCTCGCCTCGAAGACTCAGTTAAAAAACTTGTAAGAAATATTAAGAAAATACATTAAAATTAATAAGGCTGACACAGCTGTGGGACTTCAATAGAACCTGCACACACACATATATATATATATATATATATATATATATATATATATATATATATATATATATATATATATATATATATATATATATATATGAATTGTTGAGCTGGGAAAATACTACTCTCGATTGCTAATAAATGCCGAATAAATATGAACAGATTATTTATATAGGACTATAGAACAGAATAAATGTAAATTTAGTGTAAAAACTTGTGAGTTTTTAATTTGTAGAATTACCGTGGCTTATATTGCAGGCTAGTCGCCCACAAGCTTCCATCACATCATCCCTGATCGAGGCCGTCAGCTGGGAGGCGAATACTCTCTTAGCTGCGGTTGGGGGGGGGGGGGCAGCCTGCACTTTTACGCACTGTTTCGCTTTCTAGTGCCCCCTTCCCCTCTTTCTTTTCTATATCTAACCTGTAAGAGGATGTCAGCTATAGCATGGGCAACCATACTACAACTTGCACTGCAGGATTGTGTTCCCCATTCATCCTGGACCCGAACACCTTTAGTTTACTCGGTTTTACAAAATTTCTGTTACAAACGGAGGATTCTGGTTGAGTGAATTTTAGCTGGCGCAGTCGCCCTACCTCAATCCCATCGACTACAGCGTGTGAATGCATGTCAGGGCTAAGGCCTGCAAGGTCCGCCACAGCAACGTCTATGACCTGAAGTCCTCCGTCAATCAAGTCTGGACCAGCATGAGGAAGGACCAAAAGCGACCACATTGATTAATATTACAATTTAAACACATATTTTTATGTTAAAACAGTAAAAAAGTGTCTAAATGTATCGAAACTATCGCTGTGTCCTTTGTGGAGAGCGTTGTAACAAGTGTATCTGGACTTATGCAATACCCAGTACCATCTCTGGCCCCACCAGCCGTGCTATAATTCCACCCCCGACTATAAATCCACTCTCGACTATAATTACACCCTAACTTTAATTCCACCCCCGACTATAATTCCACCCATGACTATAATTCCCCTCCCCCCAACTATAAATTTACCCCCAGACTATAATTTTCCACGTGGCTATAATCACCCCTGAGTATAATTTTCCCCTGAGTATCAAGAGTTTCGGTTCCCTCTTCCCTCTCCAAAGCTGGACGAGGGGCTTTCGCAAATCTACTACCGTCAAAGGACTAGGTATCCCTGACCCCCAAAGCAACCTCGCCGCTAAATGGTTCGTGGCGCGGCGAGATAAAGGCGCATACG
The DNA here is from genome assembly GCA_963969495.1 of Ceratothoa steindachneri. NCBI lineage: Eukaryota > Metazoa > Arthropoda > Malacostraca > Isopoda > Cymothoidae > Ceratothoa > Ceratothoa steindachneri. Next base: position 143,551,182 of record OZ018330.1, on the reverse strand, counting down.
CCGAGACAAACAACCTCCAGTAAGACCTCTAAGCTGGCAGCCCGCTCCCTGAGTCGTCCGCGGATGACTCTAAATGAATTAGCCTCATCCCCCCCCCCCCCCTTTGTCTTTTGTAGGGGTTCACTCCGAAAAAAATGCGGAACAAGAGCACTAGAATCGACCTAAAGCGGTTCGATGGGGCAAATCCCATCGATGGAAAAGGTACGGTGGGGTTAATTGGGCAAAGCCCCTAATCCTTGACGAGTGCTTAGTTTCCTTCTTAGTGGCCGGTATGTGTGTCCCCAAAAATTTCCCGATGGAAGTCAGTTTCTGACCCTCATGACTTGTCTTTCTCCATCTGACCACAGGTCTAGTGAACCTCATGCCAATGCCACGAGTGAAAGAGGATGATCGAAAAGAGACCCTCGTGAGGCGAATGCGGACCTCAGGGTGCCCTCGTTCCAGGCGGCAGGTTCTCTTCCGGGAGAGAATATTGGCTCTGAGGTAACCACTCCTGAGCCAGGGTATGCTCTCAGGTAAGGTCCCCTCAAGAGGACGCAGTCCTACTGGAAATCAAGGAAGAAGAAGACTCTTCCTTCTGGTGGAACTCCTCAGACGGACAGGTACTTTGCTATTTTAGCGATGCACCAAGTCAATGCTGGCCACTCCGGCCTCGGGGGTCCTTCGGTAGGTAGGGAAGATGGTACATTCCCCACTCTCCTTTCATAAAATAAATAAAAAAAGTAGGCAGAGTAGGGTTTATTCACCTCCCAGGGGTCCGGGAACGTACCGGTCCTCCGTTGACTCTACATGTGGCCAGGACATGAATGGCTCTTCCGGTCCATTTTTGGAGGGTGCAAATCAATTAAAAAAGTGACAAGACTGCCAGGCATTTTCGAGCCAGTCAGTTTCGGTCTACTAATGGGAGCATGTTGTCCAACAGACACGTGTTTCATTAGCGCCAGGCATGGGTTCGGGTTCTCGGTAGGGAATCAAAATTTACCAATTTCTCGGACGGGATCCTTCTGGTGAATACGATTGAACCTGCGCGGGCGGCCCTAGTGGGTGCTCTTCGATCACTCGAAAGTTCGCTTTTACAGGTGACCCCAAATTCTACTATGAAATTCATGAATGTAGTAGTCTATGCGAGGGAACTTATCGACTAATCACGGAAAAAGCTGACACACTAGCGAGCGGTTAAGATTGAACGTATGATGAGGAAATAGGGATGGGCCTCGATACCCACTCTTCATCACGTTTGATCATGACAGGATCCCTAAGTCTATGAGATTTGGTTGGTATCGCGACCGCATCAAAGCATACGTACTCGTATCATGGCCACGGGAGTGTTAATATTTCCATCTCTTCGGCTATAAAACTCGAACATGCAGATATGCTAAATTAGTTTAACCCGATATATGTACCTCCAAGGCTTACATGCTAACTCTGTATTTTGTAGGGCCAAGTGTGTGAGTTGCAGCGAGACTGACTCTGTTTCCTTGAAGCAATGTAACTCGTATCTCTACGAGACAGAGTGCCTGGCTGTTCAGGCTGCAGACCTAATCTCATTTTCGAGACACCAAGGATTTGCTTCTGCCACGCTTTGTGCAACCTTGAACTTCCTAGGCCTCTCAGATTTAAAAAGCCCATCTACGTCTGTCTCCTCTAGGCCTATGAGCACGGTAGCCAGCTTGCCTTTTCGGAACTCTCCTGCAAGTGCTACCTCTCCTACCATGTGCCACCCTGGTAAAGCTGGTGGCAATCCTACCTCGCATCGCGCCTGCGCGAGATCCATTAGCAAAATGCGAAGCGGCAATGCCTATACCGAGATGTCAGACTAACAGGCGGCAAAGCCCTGGAAGGTAGTCGTGAGACAATCCCCGTCCCTCCTAAATTTGCCCCACGAAAGGAGGGTTACAACAAGGGAGCTTCGGTTATCTCGACCTTGTACGGTGTTAGCCAGAACGCATTGGAAAGTCGGAACCCTCCTAAAGAAAAGAGCCCCACTAAAGGTTTTCATGCATTCTGCGGCCATGTTTCCTGAGCTCTGTTTCCAGGAAAGCAGTGGCCTTCCTGTTATTTAAGTCAAGGATAGGCCCGAATCTGCTTCGATCTATGCCTGGAGGGATTTATACTCTACTGGAATTGCTATAGAATCCAGGATAATGGGGTAGTGGTGCCGAGGCTCGTCTCTTCCCTCCTAAGTCTGCCCCACGAAAGGAGGGTTAAACAAGGAAGCTTCGGTCAGGAGACCGTGTTGGGTTCGAGTCCACTGCCCGCCCTCCCTCTTGGGGTATAAGTGTTTTGCAACCCTAACACAATTGGATGAGGGCCGGGCAGGAAGAAGTGTGATTTACACAAGACATGTCTCCGTTCTTGTACCCGCTTAAATTACCTCACTTTAGGCAGTGGCAGTGTAGCTACGCCTAGATAGGAAGTATCTTTAATGTGAACGTACATTCCACCGTAAGGTGACCTCAATGTGGCGAATATCCAACATTTCGTGTATGGTTATTAAAGTCCTTTTTCTTCCTCCAAAATTTAAGAGCAGGGACCCTTTTGGGGAGAAATATACGATCAGTCTCACGTGTCAGGTGCTTACCGACCTTGATCGAAGAACTAGTGATCGATGTAAAAAATGTGGATGAATTCACAAAGCATTGTCAAAGAACCGCTTCGTTTTCCTGCCTAGATCTCTCCGGAGGCCCACCCTGATTTAGGTGGGTGGTAGTCGATCACCTTCCTGGCAGTGATCACTTTCATATCTAAATATTCTTTTTTTCCTGGCCAGTGACGCCTGAGAAACTACCCCGATGATTCTTGGAGTGACAAGGCCAGGCCTATTTAAGGAAATGACTAATTTTTCCATCACAGTCGACGAGTTTAGGTCGATTTATTAGGCCATTGAGTTCTACTCCGGCATCATCATCGCCGTAAGCCTGAGTACTATTACTAGAACGTCTGGCCATTTTTTACGCCGTCCGCTTCCTTAGTGATCAACTTAGAGTGAAATGGACCCTAGAAAGAAACGATCTGCCTATATGAACTACGAGCACGGCGCAAAATATTCTACCGTAGGTGAACTTACTCGAGCGAAGGTTCGGTTCCGGCATGTTTCGAAGCATATCCGGCACTCTTCTTGGTAGATATGCGTGTCTTCACTTAATGGAGAGAGCCATCTTAAAAGAGTGTGGAAACGTGTCGAAAGACCCCGTAAGGGACGCGGCAATTTGCCTTCTTGGCCGCCGTGCTAACGGGATTAGCGCCCCTTCCGACCCCAGCTTAGCCTCTTCTCCTTCTTTCTGACAGCTTGTGTTTTTACCTTGCTTCCTCACTTTCCCTACAAACTCTCCCACAACTTTCTCTGGTCAGGCTCTAATTCCATAGTGTAGACGCCGACCAACTTCCTATCATCAAACTATCTCAGATCGGGGCCAAGGGGGGAGGAGACAACGATCGCTCACACCTGAGCGGCGGGCTTATGCCTTAGTGTAAGAAATACAAACTCTGCTCATAGCCCCTCCAGGCGTACGAGCACAGTCGTTTCCGCGCAAATTCGGAACATTTATGCGTATTCGACGCAACCGGGGCGCTCCCCTGGTAGAGCTAGCGGCATACAGGGTTCACCCAGCCCCGGCTAAAAACAGGGTTTTCCCTCGTTCCCCCAGCGTAACCGTTTCCCGTAAGGCGAAACGGCCGTGCGCCTCCGAGCTGTTAGACTCACAAGAGGCAACACTTCTGAAGTTGGTCGTGAGGTCATCTTCCGGGGTTTCTAAAGTTGCCCCCCGAAAGGAAGAGAGCACTAAAGAAGCTTAGGTTCCTTCGCCCACACTCAGTAGTATGTTGGGTAGCTCAGAAACAGTGGATCCTTTAAAAGAGGACCCAGCGTTTCCGAGGCGGAGGGGGGCAAAGAGTCGCAGGACGAGTACAACCTCTCACGATAAGTCCTTGAAGGCGACAGCGCCTTCAGCGCATTGTCCGTAAACAACGCCCGGAGTTCTGCCTCCGCGATGCGTACCGCCATTCCCGTGAGGCTCTTCTCTTCGAAGAGGGCCCTCGTATCTCATCCGAGCTAAGCCTGGAGGGCGTATTCATTTAATGGAAGTTCCGCAGACTCCAAGCCAACTGGGATGAGCTGCCGAGGCTCGTCTCCTCCTGTTTCCCGTTAGCTATCTTTTTGCAGGAGACAATGCTGGTCGCGTGCCCCCTACTCACCCTCCTAGAGTATAAAGGTTTGCGACCCACCACCACGGGATGGGGGCCGGGTAGAGGATGCGCGATTTACACCCACTATGATGTCTCCGTTTTTCTATTTGCTTTAGATATTTCTTTTTGCAGTAGCTGTGCAGCTGCACCTTGATAAGAGTTATACTGTTATTTCCGCGCACATTCCACGGTCAGCCGACTTCGACGCGAGGGACTTTCACCGAGTCCTGGCACGATTGCCGAGGCTCTTTCTCTTGCTCGGAATTCTAAACGGTAGACACCTCCTCTGGGGAGACTACTCTATTAATTCTTGGGGTCAAGTCCTTGCCGAACTGATCAACGAGCTTGATATGTGTGTCCTAAATGTGGATCATTTTACGCATCACTGCCTGAGAACCGCTTCATTTTCTTGCCTCGATCTATCTTCGTGCTCTCCTGGTTCACAGCTTGATTTGGGGTGGGGGCTGGTGATGACCTCCAAGGTAGTGATCACTTTCCCATTTAAATATCCTTTTCTGGGCCGCTTCCGCCTGAGAGGACGCTCTGATGGTGCTTGGCGCAGGTGCGGTGGTCCGCATTTCAGGAAATGACTGAATTTTCTATATCAGTCGAGGAATTTAGGTCGGTAAATGAGGCCGTTGAGTTCTTCTCCGGCAACCTCATCACCGTGGGCCTGACTACTATTCCTAGAGAATCTGGCCGTTTTGCACGCCGACCACTCCCGTGGTGGTCAGCCGAGTGTGAGACGGCCCTCAAACAGAAGCGTTATGCCTACATGCGCTATAAGCGCCGCCCGAACAATTTTACTGTCAGTGAATTTCATCTCAGGCTAAGGCTAGGTTCCGGAATATCTCGAAGCACGCCCGCCACTCTTCTTGGTGGGCATACGTGTTTTACTTAACGGGAAGTCCCCTCTAGCAGAGGTGGGGAAGCGAGTCAAAAGGATCCGGGGCAAGTTCTCGCAGGAGCCCCCTCTCGTTCTCCAGGAAATGGGACCGCAATCTCGGACCTTGCCCTCTCTGATGGAATCGTTCGCGACCGCTTTATCCGCATTCTCTAGCCGAGACGCTGCACCGCCAACATTCAATGCGCGTCGTTATGTCGCGGAAGGCCGCCGACTGGACTTTACCTCCAGAGGCTGAGAACCCTTCAACGACAGGTTTACTTTGAGTGAGTTGCGTTCCGCGGCCAACGCCCCTGGTCCAAACGATGTCCCGTACACCATGCTTCGACACCTGGTTGAGCAAGGCATGCCTTTTTCTGTTAGATTTGTTCAACAGGATCTGGGTAGAGGGTATGGGTATCCTCCCAGACTCAAGGAAAATCGCTACTGTGGTCGCTTTTCGAAAACCGAGGAAAAATCACTCTACCCAGGCCGGTTTCTGCCTAATCTCTCTAACTTCCTGCGAGTGCAAGTTTATGGAGAAATTGGAAAATGTTAGATTAGTCTTTTTTTGACAGTGAAGACCATCTGTCTTCTGCACCGTGCGGCTTCTGTAAGTTTCACTTCACGTCAGCTGCTCGGCTTCGAATGGAAAATGCCGTCTCCGAGGCCTTCCTTTGCACGGGCACAACGCCACGGTGTTTTTCGATTTGGAGAAGTCCTATGATACCGCATTGCGATAGAGTGTCATGGAAACTCTCCACACGATGGTAGCGAGGGGACGCCTTCCAATCTTTATATCTCAATTTTTTCGAAATCGTCGACTCTGCGTACGGGTTGGGGGAACCCTCTCCGGCCCAATGGACCAGGAAGAGGGTACCCCTCAGGGATACCGTCACTTCGGTGCTGCCGGAAGATGTTCTCGCTACGCTCTACGTGGACGATCTTCAGATGCCAACCCTGCAGCGTCGACTCCAACAGGCATTGAACCGCGTTTCACGCTATGCCGAAGCACACAAGCTTCGGTTATCCTTGGCCAAGACTAATGTTGTGCACTTCATCAGCCATCCAAGGGAGCATTCTGACCCAGACTTGTTACTAAACGGGGTACGCCTGGAAGTGGTTGAATCGCACCGTTTCCTCGGTCTTTTATTTGACCGACGCCTCATCTGAGAGGCTCATATTCGCAGCCTTAGGATCTCTTGTACCGCACCATAGATATTCTTCGCTCCGTGACGTTCAGCTCTTGGGGCACTGATAGGGCTACTGCCTTACTTTTTATTGATCCTTTGGTTGTTCGAAGCTCGACTACGGATACGAGCTTTATGCCTCCGCAGCCAAGCATCGACCTTCGACTGGCGACCGGCGCCTTCAGCACTTGAGAGCCCATTGAGAGCCTGCTTATCGATGCTGGGGTTATGCCACTAGCTCTGTGCCCTTCACAGTGCATTATTCACCTGTACGCGCGAGTCCCGCGCCTCCCGTACTCGCCAACAGCTCTCGACGTTTCCACGCAATATCCCCTCTGCTTGAAGTCAGCGGAGCTCTGCCAGGCGCTGCGTCTGTCTTCACCGCCGAGCTGGTTGCAATACACTGCTCGGTACGGGAAATAACGCGACGTGCCCGGTTCGAACACCGGATTGTGATTTATAGCGACTCACAAAGCGCCCCGAGTGCTCTCGGAGCATTGGAATTTCCGTATCCCCTGGTTCGCGGATGCTGGGCAGATGTCGACATTATCTTCTGCTGGGTTTTTGGACATGTAGAAATTGCGGGGAATGAGCGCGCCGATGAGGGCACCAAAGAGTCCACGAGGACTGGGTGACCCGACCAGCGTTTCGCTCTTCCTCACACCGATTACATGCCAGGAATACGGGCAGCTCTCCGGGCTGCTTGACAAAGAAGATGGGACACGGTCGATGAGAACCTAAAGTTGCATGCCATTGCGCCGCGACTGTTCCCATGGACCTACCCCCCAATGCCGCGACGCCTGCAGGTTGCTTTCTGTCGTCTCGGAATTGGACACCCTCGCGGGACGCACTGCTATTTGAGAAATGCTCGATTGCGCCATATTGTGATGATGCCTTGTCCCCCAGATTGTTTGGCACATTCTTGTTGAGTGTCCCGTCTGGTTGATCCTCGCGTATGCTACCTGTCTCGGTACCTGGATGAGCGCGGTCGCTACCGCTTGTCCCTTGTACTCGGCCAGATTAGCGCACACTGAGTTGTGGACTTCCTGACTTTTTGGAGGAGTTTTTGCCTCCTCCACTCGATTTAACTAGTTTGTTATTGTTATTTCTGTAGGTTGCACGTTCCTGCCACGAGGTGAGGCGGGCCTCCCACCGACGCCGGGGCGTGCTTCCTGCTTGTTGCCCATTTCCTTTTTTTATTGTTATTGTTGTTTCTTGTTTTGCATATTGTTATTTTAATGTAGCCTAGTACTAGGCTGTCGTGAGTACGGTAAGGACTTTGCGCACGTTACCTGTCTCGGTACCAGGACTAGCGGGGTCGATCCCGCCGTTCCCTTGTACTCGTGACGAGTTCGTGCACACAGACCTGTATAGTATACGACATTTTGGAGGAGGCTGTCCTCCTTCCTTAGATTTAACTGTTTTTTTTTTCTTTCTTTGTAAGTCGCATGTTCCTGCCCCGGTGGGAGGCGGGCCTACCCCCGACGCCGGAGCGCTTTTCCTTTTTACCTTTTTGCTTTGTTTTCTTGTTGTTGTTATATTTTTATTTTAGACTTTACCCTTTTTTATCTTTGTTATTTGTTAGTTACATATTGCTATTTGTTGTTCTTAATACAGCCTAGTAGTATGTTGTGTTGTGTACGGCGACCTACGCCCACTTCGCCAAAAAAAGTGTAAAAAAAATTCGGAGAAGGAAACCACAACAAGTCAGACATCGCCACTGGCTCAACGCCAGCCAGATGACTGTTCACAGGGTCAGGGATAGGCTCAAGAAAGGAAAAACCTCAAAGATAGACCTCGTTCAGGCTGACCAAAAGTTGCCAACAGTTTGGCTGTGAGAAAAGCTTTCGAAAGGGTTTCCTAATCTCAAAATGACTGTATTTGCGAAGATGAACATCTCGGTAGCCACCGAGTCTAAGGTCATCAAGGAGGAGTTTGGCAAGAGCTTGAGGTACGTATATAGGCCTCTGCTTACCGACTGTATGAGAGAAGAAGGTCGGGAGTGCTGTCTTCGCCATCTCAACGACTTGAGGAGTTATGGAAATCGAATTCTCATTTTTCTGATGAAAAAACATTCACAGTCATTCTAATCATCTCGCGTGGTAAGCTTCGGCCACGACCTTTCCTAGATCCAGGACCAAGCACCCGTCCTCCGTGATGATGCTTGACGTCGTGCTTTGAATGGCGAGAAGATGCCGCCGGTGTGGTTCGCGGTCGGTTACAGGATCACTACGGTTGACTATAGGGACATCTTGGCCACGAAAGTCCTGCTCTGGATGAGAAAGAACACGAAGAAGGCGGACTAGATTTTTCAGCAGGCCGGTACCATGGCCCACACGACCAAGACCGTGCAAGAGTGGTTGGGGTCGAACATGAACTTCTGGAGAGAATACTTTTGGCAGCCACAGTTGCCCGAGCTCAACAATTCCATAGACTACAACGTGTGTAAGCATGTCGAGAGCAAGGCCTGCAAGATCTGTCATAGCAACGTCAACCAATTAAAGTCCTCCGTAAACCACGTGTGGGCCAGCATAAAGAAGGACTTCGTCCGCAAAGTGTACGCCTCCTTCAGGTCTCACCTGGAGCGCGGGCTTGCTGCCGAGGGCGGCCACATACATGTAGATCAATATTAAAATATAAGTACACATGTATATGTTAAAAGAATAAAAACGTGTATAAATGCAGTAAAATTATGATTGTATTTTGTTGCGAGTAACATTTCTTTTGCAATACCCGGTATCTAAATGCCGCCCACTGGACCCTCTCCTTATAATAGAAACATTTTGAGTACCTGTTTACGGTGTTAGCTGTACTGCACCCTCTCTTACTGTGCGTATACGGCCTCTAGTTTGGACGATATCCCGTACAACTTGTTTCGGTACCTGGTTAATTGAATCATGTGCTTTCTGTTAGACATTTTTAGTATGATGTGGACGGATTTATCCTCAAAGATTCCTGGCGAATGACTTTCGTGCTTGCTTTTCGCAAACCGGGAGAAATCGCTCTACCCAGGTCGGTTTTCGCTCAATATGCTGTGAAAGTCGATGAAGAAATTGGTTAATGTTTGGTTAGCTCATTCCCTGTAAAGCGAAGAATGCCTATTCCCTACACGTTACAGCTTTCACAAGTTCCATAGCATGTCCATGCTCTGCTCGGGTTGGAAAATGCTATCCCCGCAGCCTTCATTTGTGGAGGACAGCAGTTTGCAACAGTGTTATTTAAGCTAGGAAAGGCCTACGATACTACATGGTGACACGGTATTAGGGATTTCCTCCATACCATGGGGGTGAGCGGACACGTCCCATTTTTAGTTTAGTTTTAGTTTTTTATAAAAGATGGGAAATAAGTGTGAGATAGTAAGAGAGTAAAGTTAGAAAAAGTGGTGATTTAGTGAGAGAATTGGTGTGCCAGTACGTCTGGCAATGGCTTCATTTCTGCTTCTTTGGTATAGTTAATCTTTGGTTGTATTACTTGTAAGCATTCAAGCCTTTGTAATCTTGAATACGTCTGTTGTGACAGCAGAGATCACTCGTTTGGTAACGCCGTGCATGAGCTTCTTGTAAGCTCAGTGTCCTTTTTGGATCTTTTTCATTTTTAAGTCTTTTGACCATGATTTGATCGAAAAATGTGTCCACTGCGGATCTTTTTATTTTACTTTATTTTTACTTATTCATCTATTTATCTTTTTTTATGTTTTTTTTATTATTATTACTTTAACATACATGATCACATGTATTCAGTTAGTAGTTGGGCGTCCTGTTAGGATTTTGAAATTTACCGGGTGTAATTTATCATCTGTAAAGTGGGACAGCGTCCTCCTGCGTACGCAGTTGGCTGCTGCCGAAGTCGCGTCGATAATGTCCGTGTTGGTTTACAAGATCGGGGAGTCTTAATCTTTGAAGAACTTCTTCAGGCATGTATGCATTGATTTTGGACCATACATCTTTTGCTCTTTTATGTAGCGTTATGTTGAGGGACTCGATCCCAGCAAGGTCATGTAGAACTCTCGAGGGGACGAAGTCCAATAGGCTGATGTCCAAGATGTATCTTAGTGCCTTGTTCTGCACTGCTTGCGCCTTTCTAAGTTGGGTTTTGCTGGCTAGGTTCATGGGGATGACGGGGTACAGAAGGATTGGTCTAACCAGGCTCATGAACAGTTTTTTTCTTATTCTTGAAGGAGAGCCTGCAGAACCGATAAAGGCATTGCAGACTTCATTTAGCTTGTGAGACCTTTTTCTCCAGATGTTTGCTATATCCATTGGATGTAACCTTGAGCCCAAGGACCCGAGCCTCACGTGCGTATGGTTACAGCTCGTCCCTGACCAGTACGTCCGCTGTCTTCCTACGCCCAATGGGGAGGACCTTGAACTTCTCGATATTGGTGCGAATCTTGGCTCTGCACTCGTAGGTGTTGAGGTTCTGGATTTCGCCTGCCGTCCTATTCGCTATGTCAGCTGGGTTCCGATAGTCGCTGGTTATTATCTGCGATATATCGTCTGCCAGCTGGACATACAGGGCATAGTCTTGAGTGGGTGCGGGGAGATCACTTGTGTACAATGTGTACAGAGTCGGGCTCAGGCACCCACCCTGAGGAACCCCGGTGTACATGGAGAAAGGCTGCCCTTCGTAATCATTTATACTAATGACAGCCTTTCGATCCTCAAGGTAGTCGCACAGGAGCTTCGTGATGTTCGCCTCCATGCCTAGGTCACTAATCTTCTTCTTGAGGCCAGGCACCCACACTTTATTAAACGCTAATGATACGTCTCGAAGCACTACATCGACGTTCTTGTCCTCTGCTTTCGCTATAGCGATATACTCGGTCATCACGGCAAGTGCCGTTTCCGTTCCGAGCTTTTTGCAGAAGCCGTGTTGCTGCGTGTTATAAAGTCCTTCCGCATCCAAGTACCCCATCAGCCGATACTTATCAGTTTTTTAAATAGCTTGCCGATGAATTCAAGCAGGGATATCGGTCTGTAGCTTTTAATCTCCTCTTTAGGCTTGCCAGGTTTTGGGAGGAAAATCACCCTGGCCCTCTTAAGCGAGTCAGGGAAGTACCCAGCGTTTAGGCACGCGTTAAAGAGGTTTAGTACCGAGATGTTGAAGTCTGCGGGCGCATTCATGAGGTGGGCCTTAGTAACGCCAGAAATCCCTAAAGCCTTTTGTTTGAAGCTTTTCAACGCTGCTTCATATTTCTTTGCGGTAAAGGGACGGCCTTTTTCCGTCGCCTGACGAGTGACGTCCACATAGTGGTAGGGTGTCAGGGCCGGTCCGCGTTCCTCCAAGTACGCCATACCTCTTCCTCATATTCCATGTCAAAGTCCTCGTTCTCCTCCTCCGTGATGTTGAACTCTCTTCTCCAATATTCTCTAAAGTGGTGCTCGATGGTCTGGTCATCAGTGACCTGCACACCGTCGACTTTGATGGTAATCTTTGACTTGGTGGGCAGAGTGCCACTTAGCCTCTTGAGATGGGTCCAAAATTTCTTGGGATCTCTTTCGACGTCCATACCAGCGATCATGTCGTCCCAAAGAGCCCTATATTTTTCGCTAATCAGGTGTTTAATCTCAAGGCGAAGATCCCGGAACTCCCTATGACGAACGGCCGAGTTGCCATACACACGGATCTCCTCAATTAGTGCCCTCAGTCTATCTTTCCGCCAGATGATGTTCGCATCCCAACGTGGCGCTGGGAGGGTTCTAAACTCGACCCGTGGGATGGCCACTCTGTTTGCCTCTGTTATCTTGTCCATGACGGTTTGTAGGCGTCTGTCGAGATCTTTGAGCGTAGGTTCGTCGAAACGCTCCTCCTGGTGCTCACACAGGACTCTTCTGTACTCTTCCCAGTTCGCCTTGGGTATACTCCTGTGAGACGGGACACTGATTTGTATGGGGGACGTTGAGACCGTGGTGACCATGCTGATATGGTCTGATGGAGTATAAGGGCCTGGGACCGTCGTATGGTTCAGGATAAAGTTAGCATTGGTGAGGATGATGCAGGTGTCGTGGAGGACCTCCTAGTCAGGTACGTGGGGAATTCCGGACCGACTCTTTGTACCACGTCCCGCTCCATAAGGAGGCTCAGGGAGGCTCCTGATCCATTAAATGCCGATGTATATCCAGCCTCTCTACATCTGGCATTGAGGTCACCGATCAGAATGGCGGAGTGATTCCTTCTAAACAAACGCAGGAAGTTGGGGATAGGGAGGTACGAACGTCTTGGGGGTTGGTACCCCACCGCTACAATGAGGTCATCGATCGTCGGGCTGATTTTCACTGCAAGATATGATTCCTCCAGGTCGGGGACCTCTTTGTATTTGATGCCCTTGCGCACAGCCAATGCGACACCATCGAACCATTCGTTGGTGTGACTGATGGTGATGGTATTGTAGTTGTGAATTCTGACGGGGTTGGAGTTTCCGTCGAGACCGTGCTCTGAGATCAGGACAATATCTGGGTCTACCTCTCTAATAATGTTGTTGTATAGAAATTTTTTTCCTTCCCAACCGTTTACATTTAGTGAGAAGATCTTGAGTTTGCTCAATATCCGTACGTTATAATCCATTCTTAGTTTTCTTGGAGGTTCTAAATTTTGGCCGGCTCTCCTCTTGTGGGTGATCTCACTCTACCAGATATCTTCTTCTTAAAACTATTCTTGTGAAAGATTGAAGCAAGATTCGGGACTAAGCTCGATGCTTCCATCTCTTAGTGCTGAGGGTAGGTCATCTACATCAGAGTCGCAGTCATAATCCCACTTATACTTGCCTCTGACCACCCCTTCAACTATCTCCTTCACTTTCGTCAAACGCGGAAGCGGAGCTGATGGTGAGGCATAAATCTTTAGATTGAAATCGGTGGTCTTGGGTTTGGAAGTAGACTGCGCGCTCTCCTTAGCGTTCTTATTTTGCTGGCCTTTATTCTTGGTTGGGGTCTCTTTCTGGGTTCGTTGGTCAACCTCCATCCTTCCGGAGGACACGGAGGCATCTCGTTTGTTCAGTCGGGGGTCTCTTGATGTGGATCTGTTTCTTGGCGTCATTCCCATTTTTAATATGAGTTCTTGAGAGATCGTCAATTCCATATACGAATTAGCAGCTCTCTTCGTCCAATGGGAAAGGAGGACAGCGTCCGGCAGGAAAGTGTCCTGTGTCACACTCATTGATTTGGGCATCAACAGTATTACATCAGTACTGCCAGAAAATGTTTTAGTTACGCTCTTTATAGAGAATAGTTCTATCTCTTTTAGTGCGGCCCAGATGCTTACTATGGAGCCTCTACTCTAACATAATTACACGGATGACAAAAGCCACAAGGGCCTATCAAAGGTGATCCGCCTCCGTCAAAACCGCACCTCTCGGTAGGCAGAAGAGAACGGGTTTCTGTTTTCTTTAGCAGAGTCTAAGGTGGTAAACTTCTGTCCCCATCGACATCTTCACTCAAATTCAACCACGGTTTGTTCCAAAATGGATATTTCCTGTATGTGGTAGTTGCGCCGTTTCCTTGATATTGTTTTTTTGCCAAAAAGACCCATATTCGCAACCTTAGACTCTGTTGTAGCCGCTCTATAAACATTCTTTGTTCCGTAACGTTCAGCAATTGAGGTGCTTTGTTTCTTCAAAGCTACATAGACTCCTGATGCGAGTTTCACACATCCACATTCGTGTATGAATTGCGAAGTTGGACTCGATTCACCACATTAGTGTTGGTCTATTGACGTGTGCCGTCTGAACATCCACTATAGAGCGCCTCCTTGTAAAAGCTGGGAAAATGCTGCTTTGCGCCGTACACAGGCACTATGCGCATGTTCACATGAGCCCAGCGTCTGATTGATTGATTGATCATAAAAGAGAGAAAAATGGGTGTGATAGTACGAGAGGTAAAAGATAGAAAAAGTGTTATTTTAGTAGGAGAATGATGTGCCAGTACGTCTGGCTATGGCTTTCTATGCGCTTCTGTGATGCTTCCGTGCATGTTGTTTGAAGCATTCAAGCCTTTGTTTTCGTATTTTTGTCTTTTTCTTTTAGATAGAGCTATCTCGGTTTCTTGATTATCTATTGTTATTTTAAGTATTTTTGTCCACTACGGATCTTTTCTATTGTGTCTTGATTATTTTGTCCACTACGGATCTTTCTTTTTTTGTGTGTCCACTACCGATCTTTTTATTTATTTATTTTTTTTTGTAAGATTTAGTTTAACATGTTAATTACTCGGATATTAATATTTATCGTTTTCCGGTGATAAGTAGTTATTTATAAATTGGTTCTATGTATTCTTGCAACCGCTGTTGGCTGCTGGCAAATCCTTGTCCGTAACGTCTATTCGGGTTGTCAATTTCGGGTGTGCCATGTTCTGCATGACTCTTTCTGGTAAGTATTCATGTATGTTCCTCCATATTTCTGTTGCTCTTCTGTGCATCGTCACATTCAGGGGGTCTATCCCCACGAGATCGTGTAGTCTAATGGTCTAATCGATGGTATCCAGTCAAGTAACCTGAGATCAAGGATGAAGCGTAGTGCTTGATTTTGCACTACTTGTGCCGTGTGAGTTTGTGTCTTGCTTGCCAGATGTAATGGGACGGCGGAGTATAGCAAGATCGGTCTGACTAAGACCAAATGTAACTTTTTCTTGTTGCGGAAGGAGCGTCTTCTGAACCTATAAAGTTGCCTAAGTCTGATCTTGGCTTGCGAGACCTTCTCCTTGATATGTTCATTATAATCATTTGTTGCGATTTTCAATCCCAGAACTCGGGCTTCTCGGGTATATGGATAGTATTCGCTATTTGCTCTAATGTCGGCCGTTTTGGTACGTCCGATGGGAAGAATCTTAAACTTATCCATATTGGTGCGAATCTTGTTTCTTCTCTCATAGAGGTTGAGATTGTTAATTTTGCCAGCTGTCCTATTTGCGACGTCTACAGGAACTCTGTAGTCGCTTGTGATAATTTGAGTTATGTCGTCGGCTAGATGGACATATATAGCGTAATCTTGAGTAGGAAAAGGTATGTCACTCGTGTAGATAGTATACAACGTTGGGCTCAGACATCCTCCTTGAAGCACCCCTCCGTTCATCGAAAAGGGTTGTCCTTCGTGATCATTAATCTTTATGGTTGCCTCTCTATCCTCTGAATAATCACAAAGGATTCTGGTTATATTAGTTTCCATCTCAAGATCACATAATTTGTTCTTTAATCCGAGTACCCAGACCTTGTCGAATGCAAAGGCCACGTCTCTGAGTATGACGTTCACCCTCTTATTTTCGGCCTTTGCATTTGCAATAAACTCTGTCATAAGGGCAAGGGCAGTTTCCGTACCGAGGTGTCTACGGAAACCATGTTGTTGCATGCTGTATCCGTTCCTTGTTTGTAGGAGGTTTTTTAGTCTGTCATTCAGAAGTTTTTTCTAAAAGTTTTCCAATAGATTCCCTGGTTTTAAAATAAAGATCATTCTGGGCCTTTTAAGTAGATCTGGGAAGTAGCCAACGTTTAAACAGGCATTAAAGAGACTTAGTATGGCTTCATTGATGTTCGGTAGGGCATTCACTAAGTGCGCCTTGGTGATACCTGATATGCCAGGGGCCCTCTGCTTGAAGTTCTTTACAGCTGTCTCAAACTCTTAATAAGTGAAGGGTTTTTCTTCGGCTTCTGCTCATCGAGTGTTATCGACGAATTGGTATGGTGTTATAGTTGGTCCTCGCTCTTCCAGGTATGACAAGACTCTCTCTTCATATTTCCAGTCAAAATCGTCGTTTTGCTCATCCGTGATGTCGAATTTTCTCTTCCAGTGCTCTCTGAAGTGGCTTTCTATCTCTTGGTCCTCGGTGATCGTTCTTCCCTCAGCTGTGATGGTAATATTGGTCTTATTTCGCTGAGTGCCACTTAATCTTCTAATCTAAAACCAAAATTTTTGGGGGGGGGGTTGGTTTCCAGGTCTATTTTATCAATTATGCCGTCCCAGATTGTCTCAGATTCCTCGCTGATAAGATATTTAATTTCCATGTGCAGGTTTCTAAGTTCACGGTATCGTTCCGCCGTGTTCCTGTTCTCGTTTATTTTAGTAATAAGTTCCTCCAGACTATCTTTCCTTGACGCAATCTCCTCATTCCATCGTGGAGCAGGAAGAGTTTTGTATTTAACCCTCGGGATAGCTATTCTATCTGCTTCCTTAATCTTGGTGATAAGGTCTTCGAAGTGCTGATCTATGTCTTCGAGGGTGGACCCGTCCAACGCTTCTACCCGATATTCTTGGAGGACTCTCTTGTATTCGATCCAGTCTGCCTTAGGCAAGCATTTGCGGGAGGGGATTTTGACTTGGATAGGTGAGATTGAGATTGTGGTAATTATACTAAGGTGATAAGATGGAGAATAAGGGCCAGGGACGGTATTTTGTTTCAGAACGAAATTTTTATTTGTTAGTATGATGTCGGGAGTAGTAGAGGATCTCCTCGTTAGGAATGTAGCGAAATCTGGGCCTGCTATATTTACCACGCCGCATTCTATAAGAAGCCTCAGGCAGGTACCTGCCCCGTTAAACGCCGCGGTGTAGCCTGTTTCCCTGCAACGAGCGTTTAGGGCCGATAAGAATTATTGAACAGTTCCTTCTGAATAGGCGGAGGAAATTAAGTATGGGCAAATATGATCTTCTTGTTGGCTAGTACCCTACTGCTATAACTAGGTCGTTGATAAGTGTACTAAATTTTATCGCTAAGTACGATTCCTCCAAGTTACTTATCTCCTTGAATTTGATGCCCTTTCGCACTGCAAGAGCGACACCGTCATATCTTTCATTCGAGTGGTTAGTCGTGATGGTGATGTAGTAATATAGTTTTATAGGGTCGGTTTCTGCATTAAGTCCGTGTTTAGAAATGAGGACGATATCTCGGTCTACCTCACGGATTATATTGTAGTAAATGAATTTTTTACCCATCCAGCCATTAACGTTTAGAGAAAAGATCTTCAGTTTATTGATGTATCCCGTCGCGTAGTTCATATTATTCCCCGTGAAGGTTTGATACTTTTGCTGGGTCAGCTTGTGCGGGCGACCTCACTCTGGCGGATCTCTTCTTTTTAAATTGATCGTGGGATAGGATGAGACATGATTCGCCACAGATCTCGATCCTGCCTTCCCTGAGTGCCGAAAGCATTTCATCCTCACTGATGTCAAAATCGTAATTCCAATTGTATTTTCCCTTGATCATTCCTTCAATGATGTCTTTGACTTTTGCCGTTCTTGGCAGTGGAGCTGAAGGGGAGGCATATACTCGTAGGTTTAGGTCGGTAGACTTGTAAGTTAGCGAGGATTGTTTGGTCTTCTTGGGGCTCTTGGTTTTTTGGCTCGCCTTTTGGGAATCAGTATCTTCTCGTTTAGGTTGGTCAGTCTCCATTATTGTAGGGGTGTCAGATGTGCTAGGTTTGTTCAGTCTTGGATCCCGAGATCTTGAACGTTTTCTTGCAGTAGCCGTAGGCCTGCTTCTTGTCTGGGTTTGGTACAGTTCGGTTGAGGGGGATTATCAAGAAACCACATTGGTTTCATCCCATTATGCGGCAACATACGATTCAACTCGGTAGCGCAGCTTCCCGGCTCTGCGATGTTAACAAAGTGAGCGTGTTTAACACACATCACAAGGTCCAGATTCATTGAAGGGTCTAATTGCAGAAGAGTCTTCTCCTTCTCCTGGCTCTTGGTTGCCTGTGCATAGGTTGTTGTTGCTCTGCGGTGTTTCTCGTCTTAGATGTTCTTTTTCTTGTCATTGACTATTATCTTTTTCATGGGACACGACATCCACTGGGTACGGTGAGGGCCACTACAATTAAGGCATTTCTTGTAGCCCCGTTCGCACACTCTCGCCAGATTTGGCCATCTCCGGCGCATTCGCTACAGACTTTTCCTTGGAATGTAAAATCTCCAGGGCATAACACGAGAAGAATACCTGGACTGATACGAAGGTTTCCCTCTCGATGCATAAAGCGGATATTTTGGTATAAAATAGGACGAGGCCAGCTTTGGATGCCTTAGCGGCCATCTCAGAGGTTTGGAAGGTGGCTTTAAATAGATTGGAATATTCGCCTTCTTCACGATTTTTGAACTTGTATACCTCTTCGACTTTTGCCCAGGTTTGCCTTGCCTCTATCTCATTTTTTTATCTCCTCGATGCTGTGGGAGCCGACCCATGGATCTAGGCGACGACAAATTATGGATCTCCGAGCAGAGACATGGGGAGGGATCTTCGGGGTCAAGTTCAGCTCCTCGAGCTTCACTCGTGCATTCACACTGAGAAGCCTGTCTACCGCAGATTGCGAGATAGCCGTAGGTTTGATCGACTAAACGGCATAGTGCAATCTTAATCGAGCCGAAAATAGTTGAAAACACCTTTTTCCTCGAGGGTTTTGAGCAATTTTCTTTCACCCACAGGGGGATTCTCTTCTGTCCATTGGGGTCATCCATGACGGCCCTCTAGGGAAGCTCTTCACCTGGAGCCAACCAGGCTCCTACTTAGATTTGTCCTTATTATTAAGTTCGGACCACCTTCTCTGCCCTACCTATATTAATTGTCTAGCAGGACCCACCTGCCGGTACTGACCACTCCGCCCCCGAATGGGGCCCCATTCTTCGCGCCCCCTGTGGGGCTTCTTTCCGGGGTTCGATACGCCAGGTACCGGTGGTCTCTACAGGTCTTAAACGGCAGAGAAGTTATCAGGACTCGAGATGTGCTGCTGGTCTTAATGGAGAGGAATAATCGCGGGTCCAAAGGTGGGGTTCGGTGCGGGGATTCCCCGTTAACGTGCGCACGTGCGCGCCCACGACCTCTTCAGTGGGCCAGGGACGTAAGCCGTCAGCGGTCTTGATGAGCACGAAAAATTCTTCACCTACTTTTTCACGTAGAAATACAGATGAGAAAGCAGGTAGGACTTTATACTCTCTTCAGTTGAGTATAGAATAGCTCTTTGAAGCAAAGCGCAGTCCCCAGCGTCTCTCTCACTTGCCAACTTTTCTAATTTAATCCAAGCCGATCTTAACGGTACCCATACCGTCGCGAGACTCCAATCATACCCAAAGTCTTTCAGATTTAGTGCAAGGCAACTCTTTCGAGAGCTTGATGTAGCTCGTGGGCCAATGTTGGCTCTGTTTCTGTTCAGGATGCCACCCTGGTGGGTACCACCCGGGAATGTTTGTTGCTATGCCTCTGTTCCAGAAGCTTCTACAGCCCCAGGACTACTGCGTTCAAATTTGGGGAAGAAGACACCGTGCCACGCTGGTTCCGTGTCAGTGTAAACGGATGGTTTCTAATTCGAAGAGGGTTTTAGCTTTTCGGCTTCTCCCCCTTGTTTGAAGACGGCAAGGCTCTTTCTTTACGGGAGAGCTGGTTCCAATACACCGCTCAGTACGCCATATCATTCGCAGTTCTCGGTTCGTGATCAGTATAGCCACTCAGTGAAGTCCCTGGATGATCGTGAGGGCAGTGGAATTTCTGCATCGCAGGTCCACACTGTCCTTGATACCATGGCTGCCAAGAGCCTAAAGGATGTCGAATTTGTCTTCTTCTAGGTTCCTGTAAATATTGGGAAAATTAACGCACTGATAAGGGCGCTATCATTTTCAAGGACTGGGCAATTGTGCCAGTTTCATTCTTCCTCACATCGACTACATGGCAGGAATCAGAACAGCCCTCCGCACTGCCTAGCAAAGAACATGGGAGACAAATTCATTTTCTGTCGCCTCCGAATTGGACACACTCGTGAGACTCAGCGCCATCTGATGGGGACTGTTTGCCCCCCAAGACTGCCTGGCACATTATTTTCGAATATTCTAGACAGTGGATCTTCGCGCAGCTACCTGCCCTGGTCATGGAACGAGTGAAGTCGCTACCGCTGATCCCTTGTAATCTAAATGCGTTTGTGCATATCTTATTGCTAAGTCATGGAGTAGATCTATTACTTCTTATTGTATTTATCTGTTTAGATATTGGCTATATGCTTATTCATCCGAGAGAAGCAGATTCTATTCGGTGCTTGGGCATGCATTTTCCTTGCTTTTAGGCATAATGTTTTACTGTTTTTTATTCATTGTTTTTTGTTTATATTTTTAATAAGCCTAAGAAATATTCTGTAGTTAATTTAAGCCGTTTATGCTCTTGAAGTCAGTGGCCAGGTGAGACCACCTTAAATTTTAAAAAAGTGTTCTTGCCTTCATCTATATTTGGGCTCGCGGGATACAATCTCTGATTTGGGGTAGGAGGTTGTCGAAGACCTCTATGCTAGCGATCATCTTCTCAATCAAATACCTTTTGGCAGGCCATTGTCGCCTCAGAAACCACCGCGGCTGTGCTTTAATTAGGTACAATGGACCACATTCGAAGCAATTATTGATTTTTCTCTCCCATTTGAGGAGTTTAAGTTGTTTGATAGGGTCGTTGAGTCATTCTTATTCACTATCCTCGCAATGTGCCTTACTACTGTTTTTTGAAAGTCTGGCCTTCATGCACAACTTCCGATCCCCTGGTAGTTGGTAGAGTGCGAGACAGACCTTAGGGAGAAGTGATATGTCTATTAACCCTACAGACACCGTCCAAACCGATTTATCCTGTGTGAATTTCGATGGGCGAGGGCCAGATTTCGTTTTATTTCAAAGCACGTCTAGCTATCTTCATGTCGAGCATACGTTTCCTCACATAATTGGAGGACCCCTCTTACACATGTATTGAAGCGTGCTAAAAGGATTCAAGGTAAGTTCTAAAAGGCCTTCCGCACTGGCTTCCAGGAAAGCGAGACCACCATAAATGACCCTGCATCCGTGGTATATTCCTTCACGAACACCTTCTCCTCATTCCTCAGCAGCGGTGCGACTTCATAAAGAATTAAAGCAGCACGTTGCCCTTTCGCTGTAAACTATTAATTAAACTTCAACTTCATATGCGCAAAATCATTCAATCTCATATTTTCGCTATGTGAGATGCTTTCTGCAACGCTTCCTACACGAATACCACCCTGGTGAGCTAGGTATGGCCTTGTTTTGTTGGCTTTGTTCAAAAGCATCTGGACTGAGGACATATTCTATGATTTCTGCCGAATGGCTACCTTGCTTGCTTTTCACTATCTCGGGAAGGGACACTCTACTCTGGCCCGCTTTCGGACAATTTATCTAGCTTCTTGCCTGTGCAATACGATGACGAAATTGATTAGTGTTTGGTTATCTTATTTTATACACAGTGAAGGTCAATTTTCTCCTATATGGTGCAAGCCCCACTCAACGTTGGATGCACTGCTCTGGCTAGGCAACATTATCTGCAACCTTCCTTCGCAGATAACACTTTTCAACGGTAATTTTTATTTGACACGATACCGTGTTAAAATACAGTATCATGAAGACCCTTAATACTATCAGGGCAATGGGACACCTTTCCAAATTTTTTTCTGAGTTCTTACGAGATCTTTGCTTCCGTATACAGGTGAGGGCAGCTCTTTCCGGTCCAAAAGGAGAGGAAGAGAGTGGCCAGCTTGTAAGTCTCCTCATTATCACTTTCTTTTGTCATGCGCATCAAATGTATCACTAATGCTGCCGAAAGAATTTCTCGATATACTGTACGGAGAAAACTTTTCTATCTCTTTTAGTGCGTTTCAAATGCCTACCTTAGGGCATTGATTTCGACAGGCTTTGAGCTGCATCTCCGGTTATGCCGAAACAGACTGGTTTCGGTATGATTTGGCTAAGACTAAGAGAATGTACTTTTCTCAGTGTCCTGGACTCAGCCCCACTCTGAACTTGTACTTAAATGGGCTCGCATGTATATTGTAGCCGCATCGTTCCATTGGTTATGTTTTCAACCGGCGCCTCACTTGGGAGGCGCACATTTGCAACTTTAGCGTCTCTTGTACCCGCAACATGGATATTCTTCGTTTTGTGGTGTAGAGCACTTGGGGTGCTGATATGGCTACTAAGTGTTTTAAAGCTCCATTTCTTTCTCTAAACTAAATGACGGATGTGAGATTTTGCCATCCGCAGCAGAGCACATTTTGCTAAAGTTGGACTCGAACCACCTCGCCGAACTCCGCTTGGCGACCGGTACCTTTCGCACCTCCCGTGAAAAGATAAATCTTGTCAATGCTGGACAAATGCTGCTCACTTTATGCTGTCCACAGTGTACTATGCGCTTGCCCACGTGGGTACAGTGTCTCGACCCCAGTCGCCAAAGTCTCTCTTCTCGTACGCGGCTGATTTTGACGGTGCCTCTGCCGACAAAAGAAGCCAATAATCCCATAAGCCTTTCGAGTTTGATGTAACGTTTGGCCTATTAGTGCCGTTGTAGAGTATACCACACTTGAACATTTTTCGCCACACCTCAGCTCCCAAAGCTTCTACACCACTGGGAGTATTGCGTTTGTATTCCTTGGATCACATATCATGTCACACTGTAGCCGTTTCGGTGTACCCTGATGGCAGCAAATTCGAAAAAAGGGGTTAGCTTTCATGCTATATCCTCATGTTTGAAGCATGTGTGTTTCTTCTGGGCGCTGTGTCTGTCTCCCTGGCCGAGCTAATTGCAATAGACCGTTCGGTACTGGGGATTGCAAGCCGTGCCCAGTTTGGACACCGATTTATAATTAATATTGACTCTGACTACATGGCAGGAATCAGGGTAGCTCTTAGAGTTGCATAGCAAATAAGATAGGAGACGGCGGGCAAGAGCTTAATGTTGCGCAGCCCAACTTTACTGGTGGACCTATCTCCCAATGCCCCTATGGTAGCATGTCATTTTTGATGCCTAACATGAGACGCAATCGCAGAATACAGTGCCCTTTGATTGAACTTGATTTGCTTGCATGGAGGTGTCCTCAGCCTCACTCTCATTGCTGTGAGCACAGCAACATTATCTTCTCCGTAATACCGGAAGATGTTCCCATTATACTCTACGTAGACAAATTTTAGATTGCTTTTGGAAGAGGCTCTGATGACTACCCTGGAACGTCGGCTACAACAATTTATGAATTGGATCTCTTGGTGTGCCTAAGTTTCGGTTTTATTAGTCAAAACCAAACTTGTGCACTTTAGACATCGTCAGTGGTATCACCCAGACTCTGATCTGTTCGCCAATGAAGCTCACCTTGTAAATCGACTCTGCCCAGATTCCTTGGCCTTGAATTCAACCCTTACCTCACCTGTGCAGCGCACATTTGAAACTTTATTCTCTCGTGCCCGTGTCATAGATATTCTTCGCTATGTGGTGTTTATTACGTGCTAATCGTGCTACCCTACTTTTAATTTACCGTTCCTTGTTTTTTTAAAACTTGACTACTTGTGCGAGATTTACTCGCGATTCGCGTATTCCGCAGGTCTCCAACAGAAGACTTAATTATCGACGCAGCGGAGATTCCTCTTGATTTACATCGTTATCAGTGCATTATGAGCTTGTATTCGCGGGATCAGCGTTTTCCTCAGTCGGCCACCAACCTCTCTTATTTCTTCCGCGATCGATCTCAACGGTGCCTACGTTATCCATATTAGTCAGGTTCTAAGACCTTCAAGTTCATGGCATAAACGCTCATTTGGAAACCAGAAGAATTGGTAGCGCCGATAGTTCTGTCAAGATACCACCTTCAAACATTTTTCGCCATAGCTCTGTTCATAAAGCCTCTATAGCACAGTGAGTATTGCATTCAAATTTATTGCAGTATGTATCTTGTCACCATGGGACGGTGAAGGTGGACACAGATAGCTCCACTTCCAAGGGAGAGTTGGCTTTCATACTACACCCTCCCCCTGGTTGAGACCTTCGGGGTTCTTCACGGCCGAGTTGGTTGTAATATATATCTCGTTCCGGGAAATAGCGTAATGTGCCCGGATCAGAGACCGAGTTATAATCTATAGGGCTTGGTGATAGGACTAAGTTCTGTGCAACCAAACCTGCGTTTTGCTCTATCCCACTCTGAACACATAGCTCTGTTAAGTCCTTTCGAACAGATAAAGTCAACCCTTCGGCCTGCATGGCAAAGAAGATGAGAGATGGCGACCGGTAATTTGAAGATGCGCTCCATTGCGCTTTGACTTTTCTCGTTCCCTCTCCCACAACATGTTATTGGAATAGAGTCTTTTTGTGTCGTATCTGAAACAGATATACCTGCGGGGCGGAACACCTTCTGATGGAGCGCTCCCTTGAACCTTTATGTGAAGACTTCTTGGTCCTCCAGCCTAGACGCTACATTTTGGTTGATTGCCTTAGCTTGAACGAGACATATGCGCGGTACCTGTCCCAGTACCGTGGCGTGGGGAGTCGTTACCGCTTCTCCCTTTTGTCAGGGTGTGTTTCCTGCGGACCACATTGGTTTTTTTTTAATTATTTATTAAATTTTAGATTATGCCTTGGGTCCCTGTGGATGGACAGCAAATCATATATATATATATATATATATATATATATATATATATATATATATATATATATATATATATATATATATATTCTTTTTCGGCGGATATACCCTCGTTGGTAGACGCTAGATGAGCACACTAATTATTTATTTTTTAAAAACTTTGTTCCGTGGTTTTACTGGTTGCCATGCAAAACGGCGACACTTTCAGGCATTGATGGCCTTTCCCGTCTCTAGCGCTCCACGTAGTCTCATCTTTTGACTACTCGACATTATACCTTTCACACATTTTCTCCTCACCTTGCTTACGAGCTCTGTTCAGTCCTTTCGAACAGATAAGACTCCGTTGTTCTCCCTTTATTTGTAAATACTGATTATTAGTACTACTATTGTGACTATCCTTTATCCCATGTTCTTTATTTTCTGCGCCCGTGTCGGAAAATTAGTATTATTTACTTTCTGTATCGTTAAATTAAATATCTTTTTTAGGGAAATATCGATTACAATTAATTTATATTTTTTCTCCTTTTCAGCACCAACTTGAACATGGTCTTCAAATCAGCTATACTTTGAACTGCCAAGTGTCAAGATGGTTCATATTTTTGAATTTCCCGGTGAAATTATTCTCATGATCTTCAGATACCTGTCTCCCTGTGATTTATGGATCAATATCCCAAGAGTTTGTTCTAAATGGAAGGCGCTAACCTATAATTTCGCTCTTTATAAATCTCTAACGTTCACTGACGAGTGTCCAATCAAACTTTCCGTGTGTATATACGAAATTTCCTATATATATTCGATCCAGCACCTGTTCATCGTTTTCCCTGAAGTAGGTCCAATTCCTAATCTCAACAAGTATTTTTTTGAATCTTGTATCTATTTACGAAACCTCAAAACACTAAAAGTTGAAAGATGTATCCTATCTCCTACAAGCTCGAAGGCATACACAAAGTATTTGTCGATTTTCCGTAAATTAAAGAATCTCGAATTAAAAAATTGTTACGTACATCATAATTTCTTTAAGGCCTTCGGTATTCTAGAAAGACTTCTGCTCAAAATGGTAATTAATAACTGCCAAACGGATGATATACATAAATTTTTATATGAGATTGAAATTCTTTTAATTTATCTCAACATCGGTCGTTTAGAGTTACTAAATATGACGGTTACTACCGCATTTATCAATTTCCTGAATTTTGACCAAGACAATGGCAACATGGAGCCTCTGTGGAGGACACCTCAAATACACGACGGATTGATGAAATGGAAACTTCCAGTCAATTCTCATTACGATGTTTTACTTAACAACATAAGTTTCCTCGAAAGTTGTTATGAATCCGAAGGTGACGACTAAAATACTGTATATCTAGATTAGCCATTATTCATTAATGCCCTTATCAAATTTCTGCGGAATATTTTGAATGCGTTATTAATTTAACACTGAAAATGCTGAGTTGAAATTCCGTCCGTGCGAGGCTACCAAGCAGCTTTCGCTCCATTCCAAAAACCTTTCACTTATTATACGTATTAAATATCAATGTGTAAATAATGTAAATATTATTTTTAATGAATATTAAATTAGTTTGAATTACATAAGAATAATTGCATGCCTGTACAGAATATTTTTTCACAATTAGTTAATACCCATTTCGTGCTATACCATACAAATCTTGATGTTAATTTTGTTTATGTTTCGTTCAACCTTGTGTGATTGGTTCGGTTTTATACCGTGTTTGATTTTTAAAATATATTTGCCAATTTCGTTAACCAATTAAAAATTAACAAATTCTAAATTTTTATTCTCCCATTTTGGTATTTCATGAATAGTTAATTTTATCTTTTCCATAATTTTAATGCCTCATATAGTCGATTGATCGAATACACAGTACCGTTCAAAACTAGAGGACGAAATACCAAATCTACGTGTTTAATTTCAATGAAAATTGTTCCGAATATTCCTTGAAATTTGCCTCTGATCGTATCTGTTTCATTCAATAGAACAGCGGGAAAAAAGTACAAGGAATGTATTGTGTTTTTGGAGAAAGGATGCGTCCAAAACCTAGAGGACGATAAATTTAAATCCATTAAGACCAGAAATCAATATGGTTATCATATAGACACTTGAAAAGGTTAAGTATTCAGTCCCTTGTTATGAATGAAATTAGCCCATGTTCAGTCGCAGGACCACCAATTTGTTACATCATTCGGGCGTGATTTTATTCCATTTCTCAAAGATCCTTATCATTCATCGGTTTCCCAGCCAAAAGCTTCTCACCAAAAGCATCCAAAAACTACTTCAAATTCTTTGTACGGATCATAGTTCTTACAAACATGGGCTCACGTACTTCCTATGTTCAGAAAGAGTGGATCATATGTTCCTGAAGAAGATTATTGTATTCGAGAGCGTTTACCTTGTTGCGTAATCGAACGAGCGCACAAACTCCAGCGCTTGAAAACATGCATCACACCATAGCACTGCTACCTCTAGATTTAACCGGCATTTTCGTCCATTGTGGCATTCAATTTTTCACATGTACAACGTCTTATGTGTTGCTTCACATCTGATCCGACGAAAATAAGTTTGCTTTCGTCGCTGAAAAACGTTTCCCATTTTTCAGCCTTCAAAAGGATCCGCTCAGTAGCGAAGCCCAACTAAGCTGCTTTAGTTTTTATATTTAAGAGTGTGTTTTTTTTAGCAGGATTGTATGCTGAGACACACCTCTCTCAGGCGACGCTGCCATGCATTCCTGCGAGACTCATTCAGGTTCAGGTTCTTGGCAACTTGACATGACATACCGGTTGCTGTCTCAAATCGGTCCTTAATCGACATCAGTTGAATCGTCGAGCTTCCCTAAGAAAGGGGGGGGGGGTCACGTCGACTCGCAGGACCCGGTGTCCTTACGAAGATTTATTATGTGTGAAATCACACATTTTGACCAATTACATTGCCTCGAAATGTTAGTCAGTATCGTTCTTTCATTCTTCCACTGAACAAATTCCTTTCTGAAGGATTTGTCGGCCTTAATTTGTATCGCCATCATAACAAATACGTTAGAATTTTTGCGCGTAAACTGAATATTATGTTATCTTTCATTAGTTTTGATCGCATCCTTTCTTTAAATATACACAACTTCTTTTTTTCGCGTTGTTCTATTAAATAACTTTAAAACTATCAGAGGCAAATTTCCGAGAATATTCTATGCAATTTTCATTGAAATCAGACGAACAATTTCAAGAAATTGTTCCCCAGTTTTGGAAGGCAACGATGTCGATACATCGCATATAGTCAATACAATGTAATAAAAACGTTGTGTTGAGGTAGTAATAGTAGTAGTTCGCCATCCTGCCTTGGCTATCGAGGATCCCGACAGGATAATGAAATAAATATAAAGGTCAGTATGACAATCGCTGTTGCCATCGAGGGCACCAGGGGCTGGTTCTCTTTGAGTATGGATGCCAGGAAGTATTATGTATTGGCGCATAACAGCGTACGGGTAGGAACCCTCGTTATCCCGGGGCAAGGGGACCTGTTCCGCACCAGAGGTGCGGAACAGTGAGAGAGAGTGTGTGTATATGTGTTGTGCTGCGACGGTGAAAGATGAAAGAAAGCAGTGTTGTAATTGGCTATGTGTGCGATGAGAAGTGTAAGGTCTACCCACCCGAATACAGGGCTGAGCACAGCGCGTCCACCAAATGGTAGCCAGATCTCTACGTGCGCTGACGTTTGTGTGCGCTCATGCTGGGATCGAACCCAGTACCGCGGCGTTAGAAGATTAACACCGTATCCACTCAGCTAGCAAGAGCTCTTGTGTGGAGGTAATCGGAGGCTATGTGCAAGGCACAGGTCGGTTTAAAGTATGGTACGATTGACTCCCAAAATGCAAACCCCCAAAAGAAAAACGACACTTGCCTGTAACGGTAACAAAGAAGCTGCCCGACGCTTCTCCAAGCGGATTGGTTACCCTGACGCTGTAGAGCCCCTTGTCGGGGCGCTTCGCTCCCGTCACCTTGAGGGTAACGAAGTTGTCACTCACATCGATCGAGTGCCGCTCGTCGTTCTCGATCTGAGGGAAAGTCGTACGGTGCCAACAAATTGGGGCAAAAGTGATATTTTAATCGAGAATGGAAACGCGCGCGACCAACGATGGCGTTTTTATTAAGTGGAGAATACATGAAGGGACAGATGGCGGGGGTAAACCTGAAAACTTGAGCCTGACGAGTATTTATAAACACCAAGAACGACGTTCGTACAGAGCGAACACACTCGGAACAACGAACTCTACTATTTTAAGGGAAAAATAAAGAACAACAGGGGCAGCGGGATATATAAGCATTTTGGAGGGAAGTATACGACGCAAATGGATAAAGTTTAGGCAGAAGATAGTTAATTATCATTACTATTCTGAAGCCAACATAAAGAGTAGTATGTCAATAACTACCAAACTAGATCGTACGAGGGGCCGGTCCCCTTTAGGAGGAGATGCAGGGAGAACGGTACTACTGTTTGCCACCAACCAACAAGCAAGAAACCATTCGGGCCTCAATGGTAAGTTACCTGTCCCACGTCAGGGGAGTATGGATGTATAAACCTCTTCGCCGGGTTACTTTGATGGAAGAGTAATGTGTTATGTGTTGGATGGAAAGAAGCAAAAGACACAACGGCGCAATAATTTGCTGCCTGCCGTGATTGGCGGGAATTCACTACACGCGCTGATTTCCCTCACCCTCTCAATATCGCCGGGAATCGAAACCGAGGACCGAGACGTGGAAATCCAGCACACGATCCACTCGGCCACGAGAGGATAGTGAAATAAATAGACAAAATAATAGCGTGGGTATGCATAGTCTAAGGTCAAGGTACCCCTTTTCAACGCCCATCTGGCGACTGACCACAAGGTCTGGGTACTGTGCAATGCATGGGCGTGAGGCAAGGTATGGGCGCGGAACAAAGAGTGGACGCAGGGCTAAGTATGGGCGCGAGTCAAAGTATAGGCACAGGGCAAAGTGTGGGTGCGGGGCAATGTTTTAGGCGAGTGGCAAGGTTTGGGTGCAGGTCAAGGTATGGGCACAGGGCAAAGAGTGGTTGCGGGGCAAGGTTTTGGGCGAGGGGCAAGGTTTGGGTGGGTGGCAATGTATGGGCGTAGAGCAAAGTATGGGCGCGAGTCTAAGTGTAGGTGCGGGGCAAGGTTTTAGCGCTGGGCAAGGTTTTTTTACGGGGCAAAGCTTGGGCGCGTGGCAATGTATGGGAGTAGGGCAAGGTATGGGCGCGTGGCAATGTATGGGAGTAGGGCAAGGTATGGGCGCGGGTCAAAGTGTGGGCCCGAGGCAAGGTATGGGCACAAGACAAAGTGTGGATGCGGGGAAAGGTTTTGGACGCGTGGTAAGATTTTGGTGCGTGGCAAGGTATGGGCGTGGGTCGAAGTGTGGGCGCAGGGCAAGATATGGGCACAAGGCAAAGTGTGGGTGCGGGGAAAGGTTTTGGTTGCATGGCAAGCTTTGGGTGCGTAGCAAGGTATGGGCGCGGGTAAAGTGTGGGTTCGAGGCAAGGTTTAGGCGCAGGGCAATGTATGGGGGTATGGCAAGGTATGGGCGTAGGGTAAATAAAATGAGGCTGTCAAAAATCGGGAAATACCCTCTCCTGGCTATGCTTCCTTCATAGCTGGCACAGAATGGAACATAAGCGGTATTCTATAGCGGACTCGAGACGATAGCGAGGTAAAAAGGACTAAATAGATTGCTATAATCGGCCCACAACGAAAGGCCCTTTACACTTACTATTTTTCGTCACCTTTTAGTTACCCTAGTCTCCCCTCGTATAAAAAAGTGATTTGTTTGTGTGTGGTAGGAGTGTATAGGTGGATGGCAAATCACATACCGCTTTCCCGTTGCGAGACCAGAAGGCGCACGGTTGTGGCCTCCCTGTGTACGGTACTTTGAGTCTGATGATCTCGTCCGTGTCGAAGATAAGACTCTGGTCAAACAGAGGCGGAGTCAAGAGCGCCGGTGGGGCTGAAATAGGGAAAATAGGCCCTATTTAGTAAAAAGACCAACGATAACCTTACGAACCCCAGCACTTCGTGAGAAAATGGGAAAAAATGAAAGAGGATCAAGGATGAAATGAATGTTTATATTAGGCGCCATCAGATTAACCTCGTTTGCATGGTAACAAGATCCCACAAAAGTAGCACTAAAATACGACCATAATTAACCATGGGCATTATAATAGGGGAGGGTACCAAGCAAAAACCAATGTCCCCAGAAAGTTTGTAGGAAAAAATCTGTAAAGAAAGTGGTAGAGATAGAGGATGTGAAACTGCATAGAAAATTAGAAAAAAAAAATATATATATACTCGTATATATATATATATATATATATATATATATAGGCATTGGGACCGGAAGAGCACGCAACCCTGGGCGTTAAGGTCTGGAAGGCACGAAAGCCGCAAGATGTTACCTGCAGTGTGGTATCTGGAATATTAAACTAACACTAAATAAAAAATTACAAAATTTTAGCAAATTTGCCATTACACAAGTTCTCATCTGTAGATTAACGAGGATATGGGAAAACTGTTTTAAAAATAGGATTTCCAATTTGTCCCATCCAGCGAAACTTGGTTGGTTGACCTCTTAATCTACATATATCTTCTGTAGAAAAAACGAATTAGGTATTGCGGTTGCTGTGCCATTTTTGGTTGTTGCTATTTTATGGTCGAGGTTTTTTTTTAAATGAAAGCGAGTTAAGGACAGATCTCAGATGACGAAACACGGTTATCTGCATGATTAGTAAAGGCTCGTTAGAACAGGTGAACGCCAGAATAAAGAAAACTTCTATTATTTGTCCTCTTTGAGTAGGTGAGTAAAATGGCTAACTAATAAGGAGCCAAACCATCCATAGGCGATGTCTTAACTGACGACTCCCATTGATAGCATTCATGGATAAGAGCCATCACCTGACAAGTAAAAAAATAAGAATTGGGGTAAAAATAAGTCGCGGGGTGAAATCAGGTCCAAAGGAGACATAAAACCAAGTTAATTGTCACTTGTATTCCGTTCTCCCGGCCATACTCGGTCAGGAAGCAAATCCTATTAGAATTTATGAATTTGGCTTCTGGAATTAAGTGTTTTTCCATTCAGCCTCAATATATGTGAGAAAATCATTTTTACCTACTTACAAACAAACACGCATACACATGCACGTGCACATGGAAAGCTTACCTTGCACTCGTAGAGTCGCTTGCGACGACGCGACCCCAGCTCTGTTTGACGCCCTCACTTTGAGGTCTCCCTCGTCGCTGAGCTGACATTTGAGAAGAATCAAGGAGTAGCGGTCACCAACTTGTCGGAATTCAAATGTTTGCGTGTCATACACTTCGGCACCATCTTTGTACCACGTAATATCTGGAGGCGGCGCCCCGATAACATCCACGGTGAACTCCACCTACAGCGAACATGTCTCGATTTACTGCTTGTGTGGAAATAACAAGTGGATAGAGAGAACAATCTTTGGGTGTATCAAAAATAGGTATCCTGCTATAATTTCTATAAAAAGCAATACTGACGATGATAGGTAAGGATAAATCTCTACAAATTCTTCGGATTGAAAGCCTTAATGTTACAAGGGGCCTTACTATAACTCGATGGTACGAGTGGTCTTTACAATGTTCACGGAAAATGTAGCTCACCTGAGAAGTAAGCATCAAACTTCCATTCCCCTTTAGGGGCACGCCGTGCTGAGGGGCCTCAGCGCCCTATCGGGCCCCAGCCTAGCCTCTTCTCTTTTTTCCTAACACTCTCTCTCCTTACTTTTCTTCCTCACTTTCCCTACAACCTCTCCCACAACTTTCTCTGGTCGGCCTCTAATATTGCAGGGTAGATACCGACCAATTTCCTCTCAGCCAGCATCTCAGATCGGGGCTAGGGGGGGGGAGGGGACAACGACTCCTCCCCCTCCGAGCTCCGGTTTGGTATGGTGGTTTTTAACAACCTGCCTCACCGTCGCCTCCATCTTCCTCGCATACCCTCTCTTGATTTACGCATACTATCTATCAATTTTACGCCCAGCCCAAGGTGGAGCCGCCATGCTGAAGGGCCACTGGGCGGGAGGAATGGCTTTGAATGGTAGCAGCTGGCTTTCTGGTCCCATATTCACCTCTCGTAGAGAGAACTAATGCATAGGGTGAATAGCGTTTGCGTCCCGTGATAATAACAGGGGCTCCATGCCCCCAATTAAAATTTTTAAAAAAACTTTTGATCCCCCGCCGTTGCTTCCTCCATGTGATACGATCATGAACTTCTTTTCGGACCAGGCGAGTTCGAAGCCTACGCGACAGCCTCTATCTCGCCCTCAAAAGGAAATCGTTGCAGTAATCACTTCGAGGTTATCCCCTCGTAATATTAATTAACCTTCTAGTGTTCAACACCACCTCAACCTTCGCCGAAATCGACGACAAATCTACATAGTATCCTAGCTCTCTCTACTTGGTCTCGCTATATATCTCTACGTGTTCCAGAAGAAAAAGGGTTTGTGGCTTACATATGTACCACGCCTTAATAGAAATATTCCCTAAATCCGCCCCCCTGATTTTTCAATGGCCGACTCACGCTCGGCGATAATAGTCGGGCTACTGCTGAGTCATTTTCCCAACGCCTTCTTAGCCTACAGTGTCTCGGCTCTCTAAAAATCTCGGCCAGTGACAAGAATTAATTTAATGTCAGGATCTACACGGTCCTAGTGAATAACTTTTTCCCAGGAGCTGACGCCACAGACGAGTTTATCGCTTTAGTAATCAAAGAAATCTTCACCGACCAACAACATAATAGTGACTCGGTTAGTATTTTTAAAAGGGTCATCTTCTCGTTCTTCCCCTCCGTTTAGGGTTGCTAGGATAACTCTAAAACAACAAACCCTACCATTTTTTATAAAATTTGCAGGAACACGTATATGAGTTCAATAAGAACTCCCCACCCCACTACAGTACCGTAACTGCAGCAGATTCGCCCACTCCGCGAAATATTGTAAAAGCAATATTGGCAAAACAATGCTCTAGATTGCACAGAAGAGACGCACTTCATTAACTGTGACGGACAATATCATGCTCGCCACAAGAAATGTCCTCACTACTTCTACAACCAGGAGATCCGCGTTCGGTCCCTACGATGTGGTATCTCTAGACGCCAAGCATAACTAGACATGCGTGAAGAAGGTATTACACTGTCAATACCCACCTTTTCCGCTGTGACGAGTGGTGCTCCTAGCATTCACGGCACTCTAACTAGGTCTAGCACATCGGGGCTCAGAACCAGCCCCCCCACCCCTATATCCAACGCTCGCCCCTCCTTTTAAACAACGCACTAAGCAACCTTTTCGAACACACCCAGCTACGCCTTGACAACAAGGTGACGCAATAGAAGAACCAATATCACTTCCCGATTTTGATGAAACACAACCCATCTCTTTCCGTCGGAGAGTGCCACTCTTGCCCGATGTACTTGTCTTTCACCTATCTTCAAAATACGGAACTCCACATAACCGCAAGAACAACCATCGAAGAGGCAGAGACCGAACTCCACCACTTCTCTCTCTCCCTTATATGTATCAAATCATGAACCACCCACGTACCATCTGCAACTAAATCCTCAATGATCTCACACGAAGATGATCTTATAGATCATCCACCTACCCAGGTGCTTGCCTCTACTAAGGGGGCGATGTGTGTGGAAGCCTCTCTTGCCGCAACTAAGCCGCTGCACGGTAGTGAATTTTTTAGTCCCCCGCGGGCCACTCATGAGGGAGGTGGAAGTCGTAAGCGCTCTCTAACTTTTCTCTCAGATTCGACAAACGCACCCGACTCGAGGATGACGCCCCACCCTTGCCTGCAGCAATAAGTTCCTCAGAAGAAACGTGGCTTTAAGACATAAAATCATAGCTCGTGTATCCTCTCGCAAAGCACGCTATTCGAGAAAATATCTTCACCCGACGAGAGAGATATTGTAGACTTCTCGCTCGCTAAACTACATGGAATCGGTACACCAAATTTCCTTCACTGTACCGATAACGATAACACTCGGATATCGCCATGCTCAAATATAACCACCAAGACTGCCCCAACTACTGACCCTTGTTAGTCAGGTGATCACTCGGCTGATTCATCACCTTGCCTTATTCCCCTTGTACTACTTAATAGCACCTTCCTGATAACAGATTATGATCTGCCTCCTGGTTGTACAGCTGCCAGTTTAGCATCTTACAACCCGACATCCTCCTCTCCAGATTCTTCTCCGACCGCCAAGAAAAATACCCACCAATCACCACCAAACTCTTCGACCCACGCTCGTGATGCACCCACAGATAATATACTGCCCCCTCTCTGATCACACAAGGACCAAAACAGATGAACCGTACTCTCGTCCCTTTCACTAACTCAATTTTTAACGTTCCAACGTACTCAACCTTCTGTCTCTCATGGAATATCTTCGGACTTCGGGCCAATTATGGCTCACTGAAGGCCCACTTAAAGCAGTTTTTTCCTGCAGTGGTTTGCCTCAGTGAAACAAAGCTTCTAGACCCCTCTTACTTTTCTCCTGCTGGCTACTCCCAGATCAGCCTACTAAAACCCCAATTTTATGGTAACCTCCTCCTAGTCCGCATCATTTACCACCATTCACCACCACCACCCTCCGCACAAACCTTAATGCCCTCGCCGTTCACCTTCACCGATCTACGCTCTTAACTGTGTGCTAAATATACCTCCCACCTTCCAAGCCAATTACCTTTGCCTCCCTTAATGAACTTGTCTCCCAACTCCCGAAACCATTCCTTTGAACTGGAGACTTTAATGCTAGTGAACTGTACTGATATGATGTCATAAACAAGAGCCAACGACATGTACTAGATGTAGCCTTACAGCAAGACCTACAAGTCCTCAACGACGAAGCCCCTACCCATTATCATCCCCGGAGAGACTCCTTTACTCACATAGATCTCTGTCTGTACTCAACTGACTTCCAGCCCGATCACCTCTTCAAAGTATTTGATGATCTGTATAGAAGTGATCATTACCCTATACTCCTTTACCTACTACCCCTTTTCCCGTCTTACCAAGACCGTATTGGGTCTACCAGAAAGCTGACTCGGAAGCTTTTGTAACGTCATCCTCTTCCATAACTGGGTCTGATGAAACAACAGTCTGTACGTCCCTCTTGAAAAAGTTTGTAGAACTTTTTTTCAGCAATGGCCCACAAACATGTTCCACTCTACAACGCTTGACCCAAACTATCGGTCGCCTGGTGGTACAAATAGTGTAACACCGCTAAGCACGAACGAAATAGGCTCCATCGCACCTTTCGAGATAATGCCTGCGTGTCTTCTTACATTAACTATAAAATACAATGTGCCCTCACCCGCCGGACCTTCCACTAGGCAAAACGTCACTCTTGGATTCAATACGCATCCTCCATCTCATCCCGCACCCCTCTAGCCCAGGTCTGGCGACGAATACATAAAATCCGTGGCTCCTCACGACACCCCTAACTCCCTATCCTCTATCATAATGACAACCTCGCCAGTGCTCCTCAGGACGTCGCACGGCTAATTGCGAACACACTCAGCTCAATCTCCCATGGATCCATCCCCACTGAATTCAACCGACATAAAGCAATAATAGAATTGCAACCATTAATGTATGAAATGTCCAGAAAACTGCGCTACAACGAACTCTTCTTATTGAAAGACTCCAGGAGGCACTCTCACCGTGGAAGAACTCCACCCCTTCACATAACTTAATGTCGTACACACTCATCCAACACACCCATGTAGATGCCCTACAGTGCCTCTTAATAATTTTTAACGATATTTTCCTCTCTGGAACTTTTCCCCAAAAATGGCGCCACAACACTATCCTCCCCCTCTTTAAACCAGGAAAAGACCCTTCCAATCCAACAAATTACCAGCCAATTTCCTTTACCTCGTGCCTATGTAAGTTGCTTGAGCGCATGGTGAACGCCCGCTTGTTGTGGTATCTTGAAGAACAGTAGCTTCTCTCACCGTCCCAATTTGGGTTTCGCCCAAATCACTCCACATCGGACCCTGTTACTCTACTTGATCATGATATTGGCTTTGCTTTCTCTAGAAGAAATTTCCTCACCGCAATCTTCTTCGACTGAGAAAAGGCATACGATACCATCTGGCGGCTCTTGATTCTACAACAGCTATACAACATGAGACTTCGTGGACCCTTGGCATTGTTCATATGTAACTTTCTGTGTCTATCTTCGGGGCGCCCGCTCTTCGAAGCTCGTACAATATAAGGGTGTCCCCCAAGAAAAGAAGTGTGCTTAGCACTAATCTTTTAATAATTGCGATCAATTCTTTCTCAAAACATATCTTACCACCTGTGCACTGCTCCTTTTATGTAGAGAATATTGCCATCTGGATGATGAGCTTGTCCGCGGCGATAGCCACCACCCTACTCCAGCGAGTCATCGATTCATTAGTGGTTCATGCCATATTTACCGGATTCACCATATCCCTCCCTAAAACAACGGCCCTTATTTTTACCTGATGCCGATCAAATTTGCTACTCATGCTAAATTCCTAGGTCTTATATTCGAACAACATATGACATGGCGATATCATATTGAAGACCTTATGAAAATATATGCTCCCTTATGGCCCTTATGGCCTCTTTATCGAAACTACACTGGGGAGCTGACCGCCGCACCCTCCTCGAGATCCACAGATCACTTCTCTTGTCAAAGCTTGATTACGGATGACACCTGTATGGCTCAGCTTCCAAAGAGCATGCTTAATAAACTGAACTCACTACATCACTGAGGCCGCCGTCTCGCTACAGGAGCATTTAAGTCTTCCCCTGTGATCTCTCTCCATGCTGAAAAAGGATTCCTCCCCCTCTCGTATCGCCTTTCGTCCCTTTATACACCCTACGTATAGTACAGCTTTTAGAAAAACTCGAGCTTCGACACCTCTCTGTTGCTCTGAAAAGAGCACCTACGCTACCCAGTGGACTCGCAGGAATGCTCAGTTTTGTCAACCTTTCCTGAGAGGCCCTAAGTATCAGATACCAACCGCAGCTCAACGTACCATGTTCCAAGGGCACGCAGAAACTCACCACGCTGACTACCTATTTATACCGACGGGTCGAAAACTGATGCAGGGACTGTAAGTGCGGCGGTCCTTCCCTCTCACACCTTACGGTCCACCCTGCCCCCTACAGCATCTCTCTTTCTCTCTCTCTCTTAAAGAAAGTAGAGGGAGAGGTGACGCCCCCTTGTCGCGGAAAGAGAGCTTGTGTGTACCTTTGACTTTTCGAGCTATGTCTGCGGGGCTACCTCTTCTGGGTACCCCTGGTAGGGCTTCCCTTGTCGATTTGGTCGGAAACGAGGTTCCAGACTAAGTGCGTCATTCCTTCTTTTTTCTACTCTATCCTTCTCCTTTTTAACTTTTAGTCTATCTCTTCCACTTATACAAAAAGAAAAAACAAAAAAAGCCTACTCCTATCATGTCACTCTTTCCCTTTTTTCCCTCTATCTACATATAAGGACCTGGCAGCTACCTCACGCGTCAGAAGAGAGGCTTTGGAACCTCTATAAACAACGCCAATCGACGCTCACTGGTTGCGAGAGACTAGAAGTAGAGGTGTCCTAGGCGTTGGGGCACGATGAATGGGATGAGGGTAGTGCCCCGTTAACCCCTTCCCTGGCGCGTAATTATTGACCGTTCCCAGTGCCCGTTGACGGGTGCCTCTGGTAGCATCGGTCCGAGGTGACGGCCCTTTGTTCCCAAGTTGGTTGCCAGGCCAATAAAAAGCGTTGGGTCGAGTCTCTTGGTGGGGTGGGATATCCATTGAACGCTGCTCCGAGATCTTGGCCGTTGTGAAGGGAACTAGTAGGAGTTTAATAAGGGGCGTGCTTCGTTGTTGTTCACCTGGTGACAAATTGATGGCCCCTTCGGGGACCGTCTGTGCTGCTTGGTTAAGAGCCACGGCACGCCGAGGCTTGACGACTGGGTCGGACGAACAACAGCACATGGAGCGCGCCTTCTGAAAGATCCGAAACGTCTCCGATCGATAGGCGGGAGCGACTCACGCGGGGAGAACTCACCAACCCCCTTTTTTCTATTGATTGGTCACAAAGTTTTGAAAAAGAGAAAGTGTTCAAAATGACAGGGAAAAAAAAGGTCCAGCTGCACTCAAATATACATGTGCGATATGCCAGAAGGATAAGTGGTGCGTGGACTTCCCGGAAGGATGTTTTTCGAAATGCCACCCGGGAAGTATATGCAACGACTGCATCCTTAAAGGATAGGTCCGAGAGGCAGTGGCATACTGCAATGAACTCAGGGATCTCTTCACAATCTCTGAAGAAAAATCTAGGACGCTGGAAAGTAGAATACAGACCATAGAAACGCAGCACGCGCTTCAGATTCGGCGTCTCGAGGAAAAAATCCTAGAGCTAGCCTCTAAACTAGAGGCCCAGTCAGCTCAAGCTCGAGACGAAAGTCCCACTGACTTAGGTGGTTCCGCCGATGTGACTCCAGCACAAGGAGGTGAAACTGCATTGGCAGTCCCACTTCTGCCATGCGAAGCCAATAAGAAGAAGAAAAATAAGAAAAACGACCTTAATGCAGCTCACCCCAGTGTAGAGGATTCGAGCGTTACTGGTGCGCAAGGGAAAGTGAAAAGAGAAGAAGAGAAAAGAGAAACGGAAGAAGAAAAAACAAATGAAGACAAGAAAAATAAGATGAAGATGAAAAAAAAGAAAAATGTAGAGATACAAGAGGAAAGCGGCAAGTCGCTTCCGAGAGGAAAGAATAAGTCGCCTGCTGACAAATGTGCAAGAGTCACCCTTATTGGTGATTCTTAAGCACGCGGCCTGCAGTCCCTGCTAGCGGCCCGCCTTTGCACTAGTGTGAAGGTAAGCTGCCTGCCAGGATGTGGTAACCACCACATCAGAGTAGAGGCTGAGGAATCACAGATTTCTGAGAGCTCAGTCGTTGCTCTGATGGTCAGTGGAAACGACCTCTACCTAAGAGGAGGTAGGGTAGGCCCTACAGATAAAATCCTTCACACGGTCATGGGTGCCGTGGACGACTGTAGGCTGGAAACCCGCAAGCGTGTGGTAGTCGGGATGCTCCCGAGGAGAGGTCCAACATGGACCGCTCACTCGATGAATGTCTCTTTAAACCGGCGCCTGGCAGATTTGTGTACGGCAGAGGGTGTCTTTTTTGTGGCCCCGTACCGCACCTTTTATGGTAGAAATGATCTCTACCAAAGGGATGGGGTATATCTTTCCTTTAAAGGAAAGGCCTTTCTGTCGAACATGATCCAGGATGTCGTAGAGAGGACCGAAAGGAGTATCCGGCCCAGAGTGAGGGCGGACGTACGCCAGTACGCCCGTGTCACTCCAGGAACGACCTTCTCAGTAGTCGCAAAAAGGGGTGCCTCAGGACCCTGGTGCTTTACAGACCCCCTTCCAAACCCGTTGAGAAGGACAGGGAACTGTACCAGCTGCTGGGTGAGCTTGCTCAAGGCAGAGTGTGCATCGTTATGGGCGACTTCAACAGACAAGTTGACTGGGAAACCAGAACAGCCTGTGGCGAGAGCGCGCTACTCCTGGAGTTCGCCAACAACGAGTTCCTCACTCAATGGGTTAGAGAACCGACGAGAGGAGACAATATCCTCGACTTGGTCTTCACCTCTGAGGATGATATCGTTGAGGATGTCTGTAGGCTAAGAGCTTGGTGGAAGTGATCACCGGCTAGTTAGATTTACCGTCAAGATCCCGAAGGTAAGGTCTGTTGCCAGTCAATCAAGGAAACTTGACTTGAGAAGAGCAGACTTTGCAAGCCTTCGTGCTGGGCTGATTGATGTCAGGCTAGCGGTATGCGAAGAGGTTGAGGATTCGTGGAACAATTTAAAAAATAAATTCATGAGTCTTCAATCAAGTTGCATCCCTCTGAAATGCCTCCGTCGGTCTTCTGTTCAACCAAAGTGGTTTAATCAAGAAATCGGCCAATTGCTTAGGGAGAAGAGAAATGCTTACCTGCGATCGAAGATCTCAGGGGCCTTTGACGAGTACCGGAGGCTAGCCAGGAGAGTTAAGTCCAGCATAAGGGCGGCTAAGCGGTCTGAGGAACTCCGAGTGGCGAGATTCTGCAAGGAGAATCCCAAGGAGTTCTTTGGCTATGTAAATAGCCGTAAACTAATTCATCGTAGGATTGGGCCCTTAGTGGACGAGGAGGGTGCATTTAGTCAGTCAGATGCAGAAAATGCTAACCTTCTCAATGACTACTTCTCCTCAGTGTTTACTAAAGAGTGTGGTCGAATCCCCCAGCCCACGGATTCCTACTCGGGGAAAAAGCTGGAGACAATGGACTTCACCGAAGGAGAAATAAAGAAAAAGATCGCTAACCTAAAGACAAATAAGTCCCCTGGACTGGATGGGTTTCTACCCAAGGTGTTGAAGGAAGTGTGCGATGAAGTATCACGACATCTGTGCGCTATCTTTAACATGTCAATTCCGACCGAATGCGTTTATACAGACTGGCGTGAGGCGGAGGTGACTCCGATCTTCAAGAAAGGAGACCCCAGCCATCCGTCAAACTAACGACCTATCAGTCTGACTTCGATAGTCGGTAAACTCATGGAAAGCATGATGGTGGACAAAATAACGTCGTATTTAGAGTCAAACCTGCTACTGAGGAGTTCCCAGCACGGCTTCCGAAGGCAACGGTCATGCCTGACGAACATTGTGGAATTCTTCCACTTCGTCTTTAGTGAGCACGATCGGGACAAGGTGGTGGATGTGGTTTACTTAGACTTTCAGAAAGCCTTTGATAAGGTACCATACCACCGCATTCTCCGGAAAGTGCGAGCGCTGGGCATAGACGGAAAAGTAGCCGGCTGGATAGAGAACTGGCTAAGTGGCAGACGGCGACGGGTGGTGGTGAAGGGACAGGCTTCTGAGTGGTTGCCCGTTACTAGCGGGGTGCCTCATGGTTCTGTCCTGGGACCACTACTATTCATCATCTTCGTCAACGACATGGACGGTGACATGGTTGCCAAGATTTCCAAATTTGCCGACGATACCAAGCTTGGTATGAACGTTGCAAAGGATGGAAATACTGCCCGCCTGCAGGAAGATCTTGGGAAGATTGGGGAGTGGTCGGACACGTGGCAAATGCCTTTTAACGTGAACAAATGCAAAGTAATGCATATCGGCCACAGAAACCCCCAATCTCATTATATCCTTAAGGGCACTGCTCTTGAATCGAGTGACAATGAGAAGGACTTGGGTGTTACTATCACTAGTCACCTCAAGTTCTCGAAACAGAGCA
This sequence comes from Ceratothoa steindachneri, assembly GCA_963969495.1. NCBI lineage: Eukaryota > Metazoa > Arthropoda > Malacostraca > Isopoda > Cymothoidae > Ceratothoa > Ceratothoa steindachneri. Next base: position 143,509,214 of record OZ018330.1, on the reverse strand, counting down.
TCGAGGCAGAGAAGAAAGCCCAAAGGATGTTAGGCTACATAAAGCGCCAGCTTGGATACCGTAACAAGGAGATAGTACTTTGTCTGTACAACTCCCTCGTTTGGCTGCACCTAGAGTATGCCGTACAATTTTGGAGTCCTTCGTTTCGAATGGACATCGCAAGGTTGGAACGCGTACAAGCTAGGGCAACCAAACTGATTCCCTCTATCTGACATAAAAGTTATGAGGATAGACTAAGGGAATTAAATCTGTTCTCGCTGGAAACCCGTAGACTCCGTGGTCAGCTCATCGAAGTTTTCAAAATACTTCGAGGGTTCGACAATGTTGACTACCGGGATATTTTCACACTGAGTGAGAACAGAACGCGCAATCACGGCATCAAACTTGAACTGAAGCGTTACAACCGCAATATGTGTGGAAATATTTTCACCTACAGTATCTGCGGTAAGTGGAACGCACTTCCAGTGGAAGTTGTCAACAGTGAATCTGTTGACCAGTTCAAGTCAAGACTAGACAAAGTCTTGAAAAGTGGACGTTTAGGGACGCAAAACAATTGTTTGAGAAGCCATGTGCCTGCTCTATTGCTAGTCCAAAGGTACCCTCTTTGAATGGACCGTAAGGTCTCCTAGGATACTCTCTTTCCTTGTAACTCCTTGTATCTGTCTTCTCAGCAGAACTCGTATCAATCAAAATAGCCGTACACACCCTCGGTCTCCATTTTCAAGGGTTATATACCATATTTTCCGACTCTATGAGCGCGCTGAGTTCCCTTCAGTGATTGTTCCCTCGTCACCCTCTAGCCATAGAGATACTAGAAACTATACACCTCTTGACCTGACGCTCTTATTCCATATCGTTATGTTGGCTGTCAGAATACTCAAAGCTCCAGGGAACTGAAAGGGCCGACCTAGAAGCTAAGAAGGCCGCCCTCCATCTTGCACCGTCATATCTGAATTGCTGATCTTCCACCGAGACGACATCCCTCTCATCCGTAAATTTGTTAAAGAAGAATCGGAGCGATATTTGGACTCATATGGACACCTTCACCTACTCCAACTTAAGAAAAATGCTCTTCTGTGGCCTTCATCCTACTCCCTCACCACACCGCATGAGGTTATGCTGTGCCGCCTGCGAATCGGCCACTGTCGCCTCACCGGCGGACACTAATTACTAGCGAGGAACCACCATCTCGCCAGACGTGTCATTCTCGCATCTCAGTGCAACACATCTTACTCACCTGCCCGCGATACTCTGCCCATCTAAAGAAGTACTTCGGTCCTTACCCCACCTTTGCTTCTATTATCAGAGATTCTTTCATGTTATGCCCAACTTAGTACGATTCCTGGAAGATGCTGGCCTTTCCTCCGAAATCTAATACCTTAGTTACTTCCTTACTGCTCTATATTTTAATCATATTTTACTCTCCTTAGTTTTATCCGAGCCTTGTCCATTCCTATTTTTACATGAAAGACTTTACTTAATCGCATGTTAGTCCTCTTTTATTTTGTTTTTAATCTTTTAACTGAACTGATATGTCCACATTATTTGACTGCCTCTTTTGCTGGCAATTCGTAATTTTATCTCTTATTTTTAATACTAACTTAAGCCATATGAGCCTATAGGGCTAAAAGGGCTATAAATCCTTAAAATTAAATTAAATCTAACTTTAATTATTATTTCAGGAAAATAAATTCTTCCGAAATTTAATATGGCTTGTATAAACAGGAAGTGATATGATGTATTACTAAGAAAGAAAGTTCCTCCGTCAAGTCTGATATGATGGGTAAACAGGGATGCGGGAGGACCAATGTAATACTCGCCGCGACTATTTAGACTTTATTCCAAGGGTTACAATGAACAGTTTGTTCCTGCTCTCTAGCTGACAGGGTCTTGGGGATTTGAGGTGAGTGTGATTAAAACGAGTTCTGACTCATAGTGACGCGCGTGAGAAAGAGAGAGAGAGAGAGAGAAAGTTAGGGGCCGCCAGATAACCGGGGTCTAAGTGAAGTGGATTCTTTCAGTGCGTAGCTCTTGAGTGGCACTGGTCAGAGTCGATACTTAACACAGTAATTACTTGAGTTAATAACTCGCTTCACCAGAGAGGAATTTTTTAAAGATTAAGTTACAGTTGTATAAACAGGAAATTAGCTATGGATTACCAGGGAGAAAACTCTACTATGTTATAGAGTGCTTTCATACTGAACCCCAGTTAATTTACTCGATGTAATTTCCTACATTGTCTTTTCACCTGTTTTGAAAAAACTAGCGAAAGTACCATCGTTAGTGTTCGCATCGTGTAAAACAGTATGAAAGATTATCCCCCCCCCCCAAATGACTGAAATAATTGTCCTCCTAAAATATCGATCCCCCATGACACCTTCTTCTTTGGACAATAGCCAGAAAAATCAAGAAAAATACTCCCCAAATATATTTTGGGGTTATCAAGAATAACGATTATTTTATTAAGAGTTTTACTCCCTCTTTCACCCCAATTTGGGTCTAACGAGGAGGAAGAATAAAAAAACAACAACAGAGAATAAATTATTCAGAGAAAATATTGTCACTAGGCGGTCATCCAGAACGTCAAGCCAGCTGAATTTCCAATATACATAAAAAAAAACAATTTTCATACATGTATTCTACATGTTGTTCCTGTTATAAACCCAGGTAATAAAATTCGGTAGAAACGGGATACATTTTGTAGCTGTTCCTACATAACCTGTTCTTTCCAAGGAATAGAGCTACAGCTCAAGCGGGATTAACCACTAGTGGATGTTTCCCATGCCCTAAAAAAATGCCCCACACTGCAACATTATTTCCACATATGACCCATGGTACTCATAATCTAGGATGGCTTTAATGTACAGGGTGGTCCGAAAGTCTTGTTACTCCCTGTAAATATTGTTTTAATTTTCTATTTCAGAGAGCTGACACGAGCTCCTACAGTTTGGAGTAGAGGCAGATTTCAAGTACATGGGCACATGATTATGTGCATTCTGGCAAGAGCATGGGGGATGTGCGACATGACTTAACTGCAATATTCGGCAGTCTTGCCCCTCCGAAGAGGACGATACTGCGTTGGAAACATAAATTGTTTCTAACCCGATCATGTCGCACATCCTCCGTGCTCTTGCCAGAATGCACATGACCATGTGCCCATACACTTGAAATCTGCCTCTACTCCAAACGGTAGGAGCTCGTGTCAGCCATCTGAAATCGAAAATTAAAACAATATTTACAGGGGGTAACAAGACTTTCGGACCACCCTGTACAAGGGAATAAAATGTGCCTAAAATGGAGACGACAGACGAAGAGAATAAAAGAGACGAATGGAGAAATGAATATGGAACAAAGCCAAGATCATTTGAGCGGAAATGAGCACTAAAAAAGCGAACTCGGTTCTGAGGCGGAAGTCCCAAATAGCCAAGAATAAAATTTCCCAGAGAACGAGTAAATAGGCTCAGGTGTCCTCCCACTCACACCACAAATTGGCGGAATTCTTTTTCTTCCTGAGCCAATTTGTATCGAAAATATTCTCTACAGAGATTGTAAAATAAATTAACTGCAAACCAAAAATATAGTTGTCACTAGCCTAGATTTTAGAACGTTTAATACCTTCTTTTACCCTTTGTAGGGTCTATACAGGCATGGACATGGTAGTGGGAGATTTAAAAGGTGCAAATGACAAACCGGGAGAGAGCACCAGTTTCTCTTGCGGCACTGGGGTAATGTAGTACCATCCAACCTAACCTAAATAAACCTAAGAGAGTTATTTTTGTTGAAGAAAAGGCAACTCAACGCTAGAGGGATTAAAAAATCCTAAGATCGAAAAAAAAAACAAGATAAGTTTAATAATATAAAAAAACTATACAAAAACTATAAAAAAATAGACACACAGAACTTCTTGGGAGAATGGTTCAAAATAGAAATGTGAGTCGAACCCATTACTAGTGGATCTACAAGTAGACATCTATGTGGAACAAAGGCAAGGTAAGCTGACCGAAATCATTACTGTGTCCTCGGGATATCAAAAACTCCTGCAACTTACTCAAGGGACAAATCAGATCCCAGAATCCTTCCTTCCATGCTCGTATTAACCTCAGTTTATATTTAAGAATCGACCATGGTTCATCATAACTGAGCTTTTAATTTACAGGACTCACCTGTTAATTTAGCAATACTTGTCTGTTGATCAACATGGATAAGCTGATGATTTAAGTTACATACTTGATAATTTACATGACTGATCTTCTGATTGACATGAGTGACCTTTGATTTACACGAGTAACCTTTCTTGGACTAGCCTCGAGTGCATCTAAGGCTCTTTCCTGGTTTGTAAATCTGGAACTAGCCTGTTTATTAACGTGACTGACCTATTAATTAATGCGAATTACCAGTTGATTAACGCGAGTGACTTGATGATTAACGCAACTGACCTGTTGAATAACGCAATGATTAACATGACAATCCTGCTGATTAACGTGCCTGACATGTTAATTAGCGCCACTAACCTGTTGATTTTCGACGGCTACGACGTTTCGCAGTTCCCTGAGAAAGTGGGGTTCGGTGGCCTCTTGATCGGAGGTCACGGTGACCACGTCAGAAGGCGGAGAGGGATCTGAGAGGCCCATGGCGTTCTCGGCTGTCACCCTGTGGGGAAGGAGGGGCATGTTAAATTAACACGACCCGAATGGGGCTCAAGTTTGAATGTGTTGTTCTCTTCGTGCTAATTTTTTAGACATTTTCAAGATGCGCTCGGTTATACTGCCCCCCCTCCCCCCCGCTTCCTCCGGAAACGTGCTTTCGTTTCTAAATAGAAGCTGATATCTGGAGGATCTGTGCCCTTCAACCCCAACGCTTCATAATTTTATTTCCCATAAATTCACCCCCCTTTCGGTGAAGACCCTCCTTGCATTTTTTTGTGTGAAATGCCCTCGTTCGTTTTCGATTTAAATTAAAAAATATAATTTATTGATGAAGGAGAGTTGGGTACTTGCCCGCTTCATCTCGTCTCAAGTAGTCTGCCTTCTACGTAACATTTTCACTTCCCTCAACTTCATTATTTTCATAAGAATATTGCCAAGGGCCTTCCTGCTGCAGGTTGTTTTTTTATATAAAAAACTAAATCCCTTTCACCTTTTTACTATTTCTTTTTATTCATTTTTTCTATATCTCCCTCTCGTACTCTCTTTGAGAAGGAAAATTCCCTTGTTAGTTACACCAGTGTCGCTTTTTTTTTATTTTAAAAATCAAGTATAAATATCAATGAAACTCAAGTAGCGATAAATATAAATATCACAGAAACGCTCCCGGGCCGTTTTCCAGTGACGTAAGAAGCAAATATAAGTGACGTCCATTCTGCCGCTTCTCGGGGCACTGTCTTCCCAGTGATCTACCAAATCGTCTGCTTAATCGTCCTGCTCAATGATAGTTTTCAACCCTTGGTATAAGCAACACTATTTTTTCTTAAATTTTCTCATTCAACTTAATCACATTTCGTCACAGTTCATATTTCAATCCATCATTTTCACAATCAAGTGTCACGCTCAATTTAACAGCCTCTTGTAATTTAGGAATGATCCTTTCCCTTACAAGTATATATTAAAGGTTTGAAAGGGAACCTCGTTTACAATCCTTCAGAATCGAGAACCAAGCTTCTTTGCCTGACTAGCTCAGGATCAAAAGCGTCTAAGAGATGGTTTGGGTGAAACAAACCTGAATCTGTAATCTCGTCCTCCCTGTAAATTAACGATCGTGTATTCCAAATCCTTCACTGGGATGAGATTAACACGTAACCAGAAGTCACTTTCGTCTTCGCTGCGCTCGATGATGTAACCTAAAACAGAATGGATCAATTTGATATCCTTAAGTTTAAGATCCTCTCTGGCGGCAAAAACGATGATAATAACCAGTAGCGTAAACACACTTACTGTCTAAAAGAGTGAAAAGGTGGAAAAAAACAAAAAAACAAACAATCAAAGTCAAGGATCGAAGTTACCATCCTAATTCACATTGAAACCCCTACTAGCCAATAAGTATCACTAACAAACCCCTAACAACAAGCCGTACTTTAGAATATAAAGGGAGATAAATGGTCATCAGGTTCCCTGACAAACTGCCATTTTTTTCACCTGTAACGAGTGATCCACCGTCGGTAACTGGAGCATCCCATCGTAGGACCAGAGCGTCGTTCTCCCCCTTGAAGTACATCTGTCCGCTGAGAAAATTCCCTTCTCTGTCCACCGCCTCAGGTTTGCTGGGTGGACTCGGGTGGTCTGTGGGGAAGAAGAGAGGAGGGATCAGACCGGCTACCATTCAACCACCGTTCGCAGCAAAAAATGTCGAATGAGTTAATTTTATGGTGGAATATTTAATGTTCTGTTAACCAATTAGTAGAAAAGCGATAGGTGCTTTTAATATACGATGGTCGGGTCAAAGGGAAGAACGAAAATGAACCTACGGAGAGAGTGAAAGCGCGAGAATGTGATAGCACTTGAGATTGATGTACACGAGCGACTGTATGTGAAGATGTGTACAGGAACTGAGTTCACATGATTTTTTTAAAAAATAAATTGGCCACCGACGTGTGGCATGTTCACTCATCGATCATTGAAAGAGGGTAAGAATAGAGAGAAATTATGACAAATAAAAATATTAAAAATAGTCAAGTACCGAGGACTGCTATACCAAACCTTACCAATCCTAAACACTGGGTCATGAATGTGATGTTACCTGTGATCAAGTATCAGTTTATATGAGCGTATTAATAATTCAAAGACCAATTTCCAACCACTCATTTATTATCTACCACATGGGAATAAAAAAATCCGGATAAAACGAAAAGAGAAAAGGGATCAGAAAAAAAATAAAGGATAAACAGCTAAAAGCCCCAAAGCAAGATACGTGATTTTGAGAATTATCATACTTAAATATATTATAATGATTAATAACTTTTTTGTATGGTGCTGATGCTTCTTCAAAACCATAGGCCTTCAAAGAGGGTCCATCTACCAACTGCGAAAAGGATTGAAGGAAGTGACGCTTGAAGGCACTAAGGTAAGAGGGGCGTATCGCACCACGGAGATTCTTCCACATCTTAGGGATAATCAGTGAAACGTAGGTAATCGTGTATTAAGAAAGCACAATCACCCATGCTGCACAGATTAATACGAGGTATCCAGCGAAACGAGAATTACAGTATTCAAAGCTTAGTTTAACGAAAGCGTGGGTGGAGACCACAAAACTGTTGTTGTAAAAGTGTGGGCGAATGAGGTTACGCATTTGATGACATTCGAGACATGAGGATGATGCCCAGATTTTTAACTATCAAAAGAGAGAGCCACCAAATTTAATAAAAGGAGCAATTGTTCTATAACGAAGTCAAGCCGAATGAAGGCTTGTCTCACTTCATGACTGAATTTTAAGTAATGATGTGCGCGGATATAAGATTTATAATAGTCTCAGCAAACGAGACTGAGGGGTAGAGATGTAGATATGAATGTCGTTAGTATAGAAATGAGATGGTAGAGCGAAGCGACGCATAAGAATGCCAAAGGAAACCTTGTGGAACGACATGACGCATCTCCATCCGCTCAGATGTACCACTCCCGATATGAATGGACTGAGTACAAGATAATCGAGACTAACGGAATCAATCAAGATTATTGAGATTATTAGAATCAATCAAGTCATGTTTCAGAGATACCCGATAATTTAACGAAAACAATGAAGATGAATATGATTGACAGTATAGATTGCTGTCCAGAGATCAAGAAGTAAATGAATAGAAGGAAACCCAGCATCAGCCGCTCGATAGGGGTAGCCTGATTCGGTGCTGTGACCAGCATTGAAGCCTGATTGGAATATCTTTCCACTGTTGGAGGAGGCTGTGTCGTCAAGAACCTAGAAAGATACCAGCCTTTCAGGGACATTAGAAAGGAACGGAAGTTCATAAATTGGATTGGAGCTTGCCCCGTTCTTAGGACAAGGGTGAAGAGCTATTTGTAAGATTTAAAGACCAGGGAGACTATAAAATTTCTGCTATCCAAAGGAAGAACTACGAGATCTCTGCTTCTCCGATGGTTTTAAAGACCAGTAAAGTACCCGAAATTTCTGCCCTACCGAAATATTTAAGGAGCAAGACAAACTTATGAAATATCTGTTCCGTGAAAGATTTAAATACCAGGAATGACCTTTCTAATCTCTGCTCCCCGAAAGTTTTGGGACCAAGAAGGGCCTATGAAGTCTCTGCTACAGAAAGATTAAAATATCATGAACCAACTAGAAAATCTCCGCTGCCACTAAGTATTTGAAGTCCTGGAAGGTCCTATGCATCTCCGCTTGCCCCTGGGGGATTGAAAGAGTAAGAAGGACCTTTGAACTCCCTGATTTCCTCTAAAGATTTAAGAAGCAAGAAATAGCTATGAAATATCTACTCCATAAAATACCTATGAAATCTATGCTTACATAAAGGATTATATATATCACCAAAAAACTATAAAATCTGTTTTGCGAAAACAAAATATAGATCAGCAAGGGCCTATAAAATCTCGGCTCTCTGAAGGATTCAAAGACCAAGAAATTGCGCATGAAATCTGTAATCCATCGGAGAAACTAAAATAAGAGAAACAATGAAAAAGATTAAGGAGAAAATAGACTGCAGGATCCAAATCCAAAATTTGCAATCTTCAAAATCACAATCTTCAGGAATAAATTAATACATGGAATGCAATCACCATATACTACAATTTAAATACCTGGTGAGATAGATGAGGGGCACAAAATCTTCTGATGAGTACAACCCTAAACTCTTGTAACCAGGCCCTAGATAATAAATGGCATCTTTCTGACATTTGTTAGTGCTACCTGGCACCCTTCGCCTAGGGCCAAAGGGTGACATATGCTACCTGGCACCCTTCACCTAGGGCCAAAGGGTGACATAATACTTTGGATGACAGGCACCGAGACATACGAATTATCGGTCAATTTATCAAATCATTTAACAGGTTGTATATAACAGATATGCGCTGGGATTAAGAGTGCCACCCTAGTAGCTTTAAAGGGCCACCAAATAGCTACTCACCAAAATGTTGTGATAAGGTTCAAAATATTAAACTAAAAAAGTAAATGAAAAATAGAATAATAGTCAGTATAGAAATAGAATGACAAAGACTCCTAAAGTGCTCCTTTTATATGGATAAGAAAGGAATGACGGGGGCATTACCATCCTTTGGAAATAACCGAACAAATAAGAACAGCGTTCGGTCTTGCGAACTCCCATTCCACTCATTCTGCCCAGGTGCGCTACTAACAGCAGCATTGGCATTCACTAAGACAGTTATTCGCTCGTTAAACTTAACATGGCAGTAAACATGCGGTAAAAAATCAGCCATACAAAGACCCGAGGCGCAGATGTTGACAGGTGTCACACCTTACAGATGCAGTCCGATGCATTGTTCTTCTCTATAAATAAACCAGCCAATGTTAATAATAACACATAAAAGGGACACATTTTGAGAATTAACAAAGCGAATCACTGACTGGCACTCTATCAAGTACCTGCATTCAATTCTGTGGCTCTCCGAGAATGCCTTGGCACTGCTCAGCCCCAATGAATTAAAAGTCCAATTTTATTTACTTTGATGCAAAAGATGTAAAAATACACAGATGGAAAAACCGAAGCACAAAAATTTCGTGACGACACAGAGCAAACATCTTTGTAGTTTCGTTGTGTGTATGTGTGGTAGTGTATAAAGCGAATAGCAGTTATTTGGTAAGTTGGTTATTTACATAGAAGAGTCAAGGGGATGGTAATGTGGTGGTATAAGGGGAAAGTTATATGATTTAATATGTTGAACTTTACAGGTTAGAGTTAATCGCATGGTGTATGCGTACGTATGTGCACGTGGATATGTGTAAGTGTATATTCCGCAAGGGCGGTCAAGTTGTACTACTTCTGTCTCTTGTAACCATTAATATAGGGCCGCTGAATGAATTCAACATCCTGAATTAGGCATATCATCTTCTCATTCTTACGTTTAAGACTGTAAAATTAATGATTTCTCTACGGAGTCAGATTTATTAGGTATGTATGTGGTTAGGGTATCTGATGAAGGATATATGTGGAAAAATTAAGATTAACGCATCTGGGTAGAATCGAAAACTCCCATTGACAAACATGTAAATCTTTGAAATGCTGAAATGACAGAACGAAATAGATGAAAAGATGAAAAGGATCATTTGACATCTTTACTAGCAAAAAAGCAAGGATTTGAATGTAATTGGTAATGAAGATCAGCATAAACCAGCATATATATGTATAAGTAAATATCCCATAAAAAACTAGTTAGCAATTTGCATTCCCAATTAGTATCGCCAAGTTTCACAAGAGTTGCGCACATTCTGAAAGCGAAATATTAAAGGAGAGATTTTACTAATGAAATAAATATATTTTTCTCCGGTTGAATTTATTCGAATGACTTCAAATTAAATTGTGGGGTTGTGCACATTATTTCATTATTTAAAAACACGAATTGTTGTATTTACTTAGAGATTTTAATATAAGTGCTTAATTGTTTATTTTATCTCCACGTATCTATTATGGTTTTAAGAATGAGCTTATATACAAGTATTTAGATATTTAGTTCTTGATGCGACTCGCACTAATTCACCACTGACTCGACTAGATTATAATGGCCAGTGCCACTTAAGAGCTACAGGACTCAAATTCCCCCCCTCTTCCATTGTAAATCTGAACCTAACTCATACCACCTGTCAATGTATGTCCCACCAAACGACACCCATAACGAAAAAGATAAGAACGAATCCAGTCCCAATTTTGTGTTATCCTCCGAATAATAGAGAGACAAAGTCGGTTTATACAGAAAGTGGAAGATATACAAAAGAGGGTGAAATCTAATTTAACATAGAGTAAAAGAGAGTTGCAAAGTGATAGGAACCGAGAAGATTAGAAGGGAAACGACCATCCAATCACCTGAAAACTACATACACCCCTCCTCACCAACACATTCTTACACCTATTTCTAAGTTCAACACTATAATGTCACTTTTACTGCTAAATTCTACCTTCATACACCTTAAGAACCTTAAGAACCCATAACCTAAGACGTCAAGCCAGAACAACGGCTATGGAAATAACAAATATAAAGAACTATTGAAAATGTTGCAAAATTAGAACGAACACACAAATTCAAGATCATACGAATAATGAGAAACAAAAAGCATCCAATAAGCGTAAAAGAAAAAAAATAAGGATTTAAACAGAAGGATTATGCTAGGATTACTTATTGACATCAAAGAATTCCATGCACACACGAAGGCTAGAACGGCAAAGGTAAAACCAGGACTGCGGCTAATCCACCATCTACTAAACCTGAACTGGAAGAAGACTTTATACAAGCCATTCTTAGAATCAGTACTAGTATATCTACTAATTCCAAACATTTAACATTAAAAACGAACAAAAATAAGCTGAAAAAAGTACAAAACAAAGCCACGTACATAATCACGAACACCAAAGGAAGAGAAAGAAAATCCATTAGAAGGCTAATCGAGACGGCGGGTATAGACTCAATCACTATTACTCTAGAGAAAATGGTAAGGAAAATATAGGTGGAAATAGAAGAAAAACACGTAGAAACAAGTGAAAAAATATACTATAATCAATATAAACACGCCATCTTTTCAAGCAGCAAGAGGAAAAACCAATCCTAACATAAAATAAGGAAAAAAAAACAAAACAAAATTGATAATAAATAAGTGAAAATGTACATTTCTGGGAATGCAAATTACTACCAACGGATACAGGACACGTCAAAGAAAGATTACAAAAACGATACTATTTCTAAAATTGATGATTAATTTTAAAGAACTAAGCCGCAGTACTGTGCAGCATATCAAAAATTTAAAACAGTATGCTAGAGATGGTCTAAAGAAAAGTAGTATGCATTATAACAAATACAAGAAGAACCGAAATAATAAAATAGAAATACATACCATAAAAGCATCAAAATGGACGGGGTAAAGAAGATAATAGAGAAAAAAGGGCTCATGTTAACAAAAAAAAATTTAAAGCTAGGATAAAATATTATTAATATACTTGAAGATAACAAAATGAGAAGACCTAACCAAAGATATCCAAGCTTCGTGTACAAAGTGGAAGAAGGAAAACGAGGGAGAATGTTATAAATAAAAAACTGACTCAAAAAGTGAAAAGTTACCAAGAAAAAATAAGAACAAGTTAAGGAAACAACCGAAATGACACCAATATCACAACCTAACTTGATACAACGTATTTAACCCCGATTATGGCACAAATACCGGATTTAAACAACTTAACGAATTTGAGAACCGAATTGACCAACGGGGTGTGTAATGGTGGATACAATTTTGCAACCACATAGGTGACTAACCCATGCCCCCTCCCTTACCCGAGTTAGACAATAATACAACAACTAGAAGCGGTTGAACGCCTTTAAAAAAGTTAAATGAATTTATATAACTAAATAATAATGACTATTGGCATAGATTAGCTATTTCTTCAAGCACAAGATAGGAGCTAGATGGTTTGCCACCGAATAGAAGGATAAAAACAAAATGAATATAGATTAAATAGATCTACCGTCCTCTTTTTTTATCTGAAACGATCGACTAGAGAATAAACAAGGTAGAGAAATAGATAAAGGATAGAAGGTTTAAGGATAAGTAGGTCCTCGCAGACAATCAACCTTTACATAAAAAAGGACTTGGCTGGAATAAAGGACACCCTATTTTTCTTCGCCTAAATTCTTGAAGCAGACCAACTATGACACGCACTTTATCACTTCGACAAATATTCCCACTTTCCGACCTGTCGCTTTTTTTTATTCTTTCCCTCTCTCTCTTCCGGCTGAATCCAAGTCCTCAGAGCTACTTGGCATACTAGAGGTGGTGGAGGAAGATGGACGAAGGAGTCGGCTCGCGCCGGCCTCCCGCCCGTCTCCACACTCCAAAGAGTGAGGAGACGAGCGGAAGATGCCGGTAGCAGACGACAATGAATTCTTCTCTTACGAAATCGACCCTATCGATACAGGCTACTACTGAGTAGTTATTTTCAAGATCACCACTGGCTTTTGACAAGAAGGCTGCCTTAGCTCTATACTAATATTATGTGTACACGAGTGACATCCTGTAACCGAACAACGATGGCAACTTAAACAATCAATTTGAGGACGAAATGACGCTGATTGTATTAGACCATAGGAACGCAAAGATGCAGGCGAGTTTGAAAGCAAACGAAGTAAGTAAGATCAACGATGACGAGAAAAAATGGATGAATAAAACAAAGATGAACAAGTTCCACGTAATCCTACTGTACAGAAAGAACCTTGGACGCTTTGAAGTCGACGACGAGAGTTACAGGTACCACACTCACATGAAGAGGACACAAGAAACACGTAACAAGAAGGTATACCAAACACTCATTCAACCATCATTAGTGTACAGATCGATAGCGCTCTATACCATCTCAAAAAAAGTATGAAGAAGCTTTAGAGAATCCAGAACAAAGTAATGTACGAAATTACAAGAACCAGATGAGGTGAACGACGCTATATTCGCTACTTATACTAAGCTTCTAAGTAAAATAATTGAAAAACAAGATGAAAAGTCCCTCCAGTGACCTGCATCCTTTTGTGATAAGATGATAAATGATTAATGCAGTGATGGTTTCCCATGGTTCAAATCACTTACAAGTACCTTTGAATGGCTAAATGAGGCTTTTGCCATTAGATGGTGCCTCCAAGCGCCAAATCCGATGGCAGATTTTAAATCTCCAGGGTAAATAACATATGTTTCATGGTCATATGGGTCATTTCATGGCTCTAAATGGGTATAATTGAACTTTACTCCTTTAAAAAAAAAAGCAACGCCTATGCCTGGTGCTTCACCGCAGGTAAAAAGGCAAACTAACTAGAAAATAAGAGCCATCAGAGAAAAACTCTACATAAAGACCTTGACAACAATTATACCGGAAGAAAGAAGAAGAGATATGTGTCTATTCCGGAGGGGTTTTTTTCATTGGACATTGGACATATAAAGTGAAGAATATAGTAGAAGAGGGTTTTAGTAGGAGAAATAGTGGGGAAATAGGGGAAAATTATAGGAAAGTGAAAATGAAAAGAAGTATGAAAGACAGATCCCTGATGAAAAGGTATCACTGGCTTTCTTTGCGTTTTGGTTTTTTGACAATATATAAATATATTATCAGGTAATGCACTGGGCATTGAAGCCTTTGTAGTTGTAGATGTTTTTTAATTCTCTACGTGGCTTGTTAAAGATTTTCATCTTCTTTTCTGGGTATTTTACACCCAGAATTTGTTTTTTGTTTTGTGTTGTTTTGTTTGTTAGTTTTTTTTTGTTTTTTGGCGATATTTCGCACAAAAATTTGGGGAAGTATTTACTAGAAACTAAAATTAACGAATGCTAATTTAGTGGCTAATTTCGCTTGGCTTTGTTCATGATTTGTGTTGTGAATTGGGTTTTTTTAACTTTAAGTGAGCTTTGGGTCGACGTCAATGTCAATCGGTAGTCTGCTGCTCTTAAACGATATTGGTCGTCTTATGTTGTGTAAGTTGTCAAAGTCAATGTCAATGTGTTCGAGCACAAACTCGAGAGGGAGGTGCCGGTGCACCTTGTCCCAGATTTTGGTTGCTCTGAGGTGAAGCTTCACGTTTATGGGGGTCATCCCCAGTTCACCATGGAGTTCACTCTGCCTTCTCCCTTCTCTCCTTCGGGTTTCCGTAATGATGTATACTGCCTTATTCTGGACCCTTTGCAGTTTAAGGACTTGGGTCTTGGAAACTACGTTTATAGGGACCGGGGGGTACAGGAGTTTTGAGTGAATGCACGCATTATAGATTTTAAGTTTGTTGGAGGTGCTCAGGTTTACGAATTTGAAAAATTCACATAAGTCCCTCCGTGCATTCTGTGTAGTTTTCGCTACATGATTCCTATATCCACCAGTCGTAATATGTAGTCCCAAAACCGTGCCCTCCGTGCGGTATGGGATGCGTGCACCCTCCACACGGATGTCTGCCAGTGTCCTTCGGAATAGTGGAATTACACGGAACTTTTGGGCATTGGTGGATATCTTCCATCTTCTCTCGAAAGAGTTGATGTTTTCGATTTCCACTGCCGTACTCTGTGCCATGAAATTCGCATTCCGATAAGGCCCCGTACATATCATTGTTATGTCGTCCGCAAATTGGACGTACAACGAACCTTCAGTCAGAGGTTGGGGAAGGTCAATGGTGTATATGTTATAGAGCAGGGGACTGATGCACCCGCCTTGCGGCACCCCCGCCTCGAGTTCGAACTCAGGGCCACTATAACCTTTGATACTCAAAAACGCCCTCCTCTCCATCACGTAGTCACAAAGGATCCTCTCAAGTATGGGATTGAGGTCCAGTTGTAAGATCTTGTATTGCAGGCCTCTCCTCCATACTTTGTCAAAGGCCTTTTTGACATCGCGTAGCACCAGATTTGCGTGGCGTTTTTCTGATTTTACTTTTGCCAACTTCTCGGTAATTACGGCTAGCGCCGTATCTGTTCCTCGCTTCGCTCGGAAGCCATGTTGTTGTATATTGTGAGAGTTGTTATTCTCGAGGAACGTATTTACCCTATTGGCCAATATCTTCTCCAAGACTTTCCCTGAAAATTCTAGGAGAGATATAGGCCTGAAGTTAGCTGGACTGTCCGGTGGTTTACCGGCTTTTGGAATGAATATCATTTTCGCTACCTTCCAGTGGTCAGGGAAGTAACCCACATTCAGGCACGCGTTCATGATATTCATAAGCCCCAATAAAATGTTGGGTGGGGCTCAAATAAAATTCTCCTTCGTCAGTCCTGAACGCCCCGGTGCTCGCTGTCGAAAGGACTTTAAGGTCATTGAGAGTTCCTCGGCAGTAATTCTACCGCCGAGTCCTTCCATTTCCCTATCCTATGATACGCAATGGTGAGGGTGGGTTTTGTGTATTTGATCATTCAGGTCGTTAATGATTCCGTCTTCGAAGTCCAAATCGAAGTCATCATTCTCTTCCGGGGATATCTTAAATATAGATGCCCAAATGAGTCTGAATTCCTCTTCGATTCTTTCCACGTCAGAAATTTCAGTATCATCACGTCTAAGCTTAATAATCTTTGGTGGTTGTCCGCCTTTTAGTCGTTTAACAGTCTGCCAGAATGTACGTGAGTCGGTTTCTACGTTCAGTCCGTCAATTAAATTATTCCAGAGTACATTCTGTTGGTCCCTTATAAGGATCATTAGTTCGTCACGTATGAGTCGTGTTTGTCGGTGTGTGTTGATGTTGGGGCCAGTGAGGTTCACTTCATTGATCCGTTCCCTATACTCCCTCGCGAGGGATTTCATTCTAGGGGTCCATGAGGGGGCAAAGAGAGTTTTATACTTAACTCGGGGGACGGCTTCCTTGTCGGTTTTTAATAAATGTTCATTCAATTTATCCAACTCCTCGTCAATTTCTTCTTCTAGGGAGGCATTAATTAAGGGTTCTGGGTTATAACTTTCGAGGAGTTGTTTATACTTATCCCAGTTGGCTCGAGCGTAGCTCTTTTGCTCTGGGATAGGGATTTGAATGGGGGAGGTTGAGACTCTAATAAGGATAGCCTGGTGGTCGCTGGGAATAGGGGGGCCAAGCTCAATGAAGTAATTATATGGGAACATATTGCTGGTTAGTACAATGTCTGGTTTGGTGGCTGACCTATGTGTGATGAATGTGGGGAAATCTGGTTCAATTCTAGTCATAATATGTCTATCGGTAAGTGTCTCGAGATTCCTGCCTGCTGGGTTGGTCGACGTATAACCGGAGGCAGCGCTTCTTGCATTGAGGTCACCGGCAAAGAGAACGGTTCTGCCGTGACCACATACAAAGAAGTACAAGATTAAGTAGAGGAAATATACATCTAAATCAAGGAGAAAGTCCACCCTCCCATTCCCCACACACCTCAGGACTCGTGAGGGGAGAAATTTATCCCTCTCCTCCCACACATACAGCAATTCCAACGGCGAAGAAGGGCAAGAAGGGAGAATAAATGAGGCGAAACCTACCGCCGAATGAGAGACCATGCCTCTTGTTAATACATATGAGTGAAGTCCTACCATAACGACATACGACACTACCAATACCGGTACATTACTCCTCTTACGGAATTAACCACCGCACTTGATACTTTCAAAGAGAAACAAAGATTAACACAACTGAATAAGTATCACTTAAATTTATTTTTGCCAAAAAGAGTAAGAAATAATCTTGCTAAGAACTGTTTGAACACCCCCAAAATTACATATCTACTAAAAGCTATCTTCTTACAGATATTAGCCTGTTTTCCAAAACCCCAAATTATATTCTTTTCCTTTTCAATCTAATAAATTCCTTAAAGGGCAGGAGCAATGTAAACCTAATTTCCAGCTACCAGAGCTACCCTAAGCAACCCTACCAATTATTTCCCTTTTAACATATTTTTTTCATCGCTGACATACGAGGGGCAGGCACTAAGTTTTGCAATTCGGATATAAGGAAACGAGATATGAGGAAAAGTGTTTTATTATTTTTTAATATAACTACGACCCACTTTATTAATCATCAAAAAAAAATAATAATCTCGGATAACCCACGACACTGGGGAATGTGAATTTACCCGCGGAACTCTAGGAGATTTTTCTAGCGGATTAAGGAATTCTTATTCTTACCCTTACCTAACCGCATTGGTCTAGTTGTGTTACACAATGGAGTTTAAACAATTCTTTTTTCATCTCAGACTTTTTGTCGAGGTCGGGTGAATACTGATAAAGCTTTAGATATGCTTTCATCTATACAATAAAGTGGATATTTTAATTTAATAAACATGCATGTTATGTAGATTATTTCATCTTGTCAAAAACATGGGTCACACATTCGAAAGATTTTTAAATACAAAGATATTGCGATTACTTTTTTTTTATTTTAACATCGTAATATGAAAAGAAACTTGAATGTAAGAATTAGTATTTTTATAGTACACAGTAAAAAATGGTTTTTTTTCATTAATTCTTAAGATTTTTACACCAACGAAAGGTAATCAATCGTCCTTTTCCCATTCAACTTTGAATTTTATAGTGGGATGGAGGTTATTAAGCTTGTTAAAAAAATTATCAAAAGAGTCTGTGATTTAATGGCCATGTTGAAATCGCATGGTCTACATACCACTACCATATAAAATTTGTGTTGGGTTTAATAGTCGCAGGGGAAGGTTTTAAAATGTTCCATGAACCAGTTACAAAAAATAGGGGATATGGGTTGTCCATAGTAACGCCATATTTTTGTCGAAAGAAGCCCATGGCTACATTATCCGTAACACACAGTTTAACTAGTTTTTAGATTTTGGTTTTGGGTGATGGTAGATTTAATTTGAGGTTATCTAATACATTCACTAACACTAAAAGAGCTTCATCAATAGGGACGTTGGTAAAAAGGCTATCTACATCGAAACTGACTAGACCACTATTTTTAATGTTTATTTTTCTCAATGTCTGTAGTGCCCAAATAATTTATCATTTTAATTATTATAATAGGAGAAAAAATATCCAATCTTAAAGAGATTCCGAATTTCCATTTGCCTTAAGGCTAGTATAAATGCAGTCCCCAAGTCCTAAACCTAATCTTAAAGGATATTGTTAATCACCTTAAGTTAACGCCTCCAGATTAATGTCAGTTGCCTGTTGTTATATATTCTAGTATTTTAATTTGTTGTTCATTTCTTTTAGTATTACGGGTGAAGATGATATGTGAAACTACATATCGAAACAGGTACCGTTTTAATAATAATGCTAATGAGGCGATTCTTGTCAATTCGTCTCAAGGTGAGGACTTCGAATGCTTTTATTAACTCATTTTGATAAGTTTTTAATCTTTTGCATAGAATAGCCCACTCAAGTGTATAGTGACAATCTCACTTGTAAGCAATCACTTTGCTGGGCCATCTTTGCACAAAATATCCAGTATATTCTTCATTCTTACTTATTCTGAGAGCAAACACGCACTAACAAATTGACAAAGTTACCATACAAGAAATTTACAATCCCAGCTGTTCGGTTTTTATCAATAATATGTGTTTCCGATCCTTCCCATCAATTCTATGGCTTTAACTATCTCCTACCTAGGATAGATAAATACACAAAATTGGAAAAACTATCCATGCCCAGGATCTTTAGGCGGCAGAATGAAGGAAACCATTTTAACACCTGTGGATTTCTTGCTTTGGGGTACTTAAAACTAGCATTTCTGACAAATGTTAGCAACTTTCGCTCCAGTCTTTTCTCTGACTTTGCAAGGTCCCGATACAATCATTTCTTTACTTCACGTTAAATTCCGAGGGGTAATGTGATCTTATATTCCTGGCACGGCATGGCAAAAATGTCCTCGCTTGCTGGCTCTACTCCAGAGTAATGGTTCCATAAATTACTTAGGGTGCTACCTGCCTAACGTTCGCAAACTAAGGCGGATGACTCAATATCCCCAGCCCAAGCTATCTGTTGTTGTTCCCTGCGACTAACATATACCTTTTCGACTCCGAATGATATATCCATACCCCTAAATAGATTTACAGAAGTTCTAAAAACACACATGGGAGACTTAGGTCTACTTTGCCAGCGACCTTAGAACCTTTTTTTAGGTGTTCAAGGGGAATTAAAAAAGCTACCAAAAATTCGATAAAGAGTTTTATGCATTACCCCGTAAAAGAAAAAGACAGACATTTTTCATTTCCCAAATTATCCCAAATTTCCTCAGCACTGTTACCATTTGTGACCTTAAACGTGAAAGGCTTCCATCTGTTCGTAAGCGAACTTCGTTCGCTCCAATTTTAAAGAAACCTTCAGCGGTCAATGAGGACCAGGTACACCCCTTTCCTTTTAAAAAGAAATTATGTTCCCTTTTACGAGACGAATGATACTTGCTAAATTCACACAGAAAAAGCCACACTAATATACAGGGTGTCTACAAAGTTACTGTGCATGGAAAAAGCCTCAAGTAAAGTTTTAATAAAAGTGAAGTTTTATTTACGATATTGGAAATGTCCCCCGAAGGACTAGCATTTTCGACAAGTACTAGCAACTTTCGCTCCAATTTTTTCCTCGAATAAGATATTACGTTTTATGTAACGTAATCAGTACAGGCCAGCCTAAATACATGTCGGTACTCAACGCTGCATACTATCTGCATAGGTTCAAGTAAACATTCGCACAGACACAGTTAACCGAGAGTTAAAGTGCAGTTCCATATTGACCTTCTCCTGATGGTGTTAACGATTGAAGAGCGAATATTCCTGGTTTAATAGGTGTTCCATAATGATGGGAAATTCACAAATACCTCGCAACAAAGGTTTCTTGCCCTATTTCCAGATGCACAGGTGCCCCATTTCACCAAACTTGCAGTTTTGCAGACCACTTTCCAAACTGGTTTGTCCTCAATCTAAGAAACCAAAGTTGTTGAGATCCAATTATTCTGAAGAGTCCAGAGAAGTTTGTAAGAAAGTTATCCCAGCAGGTCAATTTTGCAAAGATTACAGCACACAATATTATGCGAAAGAAGTTGAAGTGGTTTCCATATAAAGCAGAGGTGGGGAAACTGCGGCCCATGCAGGCTTCATGAGACCCGCGTTTCATTTCAGAATTCAATAAAATATTGAAAATTAATGAGTGAACATTTTGCCAAAATTTCACCTTAAATTTGAATTCTGTCAAATTTTGGAACGCCTTTGAAATTTTAATGGTGTTAGTTCCCCAACAAAATCACTTCATATAGACCTAGTTTCATATTTTCAGTCATTAGTGTGGTAATATTGTATATTGCGTCAATAATAAATTGTAAATTGGGTTTCGGATTCCAGGTTAAGCTGTAAGTCCCCACTTTGGTATAAGTCTGGAAGCAATTTAAAAGCGGTGGCAAAACCATGCAAAAGATTACCCTTAGTTATTAATGTGTAGCTATATCTATGAATATGTAGTATAGGTATGCAAACAAATGCACATAGGTAATTTCAATTAACATATGTATTCGAAATTTGTATCTAATTGTTTAAATGCGCCCTGCAAAGCTTCACATAAGCTTCAATGTGTCCCTATGCTTAAAATCTTTGCCCATTCCTGATATAAGGTATCCATAGTGCACGAGTTGAAAGAGCGTGATCACCAGTGCCACGTTTGTTACTGTAATTAGTTTCAAAACTTTCTTCAGGAAAAAGATGTGGACATCCTTAATGTAACCTTTTTCACCGATGAAGCATGGTTTCATCTGTCCAAATACATGAACAGCTACAACACTCGTCTATGCCGCACTGAAAATCATCATGAACTCAAAGAAATTTCTCTACGATCAGAAGGTCAGGATATGTTGCGCTTTAAATTGATCTTTCTTTGACGCAACCATAAACGCAGAACGTTACCGCATTTGCATTCTGGAGCCATTCATAGACCAGCTCAGTAAGCGAGAGCTTGAAGAAGGCTTGTTTCAACAAGACGAGGCAACTGAACTCACGGTCCGTGCATCCCTGCAGTTTTTAAATAGCTTCCTTGCTGATCGCGTTTTCCTCCCTTGGAATCTGGCCTGCTAGGTGTCAAGACCTTACACCCTTGGATTTTTATCTCTGGGATACACTGAAGGGACGACGGATGTACAAGAAAAATCCGCATAATGTCAAAGAGTTGAAAAAAGCAATTACTCAACAAATCAAACAGATCACTCCGACCAAAATTCAGAATATATTCGATATAATGCAGCGACCTATATAGACTTGTCTTCAATCTTTTGGGGGATATTTCCAGCATTTACTGTAGGAGAAACTATAATATCCTAAATAAAACTTCACTTTTATTAAAACTTTACTTAAGCCTTTTTCCACTGCGCAGTTATTTCGGGCCACCTTCTATATCCACGCAGTTTTTCCCCAAATCAGACAAAACGATGATCAAAAAAACATTCGGAGAAGCCAAAAAGATGGAGGCATAAACATAAGCTTCTTCTGTTCCTACTTTTCACGGCTATTGGCTCACAGAGCAAGTTCAGGAAAAAAATATTGTGAACTGTCAAAATGTTAAAACTTTCATGCGCGCGACTACTTCACAAGTTATGTTTATGTTCATTTATGTATATAGGTACTAGTAGTCGTATAAATCCTGCATTTTTATTTATATTTGGTATAGTTATTTTTAATGGGGCTCTTTTCTCCCTCGATGCGTGTCTATGATGCGATTCATACTGATTCATCACCGATGAACTAAACTATAATGAGCAGAGCAACTTAAGAGTCACAGTACTCAAGACAAAATTACCACTTAACTTTCGGCTGCCAGACTCATAATTCTCACTCTCGTGCATGTGGTGCAGGAAATTTCTCACTTCATCACAGTGACTTCCTGTTGGGAAGTAACTTAAAAACTAATCATTAGAACTTCTACATCAAATGAAGTCTGTATATAAAGGAAGTGTGTTTTACTCACCCTGAGCATCTCGTTCCATATGTTTTGTTATAGGCAGATATAATATTTTTGCTGATATAGTTACATATAAGTATGGAATTATAACCTTTTATAAGACTTACAATTTTTACTTGTATGGAATACTAGGAGATAGTTACAAAGATTGTTTTACATTTTTTAGTGTCAAGTTTAGAAGTATTCACTAATGTAAAACTCTTCTGCTTATTTTGAAGTTAGTTTTCCGGTAATTAATATATTGATGAATTCAAGCGCACATGAAAAATATTTTTCCTAAATTCCAGAAGCAATAAGAATGAAAAGAAGAATTTAGTGTAGATTGTGTAGCAGATTATATGAAATGCAACACCTCAGTAAACACTACACCCAGCCTCCTTGTATTCTCAGGTCAAACTTTGTTATTTTCTCTAAATTCTAAATACGTCTTGATGAACACCAGTAAGATATTTTTCTAGCTCCATCATGCATTGTATTCACGCTTTTATCTATTTGTATTTTCTACACTTTCTTGTAAAATCGTTAAGTCGAATTATAATCTTAACGCGTTTTAGTAACCTTGTGATGGAAAGGGTCTCCGAAGAGCATCCTTCTTTACGACCACTTCTAGCTGGGTCAATTACAGTAATTTGCCGTGGTATTGATTTCACAAGTGAAGGAATGACCTATGGGGAGATGTTGTTAACCAATGGCATCTCGATAGCTGTTCATATCTCTGATATTTGTAGGTGCTCGAACTTTGGTGCGAGTATATCTGTCCACTGCATCTTGTAAAATATCTATTGGATTCATGTTGTATATCTGGCCACTGCGTCTTATTGAGTAAACTTGGCGGCCTCACCATTCGTCAAACGCTCGATAAAATACTCCTTGAACCGATTCTGGGCAAGTTGGGCCCGACAACACGGTGCAGTATTCGGCTGGAATGTACCATCTTTGTTGGAGTACACAAAGTCCATGGATAGATGCAGATGTTCAGGAAGCAGTGCTACGTAGCGGTCAACGGTCAATCATATTTTAGGCGGATAAGCAAGCCTACATGAACACACCCCACACCAATATCGAATCACCCTCACCCTGCACGGTGATTTGTTGACAACTGAGGTCAATGGCCTCATGGCGTGTGCACCACACCCGAACCCTAACATCAGCCCGAAACAAATAGAAGCGTGCCACGGGAGAACCCGCTGCACAATGCCAGTTTTCCAAGGCCCATTTAACGACTTCCCCAGCCTAGGTGCTGCGATGTACTCAGTGCCGTGGCATTAACAGTGTTATTGCTGGGTCCTCTGCTCCCATAACAATGGTGGTAAATAACGCTACACTGACCTGATGGATATGCGTCTGGTACCTCCTGCATTGAATGTAGATGCAATTTGAGCCAGTGTTGCTAGTCTGGTACCATGGACAATTCTAACGAGATGCCGCAGCTCACAAGCATTAAGATCCGTGATCAGCCCCTGCACTACCCACGGCGGGTGGTAATACTTTCATGAGGCCACTTTGTGTCCATGTGACACCGAATAATTGAGGGCTGTTGAATGTTCATGCAGTTTAATCAATGGAATGTTCCACCCGTCTACCAGCCACTAACATTCTCGGCTCGAACTCTGCCGTCATCTTGCCATGAACAACCTAACCAGTGTTCACACTGACCCACAAGATGTCAGATCACAAATGATGTAACGGCATGGTGGTGCCTTTCACCATCACCTTTGTATACTGTTACCCCATGACTTTTGGTTCTTCAGTGTACTTTCTTTTCTTCTGATTATGCATTTTACTATGCTAAGGATAGATGCACTGAATAAATCGACGCCAAACAATATTAGAACATTGTGTTTACTGCGTTGAAAAAACATTCAACATGGGTCGTTCAATCTCGCGAATTAGCTGTTTTATGTTGAGGTTAAAACTAACAATTCTCTTTCTAATTCTCGCACAAAGGTGCAAAGCCAAATTTAGGAAATCTAGGTCTATTTTAAACCTCCAAGCCATGGGAGCCACCCTGGAAGACAGAGAAAGCCTAGAGATGACCCTAAGGAACCGGTTAGGGAATCTGCAGAATCAAGCCCAAAATTGTCCTTCAGAAAAAGAAGTCTATCACTTTGGAATCACGAGAAAAACACTTTGGAGGACTCTTGTTATGACCTCAAGATGTGTCCCTATTGTATATAAAAAAAACATAAACTCTTTGATAGAACTAAAAGAAAATTAATGACCGAAAAATTCTTTTACACGATTGAAAACGGTCCAAATTTTCTTCTTTAATTCGTTTTGTATGTCAGACGAAGCTCATTTTTATCTTCATGGCAGATTCGGTTCTAAAAATCACGTCTTTTGTGATAAAAAAATCACTATACAAAGATGTAGAAAGACGTTTACACTCGGAAAAATGTACGGTTTATGTAGTAATACCTTCCAAAGGTTTAATCAGACCCATCTTCTTTGAAGAGCAGGGGGAAGAATGCGAGCATAACGGAAGAGCGGTTTGTT
The DNA here is from genome assembly GCA_963969495.1 of Ceratothoa steindachneri. Lineage (NCBI taxonomy): Eukaryota > Metazoa > Arthropoda > Malacostraca > Isopoda > Cymothoidae > Ceratothoa > Ceratothoa steindachneri. Next base: position 143,484,175 of record OZ018330.1, on the reverse strand, counting down.
GACGTACTTGACACCAAGCGGTGAAGATAAAATCTGTTCATCCTTCTTTTTTGATCAATTTTGCTTCCAACATACTGGTGATCCTCTACAGACATCAGTTATGGTGAGAGAATGACTGTCAAAACACTCCGGGCAACGGGTAATCAGTCGCAGAGCTATTTCGAGTGGGCTCCTAACTGTTCCGATTTAAACCACACGACTTTTTTAAGTGTGGTCTAAAACACCATATTTTTGCTAAAAATCCTATAACGATTATGAAACTGAAAGGAGTGATAAAAGAACCAGTCAGATTAATCCCACTGGCTCTGAAATAAACTAAAATGCGACACTTTATTTTGAGACTCAAAAAATACCTAGGAAAAAATGGTGGCCAACTTGAACACATATTCTACTTATAAGAGTAATTATGATTTAGTTGTGAAATTTCGAGATGTGGAAAATATAATTACTTATTAGATATGAATATTTCATAAGATTTGAATATACGAGTATATACCTTTATTTATAATTGGGGGGGGAGCAGTTATATTGTAGGATATATCAGCATTACTCTGATGATATATATACATGAAGAGTCAGATGATGTATGCATTCACATTTTAAATTTCCGCAAAAGCATAATTTAATTTAAACTTTATTTACTAGCCTCCTGGCTAGTATAGTAGTTAGCGTGCTTGCCTGGCAATCGCTGGGTCGGCAGTTCGAATCTCTGTCCGGATTCTTTTTAAGCGGACACTATTTACTAAGAGAAGTTACCACCGTAACCGGGCATCATGGTGGGGAGCCAGGGCTTGCCCTGGCTGACGTCCACCTAGGCAAGCCACATAGCTTGATATGAAGACTAAAACCAGCAAACTTTATCTTTAACTTTACCTAACATCAAACTCTAGGAATATCCGAAACTTTCTAGAATAAGCTACGAAATAGGAGTCGGTGTACACACGCCACAAATCCTCAAATGGGTATTAGCAACGAATACAGTGAAGACATAATAAGACGTATTATTTCACTTCGAGACGCCCGTAGAGAAAATTCAAGCGAATCAATACCCCATGAGCATCGTTTCAGATAATCATAAGCAAGTATAAAGACACTTCAACAGTGAAAACTCTGTTAAGAAGTGGAAGGAAGCTCAAATTATCCTAGACTGATATTTGTACCATTATAAGGAAGGTTAAAGTTTACTCATTTACTACTGTGAAGCAAACATATCAAGGTGAAGCTGCAGCTAGCAGTAATGTTTCAGAAACGACACTGGAGAGATTCCTACACCAAAATGACCTCCAAGGCTACCGGGCTCGAAAGATTCCATTATCTTGGTAAAAGTCACTCTGCCTTATTGATACGTTTGCAAAAATAGTACTTTCACCCTTATTAAACATTTTGGAAGAAACTATTATAGAGCGACAGAAGTAAATAGCTATATGGCCATAAATGTGTATAACACAATTTTTCAGATTGCTTTTATAGAGAGCAAAGTATTTAGAGCTTTTAATGTTCGTCTGTTTGGACAGAATTTCATAATGAATTTAGTTTTCTGAGAATTTATTCTTCATTTAGTGTGCATCCTATCCCCTTATTAGATAAATTCATTAAAAATCCCGTAACAAGCTAGATACGACTAATCACATAAATCTCTTAGTTTACAAGTACCGCATTTCTATAACATATTCCTTACATAGAACCCTCTATATCTTTTTCGAACCTTTCTATATGGAAAGTTTTTCGAAATCTTCTGGCACAAATGAGTTTAATTTCATCCATATCAATGATAATGCAGTTGGTTGGTTCTTTCCTTATAAACATCGTATTCTTCTGATGTTGAGATCCTCTGTGTGCAGGACGCTACGCTTGTTAACCAATTCCTATAGGCTTGTATCTTAAACAAAGAGTAGATAAACACTTGAGAATATCTCATAGAACCACAAACTACAACAGAATTCTCGAGTGTATGGAACCATGCGTTAAAGACTGGTCAATCTATTACAGCGTAACATTTTTTCATTCTTTCTAGTACTTCCTTGACCCATTCTGTAAATATATTAGAATCCCTGTATTTTAAGAAAACCTAGACATGTGTGTGTTTTTGCCCTGTTTTTACAACGATTCACACCGTCTAATCCACATATCATACACTCACATACACGTACACGAGCACACAAACAATTAAACGACAAATGCACCTGTTAAAGGTTGATAGTATCAACGTTGCCCCTTCGGAAAATAGAAGTGCCTTGTGAACGCTTTTAACTATTGTGACACTCCTCAGTCAAATTGGCACTGCGCGAATGATGCCAAGTCAGCCAATATGGTCTCTAAATTTAGTCTCCCGCTGTGGATAGGACAAATGAAAAGCTATTTTTTCCCTGTTGTGACCAAGGGAACGTGGGTTCCCCCGGAATTAGATGCAGAAAAGAGCCATAGATTGATACTTTATATTCGAAGGGAGACAAAGACTGGAGATTCAACGCTGATTTGACGCCCATAGTGAATGAAACACTCATTATGGAGCACATATTGGCACTCAGTGGAAAAAAAGAGCACTGAGGATGATGGGCTACAATAGGAAAGTTCATTAATCCTATATACTCGAAGAGGCAAAAATGGCACTTAAACAATAGCAAGCAACAATAACGAATTTAAGAGTAAATGGACTCAAAAGGATTAAAATATCCGGACCAAATACAATCGTTTATTGATGAATGGAGGTACATAGAATTTATTGTTAGGGCAACAGAAAGAAGGATCGAGGAAATAGAGAGCGAAATAACGAGTTTCCTGTCCTATGCCGTACTTGCCGCTCTTTTTTAGAATCTTTTTGCACCCTGTTCTTTGGTTTGTAAGTCTAAGTTGTGAATTCTTGTGCTCCTTGTAAGCTTTTTAATGTCTTTTTTTCTCCTCATTAAGGTAGACGAGCTTCACATAGTCCCACAAATTCCCACAATCCCTACTCTTCGTCGGTCTCCCTCGGTCTTCTTCGTCCCATCCCCTTTGGCTAATCACACGAGTGCCAATGTGCCAAGGCGCTGAATAATGGGATAAAAAATAAAAATATCGCCTTAACACAGTGATCGTGAGTAGCATTGAGAATATGAAATATTACAAACAATATAAAACGACCATTTGAAAACTATGAGCTATTAAATTCCTATCTTAAAAGCACTCACCCGCTTGCCTCCTGGCCTCAAGGCGATGTTGGTCTTCAAGGTTAAGGGGAGATGAAAATATGTGGGGAAGTGAGGGTAATTGTTCTCTCTTGACTCCCATGTATTGACGAATTGAATGTTAAACAGTGACATCTTTTCAAGGTTTCACTCACTGCATTTTTTCGCTATTCTCTTATTTATTTCGCTCCTCATGTCCTGGTTTCTCTTTATGGTCTTAATAAATGTTACAACGTTAGCATCCCCCTTCGCCAAAGTTCAGCCTCTTACGATTCCCCTTCATTGAAAATAAACAAATATTTGGTTCTCTTTCTTAATCCCCCCCCCCCCATCTGCATCAAGCCATTTTAAAATACTCATTCCTTGCTTAAAAATTTATTAAACATCAGTTGTTGTCATCGTTGCTTTATGGCTAATTTTGATGTTTGTTCACTTTCTAATAATATCCCACTGGACCATCAATACTGTCAATCATGCTTTCCCTCATATTTACTCTAACTTCTATGGGTTCACTCGTCTACTCTTTAAAGAACTATTAATATTAGCATTCAAAGACAACTACAGGGTGTCTCTAAAGTCTAGACACAGGCAAAATGCAAATTTTCAATAAAAAATTAAACTACATTTTACCGAATTTGAATTACATTTTATTTAATTGAAATATAAAAAATGACATCTTCAATGTGATGTCCACAATTTGTGATGCAAAGTTCGGTGCGTTTTGCGAGATTCATTTGAAGCATTAACTCCAAACTTCCGTCAATTCGAGCACTTTCATTTATGATGTTTTTCATCAGGTGTTTCGTTTAATGCTCATTAAGTCCATCTTCTCTTTTAGCATAGCCCAGAAAAAGAGGTCACGGGGGTTAAGGTCACGTGAACGAGGGCATATGCAAGTGCGATATTTTTTGTGTCCAGACTTTATGGAAACCCTGTATTTTACGTTTAAGAATGAGACTTATTGTCAAATAAATGGAATGACCGTGTGTTTACAAACATCTTTATGACATGATTTGAAGAACAAATGTTTAATCAGAAACTCGGAATTATTAAACATATTCTTTATCGCCGCTCTGTTGATGATGAGCCTTACTTTCTGTTTAATACCGAAGATTCATGTGATAGATTCTTACTCTCTTTCCAACAATATTCATCCCAATATTTACTTGTGGAAAAAAGCTCAATGGGTCCCTCCCATTTTTAGATACCCATATATCTCCCATTGGTCGAGAAAATTGAAACCAAAGCTTATCACAAGTTGACCTTTACTGGTCATGGCATGAACTCCTTTAGTTTTTGCCATTATTGCTTAAATTAAATTGGATTAAAGAGTTACTTTTTTAAACCTACAATATTTGTTCCTCATACTCAAGATTCCATAGAGGTTTAAATTTTCTGGAAATTTTCTAAAGGTCACTGATTTCTTGGTACCTTTTGTTGTAAAGACTAGGGCTAAATTTCTTAATAATATTTATCATCTTATAATCAAACTCACAACCGTTTCTAAAGAGATTCTCTAGGTTATTTTTAGAGATCTTTAGAGCCACAAATTTATAAAAGATCAGAAATGTTATAAAAACGTTCTTCTTTCAAACCCATTTTAATATAATTTTTAAAAACAAACACCGATTAGGGTAATATTTTAACCTTAAAGACATAAGCTTAAAACGAAGCGCTCCGTCATTTATGAATTTAGTTTCTCGAGATGTAAACAGGAGGAGTATGTTGGTAGTGAGGTGCGCTCGATAAAGGCTAAATTTGAATTATCCTGGCTGGGATCAGATGGAAGAGATAGTAGGCCTTTAAATTGTGAGCAGGTTAGAAATATGGTATAAACAAGGTCTGCTGACCAAAAGTCGGGTGCTCTCACTTATTCTGATTTATGACCTTCCGACCTTCAAAACTTTCAATAATTCTAGGATTAACCTTGAGAGAACCTTGGCAATTACGAGTATATCATTCGAAAGAGAATGTAAAGCAGCATAAGTGTTTTCAATATACAGTAGTTAGAATCGGCCGAATAGTTATTATGTTATTGCCAAAACAAAATAATTACCGGTCTAACCTTGGGAATTATATTATTCGAAAGAGAATGTAAAACAACATAAAGGTTTCAAATTTCGTTAGATTCAGCCCAATAGTTACAATGTTATTACCAAAACCAAAAAAGCAAAACGGGGACCGATCGATAAACCGGCATAGTGAGATATAAAGTCGCACGCGACTAAAAATGCCTTGGAGATTTCGAGCCTGAAGATATACTATGTTTGATAGAATAGCACTTTGTGTAGGTTTTAGTTGCTATGGCTGGTAGCTTAATGGTATAGAATCTGACTGGCAATCGGAAGACCGGAATTCGATTCCCGGCCAGGATAATTCCAAATTTTCTGCTTGGCGTTATTTTTGTCTTCTCAGTATATGTAGATTTCCTACACGTTAAACTGATACACAGGGAAAGCGTCGCAATTATTGCAGATCTCGTACAGAAAAAGGTTTCCGCAAAGATCCTAGACCGCTTCGCTTCGGGTATGTCCCTCGCCAAAGCTAGAACAATCCTCGGTAGTCCACGTTGTCAAATTCATGAAGTATTTTAAATACCTGGATGAGCTGACTAGGCATTGTTTCTAGTTTCTAACTTAAAGAGTCCTAATTGTTATAGGCGTTGGTGATACGACTTATGACTAAGACCGGGTATTGCAAAAGTCCTGTTAAACTCTTTACGACACTCCCAATAAAGGGCACATTGATAGTTTTGATGCACTTAGACACGTTTTTATTGTTTTAACATATAAATATGTATTTACATTGTAATATTAATCAATTTGGCCACCCTCGGCGGTGAGCACGGTCTCCAGGTGAGACCTGAATGCCACGTACACGTTGCGGAATAAGTAGTTCCTCATGCTAACCCACACGCGGTTGACGAAGGGGCTTTAGTTCGTCGACGATGTTGTGGCGGACCTAGCAAGCCTTGCCCTTGACATGCGCCACATTTTGTAGTCAAAGGGATTGAGGTCGAGAGACTACGGGGTCCAAAATTCTTTCAACCAGAAGATTATTTTCGACCCAAACCCCTCTTGCATGGTCTTGGCCGTGTGGGCACGGCACCGTACTTCGGAAAGATATTCGTGGCCAAGATGTCCCTGTAATCCGCCGCAGTGAGACTGTAGCCGGCTACAAACCAAACCAATGCCATCTTCTTCCCATTCGAAGCCACGACACCAAGCATCATCACGGAGGTCTGGTGCTTAGTCATGGAGACGTAGCGGACCTCGAAGATGTCCTGGCCGAAACTTATCCCACAGTCGTTCTGATTGTTGTTGATAGGATCGACCGTGAAGATTTCTTTCATCAGAAAAAAATGAGAATTCTATGGCCATGGCTCTTCAAGTCGTTGATAAAGCGATGACAGCGATTCCAACGCTGTTCTCGCATATGGTCGGTGAGTAGAGGCCTTTGCAGGCACCTCAAGCTCTTGCCGTCTTCCTCCTTTACGGCCCTGGCCACCGAAATGTTCTTCTTCTTTGCATCCGCAGTCATTTTGAGTTTCTGAGCACTTTCGAAGGCCTTCCTCATAGCCAAAAGATTGATAACTTGAGGTCTGCGTGAGCGCGTTCGATCTTTGAGCTCTTCCCCTTCTGGAGACTCTCCGTGACTCTGTAGACGGTCATCCGGCTGGCGTTGAGCCGTTTAGCGATGTCTGATGATGTGTTATGACACGCGCGTAGAAGAGCAGAGATCTCGATTCTTTCCACTTCCATCTCGACAAATCTGCACACAATAAAAAAGAGATTTTAAATACAAGTGCTGGAAAAGTAGAACTTTAAGTTTGTTTGACGGAACTTATTCTATCACACACGTAAACCTCTTAAAGGATAAAAAAACAAGTGTAACAGAAGTTTTGCGAAACCTGGTAGATGGTATCTGTTTGGTCGCCCGGGCTTATACCTTTTTCAGGCGGTGTATATCCTTCCTGTATGCTGGACACCAGAACTGAACTGCAAACTCCAGGTGCAGTGACTTGGGAGTTATCCAGGCTGAGTACAATCTCCTTATTTTGATACGCCAACTGCATTTAAATGCATCCCAGCATCGTTTGAGTGTTCCTTTCTGCCTGGATACATTTCTTGGCGAACTTAAGATCATTCTTGTGATGACTCCCTAGGCTTTTTCGGACGCTGTCCTCACAATAGCAGTACCTTTTAGAGTGTAGCGTGTTCGATAAGGGGGAGAGGGAGATATTGATGTAGAGAGAGTGGGGAGAGAGAGAGATTACGATATAAAGAGAAAAGGAAAGAGTGAGAGAGAATGAAAGGGGGAAGAGAGAAAAATGGGAAGAGAAGGGGAGAGGGAGAGATAAAATATGAGATAACGAGATAGAGAGGTGTGTGAGAGTGTGTGAAAGAGGGATTGAGATAGATGGAGAGAGAGAGGGAGAGAAGGAGAGGGAGAGGCTGAAAGAGGGAGAGAGAGAGGGAAACAGAGAGAAGGAAGGGAGACATAGAGTAAGAAATAAAGGGAGAGAGATATATTGAGAGAGACGGAGGAGAGAGGGGAGAGGGAGAGACACAAAAAGTCAAAAGGAATAGTGATAGCTCAATAAGACCTCTTGATCCATACCAAAAAATACCAGTGAAAAAAGCGCCTATGTTTATCTAATTCAACTCGTGAAGTACATTGTCCATCATAGATTTGAACTGATCGACTGGCGAGCGGTTCATTACTTCTGCTGGAAGACGGCACCATATGCCACATATTTTATACGAGACGTGCTTCCTGCAAAAGTCAATTCCTAAATGGACACAAATCCGCCTTGTAACCGTGGTTACGAGACGAATTCATGTTCAACGTGAACATCTTCCTGTGGTCCCCGGTTTCAACTCCTTTTATAATCCTAAATGCCACAATCAATTCGCCCCGTATATAGCGCGTCTCCAGGAAGAATAGCCCCAGTTTTTAAAACCAACTCTGATATCATTTGCGCCTAAGGGATGGATTTCGTTTATTGGCCCTGGCCTGATCTCGTTCTAGACTCTTTATTTTGTTTACCAATTTGCACGTCATACTATAGGTGCGGCTGGACTAGATAGTTTTCCAGCGTGAAAACAATTTGCTTGTTTCGAGATAAAAAGTGTCAATCTTTGTACCCTAATAGTCTTTGCGCCTTTTTCCTACCTTACCACACTGCGTGGAGAACTTTAGGTCGTTGCTGATTAGTACGCCTAGATCCTCTAACAGATTAGTCGCTTCTAATCGTCTACATAACAAGGGATAATCCTCCCGTGGATTAGTGTGCCCAGTGTGCATCACCTTTCACTTATTGCGGTTAAATGGCCTCTGACATAGCTCAGACCATTTACCTAACCTGCGAAGGCTGTCCCTCAAGTGTTCCACTCCGAGCATGCTAACCCCAACTTAAGCTTGGTATCGTCTGCGAACTTGGTTATAGAGCATATATCACTGATGTAGACAATCAAAAGCAAAGTACCTAGCAAGTAACCCTGGACACCACGTTTTTCACCTATGCCCACCTCGAGGCTGCCCCGATGACCTTGGTCGCTAAATCCGGCCCGACAACCAGTTTACAATCCAGCCGAGCATCGCACCCTACCGATGATGCCAAGGGCACGGACCTTACTCATCAGCTTGTGGTGCGACACATTATCAAAGGTCTTTTGAAAGTCCAGGTACATGATGTTCACAGCTCGAATACGATCGAACTCACTCAAAATATCGTTAAAAAATTCAAGTAGTTTCGTGATACATGAACAGTTCCTGCGAAATGCCTTCTGAGAATCCAGGATCAGGTCTGTGATCAGCAATTGTGTTCTATAGCAATTTACCCACTATGGATGTCAGACTAATAATACGGTAATTATTCGGTCTTTCGCGGTTCCTCATTTTGAATATGAGTGTCACGTACGTCATTCACAGTCCTCCGGCACCTATTCACTTTCTAGTAACTCGTTCAATTTCGGGGTAGAGGTAGGGAGCGACCTCGCCGCTGACTTCAAGGAATCTGGGAAGAAAGTCATTTTGAGCTGAAGACTTGTACGTCTTTAAGTTCATCATCCTAGCCACCACTTCTTTACTATCTAAGTCTATGTCACTAATATTGTCTCCCTACAAGAATTGCATCCTAGCTTCGTAGCTGGACCATCCACTTCTCTCGTCAACATAGAGGTAAAGTAGTCGTTCCACACGTTAACGATATCCTAGAGTGGCTCTCGCAACACTCGAGAGGCGTATCTCAGTGGGTCTATTTAATGCTGAATTGATTTGCAGCTGTTGACGTACAAGAAGAATTCTTTCGCGCTTACCTTTCGTACCAGTGTGAGATAGAGAGGGGTAGGGAGAGGTAGGTAAGTAAGGGTTGGGAGAGTGAGTAAAGAGGGAGATAGATGGTGAGCGAAACAGAGATGGAGATGGGGTGTGAGAATGAGGGGAGAAGATAGAGGGAGAGGGGGAAAGATAGAAGGGGAATAACGTAGGAAGAGGGATAGGAGTGAAGAGAAAAGGATAGAGAGAGAGCCACTCGGCTAAATTTTGGTTTGAAGACGAAAAGCAGAGACAGAGAGAGATAGAAAGAGAGAGAGGGGGAGGGGGAGAAAGAGAGAGAGAGAGAGAGAGAGCGAGCGAGAGAGACGGTAGGTCTTGAGTAGGGCTTCCTATGTCGAGAAGCCCGGAAACTCCCAACGCTGATGAGCCCGAATGCGTATCCACTCAAAAGAATATGTACACAAAACACCATCTTTTTATTTTTCATTGAGCCCATTTCAACAGACCAATCAGTATTCGTTGAGTTTCTTTTACCTTTTTTGTTTTATCCTTTCCTCAAACTCTTTCATACTTAAGCCCACCTTACTATATGATACTGACTCCTGCCACGCGTAATATTTTAAAGCAACTTGATATTGTCACCCAAAAACGTTGTCGTTTTTCCTTCGACTATTTTTCATCTGCCTAACGTCTCCATGACAACATTATTTCACCATCTGTTTCCTAGTTTTTACAGTATGTTGTCATCACCATGGCAACATACATTGTTCTTTAGTTTCTCCTATACTCCATGTGTCCCATACCGATTATATCCTAATCACCATAAAACATCGTTCCTCACTTTCCGGACGCATCCGATGCCAGTACTTTCACCAGATTTTTTGTCTGCATTCTTCCTCTGTTCTATACTATCAAGAGATGTCTATCTTCAACATGGCCAATGACCGTCATCAAGGATACTTAATCGGTTTTTACATCAAAAGAATTTCCTTTCTAATCAATAAATTTTCACTTTTAACCGTAACAAATGAAAAACAAGAAGCTCAAAACCTGTTTCGATGTGATGCGCGAGCACGCAACAGGTTTGCGACAGCAAAAGCGCCACTGAATGATTCGTGCGATAATCAAAGAAAAGGTAACGATAAATTTTGAATTCTTTTTTAACCAATTTCTTTACAGTTCGATCGAAGCCTGACTTCAAAAGCTTTCAGTGCATTGGGTAAAAAAGAAGATCGAAGATGAGAATAAAACAAGAGAAAACATAACCAACATACTAAACCAAATATCCATCATACGGTGATTTTGAACCTCCCAATGCATGTTCATATAAATACAACAGGTGTTCATAAACACTAACTTGCTTCATTTGCTCTAAAGCATAGATATACGATCTTGCGTGTAAAATCTTGGGACAAGCACCGATTTAGCCAAATCGGCGTATTGTATTTCCTCATTTTTGTAGCCATAAACAATTGGCCGATAAATTACCCCAACGGAAGGCACAGTGCCAAATTAGAAAAAAGTGGAGCACTTGTTTTTTATGGGTTCTGTAAAATATTTTATATTTGTTCCTTTGTTTTACTTTCGTATGTTTTGCGATGAAACATATTGATCAATACTTAACCGTTTTCACGAAGGTGTATATGCATTAATGTAATGGAGTGATCGGGCGCGAATGGAGCTTTATTGTTGCTATATTTCAGACTCCCTCATGAGCACACGTGATGCGCCACATTAAAAAGACAAATGAGTACATACACACTCATACACAAATATTATGTCATTAAGGTGACGTGAGCCAATAGGCCCCCACGCACCTAATTCAATCTAGTACGTCTTTTGTTTCTGGTTGAAAACTCTGAAGGTCGATAGGCATTACCGGACCTCATAGAAATGGAGTAAGGAAATAGAAAATATGTACATAAAATAAATTTAAAATGAGGGTAAAAAATACAAAAAGACGCTCTACCAACTTCTAAATGTTCGATTGAATGGTGGCTGAAAGAAACTCACTTTATCTATTTATCAGCTTTATGGGGGTAACAAATACTACAGCTTCATTTGTTTGTGAAAGATTCTTGGTGGAGTGGTGGTTAAGTGTTCTAGCCTTTGAACCAAAGCTCTGCACTCGACCCCAAACCTAAACAAAAAAAATATATGGACTAGCGAAATTTAAGCTCCAAACTTTGTATCATGAAACCAACCTTAAGAAATGTCGGGCGTTTTTGTTGGTTCAGTGGATTTGAAATAAGATCCAACATGACGCATGTGTATCTTTTGCTTCTCCATATGAAAGTGAGATTGACTGCTATTTCAAAACCAAGGATGGTATAAAAAAATATAAAGAAAGGATCTCGACATTGCAACTTACAACCGCAGAACACTGACGAGATTTGTATAATGGATCCTATTGAACTCCTCGCTGAAATCCGAAATATTAAATGCGATATAATTGGCTTTACTGAAACCTCCAAGAACTGAGGAAACTCTTGCTGAAACAAATGACAGAACTGGGCACTTCTGTATTCTGTTCCGAAAACCGTTTTTCTGTAAATGATAAATTGCCATTTGATTGCCGCCATGCGATTCCGATAAACTTCAGGAAAAATTGTTATTTTGTTCGTGTTAAATTGCTTCCATAACTCACAAATATTATAATCGTGGGTATGAGTAAAGCCTAAATCTTTAGGAGTTTATCCTAACCACAATTAAATGGCAATTCAATAATTGCAGAAGTAACGGCTTGCAGAAGTAATTTCAGGAGTGCTCACCTATGCAATTGACCATCACTTATTCTATCATAAAGACAAATGAGCTCAAAAGCAGTACAAAATATGGCTTCTAATGCACAAATAAATAAAACAAATCCATAGACAAAGTCATTTTGTGTGTGTGTTTAAAAGAGTAGCATATGTATATAAAGGTGTTTATGAGATACAACCTGAAAATTGTCCACTTATATGCATAGGGATTAATTGGTACACACGAAAAAATGGCAGGTCCTCTCGTGATATTAGGACCAATTTAAAAAAAAAAACACATTGATTTCAATATTATCATGGATATTTCAATGCAAAAGTTGTTCATATGACATAGGAAACATCTCTAGGGTCGAACGAAGCGAACAAAAGACGAGACCTGATTAATTTTACAATTGCAAAATATTATAAAATTTCAAACACTATGTTCCAAAAAGAACCAAAATGGAGCAGGATAAATTAATTATATCTTGGTTGACAAAAACATTGTCAATAATTTTCAAATTAATTAACAAACTCAAAACCAGCGATCACACACTGATCAAATACAATACAAAAATTAGTATCCACAAGGAAAACAAATTTATTTCACTAAGAAAATGACTCCCACCAAAGGCCATAAAATAGATTGTACCATAATTTCAGCTAAAGCTTCAAAACCCATATCATAAAAAACCCTAAAAATACTAACATGAATGACATATAAGATATGAACACAATTTTCATAAAACACTTTGCAAATACTGTTGATAACTACAAGGAAACCAACGAATGTAAATTCTCAAAAGAAAACAAGAGGAAATACCAAATATATCCACTTCTCAAAAGAAAACAAAAGGAAATACCAAATAAAACACGACACACAAAAATGTACAATTCTCACAAGGAAACAAAATATTTAAAATTCTCAGAAGGAAACACAAGGACACAAACATGTCCAATTCTCAGAAGCAAACACAAGTAAGCACAAAAAATATCCAATTCTCAGAAAAACGCTAATTCTAATCTAATTCTAAAGGAATCTAATTGCAACCAAAGCCCTGATTGAGCCAAATCTCTAAGGGGAAACAGAGTTGACATTAGGAAATGTAATGCAAATTTTGTTAAGAAAGATCTTCAAGGAAGTAGTTGCTTCAATATCGCTATAATGAGATCAATGGAATTAAGATTATTCCCAATCGGAACGTCCCTGACGCAAAATCTACAGTGGAGAAAATAGGCGGTGATGGCGGTTTATTGCCAGGCACAATATTCTGCCTGTCAATCCTATAACTGGGAATGTTTCGAGTCGCAATATTTCCAGTAGAAAGGCTTCAATTGGTAACCTTCTGACTAGGAATGTTCCGACTGATAATATTCCGACTAATAATATGCGTATAGGCAATATTCCCATTGGGAATGTTCCACCTGGCAATATTCCAACTGGGAATTTTTCGTAGACGGAGACTACAAATAGAAAAATCACGTTTGGTACGAGAGAGAAAGATGGAATAACCACCATGGATGAATAAAATATTTAAAAGAACAAAGGATTTGGGAAGTCGCAAACCCCTTAAGGAGGATAACCCTCTTCGGGACCTCAGCCAGTACATCATGAGGAGACCGCATGGACACCATGCGGCTATATATCTTCCACATATTTTCCCACCCTTTATATTCACCCCTATCTTTATAGATCTACCGTTACAAACCTTTTGATGGATGTGCGCTCGTTGGTTTTCGCATTGACTTTTGAGGAGAGGGGGGACAATGGTAGAATTATAGTTATATTAAGTAATGATAATAATGCCCAAATCTACGCAAGGCTAAACAAAGATTTCATTAACGCCATCGTATCCGACAGTGGTTGAAGGCCGTAGAAGGAAAAAAGGAATAAATAATATAAAAATGAAATAAGAAAATAGGGAAGAAATGAAAGAAACCAATGAGGTTTAGGAGTTGAACAGAACCCACAATTTGGGGTTCAGGAAATTACCACTGTATTTCTAATTATCCTTTGAATAACAACTGGTAAATAAACAACCTTAGATCAACCTTTATAGTTAAGTTGGGTTCCATATAATTTCCCCATTCTTTTATTTATAGTATTATCCTTCCATTTATTTTTGCTTCATATGTCTGTACTTCGCTTTATTCACGAATTATTACCCTCGGGGGTTTAGGACAATTTCCTTAATTATGTGTTTATAGGCGTGTGTGTTTAGGTGTATGTTTAGATATATCACAATATGTAGGTTGTTTTGATATATATATATATATATATATATATATATATATATATATATATATATATATATATATATATATATATATATATATATATATATATATATATAGTCCTGACTCAATTAGAAAGCGGAAAGAAAACAACAAAATTTTAGGGAACAACATCAATATTTATTCTTGAAAACAAAGTCCATCATTCTCTACGATCTTCTTCCAGCGCTTAGCAAGCATACGAATCTGTCCCAGATACCACCAGGTCGATGGTTGGCCGGAACGTGGTTGATCGTCAAGGGTAAGATCCCCGGAGTTGAAAAGTTTGTACCCCCTCGAGACCTTCACAGCAACTCTTGTAGGAAGTTTTCGCTTGCAAAAGCAGCGAATCAAAACTCTTTTTCCAAACTCATTTCTGTCCGTTGGGGCTTACAGAAAGAAAGAAAAAAGGCGCAGGAGCAGCGTACGGAGGCTGGTAGTCGAATGAGTAAGGCTAACCTAACCAAATGTAGTCGAATGAGTAATGTTAAGCTAACCTAATGTAGTCGAATGAGTAAGGCTAACCTAACCTAATGTAGTCGAATGAGTAAGGCTAACCTAACCTAATGTAGTTGAATGAGTAATGTTAAGTTAACCTAATATAGTCGAATGAGGAATGTTAAGCTAACCTAATGTAGTCGAATGAGTAATGTTAAGCTAACCTAAAGTAGTCGAATGAGTAATGTTAACCTAACCTAATGTAGTCAAATGAGGAATGTTAACCTAACCTAATGTATTCAAATGAGTAATGTTAACCTAACCTAATTTAGTCGAATGAGTAATGTTAACTTAACCTAATGTAGTCGGATGAGTAATGTTAACCTAACTTAATGTAGTCGAATGAGCAATGTTAACCTAACCTAATGTAGTCGAATGAGTAAGGCTAACCTAACCTAATGTAGTCGAATGAGTAATGTTAACCTAACCTAATGTAGTCGAATGAGTAATGCTAAACTAACTTAATGTAGTCGAATGAGTAATGTTAAGCTAACCTAATGTAGTCGAATGAGTAATGTTAAGCTAACCTAATGTAGTCGAATGAGTAATGTTAAGCTAACCTAAAGTAGTCGAATGAGTAATGTTAACCTAACAAACTGTAGTCTAATAAATAATGTTAACCTAACCAACTGTAGTCAAATGAGTAATGTTAACCTAACCTAATGCAGTCGAATGAGTATGGCTAACCTAAACTAATATATGTGTATATATATATATATATATATATATATATATATATATATATATATATATATATATATATACGTCTATATGTGGTTATTTGCGTGTATTTAAATTTATCTAAGTACATTCTTACCTTACATAAGTGCACTCCGAGTGTATCGCATTTAGTATCTTATAAATAGACGAAAATAAAAAAAATGTATAAATCTGTACATGTGTTTACGAAGTGTAGAAAAGTAACAGAGAACTTTCTATATGATAGTTTATTAATGACACACACGTGTCTGTGTGTGCGTCAGTGTATTTGTCTGGTATGTTTATATCATTCAGTGTCGAGACCAGTGACCCCACAAAAGTGCTCAGCTTCAAATATATCTGTAAATCAATTTGTTCCGAAAGATAAACTCCCGAAGCCTCCATACACATCCATATAGGTACGTCCATTCAAACACTTGTGTCCTGAAGAGAGCAAAGACCTACTTTATTTACCTCTTTGATCCTCTCTCTCTCTGTCTGTCTGTCTGTCTCTCTCTCTCTCTCTCTCTCTCTCTCTCTCTCTCTCTCTCTCTCTCTCTCTCTCTCTCTCTCTCTCTCTCTCTTTCTCTCTCTTTCTCCCATCCCTAAAGAAAAAGATCAGCCAGTAACCTGGCAAATTTCCTCCCACTTCTTCTCCCCCACAAAAAACTCCCATGCTATCTATCTATCTCCCTTCTTCTCTCACCTCCTCCATCCTCCAGCTACGACCCCATATGGAATGTTACGACTCGGAGAAAATATACATGGGACACACAGACGCGAGGAAGCCTTTCAATGGGGACAAAATCGAAGGGTTTTACACAGCGTAGTGAAGAAGATGAATTGGTTGTCTTGGTAAATAGGGATTGGGAGGACAGGAACTGTATGGCAGCAAAATTAGTTCACCCCAAACATTTAAAGAGATTAATAAAACTGAAGATAACGGAGTTCTATGTTCGTACATTTGAATTTACAGTATTTTACTGTATTTACTCCTCAGAATTCAAAGTTGTGGTGACTACATATGTGGATCCATAAAATATTTAGAATCACTGATTTACATTCTGAGCACTCTTCATAGATTACACAGACACGAATGAGTGCAAGTACTTAGAATTATGCACAAGCAGAGTACAAGAAAATTTAAAAATGAACTCACATTTGCAACTAGGATCCAAAATAAGTCATAATAAAAAAAACTTTTAAATGAGGAAGTTTAGAATTAACTACTAAGGAGCGAAACTACGCAGTAAGGATACCATATATGTTAAGAAACACTGGTGATAATAATAGGATTATTTTAGCGCTACTCAAGGTTAAAGGCTTTTTCGGAGCGCTGTCTACAAACTAAAGAAAGGCTTGATAGAGAGATGGGTATTCGAAGCACGTTTGAAGGCACCAAGTTGTAGTGGAGTGTACGGACGTACGAGGGGCAGTCAATAAGTTTTGCGAATGGGTTGGGCAAAACTGAGGAAGGGGGATGGCTGTTTGTGGCGGTGTAAGGACAAGTTATGACAAGTCAGGGACCTTCAGCCGCACGCTCCTGCCTCGTCTATTTAAGAAGCAGTAGCTGATCGCAGATCGTCAGTAACAATTTTTTCAACAATGGAGAAGGTTGAGCACCGCGCAGTGATCAAATTTTTGACCAAGGAAGGCAAGAATACAAAAGAGATCCATGAACGCATGGTTGCAGTGTACACTTTCACCGCCCCTTCTTATGCAACCATTGCTCGCTGGAATAGGGTGTTCCGCCATGGTCGTGAGTCCCTTGAAGATGGCCTCCCGTCCAGGACGCCCGTCAGACGTGACCAACGAGGACAATGTGGCTCGTGTGGAGAGGATGATCCTCCAAAATCGATCGGTGAAGGTGGAAGAAATCGAGCGAGAACTTGGAAGTGTTATCAACATCATCCACGACAATTTGGCCATGACCAAGTTCTCTGCCCGTTGGGTGCCTAGAAACTTCACGCCCCATGATCGACTTCAACGTCGTCAAAGTTCACAAGGCCAGAGTTACACAAGCTGCCCTGCACGAGTGCGGATTCGAGGAGCTCAACCATCCCCCCTACAGTCCAGATCTGGTCCCTAGTGACTACATTTTATTCCGCCAGTTCAAGGCTGCACTGCGTGGACGCCGGTTTGGGGACGATGAAGATGTCCACCTCACCGTCCAGGAGCGGATTGAACAGCAGTCGGGAGATTTCTGGTTGTCGGGAATTCGAAGCCTCAGGGACAAGTGGCGCAAGTGCATTGAAGTCGAGGGTAGTTATATTGAAAAATAATAAAACACTTTTCCTCATATCTCGTTTCCTTACATCTGAATTGCAAAACTTATTGACCGCCCCTCGTACATTTGCCTAAATTAGCTTTTCACAATTTTCAAAATACTTCGGTCAAAGCATTTATAAAAATCCTCGAATAGTTTTGGATTGAGTGTCGCTAAGCTTTGCTGTGCTATGTTGCCAAGTAATAATATTTTCATAACACATTAGGTTCGAAAATTAATTCTAAGATTAAAAATTTTTAAGAATTTAATGTGAATAGTTTCATAGGGACGATTAAAAATTAAATTATATCAAGTTAATTAAGCTGGAAAATTGAAAACATGGCGGAAATTATACAGTTTGTTTTGAAACAAAACCGGTTTAAAATGTTTCGTCACTCCAGTTTGAAATACCGCAATAACATAAAAATTCCATCAAATTTAATTTCTTTTATTGGTAAATTTTGAGTCTAGTTTATTTATAACTAAATATACACCAAATATTCCATCTCCATCTCGCATCAAATAATAATATGTATATTAAATTGTTACTCTCTGAACGAAATTGAACGTAAATTGTGACATGACTATTTGTGCCAACTGTATATAATGGATTAGTGGAGCCGCCCAAACTAAAGTACAACGCAGAAGCGACCTCCATCCAAGGAAAACATAGGCAAATCTGTGGTTGTATTATGTTTGTGGGATCCACTGTGAGTGATTACCAGTTAACCAAACGACACAGCAAAGATCACATCCTAAAAAATTGAAAAAAACATCGCCTAGGGATAAATTTCTATAGCCTCCTTTCCTCAGATCTTGCCATATCTGATTACCACCTACCCCGGATGTTACATAAGTAGCTTGAAGAAGTACTATATAGAACGCATGCATAGTTCTAAATTACCCTGTGTACCACGTCTTTCTCCTCCAAACCTAAGTAGTTCTATACAAAGGGTATTAGGAAACTTACCAATCGTTAAGTTATTCTTAATGATGGTAATTATGTTAACGAAATAAATTCTAGAAAAACATAACATTCAGTTATCTTTTTTTTTCTTATCCAAAATTTGAACATTACCTATGGCTTATCCGATCATAAAGCTCGTTGCTTTTGCGAATGTATTCGCAAGCTTCTTGATTCTCAATGGCTTGTCGCACACTTATGTGATCATTTTCTTACATTATTTAAAATGTTTCTCGTCTTGCCATTTTTTAAAACTAGCGACATTTAATAATAATAAATTTATTGAATAAATATTTAACTTCATTTCATATTATTATATTATTATCACTAGTTTGAATACGCCAAGAGGAAGAACATTTAACAAAAAATGTATGAAATCTTTAGTACGAACGAACGCAAAGATTCAATTATAAACGATCCATAAACGTAATAGGAAATTAGAAAATTGATAAACATAGAAGTATAGATAGAATTGATCGAACGAGGAAAAGGAAAATGTGGTGTTAGGAATTTCCAGGAGACTGGGCAATGTAACGATGACTTACCTTCTGATTTTCGTTCTTTGTTACCTTTCTATGTTTTATTCCCGATCTTTTTAATAAATTATACAAATTTGAAGCCTAATAACAACCCAGAGCCTCACCAACGTTAAACTAGGGCGAGATTAAGGTATAATGAAAGAGTGGGTGTTCAAACGAATTGCATTCAAGTTCTCGATTCTGATACTACTCTAGTACGAACGTCTTGGGAGTTTTGAGATCGAATATTGATATCGTAAGTCATAAACGTTTTTCACGTTCTATTATACTATTCATCAATTCTCTGTTGGATTACACTTGATAAAAAAATTACTCTATGTTAGCTCTGCTAACTTCCCAGAGCTCAGAAGTAGAAAGAGAGACAGAGAGGCCCATTTACCTCCTCGAAAGAGATCCCTCTCATCGGCGTAGTCCTCGACCTCAGAGCCGGAGGTCAAGCTGTAATAGACGGAGCCACCTTCGTCGCACGAGTAATAGATCGAACCCCCAACAGACGCTCGTTCCAAGGACCGCCTGTCGTCAGAGTCGCTTGCGTAGGCGGAGTACCCTCGGTTGTCCGGAGTACGAGTTTTTGCATCAGTGTCCGGACTACGGGTTCTTCGAACACTAATTGGACTACGGGATCTTCCCCTAACGAAATGGCTACGCGGCCTTGCTCCAGTGTCAGAAGTATGAGGTGTTACTCCAATATCCTGGATATATGATCGTCCTTGAATGTTCGGGGTACGCGGTCTACCTCGACTGCCCGGAGTACGAGGTCTATCTTGAATATCCGGGGTACGCGGTCTTCCTTGAGTGCCCGGAGTGCGAGGTCTTTCTTGAATGTCTGGGGTAAGGGGTCTTCCTTGGATATCGCGAGTATGGGGGCTTCCTTGATTGTCTGCGCTATTAGGTCTTCCTTTAGTGTGTGGGGTGGTAGATCTTCCTTGAATGTCCGGCGTACGAGATCTTCCGCGAGTATCTGTATCCAATGGTCTGGCTTCTGCGAGGTTATCAGGGGTTCGGGTCCTTTCTTGACTATCGACTGTACGAGGTCTTAATCCAATGACTTCAGGGGCAAAATACCCTGGTTGAATATCCTGGGTATGGGATCTACCTTGGATATCTGGGGCCTGAGGTCTTCCAGCAGTATTATCAGGAGTGAGGGGTGTAGTTTGAGTGTCTGGGGGTTGTAGTCTTGCCCCAGTGTAGGTGAAGGGCAAGGGTATGATCGTTTTCTCAAGAAGGGGGCGCTTCACCTCCTGAATTGCCCCGGGGGTAACTCTTCCTCCTGTGGGATCCCCTTCGAAATCTGCTTTCCTTTTCTCTGCCCGGAGTATGGCTCTATTTGGCTCCCCATATTTGGCGGACAGAAGAGACGAATGGGGTAACATGGCCTCAATGTCCATATCCCCTTTCACAATCACCTGCGTGGGTGCATTCATCCTCTGGATTCCAGGGGACTCCTGAGAGTCCGTCTTTTCATTCCGCCCAGGCGCGTCTGATGCGGGGTACACCTCCTTTTGCAGGGTGGCCGCGGTACGCGAAAGCAGATCAATGGGACTCGTTTTCTGAATTGGGTCTATGGCTTCCCTTTCTGGTACCCCAAGGGGGTATCTCCCTAGGGTACCCGTATTGGAATGAAGCTGCTCGCGGATGCTAGGGGTACGCGAACGCGACTTAGGCCCCGTTGAGCTACTATCTTCGTACCCAGGGTACCAGCATCGATGCTGGTAATACTCCGGTCCGGAGGAGGCCGGTAGGTAGACAGAAGACCTCCTGGAAGAGGGTTCAGAGGCCGAATGATACCAGGACTTGGGGGCTGACCCCAAGCTTCGGTTATCTGCGCTTCTCTCTGAGGCTTGGCTCTTCTCGGACCACCCGTCGCTAGCCCGTTCTTCCTCTTCGGAGTCACTCACCCCTTTCTTGCGCTGATTCTTCTTCTTCCGCCTCTTCAGGTCCTTCTTCTGCTTCTTCTTCCTCTCCTTCTCCCCTGTGACGAGATCCCCATCTTCCTTCAATTTATGTTGCCCCTCTGGGGGCGCTTCAGTCCCTGGTTTATTCCCCATATTGAGTCTTTTTCAAATGAACCTCCTGAAGGTTCAAGTCAATAGGACTAGAAATTGACGGTCGCTTGAGGAAGGATGCTCAAGTGGCGGTTGAGACCCCACTATACTTTCCCACCCCCACACACACAGTAAATTCGTTTCAATCCACCCCTGTATAAACTGGGTCCTTTAAGCGGAACAGAACGCGCCACCACAAGCACCAGTGCCCCGTAGAAGTGTCACGAGCATCGTGTCGGTCATCACAACCCTGAATTCCACTCGGGCGAATGGTCCTAAACTCTTCCCAACAGATCAGATGCACCAACTGAAGACACTTTCACAAACAAAATTCGAGGAGTTAACACTTCTCGCCATACCCTCTCTCACACAAATCTCCCTCCAACTACCCCCCCTCCTTTCTCCTGAGTGTCACTGCTCAATTTTTCGGGGTCTTGGACAAGACACGGGATGGGAGAGTACGAAGGCGCAAAGACGTGAAAGGGGGAAGTGCAGGGACTTGGCACTCGCCTCAACATAGACTTCTGCCCCACTGGCACCCAACTTCGTCCTTCTTACCTATGACAGAAGCAACATTTTACTGCCAAAACATTCCCCATAGCAATTTTTCCCCCGTTCCCCCAATTTGAAAAAGATAAGCCACTAGGACCAACTGGTGCATTGTTGCATTGTATTGCAAAATTTGCACACAACCGCCCGATTGGGGAATCATAAGTGATATAAAAATATACAAACAAAAAGTAACAAATTATTTTTTTTAGCAATATATATATATATATATATATATATATATATATATATATATATATATATATATATATATATTAGTGTAGTTGGGTAGCAGGATTTCTTGAATGCAAATTTTGTTGAAGATCATTGTGTATTTCGCTTTAATTAATTTCCTTTGGCAACCTTCTCTTCTTCTAACTATCTTTTTTATTTCATCTTGTAGATGGTAGATCACTTGTCATGTATTCATCTCTTTTAAATGAATGTGTTTGGTAAAAAACAAACTAAATTGCTGAGCTTTTGATCTTATTCGATCATCTTCGTAGCGTTTTGATATGTTCTTGCCTCCTTTAACGATGTAATGAGTGGACTCGGATCTGACAGAATGAAAGAAAACGCTTTTTAAGGGGATATTTATTCCGCCTAAGTTGAGCGTAACGTTAAAGGGAACGAGCCAGTCCAGTGAGTGGAATTCTAAAATAATTTTAATGTTCGATTCCAGCTTGTCGCTTGACTGTTGATGGTCGGCTTATCTTCGTTTATTAATATGGCTTCTAAGATGTTTAGCCTAGCTTTATTAACCTCTTTTCTTTTAATAACGGTGTTGTCAACTAGCATATCTCTCGTTAGGTTAATGCTATTTGCACTCTCCATAGGATTTTTAGGCTCTCCACTTTACAGATGCATGGTTAAACGTCTCGAAAGTGTAGTAGTTGCCATGCCAATATATTATGAGTTGTTATAAAGCTTACAGTCTTTATCGGGGCAACTATGTTGGTTGACCTGAGATTCGAGGAGTTTAGACAGCTGGTGTTTTTCATCAGGAGATTGCTGACTTTTGTTGTTTTCTAATATATGATTTGACAATATATAATTGTCAATATATAATTCCAAGATTTGATTTTTAACCTTGATGTTACAGTTAATAATCTCCTTGATGTTTTTTTCATCTATTTTATAGGCCGTGGACATCTGATTTCTGTAATACACTTTGATGTTGTTGATTTCTCCCTGATTACTCTGAGTTTTATCCGTATCTTTGCAATGATTATTTAAAAATGATTGAAGTTGTTTGTCAATCATGCTGTTAGAGAAACCGTTGTTCACGAGTGTTTGTTTTACCCGCGCTATCTCTTGGTGGAAAAGTTCCCACGTAGAGCAGTATTTAGGTGCTCGGCGGATGATACAATTTGAATTTTCTAGAAAGTTACGGATAATTATTATTTGAACTACTGTTTATATATATATATATATATATATATATATATATATATATATATATATATATATGCAATGTCCCGCAGGAAAAAGGAAAAGGTGTTTCCGAGTACTTTCGAATTTATTCAGTTCCTTATCAAACATTTTGCAACCGAGGTCATTTAACATTTAAATGGAACAAAGCGACAAATAAAATACAGATGTAAAAGTAAAAAATATCTCAATATATACTTCCAAGATTGTGTACGTGTATGTATGTATATTCACTATAGGCGCAAAAACGGGGTTGATTGAGAGATATAGAAATGCATTGATCTTATGTAGGTTTCGCCGGCGGAGTTACTGCAGCAGATTAGGTTAGGTTAAGTAATAAAAAACAAAAATTAATCATATACAAATTCATAAACCATACAAAGCCAACAAACACAAGCAATTTAATCTAAGAATCGTAACAGAAAACCCAACCGACAAAACCAAACAACCTGACCTAAACTTCTTAACACACTATACAGCTCACATTTATTAAATAATGCCAACCAAAATAACCTTACCTAACCTTCGTAATAGCAAACATCTCATTACCATCAAATAGAACTAACCTAACCAAACAAGCTGACCTTTGCTTCGTCACACGTCAAAAACTCTAAGTCAACAAATAAAATAAAGAAAATTAAATCTCGCCTAATCTTTATCCCCCGTCAAATAAAAGCCCCAATGACAAACGACCTGACCTAACCTACGTAACAAAGCCAAAATATCATAACCATCAGAATATGAAACCAACCATCCCAACAATTTCACCTAACCTTGCCTCACGTCAAAGCTACCGAACGTGATCTTAGTCACCTATCAAACAGCTCACACTTATTAAATAAAATCAACACATGTACACCATATAACCTTAACCTAATCTAACCTGACCTTCGACATCGCCCATCAAACAGCTCGCAATTATTAAATAAATTAAACAACCTAACCTAACTTACCCTGGAAAACCAAAGCCTCAGAACCCCTTTATATACCTTCGAGAGAGGCAACTAAGCGCCAGCAACGCCCGGATATTCTGCTATTTAATATAAATAGGAGAAAATTAGTGGATTAAACCTAAAGGGAAAATAGAAAATTTATAATGGGTAAAATAACAAATTAAATATAAATGGGAAAAGTAGCAAACGAAAATAACAAAATTATAATTGATAAAGTAAAAAATTAAATATATGTAAATTGAATAGTAGCAAACGAAAATAACAAATTTATAATTGGAAAAGTAACAACTTAAATATAAATGGAACAGTAGCAAACTAACAAATTTATAATGGAAAAAATAGAAGTAACAAATAAGGTAATTGTTAAGATTAGTGGCGCACAATTTTTCTTATCGATTTTTGCGTTTTGGAGTCGCATCATATTGTATTTTTTATATCATTTTGAAGGGAATTTCGAAATGACGGGGCTTTGCCCCCATATTCCCGTTTAATTGTGGGGGTGCACCCCTCATCCCACCTCCACTATTTTTAATAATCTAGTAGTAATCGCTAACAAAATCGTGCGTCACTAATCTTAACAATTATCCAAATTAAATATAGAAGGTACGAAAATACATTAGCAGCGTATCTCGTAAAAGGTGAGTTGAAAGGCGCTCCAAAACTCACATGATGGAAACGCCTCTGAAGAATGATGTTCAGGCATAGTGCTTAGTCGGGAGAGACCCGGGTGGTGACAAGGAGAGAGGAGGAGTGATGTATGGGAAGATAAATGATTGGAAAGGAAGAAGGCTGCTTCAATAGACCATAGTTGCTTTCCGGCCGCTCTGTTTTTATTTATTTTGTTGCTTTCATTATAAACTTCTGTTGCAATTGTTATCGTTGCCGTTGATGCTAGGATTATTATCGTTATGGATGTGGTTATTGATTTGATTGATTTTATCGCTGTTTTATGTTTAGGAATTACTTTTTTTCTTCGGTTCAACATACATTTTAGGAGCAATCTTGCTCCTTAATGAAGCATCATAATAAATCCAAACTAGGAAGTTAATGACTGATATCTTGCTTCAGTTTCGAGAAATGCATCTTCCCAACCTGATTTTAGAGCTTTATTAAGCAACCATGAAAGAATAAACTCACTAAATCACAATATAGATGAAATATTTCCGCACATCTCTCGTTTAATGTGCAAAATGGAGAAAAATATTTTATGTTCGTTATACTTATAAAAAAGGATCCGATTTGGCAGTAATTTATATTCCTCGCAATTTATTTTTAAGAACTTTCTTAATTTCACCTTTGTGGTTAACCAAGTAATAAATTCTAACAATATAGGGCAGATTTCTCCTATATTGCAAAATTAAGTTTATTTCAATGCTGCTCAAAGTGTATTGACCACCTTCGAGGTACCCAGCAAGAAAAATATTTACCCAGGCCCTGAATTGGTCAAGGGAGTCATCGCCTTCAGAAGTGTCTATATTACACGGTGTAGCTGTTGAAAAATAAATTACATTTCTGTAGTTCCAGTTAATTTTTTAGGTTTTATTCGCATTCTCCGCAAACCTTTTTAATATATACTGTATATATTACATGCATGTACAGTATATTCGCATTCCTATGTACTCGTAAATATATGTGAAAGCCAACCACGGAAATGTATAACCATCTTTCTTCCTACCTCCGTCACGGCCGTGCCTTAACCGGTGTATGGTCGAAGATTATCCTAAAATATTAAAATTAATCATTTCTTCCCTCGAAGCATCTCAAATTGCCATTCGCACAATAAACTAGAGACAAACAGACAGGCAAAAAGTGGCTAGCGGCAATAATTTGCGATAGATTGAATACTATCGCTTGAGGGAGCAACCAGAATATAATAGAGTTTAAAGGTCAGTCTCAAACGCACCATTTTAACAAATTCCGGGGTTCTGAAAATGTATTGTGATATATGCGTGAGAGAGCTAAGTATAGGAGGTCTGGACTATGGTAATTCTGCTTAAAAGTGAACGAATAGATTGCGGAGGGAAAGGAATACTACGAAAATAGTGAATATCGGTGTAACCACCAAGGGAATTATCACTGTAGAAAAGCCGATAGATTAAGGAAATGGTTAATAAAGAAAAGGAAAATTATTATGAAAATGACTTTGCCAACCCATAATAATAGGATGGTATTAGTGTATTACAATAATCCTAGATACCTGAAAGGATAGGAAAGGACCACTCACATCCTCTCAGGGGCGAATTCAGACGAACTCCTTCGCGGCCAATGAGCGTCGCCCATGGCAGTTGCCATTGGCCGTTCGAGTTCTCCCAAACACTAATTTATTCATACTTACCCAGTCTATCAGGGATTCGAACCATGGGTCTAAGCATCAGACCCGATCCCCTGCCGGCCTCATTCTCGGCGTACACGCAGAACTGGTAGATGGCGCAGTGGTCCAAGTCACTCAACTCACAAACGGTCAGTCCCGGGTTCACTTCATGTACGGTCCTGTGAAAGACGGAAAGAGTTGATATCAGGAGAAGGAAAATTTCTTGGTGAATTTGGTACAAATTTGGTTCAATTTAGCGCAAATGGGGCTCGATTTGGCACAACTGTTGCGCATTTGTCCGTAATATTACTTAATTTGGCACCAGTGAGATTCATTTTGAGCCATTGTAGTTCGTTTGCACCACTGATACAAATGTGGCTGAATTTTGTGCCAATATTGCTCAAATTGGCACCACTATGGCTCAATTTTGCACTGGTATGGCTCAGATTGGCAACAGTGTGGCTCTCTGTGACACCGAAGCTACTCAATTTGCCATCAATGTGGCTCCATTTGGCACCAATATGGCTCAATTTGTGTTGTAGAAACATAGTTGTGTTTTTTTGCAGGCATCAACTAGTAGTGAAATCCCGTCACACTTTGGGAGAAGATTTAATTCCATACAAAACTTAAAATCATCAGCATTAATGCTTTTCGATTTTTCTGCGGTAGATGTATCTTCAAATGGCATTTTCTATTTGAATCCCCCCCCCATCCTTTGAGTATTCTGATCATTAACTTCACTAGTCACTTTTACTTGAACGCCTAGATATTGTGTTCAATCCCATAATCATCATAAACATTTTTTTATGTGTAGGGAGCTAGTCGTATATTGGCTGCGCGCTGTCAGGTTCACATAATTCCCTGCAAATACGTCGTTATACAGATAACCAATTAAAATGTTGACGTCTCTTCTTCACCTCTTTCTTCCTCTCTTTGCCCTCACAACATTCTTATATCCCGAAACTCTGAAGAGGTCTCCATATCCACACAATCCCTGCATGGGACAACGTGCCCCTCATTTGGGTCAAAATTATAGTTCCCTGCTTGCTGGTTGGTTGCAAACCCCAGTACTATCGCTACAGCCCTAATCCTCCCAACAAGTATCGGTGTCTAGTACCCTCAGGCTTGCTACCATCCATTGTCTTTCTGATCTTTATGTGAATTTCCTTATCAGGAAGTGGGATTTTGTCCACCATTGAAAGGGGGCTGGTAGCGCAATTAACAAAGAGAGAAGGTAGTTTGGGGGCTATTTTCGCCTTATTCGTTGTTGTCATGGAGACCCTGATGTGGTCATTGTCTAGTAGAGAATGGTCCACGTAGGTGTCATGTAACAAATGATTACTAACTTTTACCATTCAATGTATTTACGAATACTAAAAAATATTCTCCCAACCTTTTCAGATTCCTCCTAATACCCACAAGCTGTTCGGCCCACTAACTCGGGCAGAAGCGCTACCTGAAGTCATCTTTCTTCACTGAGAATCGAAAGAAAAAAATTGGCTAACCAACGTGGAAAAACGTTCACTCGAGGACAAAGAGAATAAATGAATAAATAAAATATAAATTATGTAATTTAAAAAACAATTTTAAACGTTCAATTGCATTAGGGAAAAATGATGGAAAACATAAACAAAACTCATTTACCCTGAATGTTTACGTGAAAGGAAAGGGAAATCAAGACTTCAAGAGCAATAATAAAAAATAGCACTGTAGTCCCTGTAAAAAATAACACTGGTTTTAATTCGTTATGTGGACGTTTAGGATCATAACATAGTCACTCTCTCACCAGTTCTTTATTCACCAAATGCCACTAAACACTGAAATTTCACTCCCCTCTTTGACATTGATTTAACCGAGTCTCACTTTTAACTAAAATTGACTGATACCAAAGTGCATCTGCCTTTCCTTCAATACATAAAAACGACCTTAATACCGTCTCGGGAAACGAGGCTCTCAAAATAGTTTAATCTTAAAGATATTTATAAAATTAAAAAATTCGACTTACGCAGGAAAAAGGCAATAATCGTTAAACATATTTTTTAGCGGTTGACAGAAATAGATACCTGAAACTTGGCAAAGTAGAAGAGTATTTGATTAATGATGAGAAATAATGTTGAAGCCTCGATGAAAAATCACAAGGATAAAATTGTGAAAGTGGGCGAATGGGCATCAGGAAAGATATGGAGGAGATCCCTTGCATTATATGTATCTAGCGACTGCGTTTGAAAGATTGGGTATCAGCCTACCCTCGACTAATAGGTGAATGTGATGGTTTAAATTAAATAAAACGGCTTTACATCAAATTACAGGGTTCATAATTAAGAAGACGCAGGGGCATGGCGTATAAAGGAAACCGAAAATGAAAATATATGTCAGTAGTAAAGATGGGTATTGAGAGTAGTATTTATTTATTAAGAAAATAAGGACACGACGGTGGTATCTTGATCAGAAAGTATTTTTAAAAAGACTTTAAAAAGGGGGAAAGTTGGAAGAAGGGAAATATTAGGTCGGTACATGCTCGAGTAGCCATATGAGGAGACTTCTAAGTGCTTATTGCCTGGGAAGGCAGAAATCAAGCGTGACATAAATCATCGCCCTAAAATACTTAGAATATGACGGGGGGGGGCGTAAACCAGCTGTAGTCCCAAAGATGGGTACAAAGTACGAACAAATAAGAACCTCGTGAGATATTGTGATTGAAGGATCGAGTAAAGATAAACACTCATAAAAGCTAGAGGATTGCGGCCCTTGAGACCCCAATGCTCCACTTTACTGTGTCATGCCGACTCCAAATCCTGTTGTACGTAGGATCTGCTGTTATATCTTCCACACATTTTCAATTCCTCCATCTTCATCGCTTTTTACAGATTTCTCCTTTTATGACCTGCAAGGGCATGCCAGGTGTAGTGGCGGCTCGTAGCTAAAAATAGTGGGGGTGCTGCATCAGAATTTTTTTAGCATTGTTTTAATATTGTGTAAAAGGAAATAAACATATAAAAAGAAAATTTATAGATAAACTTGATAAAATCCTAAACAGAACAAAATCCATCATTTTTTTACTTACTAATAACCTAAATTGTTACAGTTCAAGGCTGATCCATTCATTTAAAAACGAAATTCATTCTTCTTGTTTCAATTTGTGCGAAAATATTAATTATTTTATCCTTGATCTCTGGATGACTACTGAAGAATTTTTTCTCTATTGAAAGCACTGCAAGTCAATTTAGTCGTTCAGAATCCATAGTGGTCCTTAGAAAAGTTTTTATTCTTTTCAGTGTTGAAAAGCAGCGCTCTGCCTCTGATATAGTCATGGGAATTGTCAAGAGATTTTATCAGTTTCGTAATTTCACTAAAAAGATCATCTAGATTATTTTCCAAGATAAATTTCAGCAGCTCAATCAATTAATAACAGAACCAAAAAAAAGAAGGAATCAAATTCTACACTTTATCACATTCAAGAATATAAACACGTTTTTAAGCACAACACACGCGGAGTAAAAACACTACCTTCCACCAGCACACCAGGGGCGGCACTGCGTGAGCCACAGTACTCTCTCCCCCTAGTGTACATCTTCCTATCTCCTACATATGAGCATGCGCACAACAACCAAACACCGCGTCGCTGGAACTGTGAAGCGCACACTTCTATACAAGGATTTTTTTTTCATAAACTAGGGGTGGCTACTGACATCAAGCTTAAGGATTATATAATATACAAGAATAAAGAAAGAATGAAAGAAAAAAAAAAGGACTCATTAGGTTGAATGTTATCGATAATATCGAGTGGAAATAGGAGGTGCTGCAGTCCTGTAGTGCCTATACACAAGCCGCCACTGGTCAGGTGTCATCTGGGAGCCTTTGTGCTTTCCCTGCTCAAGTACCCACCGTTTGACTCCCTTCATCCAATGCCTGCAGGCGGAACTTTAGCTATCATCCATACATCTCAACTTCCTCTATCGTCACTTTTTTACAGATCTCTCCTTCAAACTGCCGGGGCGGGCGGATATGCCTTCGATGGTTTTCGCTTTAAATTTAATTAGGAAAACACACAAAAGAAAATGAGTGCTTATCTAGTTCATTTGAAGAGTGTTTTTAGCTATTAGTGATGGTTGGTAGCTACTAGTGATGGCTGGTGGTTACTAGTGAGGGCTAGTGGCTACTAGTGATGGCTGGTAACTACTAGTTATGTTTGGTGGCTACTAGTGATGACTGAGGGCTACTATTGATGGCTAGTAGCTACTAGTGATGGCTAGTAGCTACTAGTGATGGCTAGTAGCTACTAGTGATGGCTAATGGCTACTAGTGATGGTTGATGGCTACTAGTGATGGCTAGTAGCTACTAATGATGTTTGGTAGTGCTGATCTAAACTTGATCATAAAAAAAACACAAGGTTGATTCAAGTTCGCCTTTTTGAGTCTCAAATGTTCTTTATATGAACTTTTTCCCGAAGGTTTAACCCCTAAGGAGACTTATCCTGCCAATCTCAAGCTCTCTAACTACTCGCCTTGTTATAGTACTCAGACCATGTACTTTTTACACATTTTCACTGTCTCAAACTACACCACTTTAACGGACTTGTACAACTCTTTGGCACCAACTCGTTGGGTTTCGACGGGTGTTTTTTTTTTTAAATACAATAAATATCCCTGAGATGAATTGATCCACGTCTCTTTGTGATAGTTCCCTCCTCATTCCAATTAAATAACTATCAAACTAACTGTAGTAGTAGTTCGTCATCCTGCTTTGGTCATGGAAGATCCCAACCGAATAATGAAATAGACATAATTCATATGAAAATTCCTGGTGAGGTCGAGGGCACCGGGACCACTCCTCTTTTTGGAGGGGTACCAGTAAGTCATATTATATTTTGACACCAACCAGCGTATGGGTAGGAAGGAACCCCCGCTGCCCCTGGGCAAGGGGGCCTGTTCCTCATCAGATGTATGCGGATATAGATAACCATCGACAGAATTCTTGGAAAGAGTGTGTGTCGTGCTGCGAAGACGGGAGAGGAAAGAAAGCAGTGTTACAATTGGCTATGTGTGTGATGAGAAGTGTAAGATCTACCCACCCGAATACAGGGGTGAGCACAGCGCGCTTGCCAGTACGTAGCCACATCTCTGCGTGCGGTGACGTTTGTGTCTGCTCATGCCGGGATCGAACCCGGTATCGCGACGTTAAAAGACTAACGTCGTATCTCAAACGACTTTAATCAATCTTAGTTACTACACGGAACCACAAATGTTCACTTACGTGGTAATCTCCATTTGAGTCAGTTTTCTCACTTCCATGATGTAGCGACTCAAAGCTCCTCCCCCGAGATCCTCGGGTGGTTGCCATGACAATCTGATTCCGGTGCGACTCATCATCTCCATGACCAGTGGCCCCGTTGGTTGACCTGGTTCGACATTCGTCCCTGCTATCGAAGAGGAAGAAGAGATGTAGTATCGAT
This sequence comes from Ceratothoa steindachneri, assembly GCA_963969495.1. Taxonomy (NCBI): domain Eukaryota; kingdom Metazoa; phylum Arthropoda; class Malacostraca; order Isopoda; family Cymothoidae; genus Ceratothoa; species Ceratothoa steindachneri. The sequence goes on along the minus strand of OZ018330.1, from coordinate 143,452,009 downwards.
CTTTACTTTTTAGGCCAATACAACATTGTGCCTTACTCTAACAATTATAACTTAATACAACTGTGATTCCTTAGAATGTGAGGTCTTTATCATTGAGTCAATGATCGATTAAATTCAGTGACCGATAAATAATTAAAGGGATATTGCCTCCCTCAATCAGATTATGACCGTAGTGGATAAAGAAGAAACTAATGGGACAATACGAAAAAAGAAAAAGAAAAAGCGACAATACGAACAAACAAAAAGAAAAGGTGAATGAAAAAGGTCGGAAAATAGTAATTATAGAAGTTATTCCTCATTACAAAGGAGGAAAGAGGGTGCACGAACAGACCTCAAATTCGCATAAAAGTACCAAGACTCAGGATGCATACTTTGAGCCTCAATTTTCGTTCGTATTTTTGAGTTTCTGTATTAGCAAGTCACTGCCCGTACCTTCGGAACCCTGTCCGTTCTTTTGAGTCCCTGCCCGTAGTTTATAGTTCTTGTCCGTACTTCTGAATCCCTGTTCGTACTTCTGCGTGTATATCCGTACTTTTGACTCCAGAGGAGGGTACCCTGTGTCGCCTATTGCACTTGGTACCTGGAGGAGCTGCCCGTCCTCCCGGCCTGAGTGCCAATTAGGGAGGCACTGACCTCTCGGAAGGGGTTTGGGAAGGTGTTGGTGCGCTTTCCACTCTCTCACACTCAACACTACTTTACCTTTTTATTAATATTATTGTTAATATTTATTATTATTAGCAACTATTATGATATATTATTATGTATTATAATTAGTTATTTAGATTAGTATCATTATTAGTAGTAGTATTATTAGTATGTTATTATTATTTAATAATATTGTTTACCATTATTTAATAATAGTATTATTATTATTGTTTAGTATGATTTTTATATTAGTATTAGTATTTATTATGATATACTATTATTACTTATTATTTATTATGATTAGTATTAATTATTATTAGTTTGTTATTAATATTAATTATTTATTATTATTTAATATTATTTATTATAAGTTTATTATTATTTTGATAATAATAGATGATCACCCACCCTACTCGTTAGTGGATCCGCCTACCTCTACTTCTCTTTATTACATACACTACAACACATCCTCTTCACACTTGCTCTTCTTTGCACAGAGGTTCTGGCTGTCCGGTGCTCTTTCAGCCTCTTATGGGCCTTAGTCGAGTGGCTGTGTGTACCGCGAGGTCCCTACCCCCTGGGAGGGCCAGTGTTAGGTACGGGGTGTGTTGGGCCGTCGACTTTGCTCACCTTCCTCCAGTACACAGACAGTATGAGGTGGCAACGCAAGCACCATCGATCATAGTTAAATACTGATACTATAGAGACTTTATAGCTGATTTCTGATCCTATTGAGATTTTATAGCTGATTTGTGATCCTATGGAGACTTTATAGCTGATTTGTGATCCTATGGAGCCTTTATAGCTGATTTCTGATCGAATGGAGACTTTACAGCGGATTTCTGATCCTATGGAGACTTTATAGCTAAATTTTTCAAGCCTATGTAGACTTTATAGCTGATTTCTGATCCTATGGAGCCTTTATATCTGATTTCTGATCGAATGGAGACTCTATAGCTGATTTCTGATCCTATAGAGACTTTATAGCTGATTTCTGATCCTATGGAGACTTTATAGCTGATTTCTGATCCTATGGAGACTTTATAGCTGAGTTCTGATCCTATGGAGACTTTATAGCTGATTTCTGATCCTATGGAGACTTTATAGCTGATTTCTGATCCTATGGATACCTTTCACTTAACCTCCAACCCTCATAAGTAAGTTATAGTATCTATTTTCCCTGAGGCCCACTTTTGCTTTTTTATCCTGAACCTGGTGGCACCTCAAGGCCATAGTGGGGAAGGGAATGGAGATCCGCCTCCAAGCGCGCCCTCGTCGTTCCTAGGTTTAGGGAAGGATGAGTAAAATCGAGGGAGGCTGCCCTCTCACCGTTACCATGCGTCAAAGGGGATCTTTGGAGCCGCTCAGGGCAGCTTCATCTCTGAAAAGGAGGTTCCCTCCCCCCCAACCCTGTGCTTTTTCGAGGCTCTCTTATACCGGAAAGAAGGCTTACTCCTCTCCCAGGTCTACGGGTGCGGGGGTTTCCCCCATCCCCTTCTTCTGTGCAATCCCCCATGGACGAGTCAATCTTTCTACAAATTGTAGTCCCCCATATTTTATCAGAGGGGACTGCCAAGAGAGTGTGTTATTGCCTCGCTCTCTTCCCCGATGAAGGCCGAATTCCCGGCCAGAGACTTGACTGCGACGGAAGAAATATCGGATGGGATCTGTGATGCCTTGGGGGAAATAGCCACACGGAGGCCCCGCTTTAAATGGGCATGGTCCCAAAGGTGACCCGACCCAAGACGGCAGGACCTTCCATGGGGTGGATCGTGGGTTCGGTGCCAAACACCTAACCTGAGTCCGCCTCTGTGCAACTTCTTCTCAGACAGCTCTGGCACCTGAGAACTCACAAGGAGAGGAGAGACCTCCTCCCCGGTTGGTGCCCCTCTGATAGCTAAGACCTTTTCCACCCACCTCTGAGAAGGATCTTGCTGAGGCTGGCACATCTATCCTAGGGACTCCTTTCGGCAGTGGAGAGATGCTGGTTCATTCCCCACCCTCCTCTCCCCAAAAGAAAAGAAGCAAGAAGAGGACTCAAGGTTCCCCTCACTCGGCGGGGGCTCTGGAGACGGACGGATCCCCTGGCGTTTCGGCAAGAGACCAGTCCAAAATCGGCAAGTCTTGCCTCGAGGCGCCCCCCGATTGCGGGTCCAAGACCAAGACCAAAGTCGCGAGTGCATTTAGCGGAGCATCAATTACGGCGGGGCACATCATTGGGAGATTACTTGCCGTTTTCGACCCCGCTGTATTCAAACGCTCTGTTATGATTCGCTCCACTGATGTCTGATGTTGGCTAAGTGGAACATGATTCATTAGAAAAGATCATTAGCTAGCTCGAATGATACAGAGCCGAAGATATCCCGTTTCTTGGACGGGAGACCTCTGGCGAATGCGTCAGATCCTTCAGAAGCGTCCCTGATTAGAGCCCTTCGGACATTTAATGACACGCCAGTGAATGGCACCGCACTCTACTATGAACTTCGTAAAAAGAGTGGTTTACGCGAGAGAACTCGTGGACTACTTTATACATGACATCACTTTAGAACTGGCTGACCATTGATCTGTCAAAGTTGAAAGTACAAGGAGCAAACAGGGAGGGGCCTCAAGACCTACTCCTACACTCTTTGTCACGTTTGACTGTGCCAGCTTTCGCGCCACTGCCACCGCTTCGGCCATACGAATCACTCATCTAGTCACCCAAATTTGGCTATACTCGAAGTTTGTGCAAGTTTACACAAAGCCGCACACGATAAGTCATTATCATATAAGGCCAAGTGTGTCAATTGCGGAGAGCCGCCCGTGCCTTTTCGAAGTAATGTGGTGCGTGTCTCCTGGCTAAATAAATCCTGGGTATTCAGGCTATGGTTCATTTCTCATTTCGTGAGGCTTTGTACTTTTTCCTGATGCGCCGGGTGCCTGGAATGTCTAATGCTTCAATTAAAAAACTCACTCTCTGCTGCTGGCCCCTCCAGGCCTACAAGCACGGTCGTTTCCGCGCGGATTTGGAACCCTTCTGTGGGTTATATTCATGCCAGGTGCTCACCTAGTAGAGCTGATGGCACAAATGGCTCACAACCAGTCTCGGCTAAAACCAGGGCTCGCCCTTCCTCAGCGTGACCGTTTACCGTAAGGCGAAACGGCCGCGCACCTCCACCGAATCGGTAGACTCACATGAGACAACACCCCTTAAAGTGGTCGTGATGCCGTCTTTCGTGGTTCCTAAAGCTGCCCTTCGAAAGGAGGACAGCACTAAAGGGACTTCTGCTCTTACCCCCAGACCCAGAGTCAGGCTGAGTGACTCGGAGACGGTAGATCCTGCAAGATATGGACCCCTGCCTCAGGAGCTGTCACGCCTGACTAAGGTTTCGAGGGAGGAAAAGACTCGAATGGCGAGTCCAACTTCCCCCGATAAGTCATCAAAGGCGTCAGCCTTTTGTTCAGCCAACAGCGATCGGAGTTCTGCCTCTAGGAAGTGTACGGAAATTCCAGTGAGGGTCTTCTCTTCGAAGGAGGTCCCCGCTTCTCCTCCGAGCTAGACCTGGGGAGCATATTCCTTCAAAAGAATTGCTGCGGACTCGGGGCCAACTATAAGGAGCTGAGGAAGCTCGTCTCCTCCCGTTCACCGTTAGCAATCTTTTTGCAGGAGGCCATGCTGCTACATGTCACCTGCCCACTCTCACCGGGTATAAGCGTTTCGCGTCCCCACAACCACGAGATGGAGGCCTGGTATGAGGATGCGCCATTTACACCCTGCATGATTCTCGGCTTTTCTCTTTTTTTAAATAGCTCCTTTCAGGCAGTAGCAGTGCAGCTGTACCTGAATAGGAAGTACAATTTAATTTATGCGTACATTTCACCGTCAGCGGTCCTCGAAGTGGGGTACTTCCGCCACACCATGGCACGGTTGCCGAGGCCCTTTCTATCTTTCGGGGATTTGAATGGTAGATACACCATCTGGGACCCCCCCCCCCCGGAGGCGTTGGATCCTTAAAAGATCTGATCGGCGAGTTGGATATAGATGTCATAAATAGGGATGAGCTTACGCATCACTGCCCGAGAACCACTTCATTTAACTGACTTGATTTATTCCTGTGCTCTCCGGATGAACAGCCTGATTTGGGGTGGAAGGTAGTCGATGACCTCAATGGTAGTGATGACTTTCCCATTCAAATATCATTTTATGTAACGCTGTCGCCTGAGAGACCCCTATGGTGGTGCTTGGCGCGCTAGTGGTGGTCCGCATTGAGAGAAATGACTGATTTCACTGTCCCAGTCGAGAAGCTTAGGTCGGTGGATGAGGCCGTTGAGTCCTTCTTTGTTAACTTAATCACCGTAGGCCTAACTACTATTCCAAGATCATTTGGCCGTTTTCACGTCAATTTTGTCCGTCCGTGGTAGTTAGCTGAGTGTGAGACAGCCCTCAGACAGAAGCATTAGGCCTACATGCGATATAAGCGCCTCCCGAACGATTTCCCTGTCGGCAAATTTCGTCGAGCTACAGCTAGGTTTCAATATGTTTCTAAGCACGCACGCAGCTCTTCCTGGTGGGCATACGTGTCTTCACTTAAAGGAAAAGACCACTCTAGCAGAAATGTAAAAGCTAGTCAAAAAGATTCGCGACAAGTTCTGGCAGGTTTCCCTTCCCCCTCTTATAGGAAAATATAACTGCAATCTCGTACCCCACGTCCGTGCCGGATTCTTTCGCAACCGCTTTCCCCGCACTTTCTAGCCGAGCTGCTGCTTCGCCAGTATTCAATACACGTCGTGATATCGCTGAAGGCCAACCGACTGGACTTTACCTACAGAAGCGGAGACCCCGTCAACATTTCACATCGTTTAAATTGCGTTCCCCTCCCGCTTCGTATGCAAACACCGCCCCTGGTCAGGACGATGTCCTGCATGCCATGCTTCGACACCTAGTTGAGCGAGGCATGGCTTTTCTGTTAGATTTTTTCAACAGGGTCTGGATAGGGGGTATCTTCTACCCCGGCCGGTTTCCGCCCAATCTTTCTAACCTTCTGCCTGTGCAAGTTGAAGGCGAAACAGGGAAATGTTAGATTAGTTTTTTTCAGGGACAACGGAGGACATCTGTCTTCCGCACAGTGCGGCTTTCGCAAGTTCCACTCCACGCCGGATGCTCTACTCTGCCTGGAAAATGCCCTCTGCGATGCCTTCCTTCGTAAACAGCACTACGCCATGTTGTCTTTCAATCTGGATAAAGCCTATGATAGCGCATGGCGATATGATGTCATGGAGACTCTCTGCACGATAGAGGCGAGATGATGACTCCCAATCTTTATCTCAAAGTTTTTTGCGAGATAGTCGATTCCGCGTACGGGTAGGAGAGCCCTCTCTTTCCCAATTGAGCAGTTAAAAGGGGTCCCGCAAGGAAGTGTTCTCATTATCACACCCTTTGCCCTGAGCATCAATGGTATCGCCTCGGTGCTGCAGGAAGATGTTCTCGCTCCGCTCTACGTGGAGGACCATTCGATCTCTTTTGGTGCGGCCCATATTCCAACTCTGGAGCATCGATTCTTACGGCATTGAACCGTATCTCTTGGTATGCTGAAGCGTACAGGGGAAAGAAATGGATACTGTACACTGCTTTACTACCACCATACATTGTCACTTCTCCTAACCTCACCATTTTAAAATTCTCTAGTAGAGATGCCGCGTTACTTCTCCTAACTTCACCACTTTAAAAATTCTCTAGTGGAGATGCCGCGTCGGGTTTTTCTTTTATTTTCTTTTATTTTCTTGTCCAATTGTAGCCATTCGTTTTTAGGTTTGCTCATGTCTGTCATCCTCGCCACATTTCCCACAAAATCAGGTCAGTGAGCATCAACGCCCCTAAAATTTAACCTTCCCCTCCTCACACACACACTTTACGTTCTATGAAGCACAAAGCACAGAAGTCAACTTTATTTTATGTGCAAAATTGTTGATGTGCTGAAACTTCTCATACAATTACGGTTCATCTATGGAGAGAAGACGTCAAGCACAGTAGTGGTGGCGCACTGTCAGGTAAGTAAACGCACATGTGTATGTTTATGTGTGTATACATGATTTATACGTACACAATATCAGGGGAGTGTCAATCTGAGCATCAAAAATCAAGAGATTCCTTAGCAGGGATTAGGTTTATATGAACTAAAGATTAGACTTAAAGATAAGTCAGCCGTTGTGGTCTCCATATTCATACATCTCTGTGTATTCTCGCTTGGCCGCTGCATAGATACATACATGTCTACGCCCATTATTTGTCCCTCCGCCTGTTCTGCGCTAAATTTCAGTATATTGGCTTGTCACTCTAAAATATTCTTATTTTCCTAGTCTTCATAGATGAAGCTATCTGTAAACAGGGTTAATGGGGAGTGTGTACATACTCGTAGGTATGTGTTTTAATGTTCTGTATGCATGTATGCGTTCATATTACTTTTTATTTTGTTTGTATTACTAGATGAACTTGTACACAAACATTAGTGTGCGTACATATTTGGGTGTTAATATTTTGTATCTAGGACTGCATCCATGTGTTTTCATCATCATCATCACTAACTCTATAATTTAAGAAGATGTTTTTTACTATTTGAATAATAATTTCATCTTAGTTTGGTTATGACTTTTTTATCAAAGTTATTTTTAATAATTCTTTTATAATATCAAAAAACAAAATGGTGAAGTTCGGAAATAAATATAAGTATTGAAATTTTGTGATTTTTTTAAAACCCAAGGAATTACAAATAGTGAAGTTCAGAAAATTATTTTTATATATCTTCTATTCTTCTATAAAACTATACTTTAGCAACGTGATATTTTGAAAGGAGGGAAATTTAGTTTAGAGTTCCTTTTTGAAAATTATTATAATTCGCGAAGTTAAGAAAATTTATAAAAAAATTAACCATGGCTGCTTTTTTTTAGATTTTAAATTTTAATCTTAGTAACGAAGCGCACTACGAAGAGAGTGGCGAAGCCATTGCCTGGTAATTTTATTATTATAGCGAAACCAGGCAATGGCTTCGCTACTCCCCCTTACGGTGGGAGCTTGCGCTTCGCTACAAAGATTAATTTTAAAAAGGAACTCTAGCTAAATTTCCCCCCTTTCAAAATATCACGTTGCTAAAATATAGAGTTATAGAAGATATATAAAAATAAATTTTCTGAACTTCACCATTTGTAATTCTTTGGGTTTTAAAAAATCACAAAATTTCAATACTCATATTTATTTCCGAACTTCACCATTTTGTTTTTGATATTCTAAAAGAATTATTAGAAATAACTTTGATAAAAATCATAAGTCATAACCAAACTAAGATGAAATTATTATTTAAATACTCAAAAAAATCCTCTTCTTAAATTATAGAGTTAGTGAAGTGATGAGGATTTGTGCATAAACAGCCATGAATGTACGTGTGAATTCTTATATGTCCCTGTTGTGTTTTATGTGAGCTAATTGCATGTGTATAATTAATCGTCGGCTATGCCCCATTATTATTTCCCTGTATATTTGTTTGTTAATTGCGTATGTACGTTTATAATTACGCATCGTAATTCTGTGTGTGCGTCTCCTCCCTCCCTCTGTTACTTCCTCCCTTTCTCTGTCCCTCTATCCACCTCTTTTTGTTCATTCTCTTTCTTGCTGCTCTAGTTGGTCTTCTTCTAACCGCGCTTCTTCTAATAACTCGCTTTTGTTTCCTTCTGACTCTCGTTATTCTTCTCCTTGCTTCGACCGCGCCCACCTTATTACACTGCTCATTTATCTTCGTCCCCCAACGGTCTCTTATATGTGAGGACTTTCTCTCTCTCTCTCCCTCTTGTTCTTATTTTGTGATGCTGGTGTTAATTCTGTGTTTATTCCATCTACTTCCATCACCCTATTCTTTCCATTTCTTTTTATTATTATTGTTACTGTATTCCTTAACCAAAGAAAAGCCCTGAACAGGAATGAATGTGTGCGATCCATGTCTGTTATTTTCGCCTTGGCGCTGCCCCTCGTTAAGTTTTGTTTAGTCGCTGTGAGTTAGGAATATATTATGTCCCATGGAAAGTGTCATTTGTTATATACTTATTTACTTGCAATGGTTTTTGAATGCCGAGAACCAGTCGTACGAGATGTTCTGAGGCCAGATGAGTTGTTTCAGGATTTTGTCTAAACAAAATTTGATCATAAAAAGTCAACAAAACCAAAATACATTCCATATATGTATATTCCACATATTTTTACTTCCAATGTCACCACACACACTATCTCTCTCTCTCTAAATATATATATATATATATATATATATATATATATATATATATATATATATATATATATATATATATATATATATATATATATATATATATATATATTACAGGAAACCCACTACCACCAAACTTGGCACCCACTTCTTTAGTTGTACTCCTACTAATTTCTAACATTCTGCCATCATAAACAGTATACACAGAGCTTACAAAATCAGTTCAAATTGGTTTCACTTTCATTCCGAAATATAATATCTTAGGAGCTTTTTTCATTTTAATTTTTTCCCAGACCACCTTTTTGACAGACTTACTTCCAATTTCTTAATTAAAATGTTCTCTCGCAAAACCCCTCTAATAACTGTCCCCATATAAAAAATATTCTTAAAACTGCCTTATCTTCCACTTGACACAAAATTCAACAAAGCTTTACTCTCGACTCTTAATAAATACTTTCCCCAATGCAAGTTTCTCCTAATTAATTCTAATCCTTTTGCTGTCTATACTTTCCTTCGGCACAAAGAATCACTCCCATTATGCCTGTGTTCCTCCATCATTTATCAATTTCCTTGTGCGGCCTGCTAAAGTCGCTATGTAGGCTAAACAAGTCTACAATTAAGATGTAGGATCGCTAAGCATATCGGAGTATCATACAGAACCAACATTCCCATCTCCAAACCCAAACACTCCTCTATACGAGAACATTCACTAAAACATAACCACCCGCTTGACCCTGATTCCTTTAGTATACTCTCTTCTGCCTCCTCTTCTCTAAGTTTAAAAATTCTTGAATCTCTCTACATCAAACAAATAAACCCGGAACTCAATGATTATTCATCATCCCTTAAATTATTTACTATATAGACAAATGTACAACCAACCACATCCCCCTTAATAGTTTTCTTTTTGACTAATTTTGTCCGTACCATCAGTTGTTATTCCCAGCTTCACCGTTATAAGGTTAGTACTCGTGCAGATAATTTTTTATTTCTACTTTAGTTTGTCCCATTAATATCTAAACGATCTGGTTTATTATTAACTTTTCCTTATTTTAATGTTTTAGTCGTCCTTTTGACCCCTCCATTATTGATTATTTACTATTTAAACTTTCGTGCCTTAGTCTACTCGTATTATTTAATGTTCAATCACTTAAAATTTAACTTAATTGAATTACTTGCTTCGCTCCATTTATTAATATCCGATTTGATTACATACCCCCTGATCTAACTTATTTTCGATTGTTCGCCCTGCCCTTATAATTCTCTCTTGCTGTGGTTTATAGTGATTTTTTTGTATTCCGCTTGATTCATGTTTATTATTCATATTTGCTGCTCATGGGATTATTTAATCTTCTTTTTTTTCTCAGTCTTATTAATCGTTTGTATATGTGTTTGGATTGATCACCTTTAATAGGAAAATTTGTTAGGAGACAGAGCTTCTCCCACGGTCACTTTAATCCCCGAAGGATTAAGAGTCTGAGCCCTTCACATCTCACGAAGACTTAATTTTTTTTATTTATTTGTTTAATCGTGTATTATATTCGTTTGAGCATTTGGATAGCAAAGCTTCCGCGTTTAAACAAGCATATTCCTCCATGTGTCAGCAATTTGTGAGCCAAGTCTTCTTCGTCCCGTGCCGACGGTCCATTAAACGCTTTATTTCGGACAACTTACGCCCCGTGTTACGAACAAAATCTCGTCGTTCGAGAGATTTAAACTCCAAGGAGAATCCCTCGGTTTAAGTGGCAAAGACCTTGTCACTTATATACAGGAAGAAGAGAGAAAAGAGAGAGCTGAACAAAAAGAGATTAGAGAATTAGTTTAACAAAAAGAGTTTAGAGCTGAGCAAAAAGAAATTAGAGAGAGAGCGAAGAGCACGAAAGAATTCGTCAATATGGGTTAGAATTAAATCGCAATCGGCTCGAAGTCCTTTCAGTAAATTCCCGTGTATGAGCCCCTCAATCCGCATCCATTAAACTTCCCACGCTCAAAGAAGAAGAGGACTTCGGATCTTTTCTCACTCACTTCGAAAAAAATCATTGGGAGATCGGGACAAACGGTGTTTCTAAGCTTCTTCCACTTCTTAGCTCGCAGATCTAATACTTATGTGTATCCCTTCCCTCAGAAGCTACGGTGGATTATTCCACCCTTAAATCTGAACTACTCGGGCGTATAATATGACGGCTGACTTCTAGCGCATCAAATTTCGCCACGCCTGCATCCGACCAAATATGACCTTCCTTCATTTTAGATATATTCTTTCACATAATTTCAATTTTTGGTTAGACGCATCGAAAGTCCCCAACGATTATGAGTCCCTAGTAGATTTTGTTCTAAGGAATCAGTTGCTGGCGTCGCTATTACCAGAGATCAGCTCCTTTGTGAAGGATCGTCGGTGCAACTCATTCAAAGAGTGCATAGAAGAAGCAGATATCTATTCAGCGAGTCACAACTTATACTGGAAGGAAAATAAAAAGCCTCCCCCTTCATCTCCCGAGAATAAAATTAATAACCCGCGGTTCCCCCTTAAGAACTCAAAATTCCCAACTCCGTCGTAATCCCATTCAACAAGTCCACCAGGTGAATGCTGCACCTGCTTCCCCTCCATCGGTAGCAGAAACCCGAGCTTCAATGTCGTCTCCCAGTGCACCAGGGCGCCAGGGCACCATGTTAATTTCCTTTTTGACAAGATTTTTCCAGGAAGTTTGAAATTTGAAAACGGAAGCGTTGATGGGTGCCGAGTCCCAACCCTCGTCCGAAATACCGGGTGTACCTATATTGTGGTATCAAATGAACTTCTATCCCCGGTGGCCTCCGACCACAAAAAGTTTGCGGTAGTGCATGACTAGCTGGGATGTGCAAACCGCTTCCCCATTGTAAACTGTTACCTGGAATGTCAGTACTTTTCAGGATGGGCTAAAGTCGTGTCAGTCGCTATCCAATTCTGTTCCGTTTTGGTAAGACAGTGTCCCCAAGTCTCGTCTAACCCTGTGGCTCAGCCCGTTATCACGAGAGCCCAGGCAGAGAAGGAATCCCAGACGCCCGCTGCCCTTGAAACTCCATTAGATTCAGGTTTAAGCGGCGTTATGAGCGAAGAATTCGCTCAAAGACAGAAGGAGTGCCCAAATCTCTTTCCCTTGTGAGAAAAATCTCGGAGCCTCGAGCAGGATTCGGTCCACGATAACAAGACAGCCTCTTATATCGTGAAAGAAGGCTTGCTATATCACGCTTGCTCGGGTGGAGTCAACCCCGAGACTCACGCCCTCTGTGTTCCCCGTTCGCATGTTCCCCTGGTCCTAAAACTTTCCACGATAGTGTGTTTTCTGGCCACTTCAGCTACAATAAGACTGCTCAGAGGGTTTTCCGGTATTTCTACTGGCCTGGTGCTGCCGTTGACATTTCTGAATACTGCCAATCCTGTGATATCTGCCAGAAAATCATGGCAAAAGGGCGCATTAAACCGCCCCCTCCCCCCTTCAGAAGGGACCAATCATATCGGAACCCTTTTCCCGAGTGGTCATAGACCTTGTCGGCCCCATTCGTTCTCTTTCCTTTGAAGGGCATAGTTATGTCTTTACCCTTGTGGTCTGTGCTACGCGTTTCTCCGAAAACGAACCTATAAAGAGAATCGACAGCATTACGTGTGCCGAAGCCTCAATTTCCATCTTCTCTATGGTAGGCATACCAAAGAAAGTATTGCCCGACTGAGGTCGGAAATTTACTTCAAAATTGATGGAATATATCGGGAAACTGTTGATGGTAAAACCGCTCTTTACCATACCTTATCACCCCTGCGCAACTGGAGTTTGCGAGAATTTAATGCGACCTTGAAGTCAATATTAAATAAGCTGTGTGCTGAACATCTCCGTGAGTGGCATCGCTTCTTGCCGGTGGCACTATTTTTATTCAAGGAGATTCTACATCGTAAGTTTGGATTTGCTCCTTTCGAATTAATCAACGGACGTAATGTGCGAGGTCCCATTAGCATCCTCAAGGAGTTATTCTCTAACGCCAAGTTAGACATGGAAATTAAATCTTCCTACGCGTATGTTTTGGATCTTCGACGAAAATTAGAAAAGTGTACCGAGATTGCATACCAAAATGCCGACGTTAATTTAGAAATGTACCGGACGTACTTCGATGTCAAATCGAAGGAAGTAACAAGGAGTAACAAGGAAAGTAAGTACCCTAGGAGACCTTACGGTCCATTCAAAGAGGGTACCTTTGGACTCGCAATTGAGCGGGCACATGGCTGCTCAATTGTTTTGCGTCCATAAACGGCCACTTTTCAAGACTTTGTCTAGTCTTGACTTGAACTGGTCAACAGATTCACTGTTGACAACTTCCACTGGAAGTGCGTTCCACTTACCGCAGATACTGTAGGTGAAAAAGTTTCCACACAGATTGCGGTTGTAACGCTTCAGTTCAAGTTTGAAGCCGTGATTGCGCGTTCTGTTCTCACTCAGTGTGAAAATATCCCGGTAGTCAACATTGTCGAACCCTCGAAGTATTTTGAAGACTTCGATGAGCTGACCACGCAGTCTACGGGTTTCCAGTGAGAACAGATCTAACTCCCTTAGTCTATCCTCATAACTTTTATGTCGGATAGAGGGAATCAGCTTGGTTGCCCTGGCTTGTACGCGTTCCAATCTCGCGATGTCCTTTCGCAATGAAGGACTCCAAAATTGTACGGCATATTCCAGGTGCGGTCGGACAAGTGAGTTGTACAGGCACAGTACAATCTCCTGGTTCCGATAACCAAACTGGCGCTTAATATAGCCTAGCATCCTTTGGGCCTTTTTCTCCGCCTCAATGCACTGTTTCGAGAACTTGAGGTCACTAGTGATTGTTACACCCAAGTCCTTCTCAGTGTCACTCGATTCAAGAGCAGTGCCCTTAAGGATATACTGAGATTGGGGGTTTCTGTGGCCGATATGCATCACTTTGCATTTGCCCACGTTAAAAGGCATTTGCCACGTGTCCGACCACTCCCCAATCTTCCCAAGATCTTCCTGCAGGCGGGCAGTATTTCCATCCTTTGCAACGTTCATACCAAGCTTGGTATCGTCGGCAAATTTGGAAATCTTTGCAACCATGTCACCGTCCATGTCGTTGACGTAGATGATAAATAGTAGTGGTCTCAGGACAGAACCTTGAGGCACCCCGCTAGTAACGGGCACCCACTCAGAAGACTGTCCATTTACCACCACCCGTTGCCGTCTGCCACTTAGCCAGTTCTCGATCCAGCCGGCTACCTTTCCGTCTATGCCAAGCGCTCGCACTTTCCGGAGAAGGCGGCGGTGTGGTACCTTATCAAAGGCTTTCTGAAAGTCTAGGTAGACCACATCCACCGCCTTGTCCCGATCGTGCTCACTGAAAACGAAGTGGAAGAATTCCACAAGGTTCGTCAGGCATGACCGTTGCCTTCGGAAGCCGTGCTGGGAACTCCTCAGTAGCAGGTTTGACTCTAAATACGACGTCACTTTGTCCACCATGATGCTTTCCATGAGTTTACCGACTATCGAAGTCAGACTGATAGGTCGGTAGTTCGACGGTTGGTTACGGTCTCCTTTCTTGAAGATAGGAGTCACCTCCGCCTCACGCCAGTCTCTAGGAACGCATCCGGTCCGGATTGACATGTTAAAGATAGCGCACAGATGTCGTGATACTTCATCGCACACTTCCTTCAACACTTTAGGTAGAAACCCGTCCGGTCCAGGGGACTTATTCGTCTTTAGTTTAAGCCCGGTAATGAGGTTCTATTGCTACTTCCTACGGAGAGCAACAAACTTCTGAGCCAATGGAAAGGCCCCTTTCCAATTCTCAAAGCGCGAGGACCTGTGGATTATTTAATTAAGACCCCCACAGAAGAGAAGCTCTTCTACGTCAACATTTTAAAAAGATATCACCGCCACGCGTGTGTCAACAACATTTTTACTACCGACGAAGAGATAGCTTTGGAGGCCGACTACACGACGGATGCCTTGAACCTTGTACAGGTCGTGTGCGTCGACCACGATAGGGATTACTCACTACCCGCCTTGCCCGGCTCCATCCATTCACCACCCGCTAGTTTGGATATTAATAAGCGAATAAATCTCGACCAAACTAGCCAGTTTCAGCTTATTTTAAGCAAGTTTGAGGACGTCATTTCTGAGACCCCTGGGTGTGCTATTAACTTCGAGCATGATATAATCCTCGCTACCCAAGAACCTGTTTCTTTAAGACCTTACCCCCTTCCAATTCATCTAAGAAATGCCTTTAACGCCGAGGTTAACAATCTGCTCAACCTCAATATCATTGAACTCTTCACATTAAATTATTGTTTCTCAATAGTTATGGTACGGAAACCAGATAACTCTTACCCCATGTGCGTAGATTTTCGCAAATTTATTAAATTCCGTGACGGTTTTCGATGCGGAACCGATTCCTTTAATTGACCAAAACTTTTACTTGTTCAAAAAAGCAAAATTGATTAGAGAGCTCGACCTATGTAAAGCGTATTACCAGGTTCCACTGAAAAAGAGCGTAAGGAAATACACCACCTTCCCCAGCGACCAAGAACTTATGCAGTTCCACCGACTTCCTTTTGGGCTAATGACGGCCTGCAGTAATCATAATCGGATAACGCGCAGAGTTTTGGACGGACTGGATAATGTCACCTTTTATTTTGACAACATTTACGTTGCCACTTGTGACTGGGACCAACATTTGGCCCCCATTCAGGCGCTCTTAAGCCATTTGCGAGAGCACAGCCTTACAATAGGTCCCAGTAAGTGCCACCTCGCCTATGATTCGATCCAATATCTAGGTTTCCACATTGGAAACGACCAAGTTAAGCCCCAAGAAAACAAGGTCCGGGTGATAGTTGAGATGCCCCTCCCAGGTACGAAGAAACAGCTCCGTTCTTTCATGGGGTCTGCCTCAGTTTATAGGAGGTTTGTCCCCAATTTCGCGTCTTTGGCTGCCCCGTTGTGTGAACCACTCAAAAAGAAGTCCCCAGACCGCATTATATGGAATTCAAGGGCGGCTGCTCAATTCCATCAACTAAAGGGTAAATTGGCATCTGCCCCAGTCATCAGGTTGCCTGACCCCAGTAGGCCCTTCGGAATCCGAACGGATGCGAGTAACGAGGAGATCGGTTGTGTCCTTCAGTACGAAGACGACGGTGAGAGTCACCCTGTGGCCTACGCGAGTCGCAAATTGCTCCCACGTGAGAGAAATTATGCAGTGATAGAAAAGGAAGCTTTAGCTATTATTTGAAGTGTGCAGAAATTTAAGATGTACTTGGTAGGCCGAGAATTCGTTATACAAACTAATCACCGTCCGCTGGCATACCTCAGTAATATTAAACATCATAATGGCCGAATAATGAGATGGAGCTTTTTATTGCAGGAATTCCAATATAGGATAATGTATAGAAAAGAGTCGTAAAATTGTATTGGCGATACTCTTAGCCGTAATGCATTGGGTGACGACCCCAGCTAAATTGTAATTGTAATTGCTCCATCTTGTAATTATTATAACCACCAGCTAGAGATGAGCTTATATTCAATTATTTCTGTTTATGTATTTATTTTTCTCGATGTGTACGTCTAGGACGCACATCGCCCGTGTATATATAGAATTAGTATTTAGAAGCCTGGTGCAGCACCCCAATATGTGTGTATGTACCACCGTAATCCTTTTGTCATTTATGTAAAATGTATCATTGAATATCCATTTCTTTCTTTTTTTCCTTTCTATAGATTAGTGTAGAGATATTATTTTCATTTTTTTTTAATTATGTCCCCCTTAATTCTCTTATGGTCAGCAATAATTAATTTCCTTTTCCATTTATATGTACACGCAGTTGAGTAGAATTTGCTTTTGAACCTGCTCGACGTCAGGTCAGGAATTTCTTTTTTTCGCTTACCCCGTCGACCACTCGCGTTAAAGACTCCGCTTCCCCAAGTCATTCGTCCTAGGGGATGTCACTTTTCTTCCCCAATTCTGAAAATGCCATTTTTTTGGATAGGAGGGATGTACCAGAATGAGGTTGAAGGGCGACCGCGTACGTTTCTGTACCCACGTGGTCCTGAGATCACCGCATGGAGCTTTGAAAGCACGGCTGAACCAGGGTGAGGGTGCAGCCTACGCCGTTATCGCGCCCCAGCTGTATTTTCTTAGGGACCGATTTCATCGTCTCCCATGGCCGCCTTTCAGCCAACATTCCTGCCTTCCGTCATAAGATCGAAGTCCGTCGAAATTCTACGCCAACGTTATCACAACCACCCCTCCCTTCCCACACACACAAAGGAGTCACCGACTTTTCCCCAAAATCGCACGTGTGTGTGGAGGCAGCAGCCCATCCACCAAAAGCCACCTCACCGGGCATCTATATAATCCTTCGATTTATTCTAGTAAGCAGCACTAATAGAATTCTCACCTACCACCGCAAACGAGCTAAAGGACCCCCCCTCCCCCCCGGGATCGGAGACATCGAAAATTTCGATTCAAGAATGAAGGCTAAATCGACATCCGTGAACTCTGCCATAGTCAATCGACGAGTATCTGACGATGATTCCCATCTCCGAAGGAGATCTACAATACTCCTTCATCTGAAGCGAGAGGTAACCCGACTTCCTCCTTTGCAATCATCGTATCCCAACTGGCCCCTTTCCTGCAACGGTACGTGAGCAATTGTAACCGTTGCCGCCTGCAGATTGATCGAGAATCTGGCTTACCCAATCTATCCATTATTTGTGTGTGCGCCCCGGTTTAATCCCCTCCCTCTTAAATCCCTGACCTAAATCCGACCTTCTTTATCCCCTAATTAACCCAGCTGTATCTCGTGTAGACATTTAATTCCTAATTCCGTCTGTGCGACCATTCCCTTTAAACCCAATATTTGTGTATATTTAAATAATATTTTGTTGCTAGTAAAGATATATTTTCGTCATTGTCTTTCTTTTGCAATCCCAACGCGTACCAGCTACCTGTTAATCTTTGGCCCACTTGCACTCTGAAATATTTGTTTTAAAAAGGACCCCGCAAAGTTAATAATAAACAATCCCCACTGGACTCATAACAATTTCCCCATTCACTAACGATCTTCAAGCAACTTGGGCCCAAAGCCCCCAAAGTACCTACGTATATATAAAGAGAGAGAATCTGGCCATTCCACGACAGTGTGAAGTATTAATATCTTGCCAGTATTAATATTTTCAACGCTGATTTCACATCCCGGCAAGGACCCTATAAGATCCATTCAACGCCAGTCCGCTTACCCAGACGGTGTTAAACTACCACTATCTAATGTTAGTATATCATATTTTTTTAACTATTTTAATTGTACGGTACACACTTATCTACATGTGTAACCTTTGACATGCAGGTTCAGTTTTACCTCAAATGCACGCACACGCTCATCCGAACGAGGGGTGGGGTCGGCTGATAGGACAGTAATGGCTTCTTCAAGTAGACATAATTGCATAAATGATCCTAATGCATTCTGTTACAACTGTGGCTGCAATACACTTAATCGTCCAATGCGTAATATAACAGGTTTGTCCGCCCGGCCTATAAAATATATTTTGACATTTTGATGTTCTCCTTGGTGCCTAAGACAAGAAATGAGATCCACAGAAAATGTCATAATTCCGGGGAAAGTCTTCGTTACTTTTTAAAAGGAAAGCAAAAAAGTTCCTTCCTAGCCTTTCAGGTATGAAGGATTATGGTAATACACTAATACGACCACGTTATTCTGGTTTGACAAAGTATACTACTTCAGTCTTTGTCATAACCTTTTCTTATTCTTTATTCGACTTTTTTCTTTATATAACGGCTTTCATATAATTCAAATTCCCTTGGTGATTACACCAATATCCACTATTTTCATAGTATTCCTTTCCCTCCACAATCTATTCGTCCCCTTGTGAGGGAAATTCCCTTTATCTAGACCACCTATGTATACTTAGCTCTCCCACGCTTATGTCTCAACACACTTTTAGACACCCGGAATTTGATGAGAGCCAAAGGACCACATAATTGACTGTTATTGTACCCTAGTCAATACTGAAGTTGTTGGCAAGAAAAAACAGCATGATATCTCCTATCACAGTATTTCCTATGCAATTTGACCTCTGCATTCTGAGTAAGGGTCGCAACCGATAAAAAAATACCGGTAATTTATCGATAAATTAAATTTAATTACCGCGTATTTACCGATACCTTTTTATCGGTAATTTAATGTAACTTTATGCAATTATGATTATTTAAGTTTACGCTCAATAAACCACTTCCTTTCGTATTTACGAAAGAAGTTAATTGTGAATTATGATAGAAAACGTTTTAGTTTAAAAGACGAATTAAGAGCATGTTTAGTTGTGCTGTGTGTGCTATGTTTTGTCCTTTGAGAATACGAGTGCTATGTATGGAATGGCGTAGTACATCACTGGTAATATATTTCGTACTCATTGTACTATGTGTTGATAATAATAATTATCTTCTAAAAAGCTGCAGAAGTTCGTTACTTCAGTACATTTTGTTGTAACATTAATTTACTCGTTGATTCTAACTAGGCTAGCCCTAATAAATATTAATACCGCCACTATTTTCGATTGTTTTTAATGTGTAGGCCCTAGATATTTATATCACGTGAACTTTAAGTAGGGTTTTTTGTCCTATTTGCATTTCATGACATGTACATTTTAAGCATTTTTTTAGGTAAATATTACTGTCCTATGCTATACGTTCTGAATAAAGATAAAACACTTTTATTGGTTATAAAAACTCATAATGGCAAAGGATCTCATTAAAAAGTTCTATATACATGTGATTTTAAAAATTTCTAATACAGTTAATTTAACTAGAAATTTATCGGGAATTTACCGGTAATCAAATATTTTCTCGATAATTTACCGATAAAAATATTGTCAGTAATTTGCGACCCCTAATTCTGAGGAAGTTCGAGTTCCAGTTTTTAATGGTTATACTTCTCATGAAGATGAAAACATTAAATCTGATCAGGAGTTTCAAAACATGGTCTCAGATTCAAAGGAGTCCCCATCTAATGTGAAACAGTCATCAGCCCCTCAGCGTTTTACTCGGGCATAAATTAATGACTTAAGATGTGATTTGCCCCTCCCCCCGACAAAAAAATTCAGCGGAGCTAATAACCTGCAGGTTAAATGAAAATATTCCTTTTTGGCAGCTCTGCACAGGTCTGATATTTCAGAACATGTAACCAGATTTTTGCGAACCTTTTTCAGAAGAAAGGCATTTTGTTTACTGTCACAATATTTCAATTCTTCTAGCACAGTTAAGTATTGCATCATATAACCCTACAGAATAGAGATTTTTTTAAATAATTCTAAGTGCATCCTCCAGTGTGTTTTCTTTCATAATGGCAATGTTTTTGGTGCCGTCTCAGTTGTTCACTCAGTGCATTTGCAAGAAACCAATGGAGACATAAAAATGGTCATTGACTTACTTAAATATCAATAGCACAACTGGATCATTTGTATGGGACTAAAAATTATCAACTTCCTCCTTCGTAAACAGAAAGGTTTCAATAAGTTCCCATTCTATCTCTGCATGTGAGAGAGTCAAGCTCGAGACAAACACTAAACCCAGAAGGAATGTGCCCATCCGTGAAACTCTGGAAGCAGGCATACCAAACATTGTGAATGACCCGATCGTCATTAAAGAGAAAATCATTTTTCCTCACTTCATTTTAAGATTGGCTTGATGAAGCAGTTTATGAGGGAATTGAGTACTGACGAAATGCTTTCAGCACATAGTTTCTGCCTTTCCTGCTTTGTCTTTTGAGAAAATGAAAGCAGGCTTATTTGATCGACCTCAAATTCGTGGCCTTGTACGTGATGTGGAATTTGTCAGAAAGATGAATGACAAGAAGACAGTATGGTTGTTTCTTCGTGGTGGTTACACAAAACGTTCTTAATGAAAAGGCCGATAACTATGATGATTTGGTTGTTAGAATGCTGCTGGCTTTTTATGATCCTGGATGCAGAATTAATATCAAGCTTCATTTCCTTCCCCGAGAGCGTTGGAGCTATAAGTGATGAACAGGGAGAGACGTTTCTACCAAGATCTCATGGCGATGGAAGAGCGCTATCATGGGCCGGGTCATCTCAAAAAAGATTACCCGGACAAAGTCTTCTAATGCAAAAGCTACAAGCACAAATTCTTGCCATAATAAGAACAATTTGAGTTTTATTATTTCATCGGTGCACACTAATATTTGGGTGTAATGGATACACGCTTCAGATATGACTAGTAGTAGTCTTATGTTGCATATTCGATTGTTTGTCTTTATTTCAAATTCTAGTATGCATTGTGATTAATATACAGGCTATTGAAAACAAATACAAATTTTTTACCTAAACTGTTGTTTCAAGCCTAATTCAACATGGTATGACAACAAATGTCTTAGAGAGAACATGACATTATGCGAAAGGTGTCAAAATTTCGCAAAAAAATAAAATGCTGAATTGCAAAAAAAAAAAGCAATCTTATAGAGAAAATCTGACTTTAGATTTGAATTCACCGCACCCAAATTAATCAAACCTGTCCTGCAGATTCTTTGATAATTAATAGAACCTCTCGGGTGGATTATTTGATAATTAATTGAACCTGCTCTGCGGATCCTTTGATAACAGCAAATAACAATAATTTTGTTGCATTTATTATACTGTAATTTGTCAACAGAAATCTCTATAATTTCACACAAATATTGCTTCTACATACGGTTTCTCTGGAATGCTCGAACCCTTGTAGATAAGGCGCTGGATTTCTACGCACAAGTAGCGGGTTCCAACCCAAGCGAGAGAACACAAAAAGTTCCACCCATGTAAAGAGTTCTCGCCAATCACGGCTCGGGCTGATTCTGACACATGCATGTAAACAGTTGCTGTCACATAGGTCACCCCCAACACATAACCAGTCACAACACTGCTGTCTGCTCCCACTCCCTTCATACACACAAGACTTAACTCTTTAGTCCACGGAACTCGCTCGAGGGTGGTTGCCAATCCACACTCCCCAGAAATGGCACGGGTGGCTCTGCCTTGAAACGCAACGGGTTCTAAAAATTTGTGGTTGCTGGAAAAACACACTACCACCCATCTTCCATTTCCACAATGAGTATCGGCCCCCGGTGCCTACGGGCTTGCTGCTGATTGTCATGCTGATTTTTGTGTAAAGTTCATGATCTTTTCAACTATTCCTGTCCTCTTCTTTTTTCTCTTACTGATGTTATATCTACTTAGTAAAAATGCCCTCGTTGAATGGCTTGGCGATCATATTTAATTTTAATAATTAATTTCAATAATCCATCAATGATCAAATACGATTGAGCAAATCGTTCATAGTTGTCTCCTAAGTTTTCCTCCAATTTCCAGAATTCACGTTGCTTAACTGTAAAGAGAACTGTAAATAAGCTCTAATCAGATATCCCAAATCACTGTGCAACAGGGAAAAATTACAGACTTAATCAGGATTCGATCCTGCGACTTCTCGCATTAGAAGTGCTCAAGTTTCCCGACGGTTTACGGGAAATACGTAAGAGACGTGTGACGGAAAAATTGGCTTTGTCTCCCCTCGAAAAGCACCACGGATGTTTTTCCTTAGCCCATCGTAGTTGAATGGTAGTGGTTTTCATGTAAAAGATCGGTGGATCTCGTTAAATTGGGAGGGAAGGGGGTTAATTATTTTCGAGAGGTCACGGGATTTTAGATGAGAACTTTCCTCCAATAGCCTTTGTTTTTTCCAATTGTTATCCCTTATAATTCTCCTTAATTCATTTGTTTGCTTGCGTAGCCTTTGTTTAGTCCGATCTTTATTCATTATAATTCTCCTTTAATTCATATATTTTCTTGCATCTATCTCGTATCTTTATATGATCGTAATTCCTTTTCTTTCAGTACATTTTTATTCTGCCCATCTCCCTCGTTCTTGCGTCGTGCTGTTCACCTTTGATTGATTAAGTCAAAACTTTCCTTCAAAATTAAACTGTTTCGAAAAATGGCTAATTAGAAGACTAGAAAAGAGGCCTGAAGTTGAATACGGCACGTTAATATCCACATATTGTGTGGTTTCATACCTGTAAGAAAGCAATTAGCGACCTCAGGAAACATATATAGTAAATTAATAAAAAAAAACATAGTATTTTGATGTCAGAGAGAGAGAGCACCACGTGGTCGGGAGAATCTTAAATCTGCACCCGACGGAAGCGCTTCCTGCGATAAGAGGCAGCGATGGGCACGCCGTGAGAGCTGAAGGGTAGCGACGGAAGCATCCCAAGACTGTGTGAACCGAGCCAAGGTTCACTTTTTCGGGCAAAGCGCCTGATAAACTGGACCCCCCCCCCCCTTCCAACGCCCGGGGTAAGCCGCTTCCGGTGAGCCCGTATAAATTATCAGACGCTGGACTTAGGAATAGAGTATCAGCCTACCCTGAACGCGACGCGTAACTCTCGATCGGCTCCCGCACCGCAAGAGCCCGAAGGCAAGATTTCTATTCGGATTAATTTATAGTCTAGCAACAAGAGGTTATTATTCTCAATTTCGGCTCCGTTCTCGTCTCGGCAAGATACTCCCTCGACCCGTATCCTCGAGGTTAACCGTAGTGATTGTAATTCCCATTTGTAGTACCCCTCTCTCTCTCTCTCTCTCTCTCTCTCTCTCTCACTAAGCCTACGGCTAATTAGGCATCGCGAACGATTTAATCGCGATTCAAGTCTCCCGTTTGTGGACAGTTTGTTAGTTTGTCGGTATTCGTAGCCGCATCCGAGCGTCCCTTTAAATCCTTCCCGTGCACATCTAATCCGATTGGGTACTTATATGAAACCCCTTTTATTAATTTGTATATATTGGTTGCATAGTAATAAAGTTTCTTTTGTTTATTCAGTTTTGATATCTGAAGACCTCCAAGATAGTTAAATATTTCGGTCAACGTTAAAATCGCACTCTTACGTATTTTTGTCATTACTCACGCACATAGCGGCTTAATCAGCTCACTTATCTCGCTCCTCTCGGACCAAGGAATCTGAACAAAGGTTGGAATCTGACCACACCTACGACAGTTGATTATGTCTCATACATTTGGTCACACGACACAAAATTGTGTGGGTAAAGATTTTATTTATTCCTTCTCCTTCACTGCTTCCTAGGTCAACAAATTTAGTGATTCTGTTCAGATCTTTAATCTCGGGAACGGAAATGTATTCAGATTTACAGTTGTAGAATTTACTATTAATGACACAACTACAGAGGGTGTTTTTTTTTTACTTAGCTAATGCATAACTTCTACATTAATTTCAAAAGAGTTGGAGGTAGGATCATGTTTTCAAAAGAATATTCCTTCAGAGAAGCACAAGATAATTATAACCAGCTAATTTGCATCCTGCTCTGTGTATTTGCCTTAAGTTTAATTAACTTCGATTTCAAATTCCCCTAGTTTCCCTTATATTTTCATTTCCCCATTCCCCCATCCACATTTTCCACATACATTCTAAGTATAATGTGTATTTTCAGTTAGGTTTCATTCCATTTTCACCTTTTAGGTGAGAATACATGAAATAATAAGACGTCCATTGTCTTCATTTTGCAAATGGCCATCCATTACACCTCTGAATTTCTTCTTATATAGGAAAGAGCGCAAGGCATTTAGGTCCGGTTTTCACCCTGATAACGCAGGAAATGCTTGGTTTAACGAGTTAAGAGAGCCTTGTCAAAGCTTTCGGCAACGTCCTGAGACTATGTAGGTGTTTCAAATAAATGAATCGCAAATCACCTGAAGCAGGTATATATGAACATATTAAGGAAGTATAAACTATAAAGTGAAAAAAGTGTGAAATAAATGGAGTAAGCATGAAATGAATTTTAATCAACTTTTCAATCCTGCCCAATTGCTTCAGATGACTTCAGATAAGGAGAGAGGAATAAGGAAATTCAGCAATATCTATATGATTTATTTCCAATCTACGCAACAAGAATTTAAAGTTTACCTACAAGGAAAC
The DNA here is from genome assembly GCA_963969495.1 of Ceratothoa steindachneri. NCBI lineage: Eukaryota > Metazoa > Arthropoda > Malacostraca > Isopoda > Cymothoidae > Ceratothoa > Ceratothoa steindachneri. The sequence continues at coordinate 143,427,094 of OZ018330.1, read as the reverse complement.
ACCGATCATGCCACTGTTAGGATGCGTTTTAGGGGCAATTTCATCTTACCGAGTGACTTCATAGGATTTCCGGGAAATTTGACTATGGCTCAAAGATTCTAGACAATGTCAGACTCCAATCCAATTTGATTTTGATGGTAAAATCATTGGCAGCAGCAGCAGAGGACACAGTGGATCATAGAATTGTCATTGTCTTCTATCTTTCAGCCCAGATCAAATTCATATTACTTTTAATTACATGATTTCTAATAGCCTAATTAAAAGATACTTTCTTTATACAATATTTAATTCTCATCCACACACAATTATTTAATAGGTTATTTCTGTATATCACAGTAATACCACAACAGACGATTGGGTATGGAAAGATCTATATAGTACACATATTTCTAATTCTATAGGGCCATAAAGACGGTTAAATTTAACAGAAATATACAATAACATCTATCGGCCAAAATCATTTTCGATAAATGTTAAGCTTAGTCTGAGATTTCTTAGAGGTTTATAATGAAAAGTGTTCTTTGCACATAACTTTCAAAGTACTACTATTTGGTCCGCATCAAGATGGAATTTTGGTTGATCACAGCTAAAGCTTTTTAAGAGTTTGTAATTACACAGGTGAACATAGGATCAACTGAAGATGTGACCACTATAGTAATGAAAGTTACGTTTATTTCTCTCTTAATAAATCTCGTAATTAGATTGGGAATTATCATATAATTACATCGTTTATTTTTCACTTCTCCTGCTTGGCACAGTAGAAAAAATATACCGTATTTACGTCTTTACGTAACACGTAATACAAACATTACAAAAGAACGGAAAATCTACTCGTATTAATAACGTAGAAAATAAATAAAAATTCTTAACGTAGGAATTATTTATACTTCTTCCTAAAGCTTATTCTTCCTCCTCTCTAAGAGATCTTTGCCTCTGATGCCAAAGTTTGAAGAAGTATTCGTCTCTGTTTAAGAGTCGACCTCTAGCGTAAGAATAGATATCCGCATCCACTCCTGCCTCCCTCATCCATGACAGCGTTTCCGTGGTGGAATAAGATAAAGACGGAGCATCGTCATCTTCAGGAAGTTCAGTAAAGTCTGCGACACGAGCGTAAAACATTGAATTGGTGTTATGGCACGCCAGCAAGTCAGAAAAGTTGGGGAAATGATAAATCTAGCTGTAATTTTCATTATATATGTATATGATGCGACTCACACTGAGTTACCACGAAATCGACAGAGTCAAGTTATTTACTAATCATGATAAATGGCCGATATTGTATTTTGATAAGATTTTGAAATGCGGGAAAACTTTGTTTCAAATTTCATTCAATAATTATCTCACGACAGCCAAGAAGAATCAAATGCTATCGCATCAACAATCATCTTACCAGTTGCCTTAATATCATAATTATATTAGAAAACACACGGTAGAGATAAGGGAAAACACTTATGCATAAATATTAGTTAAATTAAAGGGTAAAACTGCCCGATATGTACATTCCCTTCCAAAGCTCCTTTACAGAGTTGTGGATATAATGGAATAGCACATAATTGTGCACCAAATACCGACCAACATGCTTGTTAACATCCTTAAATTATTTTCAAGGCAGAAAAAACACATCAAATAGCTGAGTCAAAGAAGCAATTGGGCAATTAAATCAATAACAAAAATTTGTTAGGAAGATTAACTTTTCATAGCACAGGAATTATTTTGTAAAAAATGGACATTGGGAAATAAACTCGAAAAGGCCAGATTTGCTCTTCATTTGGCGTGGAGGTATTTACACATGGGGTTAATTAAAGTCCACGGGAGATAATTATAGTCATTATTTCCCTGGTTTCAAAGATCAAACGTTGGGTAACTTCCTACATTCTTTTCTTACCTTTACTCCCATAACCTCTTCTTTCATTAATCATTGGGGCACTGTACTAAGTACAGTTTGGGTGGTTCAAATGACTTGTATAGGTTTCTCCTTTCGCCTATTGTGTTTTTAGGTGTTTATACTTTACATGTTAATTAGTTTAGACCAGGTTGTGGTTAGTATGTGATTTTATGTATTTAACCATAGTCACCAAACCTAATTATTTTGAACTAAACTAATTAGTATGTAGAGTACAAACACCTAAAAATCGCATTAGACGAGAAGATCCAAGAAACTCAAGTGATCCATTTTTTCCACACCTAGCCTAACTTGTAACTGTTAATGGAGTATATGGATGTGACGAAAATGTTAAGGAATTAGTGAAAGAAATGTTAACACACGAGTAGCCGATTATTATCCCTTAATAATCATTTCTTAGAATCATATGGAGGGGTTTCTTCTCATACCGGATTAGAATAAAATATTCAGCATTCATTACCTGATTTGAAAAAGGATCTATATACTTAGTTAACTTTAGTTTTATTTGTTTTGAACTAATTAATAATTAACCTCTAGCTAAATATTTATAAGGCACGACATCCCAGAAACTAACCACTACTTTTTAAATACCCTCTTTCCATATGTGAATCACCATTTAAATTTTATTAATTCCATCATGTACGAGTATCTTAAAATCTTGCTTTAGTGGAAGACACATTCGTCTTATTATCTATTTAATTATATTTACCCCAAAATAGGATATGGTAGAGACCAAAGTGGAAGTTTCTAAGAGCAGCAAAAGGTGTTAATTAAAGGTTAGCATAATATATAAGCCTTAAGGAAGGTGGAAAGTAGTTTGTTCCATGCCCCAAACTGACTCCGACCCCTTAAACTTACCGTCAGGGCGGATGATTTGGATCGGATCTTCTAGTTCCAGAGGGTCGCTTAATCCTACTTCATTCCTGGCAAACACTCTGACTATGTATTCGTGATTCTCCTAAAGAAAACAAACGCTCAATCATAAAAAGCGAGTATGATGGACGATGGATTCGCGCATACAAAATTAGAATAAAATTTTGCCTGTATAGATCTGCTCAGACGGCGTAACAGGTGTTGTGTATTATGTTTGAAGGTTGTTTCACAACACGAATTATATCTTCTTCGTTAATTACTATATAAAATGAATGGTAGCGCTTACAAGTCTGAAAATCATGCGTTTCTCACAAGTGATTAAAATTTATATATGCCTTACAATATCTCCTTTTATACATAAAAGAAAACTCACTTTTTTATATAGTCTGAATAAAGAGATTGGGGTTGTATAGATGCTTTTACTGGAATCGAATGATGGGAATGAGTTAATATAATATCTTATTACTTTAAGGTAACTCAAAGGTAACAATCTTCCAAGAATCCAGGTTAACTTTCAATGTCTTACTGCAGTTATCCTTTAAACGATACTTTTAGTAAGATAATGTAGACAACCAACTTGTTTTCACTTCACTCTTTTAAGCACACAATAACCTAACATATATGTTCGGTATCGTAGAAACCACTCCTAAAAATGTAACCAAACACATTAAAAGGTGACCAGTCACTTAGATCTCCCTAAAAAGAGATAAGTCCGAAGTTACTCAAATGCCCATTGTCTTATCCTAATAGCTTGAATTGTTTAGCAATGTAGGACACCTTCAAGCTCCTTTACTATTCTCTACCGTATGCCCCAGGTGAAACTCAAGTCCTTCAACTATTGACTAATTTTTGAAGTAGCACTTGCCTGTAGTTCCTTAATGTGAAGCCTAGTGAAGTTGGCGTCAACTTGTCCAACTTCAATCCACATTGACCTTTTCATATCCCTGATGGCTATGGTATAACCAAGCAAAGGTGCTCCTCCATCACTCTCCGGCATTCCCCATTCGATCATGAGGCTGGTAGGACCAGTAGGTCTAGCCTCCAAAGGTGAGGTGGGTGGAGAAGGAGGAGCTAAGAGAAAAAAAAACGAAAATCAATTAAGAAAATTGAGGTCAAAACTCAACTCACTTTTGTTCCTTTAACAGTTTGATCTAATGTTCACTGACATCTAAATGACTTCTTCGATAATTTAATAAATCAAATAAAAAATTCAATATAATAGCAAATAAAAGAAAGGTTCAACCAATGAAAACATGACACGTGATGAAATAGAACAAACATCGGATAAAACAGCAAGAGCAAATGATAGAAGCGAGGATAACCGAAACTTTAGAAAAATCTCGATTTATCTGATTAGACTGGACAGAAAAACTGGAGAAAATTAAGGTCTCCGAAGAAGTTCACCACCGGTAAAGGAGGAAAAGACAAAAGTCTGCCGCCTGAAAAACGTGAACTTTCCCCACATTTTTCCCACGTGTTTTTCAAAAAAAGATAATATACGGAGCCACGCATAGCCGACCTATGTCTGGCTAAACCACCCTCTGTGGCCCCCTCATTAGGGCAAGTGAGCTGAAGTGAACTGAACTGCTATTCATCGAGTCTTGATCCAACTATGTCGTTCTTTTTGGTAGAAATAATTGGAGGCGTCGAGGAAAGCAGGTTTGAAGATTAGCCCACTGTGGAACTCTGCGTCAGAGGCAGCCCAGTTAAGAACCGATGCTGAAAGCTTTGGGGAAGAGTTCGCTCTAGTCCCTAAGGGTAGTTTCCGGTCAGAACCACAGGGGGACACGCAACCGGCCCTGTGTAAGTTGGAAGCAATCGATAACCAAACATCAGAAGGGTCACCCCCCCCCCCCGTGGGTGGTGGTAGTTGATTCGATCACTACCCATCATTAAGTCGGCCACATGTCACCCTTCTAACGGGCCTCCCCGGCTTCCCCCAACATCATTCATCCAACCCATCCGGCAGTTCACGTTCACGGAAACTTGCTTGCCACGAGAAGGGGACTGCTCTCAAAGCGCTCTACCAAAAAGAAGCGGACCCTACAGAAAGGGGAATACATTGGATTAACATATCGACGAATCACCAGAATCCACACAGAAGAGACAGCGAGGAGAAAGCCAGCCCAAGGGGCCACCTTCTTGGAAAAATGGAGCAAAATGGGACCAGTCGGTTCCCGCTGCGCATCATCAGCGGAAGCAGCAGACCCAGCCGAGAAACGGACTTTGAAGTGGTGTATGGGAAATTAAAAATCGTTATGCTCCGATTGCTCGAGGTCTCCACAGGTTTTGTGGCGATCTGCGAGAAAGAGAAGGACGTAGAAAGCATAACTAAATAAGAGGCAGTTGAAACACTCCCCGAAATAGGTCTGCAACCGGCAATTTCCCCGCAGATCCTAACGCACAGGAGCGTCGTCTGCTGGAGACTGGACCCCTGTATTGGGCAACATACAAAGGAGCAAATCAAAGAATAACTCATGAAGAACTAACCGTGGGCCAAGGTTTCTGCAATCATAAAGTTTTGGAACAAGAGAGACAATTCTGAATACACATACGTATTTAAAATTGTCTTCTCCGACACTGCGATGGCTCAAAAAGCCAAGAAAAGGGACTTCTGCTTTTTAATCAAAAGTCAGTGGGGAGCAGATAGAGAGGGAAGAATTTACTCCCATACAATTCTGCTTCCGATGTTACAAGATGGAGATCCACACGACAAAGGAATGTAGTGAATCGCAGGAAATTTGTTCAAAGTTCAGTGAGCCAGGACACCACTGGAAGAAATGCAACAGTCCCAGGGAGAAATCCGCCAACTGCGGCCAAGAACATCGCTCCATGGCTATGACCTTCCCTCTGAAAAAAGAGCTTATCAAGAAAAAGGTACAGCAAAATAAAGACGAGCAAATACGGAAAAGCAATACAACATATGCACAGGCGGAAAAAGCAGTCCTTACAGAGGCCTAAGCCCAAAAGACTTACTTAAGAATCAAAAATGACAACTCGAGGAAAATCCTGATCTGCATCTTGTATGCTCATGTCAGGAACCTAACACATGCTCGCTGAGAACAGAATGAGTGAGATGTGGTTCTCTGATAACCGATCATCAGGGGATGTTCTCCAACTGCAGCTGGCTCCCAAACAAATCTCAGGAAAAAGTCAAGATAACGACACGAAAAGCAAAAACAAAAATAGACGGCCCGACCCAAGGATTGAGGCCAAAAAAGAGAGGGGGGCATTCGCAAAAGCAGCCCACACGGCCAACCCAAAGGATGAGAAGAAAGAAGATACAGAATTTTCTGACACCACGGATACTTCCGACACCTCGGACTCAGAGAACTCTAACAATGAAGTATGGCGCAATAATGATAAAAGAGGGACCAAGAAGAAGCTAGATGCTGACCATGTCATCCTCTCTATCTACGCTATCGAGAAATTCCCCTTCCCGAAGGACTGGGACGCAAACAAAATCTGCGTGGGAATCAAAAAGAAATTGTACAAATGGGACGAAGAATTGATTGAGGAGGCCCTATACAACCAGAACGTCACCTTCCACCAGGAAAAATTTGTAGAACTCTCCCCAGCAGAGTTCAAAATGAAACAACGGGAAGTGTAAATCAACTACTTGCAAGTACTAAGACACACACAAAAAGCCAGGACAGAGAATGGAAAACCCGAACAACAGATTAAGGATCGTAACCCTCAGTGTGAATGGATGGGAGGGTAAATCCGTGACATACGGAAACATATTCCGCGTGCTTGACCTCGACATCATATTAATCACGGAGCACGGTATCGATACTACTACCAGTCAACTAAAGATACCGAGCTACAGAGTAGTCACGAAAAACCGTTGCCATCAGAAGGAATCTCTCGTTCAGACACCTTCCAGAACTGGACGAGTCCTTGGTGGAGGTAGAGTTGCACACACTAGTGGGGCAATCTCGTAATGGCGGTGGCATCCAACCACCTCGACGAACGTAACTGCCGCTCACAAATTTCTACACCTTGTTCTGCCATGACAGAATGTCATTCCTTGGGGTCGACCCCAATGTCAGATGCAGAACAGCTGGCTATGGGAACACGAATAACAGAGGCCACAACTTGGAAATGATTATGCGTCGAAAGAACATCCAGAGGATAGGACCGGATTTTCTGACCTACATCACCTCAAAGGCTGCCACGAAGCCTGACATAATCATGACAATCGAAGGCTTCCCCTTCAATTACCATAGCGAGCCATGCCCAACAGTACCCAGCGACCACATAGCGATCTTGACGACCATCTCACTCGCGCCGATCCAGCTTCCGATCCCTCTCTGCAAAAGTTACGCTTTGGCCAACTAGGAACGCTACAGGCAAATCCTTGCCAGATACGAACCAGAGGACCTAAGCGAAGCAATACTAAAGGAGATTTACGTAGAACTGGAGAAGATAACTGCCCACATCATCGAGCCATGCCCAACAGTACCCAGCGACCACATAGCGATCTTGACGACCATCTCACTCGTGCCGATCCAGCTTCCGATCACTCTCCTCAAAAGTTACGCTTCGGCCAACTGAGAACGCTACAGGAAAATCCTTGCCAGATACGAACCAGTGGATCTAAGCGAAGCAATACTAGAGGAGATTGACGAAGAACTGGAGAAGATAACTGCCCACATCATCGAGGCGGATCGCGAGTATGTATCAATAAAAAGGTACAAAACTCCTCCACAACCCAGATGGACCGAAGAAACTAGAGAGATTGCTAGGGTGCACACCGAAGTGTACAAAGAAACCAGAAGAGAAGGTACAAGTCGGTAAAGAAGCTCCCTGTTGCGTCGCTTGAGTGAAGAGCTGAAGCAGGCCATAAGCCAGAAACAGGCTGTGATTTGGGACAGCCTGATTGATCATGTAGACAGCGAGGTGAGACCCGACAAGTTCTGGGACTAGTGAGAAAGTTAAAAGGCCTACCAAGGAGATAAAAGGCCCGAATTAAGGAAGGAAATGACTACTTGGAGGATCCGTCGATTTTGGAAGAAAGATTCCATACGTTCTGGAAGGAAGTCTTCACAATTACACCTAAAGACAATGAAGGAATTCGACCAGATTATAAATCGAACGCACTCACAGGCCTATGTCGACGGAGGGAGGGTGGTGGAAGACCATGGCCGACCGATTACAACAGAAGAGGTCATGGAAACTATGAAAACCTTTCAACAGAAGGCAACAGGATGGACGGGCATCACCAAAAACAACTTGGTACATGTCCCCGGCAGGTTATTCAGGGAATCACGAATATCTACAACGCTTCCCTGAATACGGGTTACTCCCCCGACGGTCTAAAAGTGGCAAAAATCATTTTTATACCTAAAAGGAAGAAGCCCCACGATCAACTGGTGGATTACAGGCAAATATATCTCCTTGAGTTCATAGGAAAAGTCTATGAGAAGCTTCTAGCTAATAGGCTACAAGACCCGCTAACAGAGCTAGAAGCTCACAACCCTCAGCAACACGGGTTCCGTAAGAGAAGAAGGACTGATACAGCGCTTGCCATATTCATCGAGGAACTCGCCCGCTGTAAAGCTAAAGGGAAATACGTAGACATGGTGTTGCGAGATATCCAAAAGGCCTTCGACAAAGTTTAGCTGAGAGGTTTCCAATTCAATTCAAGATCTTAGGCCTCCAGCTAAACCCGATCCTAGAGAGGGTCCTCTGTGACTACGTCATGGAAAGGAAAGCCAAAATCTTGATTGAGGGCTACAGAGGACCGGAATTGGAACTTGAGGCAGGCGTTCCATAAGGTAGCTGTCTGAGTCCACTGTTGTACCTAGTGTACACATTGAATCTGCCTGCTCCAGTAGGGGAAGATGTGGTGTATCTGCAGTTTGCGGATAAAATCACACAAATCATCCCCAGTATCCACAAAAATGCTAGAGTTTAGCCCCCGACATCGACAACATCAATCGATACGAAAGAAAGTGGGAGATCAAGACCAACCACCGGAAGTTCCAGATCCTTCTAATAAACTGCCCGAAACTTGAGGATGTCTTAGTGAACGACCAAGTGTACCCGTACACCAACGAGGGAAAAGTCCTAGGTATGCGCATATAAAGAACAGAATCTCCCTAGCCAAAACACAGCTTGGGAAACTATATAGATTCCGAAGCCTCAGCTCAAATAATCTCAAGAAGCTGTACACTGCTCTGGTACGCTCGACATTAGTGTACCCGGCAGTGATCATGTAGGCTGCGAGTTCCACTTCTATCAGGCAAATGCAGAGAATGCAGAACAAAGCAGCCTTGCTGATAGCTGGAGCACGCAGGGTGGACCAGATTCGGCAAGAGCATTTCTAAAGCCATTGAATATGGAACCCCAGAGGCTAGGGAGTAAGACCTGGGACAAAATCGAAGAAGAAATAATTCCAAATAAGAAAATTGATCTTGACATTCCGAGAGCGGATAGGGAACGCGCCACCAGGCGAGCCTTATTCCCAAGTGGAAGAATCTGCTCCCAAGAGAACCTAATTGGACTCTTCACATAAATACGACACCTAAAGAGGAAAAAGTAACTACAACATCAATAACAAGAAATCCACTACAAAGACAAGAACATAAGAGGCGAAATGCCCATCTACAACCAACTAATTAAAATCAAAATTAAGAAGAAAAAGAGGCGAAGTGCCCACATCCAAAAACAAACAACAAAGAAATGAACAAGAGAGGCGAAATGCCCACATACCGGTAATACAAACAAATATAAATTATAAGAGAAAATAACGATACATTAAGAGATAGCAAATATAACACTTGAAATACTTGATTGCCGTGACGGAGGACATAGAGAGTTTATTTATATTTATATATAAAAAAAAACACCACAACGAATAAATAAATGAATGATAAATAAATAAAGTCCAAAGAACAACGAGAGAGGTAAAGTCAAAGGCAAAGGTGGCAAGGCGGCCAAACAAGCACCAGAAGCAACCACTAATGGTGCACACGAAGAAGGCAAATGAGGCAAAACAAGAAAAGAGAAGTACCTTAGAGATGCCCTCTACACCAGGGCAAACCTCACCATCTATTTTACCTATATTTATCTTCTACACTTTTTCACTCATTGTACATCAATCAAAAATCGATTTATCTGACGCACACAAAACACTCCTTAGGAGCGATCGTATGAAAAGAAACAAACGAGTAGGTTAAGGATTTGGGGGGCATGAAATAATAATTCTTTAATTCTATAATTCCTGCCCATTTAAAAGCTCGATATTGAGTTAGAATATTTATAAAAAAACATAAAAAGGCCACCAACGTGAAAGCTTCGAATCCCCTTCTAAGGAGTACTAATACCGTCAATCCATGAAATTCCTGCTTTGGATTGTGATTTTAGCCTTTATTTGTGGCTTCGGGGTGCGAAAAATCGCAACAATACCATTTAACGGTCATGGTTTGCAGTACAATGTGTAAATTAACTGTACATCATAGATGTGTACGTCGCCCTCAGTGTCCTGACGCCGACATGCGATGGCTCGCGATAAAATAGGAATAAACAAGTATTTTGACAACTGGTGTACATTGCAGGGTTAAAATAAAACGCTCCCCTTATTGACCGTCTTGGAGCTCTCGTTAGACTCGACAAGCCGATGGATTTGCCAGCATTGGTACCGGATTCGGTTCTAGCCGAGAGACGCTTAAATATATTGGCGGTCGCATATGCATAACTACTTTTCTCAGCGGGGCGTCGAACTCGGTGCATATGCGCAGACAGCTCCGCCCATTTACGTCATCATACAAGTAATCAATCATAGCACCGCTGTGCCCCCCCCCCCCTCCTCTGTTCGCACCAACATAACTCTTCTGTTCGGAAACTCCACGAAGTAGTTTTCCTATCCACAATCCACGGGTCCGGGAAGAGCCCTTTCTCTGCGACTTACCCGGCAACGAGGACAACACTTTAGTATCCAGAGTCTTGTCAGCGCTTGTCATTCTTATCTTTATGAGAATTTCATTATTAAGTCGGTTGACAAAGTTGACGATTGAAGAGGTAAGACACAATTAATTAACTTGACTGTCTTATTATGACTAATCACCCCCATTGCTTCTCCTTCAAGCCATAGAAGAAAACAAATACGAATCGTTAACTCGATGAAGTTCCAAATGACGTCATTCAAGTCTACGAAATTGTCCATCATGATCATGTCATGGCATGATGGGAATTTATTTAATTAAACGTCAACCCGGGGACTGCTAATTCAGGTGGACTAATATGTACAGGTGGGCGTAGAGTGTTTAACTTAAATCAAGTTAAGTATTAAAAGGAAACGTTCCCAACTAACCATCACTCCTTTACATGAAGCCCAACTTCCAAACCAACGCTGAGTTTAATTACCATAATAGTGGTCAACATCTTGTTTTAGCGGAAAAAAATGCCCCCTCGGGCATAGTATTCCACATAATCGACGAATTAACGTTAACTTACTTGCGTGAGTTTTCAGCTTAACGTATTCCGTCCTGGCGGCCTGTTCCGACCACCCGACGGGGTTTTCGGCGTAAACTCTAAATTCGTATTCGGATCTCTCAATTAGATTTTCGATGCAGAAGAGAGTGACTGACGGGTCGACAGTGGCAATACTCTGCCACTTTTCTTCGGAAGTCAGTCGACTTTGAATGACATAACCTATAAAGAAACAATGGATATTACTAATATTTTTTTTGCATTTACCGAAGCCAACGCTCAAAGATACAGATTACGTTTACGGCAAGAAAATTTCTTCATCTCACCTAAGTTGAGAGGAAAGAATAGGTGACAAAAAACCAAACCCGAGGTGGTATGATGTCATTTGTTGACGTTTTGCACGTCAACAAAGGACCCCATTTTCCTCGGAGGGTTTTCTTATCTTCCCCTTCTCAATCTGTTGTCAAAAGACACTCGGCATCTCACATGAGGTACAACTTTTAAATCAACTAATTCCTATCATAGCGTTGAGTAGTTCGACCTTTATTTGTAAAAGAGGCAAATATTAATGATATATTTCCAGCTGAATACAGTTCTCTTACCAATAAGATCAGCTCCTCCTGTTGTGGCTGGAGGTGCCCATCCAAGAGTTACAGTTCTCGACGTTACATCGATCACATTCAACCCAGTAGGCATAGAAGGAACGGCTATGGTAAAAACGAGAGAAAGAAGAAATTAGCTTACAATAGAAGAAGCACTTCTTAACCGATCCTTCTGGATAAACCAGCTACAACATTGAAACCGTAGAGAAAGGGAACAGAGACTGATTAGCCAGCAAGTAATGACTCTTCTTTTGGTACAACATCAAAGACTACAGTGCGAAAAACACAAAGCAAATCGTTTTAAATTGAAACAGGTTACACAACTCTACATACGAATATCAAAAGCGCCATAAATATTCATCAAATCTATAACTAAATATTATTATTCAGTGGTTTATAAAAAAAAAACAAAGAGCTTGCGCCATGCGGTTTGTGTTTGAATTTATGTTATATTAAGCGTGTTCCGAATTATTCGAATACGTAACTCTGCATTTTACTCCACCTTTAATTCTAACTTCCGTCTGTACATGCTGTGTTGAAAGAATAGCAGAGCAAAAGAGGCATGAATGGAGTTATACTTACTATAATGATCTATTCATGTAACAATGTAATCTTTCTTTAAAATTTATCTACTCTACGAGCGGTTAGACAAATGTTTTATCAGCGTAAAATGCAATGTCTGGAGAATGAGTTGATCGATGAATGCGTGTAGAGTACTGTTGGCTGCTCCGCATGGACAACGCTCAAATTCAAACTCTACTCACTGATTTTCTTGCCTGCGGTTATCGGTTCTTCGGGCTGCAAAGGAGGTCCCTGGCCAATTTCGTTAATGGCAAATACTCTGAAGAAGTAAGAAACGCCACGTTTTAGGCCAGATATCTCATATTCTGTCTCCTCAGCTTCGGTGTTTCCCACTTTTTGCCACGCCTTCTTGAAAGCCTCTCGTCGTTCGACGAGGTATAGTGTGATAGGTGACCCGCCATCGAAGTTTGGTTCTTCCCATTGGAGTTTTAGAGAGTAATCTGTTAACATGGTGACATCAAATGGTCCCAACGGAGGTCCTGGTACGCCTGTACGAAAGAATTGTATTACTAGATATATGTATATAAACAAAGGTGGATATAATATATATGAAAATTTTCTGTCACACATTCCCCTGAATCAAAGGAAATATCCTTACCCAACCCACGCCTGATAAAGACAGAATCGCTTTCAAGAGCGTCCGAAACACCGACGGCGTTCACAGCGAACACTCTGAAGAAGTACTCATGTTCTTCGAGAAGGTCTTGCGTGATGTAAGTGGTGATACTCGCTTTAACTTCACCCTCTTTCTGCCAGTGTTTTTCACCTTGAATTAATTTCTCGATGCAATAAGAGGATATTTTGCTCCCTCCATCATATGAGCTCGCTTTCCAAGTGAGTTGGACTTTGGTAGTTGTAACTTCTGTGATAATCAGAGGTCCTTCCGGTGCTCCAGGGCGCTCTACAAAAGAGTGATTTTAAGTGTGGTGTATTGGAAAATAAGTGCATACACATATGTTAACAAGAGCAGAGGCTCTCTATCTTACCCATTCGAATTTCCTCTTTGTCTTCAATGATAATTTCCGCCTCCTCTTCCTGAACTTCTGCAATGAAAAAAGTTTTTTTGGGTGGTGTTAAAAGTGGATTTGCTTTTTTGTGTCAGAATGCATGATTGGAATGAGCTAATCAAGCCACACTAAGTAAAGTTGCTTTTCTAAGCAATCTCTCTCAGAAATATTTACTTTGACACTCGTTTTTTACTACCAAATTTCTATTCTACTCATCACCTTTCCTTATCACAAGTTATCTTTATTTCAGCTTTGTGTCTTAACCTTTTTGAATATTTCTCTAATTTCTATTGAACTACTACTTTTCTATCTGTCAGTTGTTTCATTATTTCACTTCGAATGACAATATCTTTGATTACATCAATTTTATTCCCTTTAAAAAAGTTAGTTCCACTAATGGCAATTCCCAAGATTCTTCCAATATTGCATCCCTTTCAGTACGTTTCAATTGAGCATCGATCTAAAATACCGGGTTCATTTACATACAAGAGGATGCATTGCTTTCTATTTTTGTTTATGATTGATTTTTGCCTCCTAGAACGACACAAGCACAAATGTGCAATCTTATTAATACAGATAGAGCAATCTTTAATGCATTTACATTAATACAGAACCGTCCATAAATATCAGAACGCATGTATTTCTACCACAACATCTTTCATAACTTTTACCAGAGAAAATCACTTTCTAAAATTGGTGTACTATAACCTATAGGTATAGTCCATAATATTCTGTCAACCTATGAGAAAAGTGTTTATGTAAGGGTAGTAAATCAAGCAGTAAGCCAAGGTAGACCCTAAAAAGAGAAGAACAAGCCATTAACCAAATTGTAAAGAAGGATCGTTTCAAGGCGGCTGCAGCAGTTTCTCGAGAGATTTGTGTGATTTTGCCTACCAATGTCTCCAGGAGGTATGCGCCACGTCGGCAAGAGGAAAACAATCTTCAAGCTTGCGCACCCAATGTACGAACAACAAAAATGGTCGTCTTGCATTCACCACTGAGCACGTTACTTCAGTGGACATGGGTTCGCTCGTCATAGAGCAGGCAAAAGATTATATGTCAATGGCAACACAGAGTGTCAAGTTTTGTGGAAGAAGTGCCATAGTCTAAGGAATAATTTCAGAAGAAGTCACAGGCCACTCGTGCGCTGATGGGACACAGTGACTCCGCATGTATACCAGAAATTGCTGCGACAGTTTGCTTTGTCCCATTTGCGAGACGCTGAAGCCCAACCTGCAATTTCAATGCAGGAGAACGCTCCCTGCCACAGGGCCAAATCGGGGAAACCATCCTGGAGGATGATTACATTACTGTTATGACCTGGCCTGAACAGAATTCGCACCCGAATCCCATTTAAAATGTTTGGAAGACATTCGGAGAGAGGTCTAAAACGAGGAATCCAAAGAAAGTTCAAGAGATGGGAAATTCTTCAAGATGAATCGAACAAGATTGCTGCGCAAGTGTGTCAACAGTCGGTTTGTTCCTATGGGACATGTCAAGGCCTAAAATAAAGGCATCCACAGTAAATATAAATTACTTATAACTTGTAAAAATGTTTTATGCCGATAATTTAATCTATATTCCAATAGAAATTTGTTTCCGTGTCGTTTGGATCATTTTTTACACTAATTGTTCTAGTAAATTGTTTATCTGCTGATAACTTTATTTCAATTCATCCAAATTTATATAAGTTTTACCCATACGTAGTGTATATCTGTAGGTTATCGTATATCAATTTTTGAAACCTTGGACTTTTTCTGAAAGTTATGGAAGATTTTTTAATAAAAATACAGGCTTTCCGATCATTTTGGACGGTACTATGATCTCGATTCGGATTTCCGTTCAATTTCTTATACGGAACATTGTTCACTCCCAAGCCACTCATACTTTTCCAACTGTCTCCTGAACCTCTTCCTAATTGCTTACCTTCGACGCGTAGATTAAAGCTGATGTTGACTTTGCCAGCGTTGTTTTGCGCCGTACACGTGAACACAGCCGAATCATCTCTCTGGATCTTCTGAACCGCGATGTCCGTGAGGCCCTCTTCTTCTTCAACGTGGACTACGATATGCTGCGAGCTCTGTCATCCCAATAAGATAAAGGATTACTACTTGTCAACTAATAAATATTGTCTATTGTTCGAACTAAACTTAAGTGGGTCCTGGAAGCACCACAAAATATATTTGGTTAATTCTAGGTGAGAAAAGCAGTCAAAAAACGAAGAAGGGTGAGCAGCCTAAAAAAGGAGGCATGAATAGGAAATATAGATATATGAGAAAATAAACTAATGTCACAAACTCATCCCCTCTATGCTATTAGAACAAGAGAAGAACATTTAATATCAAGGAACAAAGAAATACTAAATCTTTAGCAGAGATCTATGATAGCTAAAGCAGTCTATGAAAACTTTTTTGCAAGCATTGGTTGAGAAAGAATTGAAGAAAGCTAAGAGAAGGTAAAACAATTGCATCGTCTTTGACGTAAACACCTTAAGCGGTTCATCATTCCTCGTCCAAGAAATCTTAGGTTGTGGAAAGCCTGTGACTTTAACGGGAATCTGCCACCTGTCTCCTACGTAGAGACATTGAGCCTGGAGAGACTCATCGAATTCAAACTTGGGGGCCTCTGTAAATGACATGGTTCGTCATTAGTAAACTAGTAAATGGCATGTTGATATTTTAAAATTCATGCATACCTATTATACTGGTGTGTAATTGAAATTTATATGAGGCGAAAGTTCACAGGTGAGAGAGACGGATAATATATGTCAGATTTGAACAAATATTCTTTGATAGAGTCTTGAAATAACGACTAGACCTGAAACCTACGAATTCGAGACCTCACGATATAGTCAAAGTTCAGTATCTAAAAGGAGTCACTTCGAACTAGAGTGACAGAGAACTTATTAAATTTTAAATTTCTGACAAGTGACAAACGTTCTACCTCTTTAGGGGATATTATCTTGGTCCAGAGACTAATTTTCTGACCTTGGACAACTACAGATGCGCTGCACTCGTTGACACCGGCTTCGTTAGAAGCTCGGCATGTGTACATCCCTGCAGAGGAACCACTTGTCTCCCGAATGGTCAAAGTAGCCGTGAAGTTTTCGTAAGTGACATTCGAAGTAATCTCGTGGTTATCTTTGGTCCACTTAATTGTTGGCAAAGGCGTTCCAGAGATAACGCATCTCAGAACAACCGTTTGGTGCAGTCCGGTAATCACATGCTGGAGTTCTTCCAAAACCATTGGAGGTTCTGGTTTAGTGGGCATGCAGACCTACAGGACAGATTAAAAATGATTATTATTATGGAAACTTTCAAATATAGCGAAAATATAATTTCGGATACCCAAACTCTTCTACCGCTATGAAATAAATAGCTGTTCATTACATATTCATTTGTCACTTCCTTCTTTCGAAAACAGTAGTCGAAGGATACCGAATACTTAACATCTTCTCATGTTTATGCATTTACATAAGCTAAAAGAAAACATGTTGTAAACTTGCTTAAGAGAAAAAAAGAAGGACCTAACTCTTATTATGCTACAATTCATTCCTCTCTATCATTTATCTGAATTGGTAATTTTCCATCTTTAATTATATTCATTAATTTTTTGCACACAGACATACCCTCAAAGTCGACTAAGCACCCATGCATTTCTTACTTTATTTTACTTCAGTTACTACATGAATACCTTTAATACTCCACATGATCTATTAACCCATAAAGCTTATTGAAATTAGGAAATAGGCTTAACTTACTTTAACTGGTTGCGATTCTTCCGATGGTTCTGAAGTTCCTACTTCGTTAACTGCAGACACTCTGAAGTAATACTCCTCATTAGTCTGCAGATTGGTGACAACCGTTGTTGTCTCTTTAATTGTGAAATTTATATTGAAGACACTCCAAGACGTCTTAGTTTTGGACCTAAAAATTAAAGATTTTAATAAAACACGATTACTTTAATAAAGGAACATGAAAAGCATGGTAAAAAACAAAAAACAATCATGTTGGAGCGGGAGCAACGTGCTATATGTATAGTATATGCATAACAATGTTGACAGTTCGTTCTTCCATCTCTGCATACAAATTTTGAAGATTCAGTGTCTTCTGGATGGTGGTGATCCGAATCAAATTTCTAACCGAGCCGCTTTACGTGATAGCTCATTGATTACATTATTTTTATAGGTTGGAAATAACATTAATGACTCCTTTTCTCTAGGTTCATACAGAGTACACAAAAAAATCTAAATGGTTGTACCCCAGCAAATGATTGTGATCAAGCGAATGCTTATTCATGTGCCTTTCGTTGACATTGTTTCATTAGATATAATGGGACAACGGGAGACAGTCGAGTATACAAAAAAAAAACGAAGTTAAAACGCCAGGTTCTAAAAAATAATGGAATAAAAAGTATAAAGGTTGTGAAATTAGAAAAAAAAAATGTCAGCCATGAAAACGGTTGTCAAAGTTACTTTTTCTCTGTGATAGAACAAGAGGGAAATGGAGAAACCCATAAACAAGAATATGTAAAGAAGTTTTGATTTACAATTTGAGCAGTGAATGTCCAAACATTATTGTATAAGTTAAAGCCCCTAAACCCCAATTTTTTTAAAAGTTGTCTACCGAGCTGAATGAGAGAACTCTACCCGTGGTCTATCGCAGAATTGTGTCAATTAGTCTTTATATATTGATAGTATACCTCTGCTATCACAGAAAATTGAGATTGAATAATAGCTAACTTCAGACAATTTCTGCTCTTATTGTCCGCTAAACTGACCTGTACTCCACGATGTAATTCGTGATTGTCCTCCCTCCATCATCTTCCGGCGCCCTCCAGTGGATATTGACAGAATCATTTGTGACTTGCAAGATTTCGGGCCAGCCAGGTTTGGAAGGTTTGTCTGGAATCAAAGCACAAAATCTTGTTGGACATTTGACCTGATGAAGTTTCATGGCAAGGGTCACATGACCTCCGTCTCCACTAACTCGGAGTTTCCAAGGGTGAAACCATGATTGGTTGAAGAGACGAGAACAAGTTGATTAAATGATATAAAATTGGATCAGGAGATGCAGTCAGGAAGAAATGGAAGTGGCTAGCCATAGAAAAACGAGTCTGAAAATAGGCGAGGTGAAAGATCATTTGGGATAACAGTCTCATGAACCCGAGATGTTAACAGAGTAAGGAAGAAGCATTGGAGATTACAAGAAAACGGGAAGACAATAGGCCTACAAATAAAGCGATCTAAAGTATACTCTTTGAGGTCTTTAATACCCGGCTATCAGAAATATATAAGAATAAATAGAAGAAACCTCAACGTTAAAGTCTCGAGGCAGGGGAATATGACACAAAAGAATAACAACCCAAGAACGATTCTAGGAAAAGCTCTATCACGTTAATTTAGGATTGAATCATGTGTCCAAACTACATAGAAACCAATCATACGACCTAATCTAGTTGAATTGCTCTACGTTTGCATATACAATATTTGGTTGTTCCGAAGTTTTTACTCAAAGATTAAAGCGAGCTTGAACTGATCAAACAATTGCCTACTCTGGATTAAACTTCCGAGTAGCCATTGATAATACTGATAGTATTGGCTCGCTCCACGACAAAAAAATTATATTATAGTTCCATGTATTACAACTATATACTTAGGATACATTTATATTAGTACCTTCTTAACTTTCGAACAAGCATGTTACTAACAGGCAGTTCTACCTTCTTTTAGAGGCATTCACCTCTCCTGCTTCTTAATTGAGCACCGAATAAATAGTATTAAATACTCTTAAAAGAACAATTCACAAGACAAGTAATCAATAGTAACCAATGTGATTGAACAGCCATATTAAAATGATGAATTTTACAAACAAAGTAGGACCAAAGTAAACAAGATGGAATTTTTCCAAGAAGCGGGCGCTTAACTTCAGAGTAAAAGATACCCAAAATGTTGAATTTAAAAAAAAAGTAGGACCAGAGTGAACATAATGGGGTCTTCCCAATGAGCAAATGCTAACTTTAGAGTCAAAGACTTACCCAAAATCTTTAGTGTAATGTCAATAGACACATTTCCGCAGCTGTTTTTGAGTTCTAGACGGTATTCTCCGCAGTCAATATTCTCGACCTGTTTGATAGTGATCGAGGCACGATTTTCGGTGGTTTCACTAGCGTACTGAAAAGAGTACAAGTATTAGCGCCTCTGAATCAGATTTGATTCCCATTGGATTTCGAGGATTCTAATCAGTTTTATTCTTTGATAATCGAGAATCTCTGCGTGATTATAAAGTGACCCAGTAAATCTCGAGCTAATATCAGCCAACCTCTATTATTTAGGCACTTGTGATTTCCAGATGTTTTTCAGAGATGTAAAACTACTACATATCCAAACCACAAAGTAAAGCTTGGTTCTGTATCATTTATCATTATCAGTTATTTTCTTGTATATTCAATATTTTTTTTATGTTGACCCCTTTAGAGAGCTTAACAACTACTCCTTCATTTAAAGTATATGGCTTTTATTTTATTTTTAAATACCATGAACTGTAATTAAACAACTCTACATTCTTTGCAACAAAAAATGTGGGTTGGTCACATATCACATAAAAGCTTACTTTTTTGGAACCTTCAGGCCGAATCTGCTTTCCTTTACGGGTCCAAGAAGCTGTTGGCTTCGGAGTGGCTTTGAAGGGTACGGTGAAAGTGACTGTCTCACCCTTCTTAACAACGTATTCCACCTGTATCTGCGACCTGTCAATTGTCGGTGGTGATTCCAGTCCTAGAAAGAAATTTCAAAGTTAGCAGATATCCAGGAAAGCTCTTCCACATTTCTTAATTTGAAAACTAAAGCCAAATTCAGTTAATTTCCAAGTTTATATAATAAAACTGATTTAAATCAAAATGTAGTTAATAAAATAAGACTAATTCAAATTACAAGGTATATCCATCCCTCGACTAAACTTGATTACATGAAATAGGATAATATCACCCTATATATATATATATATACTTATAGCTATAATTTTATAATTTGCGCCTAAGTGAAATAAAATAACGTTTCATTTGCTAACCCAAAGCTATTTAATTTAGAACCTGTGCTTTAATCTTCTAAATAAGTAACTCTACTTTAGCAATATTCTTGTCCTACTCGATATGCAATATTCTAACAATAATGTCTTTTGCAAGCTCTAACACATTGATTTCATTTGTTCTTTCCTAGATCTAATACTACTGTAGCAGTTCGATGTCCCCCTCCACTATACATTCAGTGGAAGATAAGAATAAGAATCCCACATGAAACTTACTGAGAACATTAAGTTTACATATCGATTTCACTTTGCCCAATACACATGTGTAATCAGCAGCGTCTTCGAGCTTGGTGGACTTTAGAATAAGACTTCTTCTGGTGTCTTCTTTCTCGATAATGAACCTGTCTGATGGCTTGATCTTTTCACCATTTCTGATCGGAAGACGTAAGGTCACAAATAATAGTATGGGCACAGATATTTTTATAACTTCCTTTCATTACACATTATGTTTTGCAACATTACTGACTACACCTTTAAATGTCCTTAATTCACGAAAATCATTAAACTACATATTTGCAGTTCCCAACAACAACAAATGTAGATGTCTCTACCTTCGAATTTAAAGCCCCAACTGCTATTCGATTTTTACCATAATAAATTAAAATTAGAAAGTAATTTAGCTAAAGCAAAACTACACTCAAAGCCTCTTTTCGATTAACTTCTACATTACTTTAAAAATTTAATTTAAACGGGCAACCAAACCATCAATGTAATAAAAGTACCATACCTCAACCAACGAACGTCATATTCCGGTTTTGTTATTTGGACAGTTAATGTAACATCACTGCCAGCCGTAACATCCATCTGAGTTTGTAATTTCTTCACGAAGTCCCCTTCTTCTTGTAGTTCCACCTGTTCAAGAGATAACTACGATATTATCAAAGCTTTTTATTTTATACAACATTCCTACCTCACATTTGGCATTTTACACCAAATCCAATTTCGGGTCGTCTTTTGCCAAGTAAGAATTGACCGCCCATCAAAATGACCCCTCCATATTGTATTGTTGCCAAAAGCAATTCCTTTACATTAAGTTAAGTGTAAATGTCTTTAGCGATTCGATTTACTTCCCTAATTTAGAGGGTGTGTGTTTAGAAAGAAATATAACTTAAAACCTTCTCAAACACTTTAATAATTTCACCATTTGTGAAAAAACAATCATGAGAAAATATTGTTACAAATTTGAGGTCTATAAGCTTGGATATTATTCTTTTCTGCTGAACTTCATTTTTCGTATCAAATTTCTAGTTTTTAATAAACAAAAGCCTTTAATTAAAGATAAAGTACAAAAGGAAGCCTTCTTTTAATTCCTTATAAGGACTAGAAATTTAATGCGAAAAACTGTAATTTCAACATAAAAGAATAAATCAATATTGTGTATTTTCGGGGTAGGCCTACTTTTTTTCACCTAAATTCAGTTATAACAGTTAAGAAGAGGTAAAAGAAATTACGAACGACGAGGGGAGGGGGGTAGTTTAGAGGCTTCAGAGAAACACATTTGGGGCACTTCCTTGCCAAGGACCTCCCAAAATGGACCTGGACTGTAAATCCTCACCGTGAGTACAGCTGAGCACTCGCTCTTGCCTATGGAAGCTCTGAAAAAGGCGCCATCATCCATCTGGCAGTTGTAAATCGTCAGACGCTGAATCTTTTTGGACAAAAAGAAAGGAAATAGTTAAAGAATTAATTAATGAAATAATTAAAACAATAGAGATATAATTATAAAAAACTAGGAAAACAATTAACAAATTAAATAAAGAAAAAAATATGGCTATAATTAAGAAAATAAATAAGAAAATCATTAATGAAATATTTGCGAAAATAATTGAGGAAATACTTGATCTCTTTTTATTATATCTTAACAACACGATGCCCAATACACCTGGTCATTGTCATAGTTCAATGCAATACCCAGAAAAAAAGAATAAAGAGTAAGAAGAGATCAGGCTCGGCGAGTCCCCTAACCCGATCCGATGACAGTGAACGAATTCATGAGATTATTATATAGTATAGCAGGTTTCCGAAAGCAGAATTTTATGCATTCCATGTATTGAGCAAGTCATTTAATCGCCTACGACACACCACTGACACCACGATGGAGGTATCCTCCCTCACCCCATCCCCACCAGAGAGAAATAATTTTGTCAGAATTTTAGGTTAAAAAAAACCTAAATACTCTCAAAACACAAGGTACCCCCCCCCCTCCCTAAATACTAAATTACCACCACAAACATTAAAATGCTCCAAAACACCAAGGTACCCCTCGAATACTCAGGTACCTCTCCAAACGCAAAGGTATTCCCCCCAAACACCCAGGTGCTCCCCCTAAAACTTCAAACCCCAAAATACGCTAAAAGATAAGAAAAATTCAAAAATACTGGCCAAAACTCACTCTTTGGAGATCCTGAGACGGGAGGGACCAGAAGGAGGGACTAGAGGCAGGGGGAGAGTGACAATTAGGGACTGGCTTTGCTACCATTTTGTTACCATTCATTTTGCCACCAATTTGTACTAGTTTCGTGGCATTTTATTTCTCAGTTTAAACTTGAAGGTACGAGCCACGAGTATTTACAGTATATGGCAACCGCCGCGAGGTGGACTCGAGTCTAGACTTTATCCGACGATTAACCACATCACATGTGGCTTAACTTCACTAAAAGCGGGTTTCTGTGTTTGCACTTATCTAGGCCATACCCCCCCCCCCCTCCGCACCCCACCGGGGGATGGACGCTTACCTTTCCTTCAACCGAAAGTTTGAAATGTTGATTGAATTGAATTTCATCGTCGTTTTTGAACCACTGGACAACAACATTGGGCTTCGACAACTCGATCTGACGGGGCAGATGACTCAATATCAACTCGATAGATAAATACATGTAGCTTTGATGGGGTTTAATACTTGGTTTTTAGTTGTGGTTTTGGTATGGGTTTAACCTCGGATATGCACTTGTTTTTAAGGTCTTTCTTAGTGAGGACCTAAAGTTTAACGTGGGATCCAATCACGTGTGATTACAGGGTACAGCAGCCACCGTGAAGACTACTGGAATTATTGAATTGGGAGTTCACCTGACTAGCCATACTCGATATCGCCTAACTTCTATAAAGCTGGAAGATATGTTTTCTCTTATCTAGGCTTTAGTCCTCAGGAGAATAGTAGTAGTAGATAGGTTTTTTCTACAAGGAAAATATATGTACATGGCTAGTTTAAATTTCAAATATTATATGCTAATCAAAATACAATTTAGGAATGGTTCTCGAGCTGAACTTAATGGCAAGAAATTCAAGACGAGTGAGAGAGTAGTAGGCGAAGACTACCACCAATTAGGAACGATCGAAACTAGCAAATATATGGTAGACATCAGAATAATACAGCGAAAGAAATAGTTATGTGCATAAATACACAAATAGAAGAGTCTTCCGATTGAATTTGCTCATGATCGAATAGGAAATTGAGCCAGAAAGACGAAGAATCTACGTTCTCTTCCCATGAGCTCTTCGACATAACCCTGAAAGTTAATAACTGAGACAAGCGTCTCTGATTGATTGATAGTGACTGAAAGATGACACCAGGAAATACAAGTCGACCGATTTTGCTATCCATATTCCTCAAGTTCTCATTAACAATTGAAGAAATAAAAAAAAAATAAGAATTTAAATTAGGGATAGCTATAATTTTGTTATATATATATATATATATATATATATATATATATATATATATATATATATATATTACCTAACGAATGATGCGAATTCGGTGACAAAGTTTATCTCTTACCTCGAAGGTTGCTTTTCCCCCCTTATACACGAGCTGATCTGTCATCTTCCTAACGATTTCTGGTGGTCGCTCTTTGACAACAAGTTCAGCGGTTGTTTCAAGGTCACCCATACAGCAAGTGTACTCTCCGTGGTCGTCTAGTGTCGAGGATTTTAAGATAAGCTTTCTTGTTTTATCTTTTTTGATGATTTTGAAACGCTCATCATCAGGAGTAATTTCTTGACCATCCTATAATAAAGAGGAATTGCTACTATCAAAGATGATCTAATGGATAATTGTAAGGGCATGTACATAGGCAACAGCCACTTTCGATAGACATGGTTGATCAAATTTAGGCTCAAGTTGTAAAAAGTCAAGAACAAGAACATTCGAAACTCAATGAGCGTCATATAAATTGCAATTGTCATATTTAGCTTTAATTGTATGTTGGTTTTTTATATATATATATATATATATATATATATATATATATATATATATATAGGGAGAGAGAGAGAGAAATAAATAGATAGATAGATATATTATCATATGCCTGTCTCATTCATGTCTTTTACATGTCCGTACCACCTCCGAAACTTTCTCAGTTACAAGCAAATTTACATTTTTCTTAAACCATATACATATATTTATATCTATTTCTATCTATCTCTCCATATATTCATTTTGTCTAGCTGTTCGTCATTTTTTTTATCTTCTATCCCTCGAAACTCGTCTATTTGCCCTGTTCTTACTCTCGATCTTTCTTTCCCTTTTCGCACCATAGCCCCTCTAAAATAAAGCCACCCCATGTGAGTCTTGGTTGTTTTACAACTATCTAACGAGTAGTATACTGCCAACGTATGAAATATCATAACTTCCCTAGTTAATATTAGGAAAGCTGAGGAACACACTAAAGGTAATTTGTACATCCATAACTTCGCAGTAGTCAATGTAACATTTTCACTGTTATATAGTTCTTTTAATATATAATTCAAACTACTATGGTGATTAATAATTTCCCGTATCACTCTACCTTATGCCAAGTGACATCTGAAGTTTCATTATTGATTTCCACCTGGAAGACAGCCTCCTCTTTTTCCATCACTTCCTGGTCTTCGAGGTTCTGTATGAATTCTTCTTGGCCTAAAGTGCATCGAAAAGCATCAAAGATAAATCTTAATTAACCACGTAGGTTCGAGGGATAGGCGATGCAATAGGATACACACCCAGATGATATCTAGCTAGAGACTCTTTTGGGAGGTGTAGTAGTTTTTTAAAAATATGTGCAGTTGGAACGAATTGTGTTTCAACTCCTAAATCTCTGCCAGTATAAGGCTAATAAAGCAAAATCGCATCTACAGCTCTCTCACATTTTTCTTTCGAAACAAATCAGTACTAACTACTCTTAAATTTTGGAACATCTTTGTATCAGTAAATTTCATTTTTTCCCTTTAATAGACGTAGCAATGCTTTTCGAGAGCAGGTAGAAGGAGGTTCTGAAATCTGCTATATATAAAAGATAATTATTATTATGAAAATACGACGAAGAGTAGTAGTTCAGGTATCCACTATTTTTATTGAGAGGAAATCGGGTAAGGTGTTTCCTAATGCATTTTTATGTTTTAGTGCAACCCAAAACCCATTTTCAGTTTCTTATCAAGGAATTGGATTGCATAGAGAATAGGAATTTTGGATTCTTCTACTTAAAAAAGTACAAATTAACACATAAAGCTGATGCTTGAACTCCTTGAAAGGTTTAATACATCTCACAGGACGACCTACCTTTAAAACAACTGGCTTTAAGATATCAGATATTTCAAATGAGTCAAAAGATGTAACACACCTTTAACAGTAAGATTACACCACGTCGATATTTCCCTAAAGATGCATTTGTATTTTCCTGTGTCTGAAATGTGGGCCGTAGATATGAGGAGTCTATGTGTCAAGCCCTGGTGTTCGATGGTCACTCTACCAGGCTCTTCCTTCAGCTTCTTCTTCCCCTTTTGCCACTCACACTGATTGGGAAAAGAATTACGCTCAGTTGATTGACACATCCACATCACTCAAAGGGATCATGTAAAATACTTGAAAAGATCGGTCACATCTTAAGTAACTGATGAGTGATCTTTATAATTACGGAAACAACCCCTCCCTCACGTCATAATCGAAGTGTTTAAGTACTGGCTAGAAATAAGAGGGTAAGTACCTAGGAATCAGAGACGTAATAATTCATAACATAAAACCAAAAATAAAAAAATATCGAAAAAAATTCATCTCCAACATATTAGAAGTTTTCACCATTCTGCTATTTTTCTCTATTTTCTTAGTTTTGTTTATCTGCATGCAAAAGCACGCAATGATCATGGCTTGATTATATATATATATATATATATATATATATATATATATATATATATATATATATATATATATATATATATATATATATATTGAAATGGCCAGTTTAAATGATAGATGTTAGTATACTTACTCTTCTCATATTCTATAAAAAACATAATCTCGTTCTACCTGTACTTCTTTAGATGTTCTACATTCGAGTACGACTTCCATGTCTTCTTTAACAACGCAAGATTCGAGTCCTTTCTTGAAAGTACTGTAAAGATTTTATAATGTAAATCAGACATGTCCCAAACAACCAGGTTGTCCCCGAACAGCCTGGCGCAGTAAAACAAAACAATATTAAATGCAACACATGAACAAATTATAAGTAATATTTTGTAATTTTATGTCATGTATTGCGAGGTTTCATTTCTGAAGTGAAAATGTACGTTAGATAAAAGCAACCTTTCCTAGCAAGCCACAAAAGGCACCTTCCAACTATTAATCACTCCTTTGGTTTACTTAAAATATGTCAAATTTACATGGCTAGCTTACTTAATTTTTATTATAGACAAATATAAGACTAGCAATTTTACCAGATAAATTATAATATTAACTTTCTTAGAAGAATTATATAAGATTTTAAATAAATTGCCTAAGATTGGCACTGTTTTTTGTGGTAATTTTTTAATATAAATTATATATATTATTGATAATCTGTGGTGTAGTTGTATGATTTAGTTTCTGACAAGCCGCGGTGGTGATACTTTTTAAGCAGTGTTCGGGACGTACTCTTATGGATGCTGTTTATGGGGCGGATGTTGAGTTGGATGACCTCTAATAGCCCCTTGAAGCTTTTGTCATCCGTTGAATCAAGTTAGGCCAATAAAATGTCGCTTCGATCTTACTAATGCCTTTGTGGGATTTAAATTCTTTCCAAATAGGTTTACAAGTTGAGAATATCATCATTTTGCATAATTTGACTTGCGACAACATAAAACACGTAATAACAATCTATGGTTCTCTGAATTTCGTGTTTTGAATATGTATTCGAATTAAACATGGACCCCTCTGTCAATTGTATATATAGACTTACTCGTCCATGGCATAACTCAACAATCATTCCTATCTAAGATAGATACACGTGTCATTTTATTATAAATTCTTTAGTAATAACCATAAATGTACATTTAAGTACAGGTATTACAATGCACTTTCATGCATTACAATAAATCTAATATTAATGCATTCGTGTATATTAATATCCGTACCAATTTCTTCTTTAAGTGTCAAGGACAGAATTTGTATAAACATCGACATGCTCTACAACATTGTCTATTTCTTCATACAGCTCATACCGATTTTCGTGGGACATATATATATATATATATATATACACGAGTAGCTTCAATGTACGTCAATGGAAATGAAACCATTACAACGAAAAGCAAACGTGCATTATATAAAATCTATATTAGTTTGTCCTCAGATGGATTACGAATCGTTCTAATCTACACAATTACATTCCTTTGTCGCTCGGGTTTCTATCTACTTACATCACATCATTACCGACATGAACATTACAGGCGGTCGTAGCTTTTCCTATTTTATTTGTGGCTGCACATAAATACTTTCCCTCTTCATTTTGGTGGTTCGCGTTACGGATCTCGAGAATGGCCAAACCATCCTGATAGCTCATTATTAGATCCTTGCTCGGCTTCAGGCGTTTTCCGTTTCTGTTATTCGGTTAGAAGCGGAAGGAAAAAGGGATTAATAAGCCAAAGGGGGCGCTGAAATGGTAACCTATATTAGTTGCAGTAATATTGATATGACTTTGATAAAACATTTGGTCGTGGTGGTGATGAGGAGTAAATTGTGAACGTAAAATTTGGTTAGTGGGATATGATTGTGACCGAGGTGGAGAAAAATTTTTTTGGTAGTTGAAAGAAATTCCTCAACACAAATGTAGTCTAAACTTATTCCAGTTGGTGAATTTTCCAAGTCCCAAATCTCATTTATTGCTATACACCTGCTTTATTGAATATATATTTGCAAATTTTGAGTAAGCAGTCTAAAAACGTGACTGACCCTTATTTAAAAATTAATGTAGAACTTGCACTTAGAAAATTGTGTCAACTGAAGCGAACGTATTGAATTTGGTCTATTTAATTGCATTCAAAAGCAGGCAAAGGTTAAACGTTTCTAAAATCAATTTCTGAAAATAACCTTTATTAAAAGGCAATTAATAGTTTAAATTATGGAATAAAAATGGTTCAAAGTTAATAATAATTTTCTCATTTTGTAGCAATACACTCATTTCTGTTACTTAAAAGGCATTAATTGGTGATTGTTTGGTCAAACAAAAGCGTTCGTAAAAGGTTAGCGCGTAATTTAAAACCTGTTTTATCCTAAAGGTGAAAACGTTTTCATTTATTTATTAGTTTTTTTAATATGTTTTCACACCTACTCTTTTCTCAACTCATTCTTGCAATAATTCACTTCTTTCTGTCCATTACTTTGTACCTATTATCAGTAACTAAGAGTAGCTTCTGTGTGCCTTAAAATGAAAGCTACTTCGTGGAGAAAAATGGTCTTAATTGTTTCATCCTCACCTGGGCCTAAAACAGCCTATTTCGTCATACCTGCTCCAAGTGACGTCAGGGGTTGGGTGTCCTTTGACTCTAGCCACTAAACGAATTGTTTCTCCTTCCTCCACTGTGGTCTCCTTCAGTCTCTCGATGAACTCTGGTGCCACGGGAGCCTGTAAGAAGCGAATTAGTCGGTAAGATGGGTTTATGAAGGTTACTCAAGAATCCTTATTAACCGTAAATAAGTAGCCATCTTCACGCAATTCGCTAGTTTACATAGAAACGGCCGTTCAACATCAAAGATTATGTAGTGATTGTCACGCTTGACGTCGTGTTTTTATTCTTATTCATTTCATGTCGAACAAACTTTCCAATGGCGTTCACATGTAGAGAAACAGTAGTACGAGATGCCCTGAGGTTTGATTAAACTTTTATGTTGTTATAGGAGTTTGTCTTACTAATTGATCACAAAAACTTAATGAACCCAAAATACGACATATGTGACAACCTAATGATTTGATTACTTCAGAAGTTAACAAGTTATTTAGTCTTTTGTTTATCTACCGTCGATTCCTTTCTGTGAGTATGGAAAGGTCAACAACATAAAATCTATGGTTCTATTGAGCCTTGCACAAAACTAAAGTTCATCTCCCTAGAGAGATGAAAAGGAACCTGAGAATCCTTACGGTAATGTTTAGCGTAATTGTGTTCCTGGCTTCGCCTTCTCTGTTCCTGGCAATGATTTCGTAGATGCCTTCGTCCTCTTTCCTGACACCCTTGATGATAACGATTGATCTGTAGGCATGGACGTCTTTCTGCTTCACAATTCGTATTCTATTCGAGTCTCGTACCACCTGAAAATTGAAGTAGAATTTAACTCAGTATAAATACAGTTTTATAATAAAAATATGTCGATAAATGATTTATTGTAAATAAGTCAGACAATAAATTTTTAAATAGGTATTCAGCTAGAATGTCCTTAAAGTAGAACAAAGTTAGAACCCCTTTTTTATGTTCCATCCGATTCAAGTGCCTCATCCTACCTTTCCATCTCTCCTCCAAATGATCTCAGGCTCTGGAATAGCTACTAATCTGACATCCATCTCGAGAGTTACATTTTCTTCACTGGTCTTAGTCATGGATTTTTGAGCAAAGGTTGGTGGAATACCCTCGAGAAGGTCACATACAGAAGACTCTCGGCTAAGACTTCTTCTGGAAGGTGTTACGCTGTCAGTTCCGTGATCACTCATCGGCCCCTCAACAATGAGCTCAGCAGAGGAAGAAGTCGATCCAGCTTGGTTCTTAGCGACGCATGTAAAAATACCAGCATCTTCTGGAAACACTTCTTTGATAATAAGAGTTGCCGTACCATCTTCAGAGTAGAACATCTAAAAGTAATATAAAAGGAAATAGGATAATTAACATGAAATCAATCATCTAATTTTTTTAAGAAAGTAGGAGGGTATTCTACCAAGGATCCCATTTGGTCCATATTTGATATACCCAAGCCTGGGCAAATCTCTGCCAAAGAGGGAGCTCAAAATAGAAAGTTATTTCCTAAATAGAAGAATTACATTCTGAATTTACTTGTAGATTTAATATTTTATGCTCTTGTATAATGATTTTAAGCAAGTATATTTGTCTCTCTGAGCTTTTGCCGATAAAGAGACAAGTGAGTCTCAATTGGAAAACACTGAACTTCACAGCTACCCCAGACTTTGAGAACAACTTAAGTTTGAACCCCTTACTCAATTATATGCCTCCTTAAATGATCGGATTTTATTTAAATTAAAGAAAAGTGCTACATTACTTGTTTTCTTTGCCTCAACATACATTTGGGAGGGTTATTTGGGGGAATTTATAGCTAAAACCAACGAGGACACCACTCCCCGTATAAAGTTTATAATAAGAGGCGTGTAAAGAATATAGTAAAACTGGGTGGACAAAATATAGCTGCAGACTTTCTTGCGGTCAGTGGGGCAAGGAGAGCACGCAATCTTCAAGGTGTCAACTGCAATATGTTGATCCATGGTACAACTACACCTCGATATAACATATTAATGAAAGCCGTTAAGTATATTTTGCACTTCACTTTAATTCCCACCAATAATCTCGCCTTCTCAATCACTTCTCCTTACTACCTTACACCTTATTAAACACTCCTATCCGGTATAGAGCTTAGTTTTTTCTTACTTGCAAGAGCTCTATTACCAAAACCCCAATACCATTAAGAACTCCCTCCTTCTGAATCACCTTGCCGTATTATCCTATCCTTATCAAAACTCCTACCTACATATGAGGGCTCTCTTAATCTTCCTTACTTGCAAGAACTTTTATTATTGAAACTCTAATGCGAGTAATAGTCCGCCCCCTTCAATCACCCTTCCTTAGTATCCTACACCTTATCAAAAAGAATTCCTCATTAATAGAGTTTTTAGTTTATATCTATAAAAACTATATTACTAAAACTTTAGTAACATAGTATTCAAGTCATTTCGAAAATATCTAACATACGAGTACCAGATTACCATTCCGAAGTGTACTTCGTCGGTGCAACTGTTGCTCATTCTATTAAAATCATATTTACAAAGACCAGCAACTTGCGTTCGCTGTCTAATTGGTGTTCACAACTAGCTTAAGCAAATTCCAAGATTGGCCCATTATTGTTTTAATATTAAGAAAGGATTGAAAAGTGTTATATAGCAACCAAGCGCTGTTGACTCAGCGTTGAAGAATATGTATAGAAAAGGTAAACAAATAGAAAGAAGCGCAATAATTAAACGATTGATGTTAAAAAAAAACTAAAATATGTCACTTCATCAACTTTAAAAGCTATAATCATGAGTGTACATTCAAAGACTCACTGAACAATTTTGTATGTACAGAAAAAAGCAGACACTCAAGAGTGAACATTAAAATAATTTCTGTAGGATTAAGTCTAGAGCGATGTAATGTAGGCAATTTTAAATAAATGACGTTCAAATATAATTTGTTATCTTTGTACCTGGAACTCTTCCGAAGGCTTAATTATAGCCGTTTGCCTAAACCAAGTGATGGTAGGACGAGGTATGCCCTCGACCTTGCATGTAAACTGAACTTCTTGACCATCAACCACCACTTGTGGCTCTACCCTTTGAATGATCTTGGGAGCCGATGGTTTCTGTCCTTTTTTAGGTTCTAGAGGAAAAAAACGCATCATTAGCAAGTATCAAGAGGTGTTTACCTGCCACATGACTGAAGTATTAAGGCATAGTCATCTACTGAATGAATCGACTGCCGGATCTTTTGATATTAGTTTAAAATCAAAGATAAATAAATGGACACATATTTGCGTAGATGGCAAAGGTGAAATACCTTCCTGCACCTTTACAAGTGTGTCGAGTGCAGTGAAATTGTTAAGCATTGCAACCGTATGGTCTTTTTTAGGTTCAACTATTCCGGCCACTCAACCTACCCTCTATGGTATTTTTTCAGTCATCATTTACTTCGTTATACGTTAATATATAAAATGGAAACATTTCTCCACAAGTATTCAATAAATTAATCAGTTCCTGGAGTGTTTTCTAAAGTATTAAAGATTCTTAGCAATTGATGGGCAAGGACGAGAGTTTTTATATCAAAGTTTGTAGACCAAAGCCCCAATTCTGCTGAGCTTATTGAGGGAGCTTCTAACTCAGCTAAGATACTTACTGTCGAAGGTGGGAAGTTTATCTATCTTCTCCTCCAACTTCTTCTGCACAAATACGATGTACGCCTCCTCTTCAGCCAAAAGCTTAGCGGGAACGTAGCCTCTCTCTTTCGTCAGATGCTTCTCGACGAACCACCAGTCGGAGTTAGTACATTCTAGAGATTGGTTAAGTGAGTCAATTGTGTGGGACTAATTCACATACTCAGACAAACATCTAAATGTTTCCGTGAACATTCAAGCATACCAGTATAAAAGGCGGTTCTTAAGTGGATATTTGCTTTTTTACACACTCACGCAGTGTGTCCTCAGATTCCTACCCCTGAGTATATGTGATCATATACGAATTTATCCTCAGTGAATTTGTATGTGCGCTTTTTTCCCGGGCATTTCTTCTCTATGTTTTGTTTTTATTTCTATCTTTCTGTTCATTAACTTTCTATCCTTGTTATATTTCTATATTCATTCTCACTCACGTATGGATTGTTTGTGGTGCAGTATAAAAGTGCGTCAGATTTCTCCTTAGTGTAAACGTATTTAAAAATAGGTCTGAACAAAATTCTACACACTATTTATCTTTTTGTCAAGGAAGTACAGTAATTACCTATGATAAATATAAAAAAGTTTTTAAAAGATATTAAAAAAAATTGAAGAAACCTCCTTGAGTAGGCCGTAAGGCCTTTGGGGTTTTCCTTCCCATGTACCTATTATTCAAAACCTAACCAATATGGTCAGATGTATAACGCTCCGATGCTCCCCCCTCCACTACATACCCTGGACAATGACTCTTTCTCCTTCGATGAGATGCATCGCGTTCTCGTGTTCATCTTCGACTAGGTATGTGGAAATTGCTCTTAAATGATCACCAAGCTTGACATCGTGAGGGAGAGTGATTTCAACGACGTGTTCTGTTGCATGAATAATAAAAAAGCAAATTTAATTCGCACCTTTAATGAGTAACTCCATGCAGAAGGCCCAAAAGAGTAATCCGGAGTACGAAATAACTTGTTCTTTTGCTGGAGCGTGGGGTCATATTTGGACCAGGTGTATAAAGTTTGTTCACAAATGCGCGAAAAGATCAGAGAATATATCATATTTAGTGTATAGTTGTAATGACTGTATTCATGCACTGAATACTACCGAATGATCTCTCGAAAATTGCATTTAGCATAATTTAGATACTGACATGGTGATATAATGACGAAGAACATGCATCAACTTTGAATTTTCTAGTGTTGTAATGCAAAAAAATTATAATAACCATTTAACTACTTTATAAAGTGGTTAAAAACTATTTGAACTCTAAAATTCCAGACATTAGTAGGTGGATCTGTAAAAAAAAAATTGATTTTCTCTACATTTTGAGAAAGAAAAAATGTTTGTCCAAAATATTCACTGAATAAAAAATATATCTAGTAACCCAAAAATGGTAATTGAATCTATAAAAAAAAATATTTGAGTTGAAAGCATTCTAATAACTACGTTGCCAGGTTGTAAATCCAAATGTTATATTTGTATTAGAGAGATGGATTTTTAACGTTTGGTTGAGGAATTACCTTCAGGAGCATGAGACTGTGCCTCCTGCACGTGTTCACCTTCTGTAAAATTAGACGTGGTAAGATGTTGATGAAAACTTTTATTACACCTCCATTATATTCATCCCCGATACCAATAAAATTTCGCTCTCGTTAAATTTCATGTCATAATTAGTAAAAAAAAAAAATAAGCTGTTGGTAATTACACGAAAATTCGAAATTTTTATTTAATAGTATTAAAAAATCAAATAAAAAAAATAGCATTTGAAAAATTAAACAACGATTAAAATACATTATAGAAGCTTTTGTAAAAATAAATCTAACTTTACTTTAAATCTTAAGGTTATTTAATAGTAATTAAAAAAATATAATTTACAGCCCAAAAAAGGAGAAAAGTATGCATTAAGATATATAAAAGATATTAAAGCGCAATAAATATAATATATATATATATATATATATATATATATATATATAAACTTAATAAAACTTAATAACTCTACTTTCTAGAAAAAGAATCAATAAATAATCTAGACAAAAATTACAACACAAACAACAGTTAACATAACAATCACAAAGGCTGCGTGTGCGAGTGCAATAGTGGAAATAGTAAGTAATAGTAGTGATGGTAATAATAAGCGTATTGGCGACAAAAGGCTAAAGAGCTGCTGTAAATACCTTGAGACAGAGCGGGTGATCTTCTAGGGGCTCTAGGAACTTTGATAAGTTCATCGGCTTCAATTTCTTGAATCTTCTTCTTAATTGTTTCTTTTTTAAAGATATCAAATGTGAATTCACCTTCAACAGGAGATCCTTCGGTGAGCGTATCTTCGTCTCTTTCTGAGGGGCTCCTTTGTCTGAATACTGCAGACTCCTCAAATTCCTCTGTTTTCTTTTCTGGTTTTTTCTTTATTGTGAAAGCATCCTCGACATTCTCAACTTGGTAGGGTTTTTTCCTTCTGGGCTTACCGATCTTAACCGTTTCCGATATCAATTCTGGAGTTTCTTTGGTGGCGTCAATCTCGTATCGTTTTATGATTTCATGGTCTTCCTCTATTATTATATCTTCAGGCTCTTCCTCGGGTCCCTCTATGACTACTTTAGATTCTGCACTTTCTTCCGCTACTTGGTACTCTCTCTTGGGACGTTTCATTTTTATGTTAACTTCTGCCGTCGTCTCTTCTGTAGTGTAGTCAATTGATTCAGGAAGATCAACGCTAACATTTTCCTCCACGTCCTTTATTTTAGGTTTTCTTTTGATGACAAAGGATTCACTAACGTCCTCATGGGATGGTTTGCGTTCTTTGGGCTTCGAGAGAGTGATGGCAACTTCTTCTTCCCCTTCGTCTGTGATTATAGGCTTCACTTTAGATTTTCGACGAATATTGAAGGTAGCAACGGTGTCTTCTTCTTTCGGTTCTGATGACTCTCTTTGAAGAGTAACAGTAGCTTCTTGAACCTCTTCCTCTGGTTTCTTCTTTGGTTTTCGCTTAATGCTCACATTAGTTGTAGTCTCTTCAATTTCTTTGGATTCAGAAGGAGCTCTGTGAATGGTTACTGATTCAGACACATCTTCTTCTTTCGGGGATTCCGGCTTCTTCTTTGGTTTTCTCTTTACAGTAAATTCTGCGCTAGTTTCCTCGGTGTCCTTGATATCTTCGAGTTGGGATGTTTCAGGTTTACGTTCTTCAGTGAACTTCAATGTCTGTGATACTTCCTCAAGGGTTTCTTCGGATGGCTTCCTTTTCTTTGGCTTTTTCTTTATTGTAACCTCAGCTGTTTCTTCGTCAACTTTATATTCTTCTGGTTTCTTCTTTGGTTTTCGTTTTAGAGTAACTTCAGCCGTTTCTTCAACAATTTCCTCAAACTCAGGTTTTTGAGGCTTATGCTCTTCAGTGATCTTCAGTGTCTCCGAAACTTCTTCCAATGTTTCTTGAACAGTCATCTTCTTCCTTGGCTTTTTCCTAATTGTAACCTCTTCTGTTATTTCTTCTACTGCCTCTTCTGGTTTGAATTCTCCAACTTCGTTTTTTTCAGGCTTAGGTTCTTTTGTTATCTTCAATGTTTCGGTTACTTCTTCAAGAGTTTCCTCGACCGGCTTCTTCTTCTTTGGCTTTTTCTTAATTGTAATTTCTTCAGTTATTTCTTCCACTTCTGGTTTTTCAGGCTTAGGCTCCTCTGATATCTTCAGCGTTTCGCTTACTTCCTCAAGTGTTTCCTCGACTAGTTTCTTCTTCTTTGGCTTTTTCTTAATTGTAATTTCTTCAGTTATTTCTTCCACTTCTGGTTTTTCAGGCTTAGACTCCTCTGATATCTTCAAGGTTTCGCTGACTTCTTCAAGAGTTTCCTCGACTGGCTTCTTCTTCTTTGGCTTTTTCTTAATTGTAATTTCTTCAATTATTTCTTCCACTTCTGGTTTTTCAGGCTTAGGCTCCTCTGATATCTTCAAGGTTTCGCTGACTTCTTCAAGAGTTTCCTCGACCGGCTTCTTCTTCTTTGGCTTTTTCTTAATTGTAATTTCTTCAGTTATTTCTTCCACTTCTGGTTTTTCAGGCTTAGGCTCCTCTGATATCTTCAGCGTTTCGGTTACTTCTTCAAGTGTTTCCTCGACTGGCTTCTTCTTCTTTGGCTTTTTCTTAATTGTAATTTCTTCAGTTATTTCTTCCACTTCTGGTTTTTCAGGCTTAGGCTCCTCTGATATCTTCAAGGTTTCGCTTACTTCTTCAAGAGTTTCGTCGATCGGCTTCTTCTTCTTTGGCTTTTTCTTAATTGTAATTTCTTCAGTTATTTCTTCCACTTCTGGTTTTTCAGGCTTAGGCTCCTCTGATATCTTCAGCGTTTCGCTGACTTCTTCAAGAGTTTCCTCGACCGGCTTCTTCTTCTTTGGCTTTTTCTTAATTGTAATTTCTTCAGTTATTTCTTCCACTTCTGGTTTTTCAGGCTTAGGCTCCTCTGATATCTTCAGCGTTTCGCTGACTTCTTCAAGAGTTTCATCGATTGGCTTCTTCTTCTTTGGCTTTTTCTTAATTGTAATTTCTTCAGTTATTTCTTCCACTTCTGGTTTTTCAGGCTTAGACTCCTCTGATATCTTCAAGGTTTCGCTGACTTCTTCAAGAGTTTCCTCGACCGGCTTCTTCTTCTTAGGCCTTTTCTTAATTGTAATTTCTTCAGTTATTTCTTCCACTTCTGGTTTTTCAGGCTTAGGCTCCTCTGATATCTTCAAGGTTTCGCTTACTTCTTCAAGAGTTTCGTCGATCGGCTTCTTCTTCTTTGGCTTTTTCTTAATTGTAATTTCTTCAGTTATTTCTTCTACTTCTGGTTTTTCAGGCTTAGCCTCCTCTGATATCTTCAGCGTTTCGGTTACTTCTTCAAGAGTTTCGTCGATCAGCTTCTTCTTCTTTGGCTTTTTCTTAATTGTAATTTCTTCAGTTATTTCTTCCATTTCTGGTTTTTCAGGCTTAGGCTCCTCTGATATCTTCAGCGTTTCGGTTACTTCTTCAAGAGTTTCCTCGACTGGCTTCTTCTTCTTTGGCTTTTTCTTAATTGTAATTTCTTCAATTATTTCTTCCACTTCTGGTTTTTCAGGCTTAGGCTCCTCTGATATCTTCAAGGTTTCGCTGACTTCTTCAAGAGTTTCCTCGACCGGCTTCTTCTTCTTTGGCTTTTTCTTAATTGTAATTTCTTCAGTTTTTTCTTCCACTTCTGGTTTTTCAGGCTTAGGCTCCTCTGATATCTTCAGCGTTTCGGTTACTTCTTCAAGTGTTTCCTCGACTGGCTTCTTCTTCTTTGGCTTTTTCTTAATTGTAATTTCTTCAGTTATTTCTTCCACTCCTGGTTTTTCAGGCTTAGATTCTTCGCTTATCTTTAGTGTTTCGGTTATTTCTTTAACAGTTTCCTCGACAGGTTTCTTCTTCTTTGGCCTCTTCTTTATAGTTACTTCAGTTGCCTCTTCCACTATCTCCTCTTCTTCCGGTTTTTCTTTCTCATCTATTATTTCTATTTTCTTTTTCTCTTTGTCAGGAGCTCTCAGTACAAGAACATCCTCCTGATCGGCACGCTGGAGCTCACCCTTAATGACGCTAACTTCAGCTGTGTCGACCTCAGTAGGAATTTCCTGGAAATCATCAGGGTATGTTTCTGAAGAAATTTCTATGATTTGCAACGAGTCTGTTCCAGAAATATCGAATTCTGCTTTTTCCGCAGTTGGTGCGGTTTGTTCTATCTCTTCTGGCTCTTGTTCAGCGGTTGTTTCGATCACCGTTACGGTTTCTTGGGGGCTAATGATAGAGTCTGCCCTTTCTGTTTGGGGCTTAAGGGAAGATATGGATTCTGGCATTTCTTTGCTACTGATTTCTTCAATAATCAAGGAATGAAGTGGTGATAAATCAGATATCAATGATGGTTTCTCCTGAGCTGGTTTTTCTGATACTATGGCCGTAGATGTTTCTTCGGTTATTACCTGAGAAATTACAACAGACTCACGACTCTCGGGCATAGTGACTTTAGCTTGATCCTCGCCCGTTTTATCGGTTTTCAAAGCTTCAGTCTTGTCTTCGACCATAACTTCGGCTATTGAGACGGGTTCTTGTGGTGATAAAGTGCGTTCTGCCGTTTCCCACGTTGGTTCTTCTGTTTTTCTTTTTGTAACTGATTCTTCGATATGAACTTCAGAAATTTGAACGGAATCACTTATCGTAACGTCTTTCTTGGCCGTTTCTGTCTTTTCTTTCAATTCTTTGAGATCCGTGATTCCTTCGTGAATTTTGACTTCCTCAATATTAAGAGGTACTTGTTTGGAAAGGATCTTTTCGGCCCTTTGCATAGTCGGTTTTACTTGGTCTTCCTGGGATACCGTTTCGTCTACCTTAACTTCAGTTACAGTCACATGATCTAATTGAGGAATAATTGGTCTTCCGTGTGTTGTTTTGCGCTTTTCTGTCTCTACAACTGAAGTTGACTCCATGACATCTACTTCTTCAATATTTAAACCAAATTTAGGTATTGTGCTCTTACCGGCCTTCGCCGATGATGGAACAGCTTCTCCTTGAATCTCTTCAAGGCGATCTATCGGTTCAATTTGTGAGACAGAAATTGTTTCTTTGGTATCTATTACTTGTGTAGCTTGTTCTTTGTCTACTGATTCACGAGTTGTTTCCAACAGTGGTTCGATAGTGATTTCTTCGGATCTAGATATGTGAGAGGCAGGTTCGAATGTTACCCTACCTGAAACTAGCGTTGGTTGATCTTCCTCTAGAACGCCTGGAATGACATTAATTTCACTCTGTAAAACTTCTGTATGGGTGTGAGGTCTAAAACTAATATCTGGTGTTGCTTTATCTGCTGATATGTAATCTATAGGAGACCCTTCTTGTTCGAACAAAGAAGGATTGTAAACCCCTGGTAATTGGAGAGGTGTAACAACTGGTTTGGTTTCTGCTTCATCAGTGGGTAGTTTCGTTTCTTCTGGAAGGTTAGTTGTCTGTGAGGAGATAATTGTTTCTTCCACAATCACAGCCTTATCGGTGGGAATGGTTTTGCTATCAATTGAGATTTCTGGTACCTTTTCAACAGTATGATAGTCTTCTTTATCATGCATGGATACTTCTGATGCAAGGACCACTTCACTGAAAGGAATAAGAACTTGCTCTGCTGATTCTTTACGTGGTTCTTCTTCTGTGAACTCGTCAGTTTTTCCAGATGTAACTGTTTCTTCAATAAGAATTGCATGGACCCCGGGTTCGACATTTCCTTCGATCGTAACAGCCGAAGCACTTTCAGGGTTATAACCTTCTTCTTTCTCGTGTAGTGCTACTTCCCAAACCTCTGCGGTTTTGGAAGGAACTATGTCTAATTTTCCAGTTCCGATTTCAACAACTTCATCAGGCTTATAGCCTTCCTTTTCTATTACCATCACATCGAAGGAGATTGGAACCTTGGCTGCTTCTCCAAAAAGGATGTTTGGTTTCACTCCCAAATCAGGCTTATCACCAGTGAAATCTATCGACGTTTCGTGGCTTGAAATTTCTGATGTTTCTGTGACTAGCTTCTCAACTTCAAGATTAACTACAACTGATTCTAAGGATGGCTTTATTTCTTCAAATGTCTTTTCTTTGTCACTAATTTCTACATTAGAAGCTACTGCAACTGCATTAATTGGGATAAAGGTCGTTTCAGCGGTGCCAAGGTTCATACACTTTTCAGTGAACTCACTAGCAGTCATTGATGTAAATGTCTCTTCAACAATCAAAGGTTCATCACCAGGCTGCATTTTGCCTTCTAGAGCCTTTACTGAAATACTTTCTGGAGAATATTCTTCTTCCTTCTCATGTAAAGTTACTTCACTGATAGAAGCAGTCTTAGAGGGAACAACATCTAATGTACCACGAGCTGTATCTGATATTAATTCCATGCTTTCATCAGCTAGCGAATATTGAGACTCCATTTCACTAACCATTACAGAATCAAGAAGGTTGAGAGCAGTTACAGCAGTTTCCTTTTGTAATATTTCCTCTGGGTTGTAACCTTCTTTCTCAATTACCATAATATCAGATGAAAGAGGAACTTTGGCCAATTCTGTAATCGTAATATTGGCTGTTGTTCCAAGATCGGGCTTTTCTCCTTTAAAATCAATAGAAGTCTCATGACTTGATACTTCTGACGTCTCCATCGAATGTTTTTCTATTTCAAGGTTAACGTCGGCAGACTCCATTTTT
Source organism: Ceratothoa steindachneri (assembly GCA_963969495.1). Taxonomy (NCBI): domain Eukaryota; kingdom Metazoa; phylum Arthropoda; class Malacostraca; order Isopoda; family Cymothoidae; genus Ceratothoa; species Ceratothoa steindachneri. Next base: position 143,385,988 of record OZ018330.1, on the reverse strand, counting down.
GGTTTTTCATCATCGAAGGCTTTTTCTTTATCACTGATTTCTACGTCAGATGCTACAGGAACCGGATTAATGGGAATAAAGGTTCTCTTAGCAAAGTTTTTATCGAGTGGCTGGTCTATAAAATCACTAGCCGTCATCGAAGTTAATGTTTCCTGTATAATTAATGGTTCATCACCGAGTTCCATTTTGCCTTTAATTGCCTTGAGTGAAACGCCCTCTGGAGTATAATCTTCTTCTTTCTCGTGTAATGTGACTTCACTAACAGATGCGGTCTTCGATGGAATTATACCGAATTCTCCATGAGCAGTATCGGGCGCTATGTTCATGCTTTCCTCAGTAACTGAGTAATGGGCTTCCATTTCACTGACCATTACAGAATCAAGAAGATCCAAAGCAGCTTCCGCTGTCTCTTCTTGCCGTACATCTTCCATTTTGTAACCTTCTTTCTCAATTATCATAACATCAGACGACAAAGGTAGCTTGGTTGGTTCTCCAATTGTAACAGTTGCTGTTGTACCAAGATCAGGTTTATCTCCTTTAAATTCAATTGAGGTCTCGTGGCTTGATACCTGGGAAGTTTCCATTGAATGCTTCTCTAGTTCAAGGGTGACATCGACTGACTCTACTAATGGTTTTTCTTCCTCAAATACTTTTTCCTTATCGCTTACTTCAACATCAGAAGCAACTGGTACTGCATTAAATGGAATGAATATTGGTTTAGCGGTGCTTACATCTACTGGTTTCTCATCAAATTCACTCGCGGACATTGAGGTCAATGTTTCTTCTACGATCAAAGGTTCATCGCCGGGCTGCATTTTGCCCTGAATTGCCTTTACTGAAATACTTTCAGGAGAGTAGTCTTCCTCCTTTTCATGCAATGTCACTACACTTACAGAAGCAGTCTTCGAGGGAATCACATCTAATGTACCACGAGCTGGTTCAGATGTTAGTTCCATGCTTTCTTCGGTCACCAAATAGTTAGACTCCATTTCACTAACCATTAAAGAATCGAGAAGATTAAGAGCAGTTCCAGCCGTTTCTTTCTTTAATAGTTCTTCGGGTTTGTACCCTTCTTTCTCAATCACCATGACGTCAGATGAAAGAGGAACTTTGGCCAATTCTTCTATTGTGACAGTAGCTGTCATTCCAAGGTCTGGTTTTTCCCCCTTAAAATCAACAGAGGTTTCATGACTTGATACTTCTGAAGTTTCCATTGAAGGTTTTTCCAATTGAAGGTTAAGATCAGCCAACTCCATTTTGGGTCTCTCCTCATCGAATAACTTCTCTTTGTCACTAATTTCAACGTCCGAAGCTACCGGAACTGCATTAATTGGAATAAAGGTTGTTCGAGCAAAGTTTTTATCGAATGGTTTTTCGGTAAATTCACTAGCAGTTAACGATGTCATGGTCTCCTGGACGATCAGTGGTTCGTCTCCTGGTTGCATTTCTCCTTCAATGGCTTTAATAGAAATGTTTTCTGGGGTATAAATATCCTCTTTATCATGCAGCGTTATTTCACTTACAGAAGCGATTTTAGAAGGAATCACATCTAATGTACCGTACGCTGTATCAGATTGAATATCCATACAGTCCTCAGTGATTGCATAATGTGACTCCATTTCACTCACCATTAATGAATCGAGAAGATTCAAAGAAGTTCCTGCAGTTTCTTTTTTTACCTTTTCATCATCTTTGTATCCCTCTTTCTCAATTAGCATAACATCCGAAGTCAGGGGAACTTTGGCAAGTTCTCCAATTGTTACCGTTGCTTTCGTTCCGAGATCAGGTATTTCTCCCATAAAATCAACAGAAGTTTCGTGACTTGATACCTCTGAAGTTTGCATAGAAGGTTTTTCTAGCTCAAGATCAACTTGAGCTGACCCCACCGTGGGTTTTTCTTCTTGGAATAATTTCTCTTTATCACTAATCTCGACATCTGAAGCAATAGGGACCGCATTGAATGGAATAAAGGTTGCGTCTGCTAATTCATGTGCGGTAACTTTTTCCGTGAATTCGGTAGTATTAATCGATGTTTGAGTTTCTTCGACAACTAGAGCTTGTTCTCCCGGTTGGAGTTCAGCCTTTACGGTTAAACTGGGCATTTGATCGGGAGTATATGCTTCTTCCTTTTCTTGTAATATAACTTCTGAAACTGAAACAGGTTTTGATCGAATAATTTCACAGGTACCTTGTTCGGCTGTCATAGTAATTTTCATATTTTCTTCCTTTATAGGAGATTGTGATCGTATTTCGGAAACTTGGAGAGAATCATAGACATCGACAGTTTTTAATGCGGTCTCTCCATGTATTAATTCATCAGGTTTGTATCCTTCCTTCTCAATTATCATGACATCTGTTGCTACCGGTGCTTTAGTACCTTCTCGAATTGTCACAGTTGCTTTTTGAGTAAGGTCAGGTTTATCTTCTTTGAATTCTACTGATGTCTCTTGACTAGAAACTTCAGACGTTTGAAGTGTAGTCTTTTCAAGTTCTAACTGAACTTCAGCTGCATCTGTATCAGGTTTCTTCTGGGTAAATGTATTTTCCTTTTCACTGGTTAATACATCAGACTCAAGAATGGCCGCATTATGTGGAATAAAGGTTACATCAGCTAATTCCTTCGCTGTTTCTTTTTCTGCGAATTCAATAGTACCAGCGGATATTTGAGTTTCTTCGACAACTAGAGCTTGTTCTTCCGGTTGGAGTTCAGCCTTTACGGTTAGACTGGGCATTTGATCGGGGGTATATGCTTCTTCCTTTTCTTGTAATATAACTTCTGAAACTGAAACAGGTTTTGATCGAATAATGTCACAGGTACCTTGTTCGGCTGTCATAGTAATTTTCATATTTTCTTCCTTTATAGGAGATTGTGATCGTATTTCGGAAACTTGGAGAGAATCATAGACATCCACAGTTTTTAATGCTGTCTCTCCATGTATTAATTCATCAGGTTTGTATCCTTCCTTCTCAATTATCATGACATCTGTTGCTACCGGTGCTTTAGTACCTTCTCGAATTGTCACAGTTGCTTTTTGAGTAAGGTCAGGTTTATCTTCTTTGAATTCTACTGATGTCTCCTGACTAGAAACTTCAGACGTTTGAAGTGTAGTCTTTTCAAGTTCTAACTGAACTTCAGCTGCATCTGTATCAGGTTTCTTCTGGGTAAATGTATTTTCCTTTTCACTGGTTAATACATCAGACTCAAGAATGGCCGCATTATGTGGAATAAAGGTTACATCAGCTAATTCCTTCGCTGTTTCTTTTTCTGCGAATTCAATAGTACCAGCGGATATTTGAGTTTCTTCGACAACTAGAGCTTGTTCTCCCGGTTGAAGTTCAGCCTTTATGGTTAGACTGGGCATTTGATCGGGAGTATATTCTTCTTCTTTTTCTTGTAATATAACTTCTGAAACTGAAACAGGTTTTGATCGAATAATTTCACAGGTACCTTGTTCGGCTGTCATAGTAATTTTCATATTTTCTTCCTTTATAGGAGATTGTGATCGTATTTCGGAAACTTGGAGAGAATCATAGACATCGACAGTTTTTAATGCGGTCTCTCCATGTATTAATTCATCAGGTTTGTATCCTTCCTTCTCAATTATCATGACATCTGTTGCTACCGGTGCTTTAGTACCTTCTCGAATTGTCACAGTTGCTTTTTGAGTAAGGTCAGGTTTATCTTCTTTGAATTCTACTGATGTCTCTTGACTAGAAACTTCAGACGTTTGAAGTGTAGTCTTTTCAAGTTCTAACTGAACTTCAGCTGCATCTGTATCAGGTCTCTTCTTGGTAAATGTATTTTCCTTTTCACTGGTTAATACATCAGACCCAAGAATGGCCGCATTATGTGGAATAAAGGTTACATCAGCTAATTCCTTCGCTGTTTCTTTTTCTGCGAATTCAATAGTACCAGCGGATATTTGAGTTTCTTCGACAACTAGAGCTTGTTCTCCCGGTTGGAGTTCAGCCTTTACGGTTAGACTGGGCATTTGATCGGGAGTATATGCTTCTTCCTTTTCTTGTAATATAACTTCTGAAACTGAAACAGGTTTTGATCGAATAATTTCACAGGTACCTTGTTCGGCTGTCATAGTAATTTTCATATTTTCTTCCTTTATAGGAGATTGTGATCGTATTTCGGAAACTTGGAGAGAATCATAGACATCCACAGTTTTTAATGCTGTCTCTCCATGTATTAATTCATCAGGTTTGTATCCTTCCTTTTCAATTATCATGACATCTGTTGCTACCGGTGCTTTAGTACCTTCTCGAATTGTCACAGTTGCTTTTTGAGTAAGGTCAGGTTTATCTTCTTTGAATTCTACTGATGTCTCTTGACTAGAAACTTCAGACGTTTGAAGTGTAGTCTTTTCAAGTTCTAACTGAACTTCAGCTGCATCTGTATCAGGTTTCTTCTGGGTAAATGTATTTTCCTTTTCACTGGTTAATACATCAGACCCAAGAATGGCCGCATTATGTGGAATAAAGGTTACATCAGCTAATTCCTTCGCTGTTTCTTTTTCTGCGAATTCAATAGTACCAGCGGATATTTGAGTTTCTTCGACAACTAGAGCTTGTTCTCCCGGTTGGAGTTCAGCCTTTACGGTTAGACTGGGCATTTGATCGGGAGTATATTCTTCTTCCTTTTCTTGTAATATAACTTCTGAAACTGAAACAGGTTTTGATCGAATAATGTCACAGGTACCTTGTTCGGCTGTCATAGTAATTTTCATATTTTCTTCCTTTATAGGAGATTGTGATCGTATTTCGGAAACTTGGAGAGAATCATAGACATCGACAGTTTTTAATGCGGTCTCTCCATGTATTAATTCATCAGGTTTGTATCCTTCCTTCTCAATTATCATGACATCTGTTGCTACCGGTGCTTTAGTACCTTCTCGAATTGTCACAGTTGCTTTTTGAGTAAGGTCAGGTTTATCTTCTTTGAATTCTACTGATGTCTCTTGACTAGAAACTTCAGACGTTTGAAGTGTAGTCTTTTCAAGTTCTAACTGAACTTCAGCTGCATCTGTATCAGGTCTCTTCTCGGTAAATGTATTTTCCTTTTCACTGGTTAATACATCAGACCCAAGGATGGCTGCATTATGTGGAATAAAGGTTACATCAGCTAATTCCTTCGCTGTTTCTTTTTCTGCGAATTCAATAGTACCAGCGGATATTTGAGTTTCTTCGACAACTAGAGCTTGTTCTCCCGGTTGGAGTTCAGCCTTTACGGTTAGACTGGGCATTTGATCGGGAGTATATGCTTCTTCCTTTTCTTGTAATATAACTTCTGAAACTGAAACAGGTTTTGATCGAATAATTTCACAGGTACCTTGTTCGGCTGTCATAGTAATTTTCATATTTTCTTCCTTTATAGGAGATTGTGATCGTATTTCGGAAACTTGGAGAGAATCATAGACATCCACAGTTTTTAATGCTGTCTCTCCATGTATTAATTCATCAGGTTTGTATCCTTCCTTTTCAATTATCATGACATCTGTTGCTACCGGTGCTTTAGTACCTTCTCGAATTGTCACAGTTGCTTTTTGAGTAAGGTCAGGTTTATCTTCTTTGAATTCTACTGATGTCTCTTGACTAGAAACTTCAGACGTTTGAAGTGTAGTCTTTTCAAGTTCTAACTGAACTTCAGCTGCATCTGTATCAGGTTTCTTCTGGGTAAATGTATTTTCCTTTTCACTGGTTAATACATCAGACCCAAGAATGGCCGCATTATGTGGAATAAAGGTTACATCAGCTAATTCCTTCGCTGTTTCTTTTTCTGCGAATTCAATAGTACCAGCGGATATTTGAGTTTCTTCGACAACTAGAGCTTGTTCTCCCGGTTGGAGTTCAGCCTTTACGGTTAGACTGGGCATTTGATCGGGAGTATATTCTTCTTCCTTTTCTTGTAATATAACTTCTGAAACTGAAACAGGTTTTGATCGAATAATGTCACAGGTACCTTGTTCGGCTGTCATAGTAATTTTCATATTTTCTTCCTTTATAGGAGATTGTGATCGTATTTCGGAAACTTGGAGAGAATCATAGACATCGACAGTTTTTAATGCGGTCTCTCCATGTATTAATTCATCAGGTTTGTATCCTTCCTTCTCAATTATCATGACATCTGTTGCTACCGGTGCTTTAGTACCTTCTCGAATTGTCACAGTTGCTTTTTGAGTAAGGTCAGGTTTATCTTCTTTGAATTCTACTGATGTCTCTTGACTAGAAACTTCAGACGTTTGAAGTGTAATCTTTTCGAGTTCTAACTGAACTTCAGCTGCATCTGTATCAGGTTTCGTCTGTGTAAATGTATTTTCCTTTTCACTGGTTAATACATCAGACCCAAGAATGGCCGCATTATGTGGAATAAAGGTTACATCAGCTAATTCCTTAGCTGTTTCTTTTTCTGCGAATTCAATAGTACCAGTGGATATTTGGGTTTCTTCAACAACTAAAGCTTGATCTCCTGGTTGAAGTTCAGACTTCACAGTTATACTCGGCACTTTATCGGGAGAATATTCGTCTTCTTTTTCTTGTAAAATAATTTCCGAAACTGAAACAGGTTTAGATCGAATGATTTCACATGTACCCTTTTCAGATGTCATAGTTAATTTCATGTCTTCTTCTTTTACTGGGGATTGGGATCGTATTTCAGAAACTTGTAAAGAATCATAGACATCAACAGTTTTTAATGCAGTTTGTTGATCTATAATTTCATCTGGTCTGTATCCTTCTTTTTCTATCACCATCACATCTGATGCCACTGGTGCTTTAGTTCCTTCTCGAATTGTCATTGTCGCTTTTTTGGTCATGTCTGGCTTATCTTCTTTAAAATCAACCGATGTTTCATGACTCGAAATTTCAGATATTTGTGTAGAATTTTTCTCAAGCTCCATGTAAAGCTCTGCTGATTCTGATACTGGCTTTTCTTCAATAAATGTTTTTTCTTTGTCGCTTGTTATAACATCGGTAGCTAAAAGAACTGCATCATATGGTATATATGTTGTATCAGCTAATTCCTTTGTGGCTTCGGTTTCATTAAATTCTGTTGTATTGTGAGAGATTTGAGTTTCTTCCACGACCAATGCTTGGTCTCCCGGCTGTAGTTCTGACTTTACCGACACAGAAGATAATTTGTCTGGAGAATAGTCTTCTTCCTTCTCGTGCAATATTACCTCAGATATTGTAACTGGTTTAGAGTGGAGAATGTTGCAAATACCTTTTTCAGTACTCATTATTAACTTATGGTCTTCTTCTTTGACTGGGAAATGTGATTGTGTTTCGGAAATTATGACTGAGTCATGAAGGCTTAGGTCGGTTGAAGCTGTTTGCTTGTCAATAATGTCTTGAGGTCGGTACCCTTCCTTCTCGATTACCATGACATCAGAAGCCAATGGAACTTTAGTCAACTCTCCGAATCCAACAGTTGCTGTCATTCCAAGTTCGGGTTTATCACCCTTGAAATCAGATGATGTTTCATGACTACGTACTTCAGAAGTCTGTGTTGAATGCATCTGAAGTTGTAACTGAACATTGGCTGCTTCTGATACTGGTTTTTCTACTATGAATGGCTTTTCTTTGTCGCTAGTTAATATGTCTGACGATGTGAGAATGGCACTATATGGAATGAAAGTTGTATTGGCCAATTCTTTGGTCGTTTCCATCTCTGCCAATTCTGACGTCATGGCTGAGGTCTGCGTTTCTTGGACTACAAGAGCTTGTTCACCAGGTTGTAATTGTGCTTGTAATGATAGAGAAGGCATTTCTTGCGCTGAGTATGACTCTTCTTTTTCATTCACAGACACTTCTGTTACTGACGCACTTTTGTTCGGGATTATTAAGAGGACTCCTTTCTCTTTGGGCATATCCAATATCGGATTTTCTTCTTTTACAGGCGATTGAACTTTGACATCACTTACAATAATGGAATCATAAGAATCTACAGAAGTTTTGGCAATTTTTGTTTCTGGACTTTCCTTTGGTTTGATTTCTTCCTTTTCATTTATCGTTATATCAGAAATCACAGCAAGTTTATTTGGTTCTCCCAAGCAAATAATAGCCTTTCTTTCTTTATCTAATTCAGAGATTTCAGCACTAACTGCCGACTCTTCATCTTTTACTTCAGATATCTGCAAGGGTTCAAGCTCTGTGCATATTGATTTTGTAGCTGAGTATTGTTCAGTAACTTTGTCCATAAACTCGGTTTCTTTGTCATGAAGTTCATGTTGGTGAATTTGAACTGCTTTTCTCTCAATTACAGACACAGTAACTTCTTCGGTTTGTGGCTTTTCTCTTTCCTTCATGTCTTTAACCGTGCTAGAGATGTTAACTTCTGTTGTCATTAGAGGAATACGTTCATCAATCGAAGATTGAATATTTATTTCTGTTGGTTTTTCGGGTTTCAGCTCTGATTCTTTATCAACTAACCCTTGAGTTATAACTTCCACTGCTCTTGAAGGCACAAAGTCAAGCTTAGCGGATGCTGAAGGAACTGAAGGAGTTGAAAGATCCCCGGTTTCATCCAAAGGTTCATTTTTAATAATAGTTAATGGCTTGTAAAATCCAGAATGAGAAATATCTGCAGAAACTGGTTCGGATTTGAAGGGGAATAAGGCACTTTCCTTCTCATTAATGGCAGCTTCTTCGATAACTGCTGATGTTTGCAAAATATATTCTTCTGATGCAGAGGTTGACTCAGGAATAATGAATTGCTCGCGTTCAACGGGATATTCCACATCAGATTCTATAACTTGAACAGCAGATGATGATGTCTCAATCGTCCTCTCGGCAAATATCTCGCTTCTGGCATCCTTCTTGAGCAAATCCTCGCGATCTTGAGGTATTTCCTGTGTAATCTCGAAGGCTTTGTGAGGAACAAATTCAGTTACAGCAGAGTCCTTCTTAGCTGGAGTGGTCGTGAAATCTTTTGTATCAGATAAACACATATCGAATTTGATTTCGAGGGGTGTGTGAGGGACAAAACTGGGCATAGCTTTATTCTCAGGCATCAAAGTTTTCTCGATATCCTTAATCGGAGATTCAGCTCTAGTTTCGGTGACGTGGACAACCGTGCTTGATAACTCCATTTCTCTTTGAATACTTTCTCCTTTTATTTTATTTTCTTGGAATTCTTTTTCTTTTTGCTCTGGAGTAAATTCGGTAATTTCTAGCGCCTTTTGTGGAAGTATATCTAGCTTGGCAAAATCTTCCTCGGCCTTTGTAGGGAGATGCGCTTCCACATGATGCACGGGTTCTTGGCCCTGAATGATTAATGCTGTTTGTGTATCTATTTCCCCGACAGTTGCCGTCTTCTTTGTAATATCTTTTATATCCAGTTGTCCTTCAGATTCCTGAATATCTGTGTGACTAATCGATAGGGGGCGCAATTCTTCCTGAATTAGCTTAGCACTTTTGATGCCCAATGGCTCCGAAATAAATTCTTTGGTTGGTGTTACGATATTAGTTTGATCATCAGAGACAATTATATGTTTTTGTTCGATCACTCCCAATTCTCCTTTTGTTTCCTTTACATCTGTTTCCCATCGTTTCAAGTCACCTTGAATATTCTGTTCCTCCACTGTCAAAGGCCTTAAAATATCAGGTCGATATAATGCTTTCTCCTCTTTAATGGACGGCAGTTCAAATTCTTTTATGGCATCACTAGTAATGGTTTCTGATATTATTAACCCTTCTTGTTCTTGTTTCAAAGTCATAAGTGAACCTTCTCCGAGCGAAGCTCTAACCTTTCGCAAGTCCTCAAGTTCTTCATATGGAATCGTTGAAGATTTTGTTAATGGTTCAGATTTTATGATGGTTTGTTCAGCTTTCTCATAGGCTGGAATCCGTTTAGAGGTTGATTCTGCAGAAAATATTATCGTTGATTTTAATTCTACGGAAGGCTTAAAATCATATATTATACAAGAATTATCATCGTCAGTGTGTTCTTTATACTCCTGTGTAGAGTGGCTACTGTGAATATGTGTAATGATTTGTGTTCATATGTGCGTTATTTACCTAAAATATTAATACAAGAGAAAGGATAGGAACGACTGACAAATACAGAACATAAATTAGAAATAGAATATAATGATTTATTAATCATGTCTGCAGAAGGGAAGGTTGATATACCTAAAGAGGGTCCTGAGTCTTTGTTGTCTGCACATTCATAAACTGCATCCACTTGTGATAAAGCATTCTTGTTTCCATCTTCTAAAACTATTATTTCGTTTGTTCTTTTCTTCACTTCTAAAGAGGGACAAACGAAGACCAATGTTTCAGAAACGGATGGCCGACGTAAGCTTTCTTGGACTTCATGCCTCTTCTCGGTAGCGACACAAAGTTCGATAATATTCAGATCATATTCAACAATTTCCTCACATTTACTCTCTTGTGTATCTTCATTAAAAGGTTCTAAGATTGCATTAGAACTGGCTGGCATGTTCTTATAATGAAAATTCGACTGGAATATTGGAAATTCTTCGTTGTTTTTGTTATTTTCTCCCTCCAGTTGTAGCGATGATAGTATTCGTCGAGGAGTATTAGGCATCTTCTTTTCGGGCCTAACTAAAGTTCCAACTCCGAGAAGAATTCCGTGAACTGGTTTTGTGGTGTCTTCATTATTGGTACTCTGCTTCTTAATAGATTTTGTTGATATGACCTGCTTATAAGACGGCTTCAACCGAGAGAAAATCGACATTTCTTCACCAGTCATTTCAACATTGGTAGATGGTGAGAGAAGCAATTGCGCACTTCGACTGGATTTGACAGGCGGTGGGAGTTTTGTGGCGATATTTAATGCTTTGTATGAAGTGACTGATGCAGTTATTTCTTCTTCTTCAGAGTCTGTTAGGAAAGCGAGTTTTAGGTCCTGTAATTCTTCTACCTTTTCGTCTGTAAGGGGGAATGAAACGAGTCCGAAAGGTCGATGTGAATGACGGAAAAGGTGGGTGGGGGGGGGATTCGATTGAGAAGAGTATAGAAAACGGGAACAAATCTTCAAGTTGACTTTTGTGTACAAATGTAAAGGAAGGGATGAAATACTTGGGAAACGAAAGGTGTACACCGCCATGATTGAGTAACTTAAGTCTTAAAGTAGTTGCCGCTTATATACATATTGGAAAAATGACTAAATATTGTTGCTAAAGTTTTGTCCAATTTTTTAGATATTTTTCTATTTACAAGAGTATGAAAAACCTTCTGGGAATAAATACATTAAATAATATGATGACATAGGTATAAAGGGTAGAATAATTTATACATAGGTTAGTAGATGTAGCAACAACTCATATTGTCTAAAATTCATTATTGAATAGGGAATTTTTATGTGACGCCATCTTGGAAATAATGAAAAAAAAACCCAAAACAGAGCCACAACATTAAGTTTCTATTTATTATCACCATCATCACTAATTCTATAATTTAAGAAGGGGATTTTTTTGAGTATTCGAATAATAATTTCATCTTAGTTTGGTTATGACTTATATTTTTTTATCAAAGTTATTTCTAATAATTCCTTTATAATATCAAAAAACAAAATGGTGAAGTTCAGAAATAAATATAAGTATCGAAATTTTGTAAATGTTTCAAAACCCAAAGAATTACAAATGGTGAAGTGCAGAAAATTTATTTTTATATATCTTCTATAACTATATTTTAGCGAAGCGCAAGCTCCCTCCCTGGCGAAGCCATTGCCTGGTATCTATAGATAGAAACTATCTTCAAGGTCAACTAAAAAATAGATTTAGATAATTATACTCAATGACTTCTGAATTGCCTGAATCTTTTGACTATCCTGTTTGCATGATATACTACATTACTGAGTTTAAACTACTATCATCACGTCAAATTCACACCATTGTCCCTCGGTGTGAAGCAAATTGAAATGTACAATTCCATCTCTATTTTCTTAAATAAGATAACAGTTATTTACTTGATAGGAATAGCAAGCCATCTGCATTATAGGCATTCACATTTTATGTGGTGATATAAAACTCCCACAAAGTTAAATTGAGTATTTATTTCCCTTTGGTATTTTCAACTCTTTCACTATATCAGCTACCTAATTACATAACAGTAATTATTGTTTTTCATTTTAACTGGACATTATAAAGAAAGACATTACTAATTTGGACGTAAATGGAAAATGGAAACATAACTTAATCATTGGCAACTTCTTAAAAAAAAAACTCAATCATTGGCAACATCTTCCTTGGGATGCTACGAATGGATGTCCGGTGGAGAAGCATAGACAGAGCAGTTGAAGGACTCGAAGACAAGAAGTTCGTGAAGAAAACACATTAAATTTTGATTAATGATGAAGATGATGATGATGAAAACATAAATTGTTAAACGAATAAAACCACGAAGTTAGAACTGGTTTGTCCTCGGACACAGCATATAAAATTGAAGGTTTTAATTCCATTCATAATAGTATTCCCGACAGTATTAAAATATAAATGTAATATTTTTCGGCCATTTTTTGTATTCACTGCATCAATTTTTGCATTTTTTTTCACGAAGGAATTTTTTTCAGAACAGGATCGAACTCTTAGACATTCTGAAGTATGGCGTTTGAGCACAACAGAGGCACATTGATCAAATATTATGATGACCCATCCATTGGATTAAATATTTGTTTAAGACTACCTTAGTTTTATTCACTCTGAACCTTTTCATTTTACCCTTGTTTTTCGCAACTTTCTTGAAAAAGCCTCTCACCTATTTTGGGGGTCAGCGGCTAAGTACGCAGACTAGTCGCCGACCAGCTTTCGTCCATTCATCCCTGGTCGGAGCCAGAAAGTGGGGGGAGTCTTTTCTCCCTCATAGCACCGCTTGGGATGGTGATTTTTTAACATGACTGCATTATTCCCACCCTCTTATCCTTCTACTACCCCCCCCCCCACCTAAGAAACATTTATTTTCCTTATCTATATCTTTTGGCAAGTATGGTAGCATGGTAACCCTCCTGTGGGTTACATCGAAGGATGGGGTACTCTCACACCCAATATGACTGCACGAGGATCTACTTCCATATATCTTCCACATATTTTCACCTCATCCATTCGCACCACTTCTTTCTAGATCTCTCCTCACAAACGTTCTACGGGAGAGGCCCTCGTTGGTATTTTACTTTAAATTCGCTTAAAATAATCAAAACGAACTTTAGTAGTAAAATTGTTGTTGTTTTTTACTTGTTTAAAAATCGGAAAGATTTAAAGGATTTTTATCACCTCCATTTGGGGATTGGTTCGTGCCTTGATCTCAAATCCGATGCCCAAATTCATTCTCATTTGAACCCCAAAACCAATATCAGTAATTTCCTTGGAAATTTGTATTCGTAGCAAAATTAATCACGTGTTAATTAATCGCATATTAAGTTATTGCATACTAATTAATCACATGCTTATTACTCGCATTCATCAATGTTAATTAATATGCTAATTAATCGTAGAGTAGTTAAACACGTACTAATTCATTGCATACTACTTAATAACATACGAATTACTCGCACGCTAATTAATATACAAATTAATAGCATACCATTATTTTAATCGCATGCTAATTTATATACTAATTAATCGCATGGTAATTAATCATATACTAATTAATCACATGTTAATTAATTATATACTAATCAATCGCATGCTGTTTAATATATTAATTAATCGCCTACTAATTAATCATCTACGAATTACTCGCACATTAACTACATAGTACTTGACCGCATACTAGTTTATCGCAGAGTAATTATTTTTATACTAATTAATCACACTAATGAATCGCATACTAATTTTTAACATACTTTAACCGCATATTAACTTATCACATAATAATTAATCGCATGCGAGTTTATATGGATACTAATTACTCGCATGCTATTTACTCCCATGCTAATTAATATACTAATTAATTCCATACTATTTAATCACGTGTAGCTTAATATACTAATCATTCGCACACTATATAATTACATTCTAATTAATCACAATAATTACCCGCATACTTATCAATCCTATACAAATTATTTGCAACCTATATAATAGCATACCAATTAATATACAAATTAACCACATATTCATTAATCAGACGCTAATTAATATACTAATTAATTACAGTAATTAATTGCATACTGATTAATCATCTACTAATTAATCACATGTTAAGTAATTGCACACTAATTAAACACATTAACTGGGTCGAAGACTACCTAGTGGGTCTAGAAATGAGCTCCTCGTACTGACACCAAACCAAATCGAACCGACCATCGCCACTACCCTTTATTTCACCTTCCAGAATGGGGAATTGGGGCGGGGGGGGGGTGCATTTATACCTTTAGTACTTGTACTCTGTAAATATTTGTTCTTGGGGGCTTCAAATGCTCCATAAAGCCCCACAGCCTTTATCAAATGCTGGTACAACCCCCCACCCCCCAATTGTTATACTTGTATTTTATTTTTTATTTATTAATGTCTGTTTCCTCTTAAGGGTGAAAGGGGGCGTTAAGTTCATTCAAAATTAATATTTTTTTGTGTTTCTCCCATACAATGTTCATTACACTATTTTCTTCCCTACCCCCCCCCCTCCTCCTCCCTTTTCCTCTATATTACTTAGACCCTCCACTAACATAACAACCGCAGGAAATTGTAATAATCCCAAACGCTTTAGTTTTCATTTAAAAAGCGCTCGAACCTTATAGCATATTTTTTTAAATAAAAACGAAAGCGCTTGGAATTTTTCAGCCTTCACGCTGCCCATATCTTTTTATTACGAAAAAGATGTTTTTTGTAATCCAACGAGGAAAATCTTAGCCTTCGGAAATCAATGAAGCGGAGAGCAAGCACTGCATCGGAAGGGGCCCTGCTTCGGAGGATAGAGGCAAGCCCCTATTAGTGATTAATCGTGGGACTTTGAGCCAGAGATTGTCTAACTCAAACTCTTGAAAGTTTTTACATAATTTACAACTAATTTTATTGAGTGTTGCAGATTATTTAAAAAAAAAAGAAGATATATCCCATTTTAGGTGTAAAATATTCGATTTATAGTTGTGTCATTAATATTTTAAATATACCCCTTTTGACTCAATCTTGCAAAAAGGGATATGCCAGTGAAAAAAGACGGGGGTGCCTTATAGATTCCCACTACATCCAATAAGTCATTTAATTGTACCCCAACGAATTTCATACCTATATACGAGGGGCGGTCAATAAGTTTTGCAATTCGGATATAAGGAAAAGTGTTTTATTATTTTTCAATATAACTACCCTCGACTTCAATGCACTTGCGCCACTTGTTCCTGAGGCTTCGAATTCCCGACAACCACAAATCTCCCGACTGCTGTTCAATCCACTCCTGGACGGCGAGCTGGACATCTTCATCGTCCCCAAACCGGCGTCCACACAGTGCAGCCTTGAGCTGGCGGAATAAAAAGTAGTCGCTGGGGGTCAGATCTGGACTGTAGGGGGGATGGTTGAGCTCCTCGAATTAGCACTCGCGCAGGGCAGCTTGTGCAACTCTGGCCTTGTGGACAGGGGCATTATCGTGGAGGAGCAGGACACCGCGTGTCAACTTGCCGCGCCGCTTCTGACGGATGGATACTTCAACCCAGCCAGTTCCTCGGCGTAATATTGGCCTGTGATGGTCCTTCCATGAGGCGCATAGGCCACCATCAACACTCCCTCAGAATCCCAGAAGATGGTGGCCATGATCTTCCCACCCAAGTGAGGGTTGTGTCTGGAACTTGATGGGGTCGGAGAGCCCCTGTGCTTCCAGGCCATGCTTTCAAGCTTGGTCTCGGGATCCCAGTGATGGACCCACGTTTCATCACCTGTCACTATGCGTGACTCGAATCCCGCCGGGTCTCTGGTTGTACAGGAGCAGCAGCTCCTCCGAACATTGACGACGTTGAAGTCGATCATGGGACATGAGGTTTCAAGGGACCCAACGGGCAGAGACCTTGGTCATGGCCAAATTGTCGTGGATGATGTTGATAACACTTCCATGTGATATTCCAAGTTCTGGCTCGATTTCTTCGACCTTCAACCGTCGATTTTCAAGGATCATCCTCTCCACACGGGCCATATTGTCCTCGTTGGTCACGTCTGACGGGCGTCTGGACGAGGGTCATCTTCAAGGGACTCACGACCATGGTGGAACTCCCTATTACAGCGAGCAATGAGTGCATAGGAAGGGGCGGTGTCGGTGTACACTGCAACCATGCGTTCATGGATCTCTTTTGCATTCTTGCTTTCTTTGGTCAAAAATTTGATCCCTGCGCGGTGCTCAACCTTCTCCATTGTTGAAATATTTGTGACTCACGATCTGCGATCAGCTACTGCTTCTTAAATAGACGAGGCAGGAGCGTGCGGCTGCAGGTCCTGGCTTGTCATAACTTGTCCTAACACCCCCACAAACAGCCACCTCCCTTCCTCTGTTTTGCCCTACCGATTCGCAAAACGTATTGACCGCCCCTCGTATATCGGGAATAAAGCTGATTGTCTAACTTCCTTTAGAAGTCTATAACACTAATGAAAATGGAAGGTCTAACTTCCTTTAGAAGCATCTGTATCTAAATTACGCTCGATCTCTTCCCGCGGCCACAACGTTTTCCGCTCATAACTAACGGTGCGTAAACTGCCGGGCGCGCGTGGTGAAACGTGTACTCATTGTATTGTAAGTATATTATATAATAGAGAGAGTGCGCAATTCTCCCTACTCTGCATTCACCATACAAATAATAATAATTATAATCAGCAAATAAATATATTTATGTGCCGCAATATAATCATTTCAAATAATACGCATTGGTATTTATTTGTGACAGGACTTTTTAGCCTGGTCTAGCCTACTTTAGAAACCAATATCATGAAAGAAGATAGATGGTCTAAACTACTTTAGAAACCTATATCAGTGACGAAGATAGATGCTCTAAGCTCATTTGGAAGCATATAACACCACTGGAGATAGATGGTAAAAGCTCATTTAAAAGCCATTGTTGATGATAAAACCTACTTTATGTCTATATCACTAATGGAGATAGATTGTATAATCTTTAGAAATCTAAATCACTAATGGGATGGATGGTCTAACCTCTTTTAGAACCTTATATCACTAATGAAGATGGATGATCTAACCTCCTTTAGAAGCGTATATCATTTATGAAGATGGAAAGTTTCACCTCCTCTAAAACTCTATCACTAATGATGATGGAGTGTCTAACTTCTTTTAGAAGCCTATTGGAATAATAAAGATTAATGATACGTTTTTTAGAAGCCTACCTCACTAATGAAAATAGATGTCTAACCAATTTTAGAAGCTTATATCAATAGTGAAGAAAAATTATTTTATTATTATTATCCTCCGATGCTATTTCTGCTTCACTTCCGAGAATTTGCCACTATTTCCTCCTGAAGCGTATTTGTGGACGAGCGGCCCGGTCGGAAAAAATTATTTTGTGCAAATATTATCGTTCACCCGTGTCGGAATATTCATGCGCGTTTGAGTCCTTTTCGAATTATAGCTGGCGCAATTTTTTTTACAAAATTGCCCGAAAAAACAAACGAAAAACGCCGTTTGAGTCCTATTCGAAATATAACTTGCAAGATAGGCGTCGAACTGTTCGTTTTTACTTCCGTATGTAGGGATTGAACTACGGACGAAATAGTACGTCCCGCCGTTCCAGTCACTAATCTTACATATTTACCACATCTAATGCCCGGCCACAAATTTCGCAATTACTTTTAATTTTAATTCAATTATGAACGTCCAAAAAGGTTACAAATTTTTCTCTATCAGAAACTAGAGTTAATAATTCGGAAATAAACGACGAACACTTCACCAACCGATACGATTTTGAAACTACGTATAAACGTCTCTATGATACGCAAACGGCTAAAACAAAAGTAGTTCCTTAAAACGAGCTAGCTAATTAGATTTAAATGTATAAAAAAAGTTAATAAAAATAGTAAAATGGGGAAAAATATATTGACAAATAAAAATGACTCCGAATGGGGATAATAAAAAGCTATTAAGTGAAAAAAAATTGAAATTAAGCATTTCTGACGTCATACCCCATCCCCAACCCCTATTATAATTCGCAAAACGATTAAAGGCGCTGACATGATGTAGTTAAAGCATTCACCTCTGTAAACGTCAGAACATTATTCTATAAACAATTAGGATTATATACTGGGGGGCTGTGCCCCCCAGACCCCTCAATTTAATGAAACTCAGGATATTCATAGTGTGGTCCCCCCTTGTGTTTACCCCCACACGAGACGTCCCCTTAAATGTACTCCAAAAACGTGAAACATTTTGGAACACGGACGAAAATAGTACGTCTTATCGGCCGGGCCGCTCGTCTACATATTTACCGTCAACCTTTTTAGTTCCTTAAATATGTATTTCAACGACCCACGTAAATATTCCCACGCCCCTTGAGAATCACTGCTTTAGATTCTTCCTACACAGTGAGTTTATTCCAGTTTGGAATAAATGAGACGTCGTTTTTTTTCTTTTTCTTCTCCCATAACTGAAACACACGCCAATCAAAACACATTTACAAAGAAAAATTTTTAAAGTTCTATAATGAAAAAAAATCACGTTTTTAACTTCATGGTCACAATTACTCCCGACTAATTAATTATTCGCTTAGTCAATTCATCGCCCGTACAAGTTTAGTACATTTTCTCATTGTTACAATAAGCCTAGTTCGTCTGCAGCCAGCCATATTGAATTCATTTTAGATTTAGTTCCTATTTCATGGTTGTGTGTTTAATTATTCGACAACTCAGTTAAAATACCCAGGAGAATCGCTAATTTCAAATATTATTTCTTATCACACCTAAACATTATTTTTATTTCTTAATAACGAAATTTACGAAATGATCTATGATCTCAGTTTCACGTGTTAGTTTAGCCGTTTAAATATAATTCATTTGTGCTTGTTTTTAAGCATTTATTTTCATTCAACGTTTATATTTCTATTTTGATAGCTATCTAAGCTGAAAGAAAGCCTCATCAAATGGTACTCAGACTCGTTTAATTATTTAATGCATCATAATTTGCAATACGTCAAATTAGCAATTCTCATTCTAGTTTACATTTGTTTCTCTTATGTAATTTTTTACTCCCATAGTCTCCCCGGTCGTGCTTAGAAAACAGCCTTTCGTGGAGACTATAACAAAGAAATTAAATCATAAATTATCATAATAATCATTCATTTTTACTCGAGCCCTCCAGCTTTATTCATTTCCAATAATTTCTTTTTACCGAGAAATTGGTACTATGTATTTCCCTCAAATATATATCTTTTTAGAAAACAATGGAACAAACTTGACACTCTGTACAAACCCAAACTGTTCTGACTATAATTAAGAGCAACTGAGTAATGCCATGCATATTTCCCTCAAATATATATCTTTTTAGAAAACAATGGAACAAACTTGACACTCTGTACAAACCCAAACTGTTCTGACTATAATTAAGAGCCACTGAGTAATGCCATGCATCTCTGATTTGATATCTGAAATACTCACCACTACCTCGTGAGTGAGAACAGCTGTCACAACCACGTGTGTGATTTCGGGTCTGAGGATGACAACCGTCAGCATGTCATCCTTCATCTTATGCCTAAACCTAAGCGCATCTTCATCATTAGTGTTTATTCGTCTTTTTCCCTTTCACCATGAGCAAGCATCAAGTGGTTAGACCTCATGGAGATATTAATGAACTTCCACATCCTCGGGGAGCAGTAAAAGTCTCGTAATTGTTCAAAGTGCCCCCTAAGTATCTTTCTTTAAAATCACATTGTGGGACCACAGAGGCGGTGTGTGTGTGTGTGTGTGTGTGTGCTTAGTGACTCAAGGACGAATTACATTTAAAAGTTTAGGTGCTCTCAGATGGAAAGAATGCGAGAGCTCTTAAACACTCAGTTATAAGGAGCCGGAAACCAATTCTGTCCCTGGCTCATCACCTCAGGGAGCTAGAACAGACAACATTTTAAAAATCAGTCTGAACTCTAGGAACCGTTTCTAAATGATATATTTGCAAGAGCCATGCCGGAAAACATCCGTACGCTACTGACCATTTTAATGGCGCGTAATCTTGGTGAAATGCCAGAGATGGCCGATGAGCTTTGTGATCATGTATATAATAATGCTTCAGGTAACACACTCATGGATGTTACTTCTGTGATCTCTAATTCATGCCTTTGTTCTCGGGTCCAGAGATCAATGGATTGTCTAATCACTCCTTTGTTGGGGACTACTACCATCATTGAGAAGATTCTGAAGGAGCTCCGTGATATGAAATTACGGCATGGGGCCTGACGTGAGAGGCACCGGCAGGGCATTCATCGCTGGAGGTCAGGTTGGTCTTCCTGATGAAGAGGTAAGTTACAAAGGTATTCCCTCAAAAGAGGTAAGACTTTGGCTTGTGTTGATACCATGGCGAATATGGCATAACACTGAAAAATGTAGACGCCATGTCATTATTTCAAGTTTGGCTCGTTTTCACCATTGTAGTCATCTTCAGATCTGTTATATTTGCCTCTCTTCAGCTCGATCCTTCTTTTGCATCTCTAGTCTTTCTTTCATGGTTGACACTGGCACTGAGCGGTTTTCTGCAAGCCTCTCCTAGTCACAAAGATTGTCCTCTTTCGGATTTTGTTCTTCTCGCAGCTAAATATTAAGATATTAAAAATTAGGGAAGGAGTAAACTGAACCAATCAAGGAGGCTAGTCGTGCTTACGCCCGATTGTTCGGAAATTTCCTCGAGAGTTAATCGATTGGTTCGTTACGAACCAAAACGCAATCAGCACTATTTGGGAAACGGTCAGTTTAGATCTAGCGAGAAAAAGTCCCGTTGCGAGCAATGCTTCTAAGCCGACAACGTACTTTTCTATTCGCTTCTCTTATGAACGTTTTGCCGCAGCAAAAGTTAAATCCTGCCTCAGGGGAACTTCCGATTTACACGTTGGGCAGTCCATAAATATATATATATATATATATATATATATATATATATATATATATATATATATATATATATATATATATATATATATATATATATATATATATATATATCCCATATTATTACATAACTTTTTCTGAATAGTAGAATACAAGTATGACTTAAAAAGAAATAATAAACATAAACCGGTCTAAAATTTAAGGGGGTCTTTTACCCTCCCTAGCCTCTCTCCACTGGATCCGTGTCTGCAAGTGGTTGCCATTTTGAAACTGCACGTTTATCGAAATAATAAAGACGTTAGCGCCTTCTACTTTAGGCTATTTCAGCCAAAAACTTCTTTTTTTTTTAGTTAGTTTCGAAATGGGCGGGGCTTCACCCCCATACCCCACATTTAATTGTGAGGAAGCGCACCCCCATACCCCTGCAATTTAAAAAAAAACTCGTAATATTCTTAATTAGAAAGGTTAACTTCAGATTTGAATGCCAAAGGCAGCACTATTGTCGTCTTTGAAAATAATGGTTTATTTTAACATTAAAAGAAAGCAACGCTCATTGTAATTTAATGTATATCTTAAAAATATGTACTTTCCGCGCCAAACTGAAACCATATCTGCCGACTAGAATGCCTAAAAAAGACCGTGAGTACTTGTATAACACTAAAAATACGGCGTAGGTCTTCTGAAGTTTGACCAAGTCACATAAAAATTTTAATTTATTTTAAATGAGATCCTTTGCTTTTTTATTTTCTGGGAGAAATTCAACTGCACACCATTAAATTCAAAAACATTCAGTCACATCTAGCTGGCGGCCTCTATGTTGGGAATTAATAAAAAAAAAGACATTATCAGGAGCCTAATAGTTGATAACCTAAACAGTGTCCCCCCCCCCCCCAAATACAAAGTGAATTTTGGAAAGAAAGAATAACTATAATTCATTTACAGAAATTAAAAATAGGATTTACGAGCGTACCGTAACATGGGGCCTGACGTGAGAGGCACCGGCAGGGCATTCATCGCTGGAGGTCAGGTTGGTCTTCCTGATGAAGAGGTAAGTTACAAAGGTATTCCCTCAAAAGAGGTAACTAATTGGTACATTTCTAGTTTGCTCCAATATAAGGGAAACTCATTTAACAGTGATCGCTAGTATTATCAAGCCAGTCTAACTAGTGTGCAATGCACTAATTCTATGGTAGATGGATAGCATTTGCCACCCGTGATTACTATAGGTTACCATCCCTCATTATGACTACATTTTATATCCCAAGAGATGTATGGTAAAAGGGTTTCCCCTTCATCCATTTTTTGTGGTAAAGGAGTTTTCCTTTACCACTCTCTCCCCTCTGGGAGCAGCCCCCAAGGGCTCCTATCCTAGCTTTTTGAGAATGGTTACTTTCTCAGTGCCAGTAGACTGGTGCCCCAGGTGTTCCCATATAATGCCAGGGAAGTCCCAAAGGGGATCCCCAATGCCTTGAAGGAGAATGTCATGATTGGGGCCCCCAATGGGGACTTAATTATTGACTAAGGCAACCTTGCTCCAGAAAGTGGATTTCTTCCCAGGAAGGGATCATAGTGAAGCAGGGCAACCCCTAAACCTGATACCACTACTCATATTGTCTGCTTCAAGGCGACTGAAGCCCCTAAAGAAAACAAAAGATAGGAACTCTCTTTCTTGGGAGGGGGGGTGCCAGTGATTAGTGGGTCCCCTGTCATTTCAGGAAAGGACCAGGTCAAGGCGTGTATATCCAGCCTCAGAACCCCCTCAAGGGATGAAAAGGAACAGTTGAAAAAAACCCATCATTTTCATCCCAAAAGAAGTCAAGCAGAGAGAGTGAATCCTCAGGCCCCTTATTGAGAGCTTGTTAGGCAGTCTTTGAGCCTGCTGGATTCAAGTGCTTCTAAGTTATCTGTTTGACTGACAGAACAAGGTTGTCAGATAGACACATGCTCCTTTAGTGTCTCACCATTTCTTGATAAGGAACCAAATGGAACACTTCTCATTATTGTGGCCAATTCCACACAAAGGGCCAAATTGAGTGATCTTTATACACACAATGGTATACCTGTGCAGGTGGGCCTATACTCTACTTTGAACTTCATAAAATGATTTCTCCTACAGGTAACTGCTAGACTACTCAATTGAGGACATTACTGAAGAGATAGCTGATAAGTTAGCAGTCAGTGTTGAGCAAGTGCTGCATGAGACACACTATACCCTAGACCCATCCCAACACATCATGTTTGATCTAAATGGGCTCACTGAGTTTAGACCTGGCACCTCGTGTGCCTCACAACTGAAAAAAAGCACCTTCCACTACTTGCCCTTCAAGGCCTATGAGAAGAAAGCTCCCATATCCATCAAAAACCCTTCTGCAGGTTCTACTCCCAATGGACATCACCCAACTCCAGCTGGCAGTCAAAAGTGCACAAGCCCTGCTCTGGCTAATACCTGGGCTCTCCTTCTTCCCCTGCATGACCGTTTCAAGGAATATAAAGCAACTATACTCTAAGTCTCTAGACTTGGAGGAGGCAAAGCTCAGGAAGATGGCAATGGAGCCACATGTGGGCAATTCAAAGGCTGCTTCCTGTAAGGAAGGTAGCATTAAAGGTTCCCTCGCCCATGCCCAAAGCTGGATGGAGACCAATAAATGAAAAGCCCCTCTCAGACCAGGGAGAGGCAACCCCAAATGAACCCTTTCAGTCAAACCATTCAAGGCCAAAGAAGGAGAAGGTTCACATGTCAAGCTGAATCTCCTCAAAAAAGTCCTTTAAGACAATGGCACATTCCATGACCAATAGGCCTCTCAAAGGTCTGTCTCTGAGAGGCCTACAGCCATTCCAGTAAGGACGGCTTCTTCCCTTTTAGTTGTTTGCCTTCAGGAGATCATGTTGGGTGCATCCCCCATCCCTTCCCTCTTGGAGTACAAGGGTTTCATGACCCCACAACCCTCTCCATTCTTTCTTTGCCTCTCAACTGTTCCATTCAGGTTGTAGCAGTTCAGCTCCAACTGGATAACATGTATCTATCTGCCTTACCCCATCAGCTGACACTGATGAAGCGTAGTTCTGCTGTGTTGAATATTGGTTGCCAAGACACCTCCTAAGGGTCCTGAATGATAGAAAACATTTCTGGAGGGATGGCAATATTAGTCCCAGATGCCAGGACCTAGTGCATCTGATTGAATTGATGTGTCACTGTGCTCTCCTGACACTCAAGCAGACTTTGGATGGGTAATGGTTGATAACCTCCATGGCAGCATTCATTTTCTTATTCAAGTTTCTTCTACCAGTCCACCGCTACCTAAAAGGCTACTTCATGGAACTTGGATCTAGCATGGGGCCACATTCAAGGAAATGACTAACATTTCTCAGTTAAAGTTTATAGCCCAGTAGATGATGCCATTGAATTCTTCTCTGGCACCATCATTGTTGTGGGTCTGGCAATTTTGTATATTAACCACTATTCATGGTTATCCAAGTGTGAGACAGCCCTCAGAGAGAAGTAATATGCTTATAAACACCATAGTGCAATTTTGCCTAGTGATGGGCAGATTCTATTTCATTTTGAACCACATTCACTGCTTTTCCTGGCAGCCATACACCTTCACAATGGGAAGAGTCTTTTTTGCAGAGGTGTGGAAGCATGCCAAAAGGATTTGACATGCTTCCACACCTCTAGGAAGACACTGTCCATGGCAGTGAGATGAGTGGATGCCTCGCCATTTTTCTGAGTACTTAGGAGATTGTTGATCCTTCAAACAGGTGAGGGAGTCTTCTCTAAGTCCATAAAGCAAGAGGAGGGTATCATGCAGTGAAGTGTCCTCAACATCACTCTCTTTCCCACGAGCATCAAAAGTATCACATTACTGCCTGAACATGTTCTTGTCACACTCATATAGGATAACGTTTCAATCTACTTTGGTGTAGTGTGGATGTCTACCCTCGACCACTGACTCCAACATGCTCTGAATCACATCTTTTACGCCCAAATGCTTAGGCTTGTTTTCTTTGGCTAAGACTAAAATAGGGCACTTCTACCACCGTTGTTGGCATCACTTGGACCCTGATCTGTTCCTAAATGAATCTTGCCTTAGTTGTGTTGGACTCACACTGATTCTTTGGTGTTAATTCGATCAATACCTAGAGGTGCACATTAGTGGCCTTACAGTCCCTTACACTCATGCCATGAAGATTTTTGCTGATAGGGTTCCCTTACTCTTTTACACCGCTTTTCTTTGTTTAGCATTCAATTGAGTACTTGGGAAGTTGGGAACCTGCCCAGAGATGGGAGTTTCACAGAGGATGAAGACAAATGATTTACTTCGTCCTTCCAGGAACTGGCAAAGACTGAAGAATTCTCTGGAAAGAGTTTCAATCTTGGGGCTCCACTTTCCTCTAGCCAGAGATATGGAACAGAATCCTGGCCCCCTTATCAACATTACCCTTCTGTGACTGACATCCATCACTCATAAGCTTCCATCCTTTGCAACACAACAAATGGCATCATCTCTAATGCATACACAGTCCCTAAACAATTACACCCATCTGTGTACCTGCAACCCATGCATAACTATCCACACACTCCCTCCAACACATCTCCCATCCCACCCACTCTCAATATCCTCTAATTCAATGCAAATGTCATCTGCAACAGGTACAAGAATGATAAAAAATACTAAACCTACAACATTCACATTTTCCTAAGACTGGAATCTCCAATCTCACTTAAAAACCTTCCACAACTACATTACACTAAGACAGTACACCTAGCACACCACAGCTTACCTTAATACACAAAGACATCCCATCCTCTAACACAACCAGGCGCACAGAAACCCTCCTACAAAACTACACAAAATGGCTTGAAAACTTCCTTTCATACTAACAAGCACAAGTAATCATCATGGCAAACTATCACATACACAATGGAGTTCTGCAGGACTCCATACTCTTCCCTATCCGCCTTTTTGAACTTTTTTCTCTATGCCAACCAGCCCTAGAATTGCATCATCATTTTCTACTGAAAACACCCCCTCCATTTAAATAAAACACATAATGTTCAGTGTCACACTGGATACTTTTTTCAACACACAAGAAATAGAACAAAATTAAAACAAAGAAATAACACAAAATTAACACACTCAGAGCTCTCCGAAGAACCTCACCCAAGGACTACATTTTCTACATAGACAACCAGTATATCCCTCCCTCTGTGCCTGACTAAGCATTACTAAAATACTCCCAAATAATCCCACCTCTCAATAACCTGGCCACTCACTCAACAAAATTCATGAAGATAACACTAGCATCTATTGCTTGTTCCAAACTACCACCTCAATGCCATTCCACCAGATATTGACCAAGAAGAAATACCCCACATCTCAAGGTTGCCTTGATAAGGCTCCAGTGTGGTCACTAATCAAAGGTAAACACATTTAAAGCAGTGGCATGACCAATACAGACCTCAGAGTGCAACCAGGAACCAGACACAGCTCAACACATTTTAAAAATAGCTGCACTTGACCCATTCCAAAGCAACAAAACACCATTGTGGATGACTTCAATGCCTTTGAATCTGTCTGGTTAGAATCCTGAGACACAAGAGCCTGCAGCATCACTGAACACTTAAACCACCTATTTATCTTGGAAGACTTTCAAACCCACACGCAAACTCTTCAACACCTCCCTGGATATCACCCTCTGTTCACCTAACCAATCCAACAAAACAACCTGGCAACTCCAAGCTGCATTATCTTCTTACCACCTTCCACTCTTCTTAGAATTAGCTCTTAAAAATTCCATGCCTCCACCAACCCCATGAACTACAAAGCTGACTGAGACCTCTTCACCTCTACTGAAGAAAAACAGCTTCTCAGTTGCCCATTACAGTCACATAAATAAGGTCTACACACACTGCAAATATTCTCTCAAAAACCAGCAACATAGTCATCACTATGAGAAACCTAAAACACTATAACCTAAACACTTCTCACTAGAAATCAGACAGCCTATTAAAACAACTATGCATCCAAAATGCCACCGACAACACAAACCATCCAAGCACTGAAGCAACACTAGAAAGCCTTCCTGGATACTAAATCACAAAATGAAAAAAATTTCACAACTATTAGGGTACTTACCAAGTCAAACAGCAGTGAACAAGACACACAAAGCCATATGGTTAAACACAAACAGGGCCAATTTCACCAGACAGGCAAATGTCCTCATACAACATAGCAAAAATCAATAGCAGAACCATTGGCCTCTCACACACAACAACAAACAAATACACTCATTTGCAATTAACCATGGCATGCCCAAACAATTCCCCACAGAAATGGTATCCCAGGCTATACAGCAGGCAAAATCTTTCCCTCCCAACATATCAAATGCCCTTAAACAAATCTACCAAACATAACTTCTCTAAATGTCTGGAAATCTGCTCACATAATACTCATCCTCAAGTCAAACCACAGACTGACTGCATCATACGGACCAATCTCCCTCCCTGCATCTCCTCCAAAATCATAGAATGTGTAGTACTAAACAAAATAATCACCTCATTAGATTCCTCTCAACATGGATTCTGGCCATTAAAGCTCAACAATCCCGTTGCTTACTAATATTATCCTGCTCATACAAGAAGGCTTTAACAAACCCACACCCATTCTGGACAGCAATGGCAACCAGTGACATTAGCAAAGCCTAAACATGGTACCCTGACACATCTTCATAAACAAAATACTAAACACCACACTCCACTTCAACTACAAGAAATGGCTCCCCACTTTTCTCACAGACAGACTGAGAAGCACAAATAATATACCACAGCAAGCTATCCTGAATACACCACATACACAATGGTATCCTGCACGGATCTGTACTCTCCCCTACCATCATAATCCTTTTCATTCACAAAATCCCCCTCCGCAACCCCTACATTACACTACAGCTCTACAGATGACATTCCTACACAATACCCAAGATATATCTAATTAGCTTGCAATTTATAACTTTACATCACTAGACTCAAAAAGTGGTTGCAACAGAACCAAATAAATCTCTCTCTCTCTCTCTTCATGACCTACAAACTAAAGTACAACAAACATGCCTCCATCACTTTAGAAAATCTGCCACTTCCCTCTCAAATAATCAGCTGCTGTGCCCTGGCTGGCAGCCACCAGATGGATGCCTTAGATTGCCCTCCCCGCCACTAAACCCTTAAGTAAAATGCCTGTATTGCTTGGTGTTACACTAGACTAATTTTTAATAACACTGTCATCAAGAACCAGAAACAATTCAATACTTATAATATTTGCTACTAAGATCCCACACTGAGTGTGGGATCTCTGGGAAACCATGGCTGTTCAGAGTTCATTGCTGCTACAGGTTTAGGGAAGGTACCCTAGGACAACATGCAAGACACAAGTACAATTGAGACAACTCTTCAGATACAGGAGGTATTTGATCTCTGGGGGAGCTACATCAAATCACCAGATTTGTTGAGCTTCGTGCTTGAAACAACTTAAGCAAGAATGATATGTTTCTAAATGTTTACAGGTATTTGCAGCATTTTAAAAATGATAAATGAGCAATTATTTTTGATTGCATTGGAGAAATCATCAATCAAACTCAACCTATTTTGTTTTCTAAGCTATATACTCAAGATATTTTGTTCTATTAGCTACCCCCTATGATTAAGAGTTAAGAAACTTTGTGTGAAATTTGTACCTTTATTAATCCTTAGTTTGCCATATATTTTTTTTTTTTAATTTAGTAGCTCAAAATGGTTCAAATTCATAATTAACGCAGTCTCACTTTTATTCTAACAATTTCTATTAATTAGGCTCCATGGTCATTTTGAAGTTTACTATTCAAACATATCTATCCAGTTTAAAACTTCCAATATGATACCTAGTAGCTCAATTTAACTCTCCCTTATATAATTTTAGCTACTTTGGTTATTTTGCTTTTTCAAGCTGAATTTTGTAACAAACTTCCTTTCAAATACCTGTATTTATACCTCCCCCCCCATTTAGCTTTTCCTTTATTTTTATATTTAAAAGATTTTGTTGCCTATTTAATTTTTGTAACATTTAATTCCATTTAAGTATTTTTGTCTCTGTATATAAATAACTATTTTTATATAGGTTTTGCTTTCACACTTCAATTTCTTCTTATCTACTAATTATTTCTGGACAGTATAGTGGTTAGCACGCTGGGTCGGTGGTTTGAATCTCCGTCTGTCCGGATTCTTTTTAAGCTGACACTATTTTATTGGAGGTTACTGCCGTGTCTGGGCATCACAGTGGGGAGTTGGGGCTAGTCTTGGCTGACCTCCACTGGAGAAGCTACATAGCTTGATAAGAGGACTGAAACTAGCAAACTTTTTTTTTTTAAACTTTAGTTTTATCTTTTAGTTGCTCATTTTATTAACTTATTTATTTGAATATTGATACTGGATCAAGTTCTAAATTTTATAAGAATTTTAGTTTTTGTTTAGGCAGGTTGGATCTCTTGACTTATATCAGTCTTTGGGATCTCATGGCAGAACATACCTATACTGTGCAGTTGTTAGTAGGAAAATTAGCTTTTTAAAAAAAATTGGCTTATGAAACAAAGAAAAGTATAATATAACAGGAAACATTCCTATTTATACTTAAAAACTAAAAGGATGCGCAACTTATTAATATACCAAAAAAGGAAATATTGCGAACGATATGCAATTTCATAAAATGACTTTAAAAAAAGAAGCTTAAATAGTTATTAATCAAAATATAATGCATCAATATTAGCAGTGATAGAGGCCTTGTTTAAAAATATATTTTAAAATATAGCGGCAAAGAAAATGATAATGAAAATACTTTTAAAATTAAAAAAAAAGCTGTGTCCGAGACCATACCTCGCTGACATATTTTGCACAATTTAACAAGTAGCAACCAGTACACAACTAGATCAAAGTATTGTTTTTACTTCATTAATCATGTGAAATGAGTCAAAGAGTCTTAAGATAGGTCCCCTAGTCTTTTTAATTTTTTTAAAAAGATTAGGTGTACCTGATATGTTGAATAATTAAATATATATTTGATCCTTGTATATATATAGTTTCTTGAATAGATATATAAAATGTTAATTTTTTTTTAAATCTGTAGTTTTTTAAAGACATTTTGAAAAATATCCTTTGAGAAGTTGTTTATGGTTTTGAATGGCAAAATACTAAAATAAATGTGGTGAAGGAGTGCATGGGCTGAATGAATGCAGTATTGTGTTAAAAGCAAAAATACCTTTGGATTAAAAGTTGAAGTGGCAGAGCAGCAGGAAACCAGCAGTAAATAAAGAAATAAGCAGTAGTTCAAAGTAGCTTGATATATTTCATTGTTCAACCGTAGTATTTTCTGCCTTTATTTTCAAACAGTTTTTAGAATTTATTTAACTTTTTTTCTTCTCTTTTTTTACCCAGATCGATATTGGGCCTAATAATTTCTTTTCTTTAAT
The DNA here is from genome assembly GCA_963969495.1 of Ceratothoa steindachneri. Lineage (NCBI taxonomy): Eukaryota > Metazoa > Arthropoda > Malacostraca > Isopoda > Cymothoidae > Ceratothoa > Ceratothoa steindachneri. The sequence continues at coordinate 143,355,518 of OZ018330.1, read as the reverse complement.
CCAGGTTTTCCAATTTTTAAATATTCTTTATATAATTTCCTTTTTTTTTTTTTTTTTCTCATATTTTTACCTTTAAAATGAGTCATAATTCCCATTTTTTTCTAATGAGCAGAAGCCAAACCAGTTCTCTTAACCTTCTTAAATTTGTTAGTTAAAATAAAATGAATATGATGAGAAGTGAGAAACCTGAAAATTAACTTATGAGTTTAGTAAAATTATAGTGTCAGGGTAATTCTAGTGTTGAATGTAGATAGTAATAAGTACCTAGTATGTCAAATTGTATGTTGATATAGGTAAATGTAAACATTTTTGCTGTTGCCTGTGGAATAAAATCTCAAAACCTAGCATTTTATCTTCAAATGGTATTTCAATATATAAATCAACTAAAGTAGCAAGAGTTCTTATATATTAAATATTGAAAAACTGTGAGTATCCAATTTTTAGATGCATTATTAGCAAGGAAACTAAGTGTTTTTTTGAGATGGCAGTTATATTTGGTTAAAAGCATTTTATGTAAAAGGTTATAGTTGATACCTAGAGACCTAGTCTCTAGTATTAAATAGTATATAACTCAATGTTGGTCTATTATTAACCAAGCTAGAGTATACATTTATATTGATTAACACATGCTTGTATATTTAATATGTCAAACAATGAGATCATTTTGTTTTGTCATAATCATCAATATATGAGGTAGATTTCAAAAGGGAATATATGGTTTTAGTTTAATAGTATTGTTCTAAAATATTTAATTGTCAAATTTAATAAGTAAATGGATTATTGTTGGAATAGATCATCCAGCCATTTTCCTTCAATAATGTTACATAAAGGCTCAAGATAACCAGGTTACTTTAAAGATTTTAAAATTTATTTAATTCATATCCCTTTTGAAATAGCTGAGGAGGTTGACCAAGTAGGCAGAAGTGTTAGGCCAGTAGTAAAATCGCTGAAGCATCTTCATATCAGTTTGAGGATTCCTATCATCTTATGCAGTATGAACACTATTTGTTAATCATATCTTGTATTTTTGATTTTGAGTTAACATGTCTGCCAGTGACATGTGTAGGATTCAAATGAGTTGGTGGCAATAATGTTAAAAGTAAGGCAAACTACTGATGTTGTGTGCTTTGAAAAGTAATCATTCATTTTGAATTAGAGCAGTTATTATCTAGCATAGAAGAGAAGCGTGGGATTTGGAATTTAATGTATGTAAGGAAAAAAGTTTAACCATTATCAAAATTCCAACCTTCAATTTCCTCTCTAGTTTCAGTGATTCGTTTAATTTCAGCATTGCCCTCTGCAAGATATGAATTGAATATTGGTTTATTTGTGGATAGGAGAACTTGAAGAAAATCAACAATTAGACATAAAGACAGCCTGATGCAAAATACAAATAGGACTTGACATAACCAAATTTCATAACTTCTCACTACATTTAATTGGCGGCTCAAAATTGAAAACATCAATGAATGCAAATGCAAAAAATACAGTTTCATTTGGAAATTCCTTTTAATTATGGTAGGTACTTTAGACAGAAAGCATCTTTAACAAATTTATCAAAAAATGTCTATATAAATAGAGAATTTCACAAGAAAACTATACTTTTTCCCTCTAAAAAGTTTGTAATTGAAGTCTCATCATAAACATAAAAATAATTTACAAACTTAAAGTTACATCACATATGTAAGCTGAAGAAATATAACGGATCTATTTAAAAAAAAAGAAGACTTACCTCATGGTTCAATAAAATTTACATTAACTTTAAAAATTTATTTACAGTGTGTACATATAAATATGCTTATTATTATATATATATAAACAAAAAAGTGAGTTAAGGAAATGGAATGTATTTCATACATTTTAAAGCATCATGGAATGTTTTCATAGTTTAGTAAAGCAGTATATGGTATTATAACTATGGTGAGTAAAGCAGTTTGTCTAAATGAATTATCAGTAAATACTAATAAAAATAAGGCTTGGGTTGAATTTTATGCTATGAAAACAAATTCAAAACAATTGTAAACCATTATCCAAGAATAGATTTTTTACAGGTACACAAAGAACATATATGTGATGGAACTAAAAAGAAATAGGCAATTAATTCATTGAGGCAATTTAAGTTAAGGGTTGTGGAAACACATTCAAGAGAAAAACTAGGTAGGAAGGGAAGTATCTGCCAGGATGAAGGCTTCACAGTCATCAAAAGCATTCAGGTACTGAGCTGGTTGAAAAAAATATAAAAACAACAAAGGTTACTTTAGGAAAAACACTGCAGGGTTATCACTAATTAAGAGATCCATTTAAAAATGGTATGACTTACTTATCCTAAACTAGTAAACTAAAGGCTCCACTCTCATTGACTATTTAGTTAATTTTAAAAGCAATGAATCCTATAGTCTTCAAAGAATCTTTTATTTAATTTTCATATTTATCAAGGTTTGATGTTTTTATAAGTTAAAATCATTAGTTTATAATTTTTTAAGAGGTTTCTATTCTAAGATTATTTGAAAAAAACACCTATTACCACTATTTAAATATATATCATACAGGAATATATTTACCTAAATATTCAAGAGTGTTAACCATATTTAAATGGATCTCTCATAAGCTAGGTATGTAAATTTGGGAAAACAAGTAGGTATGTTACTAGTACTACAATTTGTTACATCATATTTAAAAGGAATGTTATATTTTGGTTCATTTTTAACCCTATTAAATGTTATAACTTGTATAAATTAAAAAATCTATTAGGATAGATAACATTAAAGATAAAAAAAGACAATACTAAAGAAATGGTCATGGATAAAAAGGACAAATAGAAGATAGAATTAGTTATTCTACTATTCACTTAGAAAAGCATATTTATAAGACTTATAAAACCACATTTTCAGGTTTTTATAGTTATTAATAATATCCACTTGCAATAATATTCACAATTTTTTGCTTATTACACTTATTACACTTAGATTAAAAAAAAAGTATAGTAGATGATTGTTTCTCAAAAGAAACGACCATCTGTTAATTGAAGACATGTAAAGTTCTTAAAATCACTTTTGAGGGACTCTGGAAAGATGAAAATTCAGCCTTATAGATAGAGTATAAAATATCATACCTTGAACAATAACTTCTGTTTTTGCAGCCGTATGAAGAGGCTTCCCAGGCATAATCAAAGCTTTATCCACTTTTGGTAAGTCTGAAATAAAGGAGTGTATTCAGATTGACTCATTAAGTCTTTTTACAAAAACAACTCTTCCTTTCTAATGAATATAAATTCATAGTTACTTGGTGAAAGCTAATAAAGACCAGTTGATAACGTGGCAGAGGCTCCATGAATACAACCTAGATACCAAATTTGGATTTTCAGTTAACTAAGCTAAGAATACAATTCAACACAAAACATAATCCCAATCATAGAAATTGGCATTTACAGTGAAACCTCTCTTAATGAAGACAGTTTGTTCTGCAAACAGTCTCATTAGCTGAAAATTTGTTAAGTGAATAACTCAACTTATGGGATTTCAGTAATTCTTTCCAAATAAACATATTGTACCCTTAAATCCTTAATAATAACTTTTTAAATAATGTATAATAAAAAAGTATTACTATGGATGTATAAGTTAACAGACATTGTTTGGGATGTAAATAATGTAATAATGCAAAAAGAAGTACACTAATTAGTATACAGTATATGTAGGACAAGAATTTTATACTGAAATATATGTATTTCTTCATTTAGAGATTTAGGGGACCTCTCCCTAAATGAAATTTTATAGTTTTTGTCTCACAAAATTAAACTATTTTGTTAAGTGAAATTTTGTTGTAAGAATACTTCATTATGAGCAGTATCACTGTACTTATATTGGCCTTTTGTCTAATTTATTAAACTTTTGAATTCAGCGGACAAGAAATAAATCCAAGGATCAATCCTGAAAAGAAGAGCATTGCAAAGACTATATAATTATATTTTAAACTTACCTTTACTAATTTCCTTAACAGTTTCTTCTATCAGCACTTGGCATACAATTGGAGAATGACCTTCCTTCTTTACAGCTCTCACCAGTGGAACTTGATATTCAGGTTTAGAAAGTTCAGGAAATTCCCCAGCTTCAACCATTGAAATGATTTCCTCAGCTTGAATCCCCTCTTTTACCATTAAGCTAACTCTAGCCACTTCTTTCATGTGTTCTTGTTTTTCAGAGCTGAATTCCTGCGGAAGAGTTTCTGTAAGCAGATGGTCAATGTTAAATGTCTCTTGTTGAGCCATACGAATCAGTGCCCGCACAGCAATGTTCTGTTCCTTCTTCTGAACAGCCTGTTCTACAACAACTTCATTGATGACAGCAGTGTAACCAAAGTCTTCTACCACATCGAGGATAGTTGCTTGATTTCCTTCTCTGGTAAGTTCAGGGAACTCGCCTGTCTCCATCATTTGCAGTACTTGTTCTTCTATTACTCCATGTTTGATCAATTCTACAATCTTTATGATTTCCTTTTTAACTACTTCACTCATTTCTGCTTTCTGAACCTTCTCTTCCACATTCTCTTCTTTGGCCATCTTGACAATAGCTTTAGCTCCAGGAACCATTTCTGGTTTGAAAGCTAAAATAAAAGAATGAAATTAATAAATTTAGATTCCTAGATTGCAAAGAAATATGGGCTAAAAAATTTAATGAGGAAAGCAAATATCTAATTTTGCAACAAAGTTTTATTGCCTTTGAAAGCCCAAATGCTTGGACCAAGTCATAGAACAAAATCCTTAGTTTCATAACTTTCATTGAATCGAAAGCCATCGAAAACTAAAATGTTTCATATTCTTTAGTAGAACAGTTCATATATAGGATGTCAATTAAAAATAAATGTAAAGATTTCACCCCTTCCTCAAATTACATTTAATCATGCAAAAAATAGGCGCTCAGGTGTGTCTGATTTATGTTTGAGCTTTAGAATGAATATGCCAGAAAAAATTGTAGTTTTTCTATCAGATGAGTTTTACAAATTATTACATTTTTATTGAGGGCCCATATTTAATGGACACCCTCTATATATAATTGTTCAGTTGCTCATTTTGTCCCCTTCATATATACACCAGGAAAGTCACCATTATGAATGGTTGAGCCCCCCACAAGTGTCTGTCTGATGGTATATGTGCAGAGGGGAAGGTCTCACTAGCCTAGTGGATCTAGTATTGGATTTCTGATACTGAGGTGCCAGACTCAATCCCAGCAAGCATGGAAATAAAACTTAACCCTTTATGCCCCTATGTGATGAATTTATCACATAGAAAATAAAGGCTTATAGCTAGAGAAATTACATGTGTGGAGTCTAGCAAGTGAGTGTGGACTAGTATGACACATGTTTTGCTTAGGTTCACACAAGGGTTGCATCAGATTTGAGTGCTTTTTGCCACTAACTATTTACTACTTAATAGAAATGATAAATGTAATTAATATGTTTTTCATTTTTTTAATTAATTCAGCACATAAAGGGTTAAAATATGCAAAGGACTGGTTGCCTATTGGGTGGATGTGCTGGGTCTACCTCCATGGGGGTAGGCAGCTCTTACATATGCCATCCTGTGCATCGCCAATCACAATACTGCTCCCATCTTTAAAGTGCAACATATGTACTCTTTTCCTCCATTACAGGGAGTCTGCAAATGAGATATTCGTGTCCACATACCCCTGACATAGATGCTACCCTCGGGTGATAAAGGGGCCTACAATTGCTGTTGGGGTAAAAAACACAAAATACCACCCAGACAACTACACCTCCCCAAAAAAGACTGGCTTCTTGCTCACCAGTTATTGTTATTCTGATCTTTATATAAATTTATTCTATTCAGCTCAAGTATATAGTATATATATAGTAAAAAAGAATATAGGTATACTATTTGAATTTCATTGAACTAGAGCTATGTTCATGTATGTTTCAAAGGACACACAGTGCTCTGCTTGGTAGGCATACCTGTCTTCATATAACAGGAAAACCCCTCTTGCAGAGTTTTAGATGAGAGTCAAAAGGATTTGGATAAGTTTTTGCAGGACCCCCCCCCCCCTCTCATTCTCCAGGAGAATGAGACTGCAATCTCAGACCCTGCATCTGTAGCAGATTCTTTTGTGAATGCTTTATACACATTCTCTTGTAGAGATGCTGCTCCACCAGCAACCATGCATGTTGTGAGGCTGCTGAAGGTTGCCGACTGGACTTTACCTCAAGAGGCAGGGAAACCTTCAATGACAAGTTTATGTTGAGTAAGTTGGATTCCGCTTTTGTTTTGTAAGCTGACACTGTCCTTGATGTTCCATTTGCCAAGCTTCAACATCTAAATAAGCAAGGCATGGCCTCTGCACAATCTGGATACTGCAGCTTTTGTACGTTCCACTCACCATCTGATGTACAAATGCTCTGGCTGGAAATTGCTATCTGCAAGGCCTTCCTTCATAAATAGTATTACACCACTGTTTTTCAATCTGAATAAGGCCTATGATACTGCATAGTAATGCAGTATCATGGAGAGGATGCAGCCCTCTCATGCCCAATAGTGCAGGAAAGTGTCCTCACTCTGCCCTGAACATCAATGAAATCAACTTGGTGAGGGGTCATAAGTTGTCCTATCTACATTATGTAGATGAACTTTTCATCCCTTTTAGTGCAAGCAGATGGCAACTATGGAGCGTTGACTAACAAGTATTGAACTGAATCTCTTATCTTTCATTGCCCATAAGCTAGTGCACCTCTGTCACCATCCATGGCGCCACCCCGACCCTGACATGTTCGCAAACAGGGCTTGCTTGCAATTGGTGAACTTGTACCATTTACTTTCTTGTTTTTGACCAACACCTCACCCGGAAGGCACATATTCACAGCCTTAGGGTCTCTGGTAACCATGCCACGTACATTGTTCATTCTGTGATGTTTGCTCAAAGCTTGACTGGTGCCTTCTGCACATCACCTATTGAGACCCAGCATCCTCTTCAATCATGACACCTCTCATTGCCTCTATGGCCCATCTCAACAGTGCCTATGCTATCTTGAGGAAACCTTTGGCAGAGACTATATACCATAGCATCATTCCAGAGTGCTGCTTGGCTTGACTAAGAGAATCCAGGGGTTACAAAGTATATATATATATATATATATATATTGCTGTTTTTGTACAGTTTTTAACAGTAATTTCCCCATCTGATAACTATTTCAGTGATGATAAAAACCACAGATAGTTGGAGTTAAAGAAAATTTAACCAGACTCAGGATCTCATCCAACAACTAAACATATCTAATGTGGCTTACACTAATCAAATAGAATGTAGTGTTTCTACTTGGCTACAGTATAGCCCATACATTACTCAAAAAAGAAAGAAAAACAGAGGTCTCCATATATATATGCTACAGAAAGTTCCTCTTACCCATCCCATTATGCCTCATTAAGCACATATCTATCCATCCTTATTTTTTCAATACCATTGGTCCCCTCATAACAGGGTGGTGCTGAATTGTAGCATTTCATCAAGTTCAGGGCTTATCACTGGGTAAAAAGACACAAGCATATATCCCCTCCATACACATACTATATATATTTATATATATAGATATGAGAAACTCACAAAATAACGTGCGAGTAGAGCAATAAATGCAAAAAATCACAGGGATTTTGTGTGTATATATATATATATTTATATAGATAATAAAATATCTTAGCTCTCATATAATAACCTTGAATTTTAAGTTTATTACAAATATATATATATGATGAAAATTAATGCAATATTGCAAGAAAAGATGAGGAATTAAACCACATTCTCCGAAGACAATTTAATTCAGAACAGTTTCAGTGTATCTCACACCCTTTTTCAACTGACACTGGATAGAAAATATAAGAAAAGTGCATATAAGCATAACACAAGGTCTGGTCGTGAAAGATCCCCTCTTTTTTCCCCCAATCCCCTACTTGTGGCTAATCTGGGGGGGGGGGTTAGGCCTAAACATATTGAAGGGCTGACATTTTACTATTTTGTTTATTTGCTTTCTTATTACAGGATTAAAAGAAAATTGACCCTCAGATAGATTTAAATTAGGAACTGACGATATCAAGCTCGATTCTATGATTCTTCTCTTAACATAGTTAGCCGATTTAAATACCATTTTACTTCCATTGAAATCGATCGTATGATTCTTGTCTCTAACATGGCAAAATATTCCACTGCTTTCGCTGCCCACTCTAATATCTCTTTTGTGTTCATACAATCTCTTGTCTAGATTTCTCCCCGTTTACCCCATATAAACTTTATGGCAATTGTTGCATGGTATTGCATATACTCCTATGTTAATATGTTCTTTGGGTTTCCTGGCAATCATCAATTGGTTTAAGGTATTATTATATTTAAAGGCTAGATTAATACCCGCTTTTCCAAATATGTCCTTTAAACTATTTAATTTATTATTAAATGGCAATGTTATACATTTGTTGAAGTCATTAGTGCGGGAAGGCATATTACCATAGAATGTTTTCCTAGCTGCAAAATGGGCAGATGATATGAACCAATCGGGGTAATACAAATTAGAAAAAATGGTCCTGATAATGACAATTTCTTCATCTAAATAGGAAGGATGACATATTTTGTATGCTCTAAGGAAAAGGTTAGAAATTACCGATTTTTTAACAGTATTATCGTGAAACGAAAAATAATGTATATAGGCATTCAAGTGGGTTGGTTTCCTATACACGTCAAGTTTTAATTCATTGTGATCTTTATTAATGAGGACATCTAAAAAGGGTAATCTATTATCATATTCCCATTCATATTTAAATTTGATGGAGACATGCAAATTATTCAAATTATTAATTAAGGTATCAAAATCATGGCCATTAGGCCATACAGAAAATACATCGTCAATGTACCTTAACCATATAAAGTTAGGGGGAGAAATTGTGGGAAGGAGTTCAGTCTCAATATTCCATGAAGAGACATGCCAATATCGGAGATAAACTATTTCCCATGCTAAGGTCAAATATTTGTCTATAAAACTCATTATTTACTCAAAACACATTGTCAGAGAGACATAATTCAACTAAATCGATAAATTTACTCGTAGAAATGGGAAGATCCAAATTAAGTCTAGGCATGATTTCCCGCATAAGGCCCATGGTTTGGTCAAACGGAACTTTGGTAAACAAAGAGTTTACATCAAAGCTCACAAGTTTTCCATCCGGTAATTGCAAGTGGTTGAGGCGGTCAACGAAATCTTGAGTGTTCATAATGTGTGCAGATGAGATTCTTCCAACTGCTGGAGATAAATGCTTGGCGAGCCATTTGGAGAGCTTATAAGTGGGAGAATTAATATTGGAAATGATTGGGCGTAAGGGACATCCCTCTTTGTGGGTCTTTGGGAGCCCATACATATAGGGAAGTGAAGGGTTTGTACTCCTGAATTGTTTAATTAAATCTGCACTTTTCAATATTCTCTTCAATTTGTTGTTGAGATTGCTTGTTTTGTTATTGAGCGGATCACTTTGTAGCTTTTTATATGTGTTCAAATCATTAAGAAGTTCATTTAGTTTATCATTATAACTATGTTTGTCCAAAATGACTAACTGATTCGTTTTATAGGATTTGGTTATAACTTATTAAATTTAAGTTTATTTAACGCAATCTTAAATCTTTTGGGAAAACCAATTTGGTTAGATTTTTCAGAATTTAGGGCACTAAGCATATACAGCCACTAAGAAATTCACCACTTATTTGCTCATGTGAGGATTTGGCTATGGATACTAAATGGTCTAGTGAGAACTCATCGCATGACTTAATTGAAAAGCTTAAACCGTATCCTAACGCAAATTTTTCATCATCAGTCAGTACATGGGATGATAAATTCAGAATATTTTTATTGGGGTGTCAACACATATAAAAAGCTACAAAGTGAACCGCTCAATAACAAAACAAGCAATTTCAACAACAAATTGAAGAGAATATTGAAAAGTGCAGATTTAATTAAACAATTCAGGAGTACGAACCCTTCACTTCCCTATATGTATGGGCTCCCAAAGACCCACAAAGAGGGATGTCCCTTACGCCCAATCATTTCAATATTAATTCTCCCACTTATAAGCTCTCCAAATGGCTCGCCAAGCATTTATCTCCAGCAGTTGGAAGAATCTCATCTGCACACATTATGAACACTCAAGATTTCGTTGACTGCCTCAACCACTTGCAATTACCGGATGGAAAACTTGTGAGCTTTGATGTAAACTCTTTGTTTACCAAAGTTCCGTTTGACCAAACCATGGGCCTTCTGCGGGAAATCATGCCTAGACTTAATTTGGATCTTCCCATTTCTGCGAGTAAATTTATCGATTTAGTTGAATTATGTCCCTCTGACAATGTGTTTCGAGTAAATAATGAGTTTTATAGACAAATATTTGGCCTTAGCATGGGAAATAGTTTATCTCCGATATTGGCATGTCTCTTCATGGAATATTGAGACTGAACTCCTTCCCACAATTTCTCCCCCTAACTTTATATGGTTAAGGTACATTGACGATGTATTTTCTGTATGGCCTAATGGCCATGATTTTGATACAAAATACCACCCAGACAACTACACCTCCCCAAAAAAGACTGGCTTCTTGCTCACCAGTTATTGTTATTCTGATCTTTATATAAATTTATTCTATTCAGCTCAAGTATATAGTATATATATAGTAAAAAAGAATATAGGTATACTATTTGAATTTCATTGAACTAGAGCTATGTTCATGTATGTTTCAAAGGACACACAGTGCTCTGCTTGGTAGGCATACCTGTCTTCATATAACAGGAAAACCCCTCTTGCAGAGTTTTAGATAATTTGCATGTCTCCATCAAATTTAAATATGAATGGGAATATGATAATAGATTACCCTTTTTAGATGTCCTAACATAACATAACATAACATAATTACACGGATGACAAAAGCCACAAGGGCCTATCAAAGGTCATCCGCCTCCGTCAAAACCCACCCACAAAAAGCACCATCACCAGGGGAAGACAAAATCAAAGTCCCCCACAATATAATATAACGGATGACAAAAGCCACAAGGGCTCATCATAGGTCATCCGAGTCAAGCGGCCTCTTTTTCAAGGCACCCAAACTCCCAGGAAAACTACATCCAGAGGATTGCATCCAGAAACAAGGGTATCACCAATCAAGGCTTGTCAAGAACTAAATCATGCAGCTATAGATATATACAAACAATATTAATATATACAAAACTTAGGAACCATCACAACCTTCCCTTCCCATAAACTCATCCAACCTACTCTTAAATACATTTAGATTTGGACTACCTACTACCCTCTTCGGCAATTTGTTCCAGAAGTCTACCACTCTATTGGTGAAAAAATACTTTCTTAAATCCAACCTACACCCTTGCTTTTTAATTTTCAAGTGGTGACCTCTAGTCCGATTTCCATCATCTAACTCAAAAAACTTGCTAACATCCAATTTATCTATCCCGGAAAAAATTTTAAAGAGCTCAATCATATCCCCTCTCACACACCTCCTTTCGAACGAGAACATTAATAAAGATCACCATGAATTAAAACTTGACGTGTATAGGAAACCAACCCACTTAAATGCATATATACATTATTTTTCGTTTCACGATAATACTGTTAAAAAATCGGTAATTTCTAACCTTTTCCTTAGAGCATACAAAATATGTCATCCTTCCTATTTAGATGAAGAAATTGTCATTATCAGGACCATTTTTTCTAATTTGTATTACCCCGATTGGTTCATATCATCTGCCCATTTTGCAGCTAGGAAAACATTCTATGGTAATAAGCCTTCCCGCACTAATGACTTCAACAAATGTATAACATTGCCATTTAATAATAAATTAAATAGTTTAAAGGACATATTTGGAAAAGCGGGTATTAATCTAGCCTTTAAATATAATAATACCTTAAACCAATTGATGATTGCCAGGAAACCCAAAGAACATATTAACATAGGAGTATATGCAATACCATGCAACAATTGCCATAAAGTTTATATAGGGAAAACGGGGAGAAATCTAGACAAGAGATTGCATGAACACAAAAGAGATATTAGAGTGGGCAGCGAAATCAGAGGAATATTTTGCCATGTTAGAGTCCAGAATCATACAATCGATTTCAATGGAAGTAAAATGGTATTTAAATCAGCTAACTATGTTAAGAGAAGAATCGTAGAATCAAGCTTGATATCGTCAGTTCCTAATTTAAATCTATCTGAGGGTCAATTTTCTTTTAATCCTGTAATAAGAAAGCAAATAAACAAAATAGTAAAATGTCAGCCCTTCAATATGTTTAGGCCTACCCCCCCCCCCCCCCGATTAGCCACAAGTAGGGAATTGGGGGAAAAAAAGAGGGGATCTTTCACGACCAGACCTTGTGTTATGCTTATATGCACTTCTCTTATATGTTCTACCCAGTGTCAGTTGAAAAAGGGTGTGAGATACACCAAAACTGTTCTGAATTAAATTGTCTTCGGAGAATGTGGTTTAATTCCTCATATATATATATATGCAAAAGAGTAATGATAACCCACAATATATAAATCTGAATTTATTTTAAAGCACAGAACTAGTTTAAGCTCTGTTTCTGTGCTTTAAAATAAATTCAGATTCATATATTGTGGTTTATCATTACTCTTTTGCATTGCTATATATCGCGTTAATGCGGTCTTCTAATATATATATATATATATATATATACCTATATATTGACAAGTGTCTTCAATAATAAATTGAGAGTCAGGATAAGAGAAATCAGATTATAAAGTTTACATGCGTCATAAAATTTTTTAATCATGTCAATAATATAATTTAATACAAATAGAAAAATAAAATGTTTCTATGAGAGCGTTTTGATATAAAAGTATCTTTCTATGTCATGTAATGAATTCAAGAATGTTTAAGTTTGGTACATATATATATATATATATATATATATATATATATATATATATATATATATATATATATATGTACAAAACTTAAACATTCTTGAATTCATTACATGACATAGAAAGATACTTTTATATCAAAACGCTCTCATAGCAACATTTTATTTTTCTATTTGTATTAAATTATATTATTGACATGATTAAAAAAATTTATGAGGCATGTAAACTTCATAATCTTTTTTTTCATTTTCCAATGATTGAAAAAAATCCACCCATCTACACAAATAAATAAATGAAAACTTCACTTACTTTGGACTGTAACAGACTTAGATTTTGCTTCTTTAAGTTTACTTTTGATTTCTTCCATTTTTGCAGCATCTTCTTTTGGTTTAAATTTGCTAATATCCTCAATTGATTCTTCAATAATGACTTCGCATACAGTACTGGCATGACCTTTTTGAGTTACCATGGATATCATTGGTGATTGTAACTGTGGTTTCTTCAAAGCGGGAAATTGTCCAGCTTCAATCAATGTTATAACTTCATTGCATTTTACTCCTTCATTCAAGAGATGTCCAATAGTGGCAATTTCTTTCACAGGTTCAGAATGTGGACCAAATTCTTTTGATATGTCCATGATAACCTCTTCCATTGATTGCTTTCCTGTTTCAATTGTTTTCATTACACTCTTTGTCCCGATAATTTTCTTTGGCTGAGCTGTAGCCTCTTTGACAAGCACCTCTTTTACTGTTGCACGCTGTAATTTGTCAACAACATCTGTAATAATGGGTTGAGCCTCAGTAAGCTTAAGTGATGGAAATTCATCTTCTTTTAACATCGTCATTAGTTCACGAACTTGGACTCCCTTCTTGACACTAAAGCTGAGCTTAGCAATGTCCTTTTCAAACCTTTGTTTTTCAACTGGTTTTAATTCAATCGTTTCCAAATCCACATTACCTTCTGTAGCCAGATTAACTAATGCCTTAAATCCAGGAACACACAGCTCTGAAATTAAAGACAACACAGCAATTATTGAATAGTTTGTCAGTTTCCTGTGACATTGAAGTAAAAAACTTTAATTTTTAGACAAAAAAGAAGCATCCTTTGCACCTGAATACCTGAAAAAGCATTTAAAATTAGTATGCAAGTTTTAATAGATTAGCTTTTTGTTATTGTAGTGAATATTTTTGTTAATTATTTTAATGTTAAATCAATATTTTTTTATTTATTTGATTGAAATTGTAATCCTAAGTTAATAAGTAAATATTTTCATTTACACCACCTACACTTGTCTATGCTTCAACAGCCAATCTCCTCAGTTCAATAATGACTTTGCATACAGTACTGCCTTGCACCAATTTACCTCAGTACACTACAGAAGACAAAATAAAACACTCCACCTAGCAACAGGTTGTACCCACAGCATGCCAATTAACCACCTATGCCTTGAAACAAAGGTCATGCCACTAAAACACCATTTCAACCTTTACACATTCTCCTTAGCTCAAGTAACCCATGCCACTACATGTGAGACCCATACCACACCACACTCAATGTAACATGTGCAAAACTCCAATGTCATACAACATCCTGAAACCAGGCTTCCCATCATATATTAAACTCTCCGCACACATACACAACACCTCCTCAACACCATTCTACCAGACATCAACCCAACCTATGCATCACCACTCAAAACTAACACATAAACACTGCACTGTCCTAACCAACACAGACATCTGTCTCTACTACCACCAGGAAACACACACTTCAACACCTATTTACAACATGCCCAACACAAGCACAGCAGAGACAAAATAGATACACAGTCAACCCTAGCTTTGAGCAATGTAATTAAAGCATTTTTAGTGAAAGTGAATACATGTATTATTTGTAATTGTTATTGTGATAAAATGCTGCTTTTTTTTAGAGTTAAGTGCATTAAAAAGGTTTAGGAATGTGAAATTTACTATTTAGAGGCAAATATTGGAAGCATTAGGTTGTTACAATGTTATTTCTTTGCAAATTGTGAACCAGTGTTACCTGAGTGAACTTGTGTCAAAGTTGCTTTGTGAGTTTTGTATCCAACTTCTTCCTTTGGCTTTGCTTTTGTGGTTTCTGGTGACTCTGTTCAAAGTATTAGGTTGAAGGATATAAGAAAGATTAACTCACTATTAGATACAAAAATTCCCACTATTTACATTTACTCCAGAATATTGAGAAGTGTCCAGACAAATTTACCTATCTCTAAAAGATCAACCATGTCAGTAGGTATTGTCTCCTTGACTGTTTTGACTGGTTTAATGTCGAGAGGTTTGGTTCTCTTGATTTCTGTAAAATTCATTGCATATATTAATAAATTGAAATATTTAATGGGAATATGATTGATTTTTTTTTTTATATATAGATAGGAGTGGATTACTCTTGTTTTTTGTGGTAAAATTGGGAAATTTAGCCAAAATACTTTAAAATATAAATAAAGTTCAATAAATTTTATATTTTGGTTGAAAGTAATAATGTAAAGGGAAATTATTGGTAAATGTAGTAAAAATTATGTTAAAGCGTAAAGTAACAAACAAGACTTTAGTAAATCAGACATATTCATAAATATTCTTGTAAAAAAAAAAAAATGAAGCAAAATGAGTTTGTCAATTGCCATTGTAAGACAATAAGACATGCACTAAATAAATCAATAGTGAGTTTTAATGCATGTATATGTTGGAAGCATTACAAACATTTTTCAAGATATCTAAATATAAAACCCTCCCCCTAAATTTAAAATTAAACATTTAAGATGAAAATTACAACAAAATTATAAGTTGCTTTAACAATGTTTAGCTATGCGCTCTGCAAGGACACTAAGATCATAAAGTATTTTATCTGCAAAAAAAATAATATTTCTAAGGCAAACACAAATTAAGAAGTAAATAATATTTACAGATAAATGATATTTTCATGATATAAAACACTTGTTTTAGTGTAACACAATAAAGCATTTTCTAAATGTTGTATATATATATATTTGTGAGTGAAAGCATCATGCAAGTTAATGTTATTGACACACTTACGGGGTTTTGATTCTTGTATCTCCTCTACTAAAATTTCTTGTAGAACTTGTGTCTCTTCACGTGTTTTAGGTACAATCTGCTGTGTTTCTACAACTGTTATTTGTTCTGTATCTTCAACTTTAGGTGTTTCTTGTGTTATCTCCTCTGATGTTCTGGTAATTATATCTTCTTTCTCCTCTATAAATTCTATGACATGCTGAGGTTTTTCAATTATTTGTACATTTTCCTTCTTAGGCTTCTCTGGCTCCTCCTTTATTTCAATAACTTCATGTGCAACTTCAGTAGGCTGCTTATCTTTTGGCTTTGGCGTCTCATCTTCATGTACTGTTTCAACAATTGTTTCTTCTTTAGTGACTTCTGACCATGGCCTTCTCTTTTTCTCTTTCAACTTTGTTTTTTCTTCTCTTATTGTTTCTACTATAGTAGTTGCTTCAATTTCTTTAGTTGATTGTTTTATTTCTTCTGGCTTAAATTCCACAGCTTTCACAGGAATGGGTTTAAGAGTTACTGTCTCCATTGGCTGTTCTTCTTGAGGTAACCATCTCCTTCTAGGTTTCTTCTCTTTTGGTTTTTTAGGTTTCTCTTCTTCGGGTTTTGGTTTCTTTACTCTCTCTTCCTCTTCAATTACAGTTTCCTCAATAACACTTTCTTCTATTTCTTGTTTTGGCTTTTCTTCAACTTTCTCTTCCACAACTTTTGTTATTTCTGAAACAGTAATTTCCTCGTGTTTTGATTCCTCAAATTCTGGCTTTTTCAATTCTATGAGCTCAGCCTTCTGTGGCTTTTCTTCTACTGACTTCTTAGGGATGGGTTTAAGAGTTACTGTCTCCATTGGCTGTTGTTCTTGAGGTAACCATCTCCTTCTAGGTTTCTTCTCTTTTGGTTTTTCAGGTTTCTCTTCTTCAGGTTTTGGTTTCTTTACTCTCTCTTCCTCTTCAATTACAGTTTCTTCAATAACACTTTCTTCTATTTCTTGTTTAGGCTTTTCTTCAACTTTCTCTTCCACAACTTTTGTTATTTCTGAAACAGTAATTTCCTCGTGTTTTGATTCCTCAAATTCTGGCTTTTTCAATTCTATGAGCTCAGCCTTCTGTGGCTTTTCTTCTACTGACTTCTTAGGGATGGGTTTAAGAGTTACTGTCTCCATAGGCTGTTCTTCTTGAGGTAACCATCTCCTTCTAGGTTTCTTCTCTTTTGGTTTTTCAGGTTTCTCTTCTTCGGGTTTTAGTTTCTTTACTCTCTCTTCCTCTTCAATTACAGTTTCTTCAATAACACTTTCTTCTATTTCTTGTTTAGGCTTTTCTTCAACTTTCTCTTCCACAACTTTTGTTATTTCTGAAACAGTAATTTCTTCGTGTTTTGATTCCTCAAATTCTGGCTTTTTCAATTCTATGAGCTCAGCCTTCTGTGGCTTTTCTTCTACTGACTTCTTTGGGATGGGTTTAAGAGTTACTGTCTCCATTGGCTGTTCTTCTTGAGGTAACCATCTCCTTCTAGGTTTCTTCTCTTTTGGTTTTTCAGGTTTCTCTTCTTCGGGTTTTAGTTTCTTTACTCTCTCTTCCTCTTCAATTACAGTTTCTTCAATAACACTTTCTTCAATTTCTTGTTTAGGCTTTTCTTCAACTTTCTCTTCCACAACTTTTGTTATTTCTGAAACAGTAATTTCCTCGTGTTTTGATTCCTCAAATTCTGGCTTTTTCAATTCTATGAGCTCAGCCTTCTGTGGCTTTTCTTCTACTGACTTCTTAGGGATGGGTTTAAGAGTTACTGTCTCCATTGGCTGTTCTTCTTTTAGCTTTAGTCTTCTTCTGGGTTTCTTTTCTATGGGCTTTTCCTCTTCCTCTAGCACAGTTCTTTCAATTATTTCTTTCTCTTCAGTCATACTAAAGTCTGTTTTTTGTTCTTCAGGTTTAGTTATCTCAGGTACTTCTTCAACTCTCATCTCAGTTATGTCTTCTGCTTCATGCTTGGGTCCCATCACTATTTTCTCTATAAGTTGTTCTTCTGGTTTATACTGTTCTTCTTTCATAACTGGTTGTAGCTTAGTGACCTCTGGATAGTGCACTTTGGATTCTTCTTCATGTTTTACTTCAATTAATTTGGTATCATCAACATCTATTACTTTTTGTACCTTCTTAATGTCTGGTTTCTCAAGGTACTCAGGCTTTATAGCTTCCTCCTTGGGTATTTTCTTAGGAATTGGTTTCAATTGAACAATTTCCATTTTCTTTTCTTCCTGTGGCAACAACTTCCTCCTTCCTAATTTTGGCTTCATTACCTCTTCTTCAGGTTCTTCTTTGGATATTGCTTCATCCCTTTCTGCTGAAATTTTGAGTAATGATGTAGTTTTATGATCAATTTGTGTGTACAGAGGGGTTGTGTATGGTGATATTTGTTGTTCAACTTGGGGGTTGTGAAGTCTGTGAGGGTTTAACATCTGTTAGCACAACAGGTTTTTTAGAAAACTCTGCAGATGTTTCAGTGATTATCTGTTGAGTTGTATCAAATATTAGTTTTGAATATGGCTTTCCCCCCTTAATTGAAATTACCTGTTCCTCTGGCAGTGAAGGTGAATCTGAAATAGTATTGAGGATTTCAAGTGTAGATGTTCTTTAGTCATATGGCTTTAAATCATCCAAAGTTTCTAGTGGTTTATCCTTAGATATAATTTTGACTGCTCAGGTTTTATTGTTGTTTTGAAATGTTCTTGTGGACTACCTGGTTTAGAAATGTTTTTGTCATCCAATTTGGTTCTTCTAGGAAGTCTTTCACCGGTATCTGTAAACAAAACTGGTTCCATTTGGGAGCCTTCATCTAAATGGTATGTTGGTATATATTCTATCTCTGCCTGAGTGTCTTTTTAGGTTCATGTGGTGTGGTTCAGATTCATTTGGTTTCTGTTTTATGGATGGTTGAATATGTTTTGATGTAAGAGTTTGTGATTCTGGGTCTTCCATAAGAGTTTTTTTATCTTCCTGTGTAATTGGACTGGATTTTGAATCCTCCATAACTAATGTTTTGGAAAGTGTACTTTGTGTTGTTCTTTTTTCTTCTCCCATTGGTTTTTCTTTGTCTAATGGCTTGGCTTGAATTAGTTGAGTTTTCATGGTCTTTTCTTCTGCAATTTGGCTTTCTTCTTGAGTTGTGTCAGGCCATCTTGTTTTGATATCATGGGATTCACTTTTATCTTTTTGAGATTTCTCTGGGTGTTCTTTGGTTTCTTTTGTTTTTTGAATATCCTTTTTTATTGTATCATATATCTCTTTTATGTCCTTTTGTCTTGGCC
Source organism: Ceratothoa steindachneri (assembly GCA_963969495.1). Classification (NCBI taxonomy): domain Eukaryota; kingdom Metazoa; phylum Arthropoda; class Malacostraca; order Isopoda; family Cymothoidae; genus Ceratothoa; species Ceratothoa steindachneri. The sequence continues at coordinate 143,336,236 of OZ018330.1, read as the reverse complement.
CTTTTGCTTCATTTTCTTCTTCCTTTGTTACTTTTCTGTCCCCTGGCAACTTTGGCTTTCTTTTTTCATGCAGTTTTAAGAGGTTTTCTTTTGTTGCTTTCAAAACACTTTCATCTTCTTGTTTTTCTTCCTTTGTTGCCTTCTCAGGCTTTTTGCTTATTTTCAATTTATCATCTGTAGTCATTTTTTCTTCATTCTTTTCTTTTGAATCTTCTGGAATACCCCACTTTACTCCTTCCTCTATCCTGAAACCATCAGTTGGAAGTTCTTTTTTAGGGATCGGCTTAAGTTTGACCATTTCCATTTTATTTTCCTCTGTAAGCAAAATATTTCTTAATTTTTAAGGTTTTCTATCTAATACTTTCTCACTTTCCTTTGGTTTATCAAGTTTTCTTGCACCAGGGCTCATATGTTCATCTCTTGACTTTTTTTGGAATTTATCTATTTCTTTGCTTATGTGTTGGTCTTCCTCCTCCAACTCAACTGCTTCTTCAGCCATTACTTCTCTTTCACTGATCATGGGGCATTTTATTTTACGTTCTCTGGTTTCTTCTTGTGTATCTCCTTTTCAATTTCAACTCTTTCTACCTTTCCTATGAAAGGAATAGCCCTTTCCTTAAGAGTGGACTCATAAGGTTTTGTCTTTTTCCTTTGGTTCCCGCTTATGAAGTTTTTCTGGAGTTTCTGTTTTCATTCCTTCCTGCTTAAGTTTGACCGAGTTTTCAAGATACACTTCATCTTTAGGTTTCAACTGACATTCTGTTGTCTTTTCAGATTCAACAGTCAAAGGTTTTAAATTTTGTAAAGTTTCAACGTAAAGCTGTTTGAGGTGAGTTTTTATTACTGGCTGTTTCAGAATTGGTTTCAACTTGACAACTTCAAGCATTTGTCCATCTTTTGTTTGTATTATTTTCTTAATTGAAGTTATCTCAGGTATCAAACCCTGTGTAGTGAGAGTTTCAAAATGTAGGGGGTGACTCTCATTTTTTATACACTTTTGTAGGATAGGTCTTAACTTTAGAACATCATAAACTTGACCATCTCTTGTTTGCAGTTTCCTTTTGACTGATTTTAAAGGTGTAATTACATGTGCATTGTAGTTTCTATATGAAGTGTTTGAGGTTCATCCTTAATAAAGTATTTTTGGCAAATAGGCTTTAGTCTAATAACTTCAAGGTCCTTGCCTTCCTCAGTTTGTAAGGTTTGCTTACTGGGTTTCTCTTGATACATTAGGGTTTTTGTATTGAAGGAACTAGGTGTATAAACATTTGTTTCTTCTGTGTACTTTTCACATGACACCTTTTGTTTGTCTTTTAGAATTTTAGAGAGTGGTTTAGTTTTCTGGTCAACATGTTTATTTAATTGAGATATTGGGGGTATAGATATTTGTTTAACAGTTATTGGTTTGCTTGTGTCTTGCTCAGGTGATTTTTGTGATATTTTCTTGTCTAACTGTGAAACAGTTTCTTCTGTTGGTTTAAGAGTGGAAGTAGTCTCCTTACTTGGTAATGTTTGGATTTTTGGTGAAATACGAGGTTCTTAAATAATCATATGAAAAGTTTTAGGGTAGATGTTAATTGCTCCTTAGGTTGTAATACTAAAGGAACTTACCATTTCAAATGGATGTGTTCAAATCTATCAATTGAGTTGTAGGTTTTAGTAGTGTTCCTTTACATAAAGTATTGTGTATGTTGTAATATCATTTTCATTTACCTGACTGACAAATCAGGCATCTGATCTATAGAAGCTATTTTTTTCCCGGTATTCATAATTACACCAGGCCTCTGTTCTTCATGTTGTTAACTCTGGACTTGGCAAATCTTTATGCCTCATATTTGTTGCTAAGATCTTTTTATCTGGTTTTAAATATTTTTACTGGTTTCAAATTATACAGTTTGGATTCAATAACCGATTCAGTCTATATATATTTGGTCTTTAATTTAATTGATTATAATTATTCTTCATATTGGGAGTGGTGACTACTTCTAAGGATTAGCTTCAGCTTGATGACAACAAAGGTATGTCGATTCTGCCATCTGGGCTTTCTTTTTACATCTTGGTCTTTGTTGTGTTATATCTTTTGCTCTGTCTGAATCTTTTGTCAGGACTTTTTATGCCATCTGGGTTCTCTTTTCTTCTCTGTTCCAGTCTTGTGGCTAGACATCTTCATGGCCACTGCGGTCTTATCATTTGTTCTCTTTCTGCATGTTTAAGCTGATTATATTTTGCCATCTGGGTTCCATATTTTCTTCTTTTTTTTCTTATGTAGTTAGACATATTCTGCTCTGTGGTTGCATTTTTCTTCTTTGTCTTGCAGTTAGTATAGCAATGAGTAACCACTTTCCCAATGCATTGAGTATGCTAACGAGATGCTTCTTATCCATGGCAAGCGAGTGACTGCATCCAATAGATTAATCTAACAGCCCTAAAATAAACTGTATCAATTGGGTATTTTAGCCTTCACTCTTGCCATCGCAGTACACAGTATCATTTTTGCCCATCCAATGGGGCACACTATATCTTACAATAGCAAAGATAAACTGCAATGTTAAAATAGCCAATTGTTTTTAGGGCTGTTAGATTCCATCTATTGGATACATCTTCTGCTCTTAGTGGATGAGGAGTGTCCCCCAGGCATCCACCATGGTGTAGTGTGAATGTAGCTGCTCATTGCTATACTAACTGCATACATTAAAGTTTACATGACTGTCTTTTTCTATTTTTGGTTTCTATGGCTCAGTTTTTACTTTATATGAATCTATGGGCTAGATGTCTCTTTTGCTCTTCATTTTCTGGCATGTATGGTTTCCATTTTTATCTTTGTGTTACTTTTTAGTCGCGTGCGCACAACTCCTTAAGTTACTATGTCAGTTTGTAGGTTGGTTGACCGGCTGGATGGTAACCATTTTACTATTCAAAGAGTTTTTGAAAGTTTTGAAACATAATTGAGAGCACGCGACTTGGTCTGTTGACCTTGTTTATCTATATCTTTGAATCTCAGCTATGCCTTGGTTTTGTATATCCATATCTTTTGTTTGAATATAGCTTTTCCCTCTGGGTTTCTATATTCTTGTTTATCCATATCTTTGAACCATAGAAGATATTTATGTTTTAAAATAACCTCCCTTCAACAGATGGCTACTCCCAATATTCAGATATTGGTTGTAGCAGCAGCATCTCCTCTGGATGTTTCTTCATCTAAACTTCCGTGGACTTTTTATTCATCTAGTTTTCTTCTAGAGTTCTATTTTTTTTATTACCCTCCTGTGTTTTTCCCTTAGAAACTGGTGTTTTCTCTTTTTCTGCTTCATCAGTGATTGCCTTATCTATGTGTTTTACTTCAACTATTTTCTTCTTGCCATTCACATTGAAGATAAATGGCAGAGAAATCCACTGGCACGGATTCCTTAAAAGGACTAAGTGTTGAGGTTCAAGTTTCCGCCGTTTTCTTGTAAGTTCACTTGGATAGTATCAGATACTTTATCACCTAGGTTTTATTTGATGATTGGCTTGGAATTGTCAGTAATATAAATGTGAATAGATTTAGACTTATCTCTTAGTATTTGTTTCCTGGGAGCAATTTTCAATTTAACAAATTTAAGGATCTTCCCATCTTCATTTGCACTTTTCTTTTAACTCATGTTCTTTGTATTCAATCTGTTTTATATTAATAAAGGCTGGTGTTTGTTTCTTGTACTCTTGGAACATTTAGCTGTAGTTTCTCTTGGTCACTGTTGTATGTACTAATCAATATATAGGGTGTTGGCAAAGTCACACCCTATACATCATGACTTTTGGTATACCCTATATATAGGTCTCATATCCCCACCTGTGTTTTAAATGATTGGAGCCATTGTATATTCAATACATGGTCTAGGTGTTGTTTTTATGTATTTGTTTGAATAGGTCTGTGAGTACAAGGGTTAAAAGATAAAACGTATGATGGGATCAGGGATCTGTTTAATGCTTAAGATTGTGGAGGTAGGAGATAAGTTGTGTTGTGGGATCAGGGATCTCATTAAATGCTAAGATTGTGTAGGTAGGAGATAAAGTGTATGGTAGGTTCAGGGATCTGGTTAAAGATTAATTAATCAATTGTGGAAGTACGAGATAAAGTGTATGCTGGAATTAAGGATCTGGTTAAAGCTTAAGATTGTGGAGGTAGTAGATCAACTGTATGGTTGGATCAGGGATCTCAACAAAGCTTAAGATTGTAGAGGTAGGAGATAAATTGTGTGGTGAGATCATGGATCTCCTTTAAGTTAAGATTGTGGAGGTAAGAGATGAAATGTGTGGTGGCATCAGGGATCTCTTTAAAGTTTAACATTGCGGAGGTAGAAGATAAAGTATATGGTGGGATCAGGGATTTCATTAATGCTTAAGATTGTGTAGGGAGGAAATAAAGTGTTTGGTGGGATCAGGGATCTGCTTAAAACTTCATTTTATGGAGGTCTGAGATAAAGTGTATGGTGGGGATCAGGGATCTCATTTAGGTTAAGATTGTGGAGGTAGAAGATAATGAGTGTGGTGGCATCAGGGATCTCATTAAAGCTAAGATTGTGAAGGGAGGAGATAAATGTGTTTGGTTGGATCAGGGATCTCTTAAAGCTTAGGATTGTGGTGGTAGGAGATAAAGTGTGGTAATATCAGAATTCTCATTAAAGCTTAAGATTGTGGAAATAGGATATAAAGTGTTTGGTGGGATCAGGGATCTGCTTAAAACTTAATATTGTGGAGGTCTGAGATAAAGTGTATAGTGGGATCAGAGATTTTGTTAATACTTAAGATTTTGGTGGTAGGAGATGAAGTATTTGGTCAGATCAGAGATCTCATTTAAGCTTAAAATTGCAGAGGTAAGAGATAAAGTGTGTGGTTAGATCAGGGATATCATTAAAGCTTAAGATTGTGGAAGTAGGATCAGGGATCTGGTTAAAGCCTAAGATTTTGTAGGTAGGAGATAAAGTGTATGGTGTGATTAAGGATCTGGTTAAAACTTAATATTGTGGAGATCTGAGATAAAGTGTATGGTGGGGATCAGGGATCTGTTTAAAGATTAAGATTGTGTAGGAGGAGATAAAGTGTATGGTTGGGTCATGGATCCGTTTTAAGATTAAGATTGTGGAAGTAAGAGGTAAAGTGTATGCTGGATCAGGGATCTCATTAGAACTTAAGATTATGGGGGTAGGAGATATCTATTGTGGGGATCAGGGATCTAGTTAAATATTAAGATTTTTGAGGTAGGAGATAAATTGTATATGTGATCAGGGATCTCATTAAAGCTTAAGATTCTGGATGTAGGAGATAATGTGTATGGTGAGGATCAGGGATCTCTTTAAAGATTAAGATTGTGGAGGTAGGAGATAAATTGTGGTGGGATCAAGGATCTAATTAAAGCTTAAGATTTTGGTGTTAGGAGATGAAGTGTTTGGTGGGATCAGAAATCTTATTAAAGCCTAAAATTATGGAGGTAAGAGATAAAGTGTGTGGTGGGATCAGGGATCTGTTTAATGGTTAAGATTGTGGAGGTAGGATATAAAAAGTGTATGGTGAGATCAGGGATCTCATTAAAGATTAAGATTATGTAGGTAGGAGATAAACTATTGTGGGATCAGGGATCTGGTTAAAGCTTAAGATTTTTGAAGTCTGAGATAAGTGTATGGTCGGGATCAGGGTTCTGTTTAAAGATTAAGATTGTGGAGGTAGGAAATTAAATGTGTGGTGTGATCATGGGTCTGATTAAAGCTTAATATTGTGGAGGTAGAAGATAAAGTGTATGTTCGGATTATGGATCTGGTTAAAACTTAAGATTGTGGAGGTAGGAGATAAAGTGTGGTGGAATCAGGAATCTCATTAAAGTTTAAGGTTGTGGAGGTAGGAGATAAAGTCTATTGTGGGGATCAGGGATCTGGTTTTAGCTTAAGATTGTGGAAGTAGGAGATAAAGTGTATGGTCGGATCAGGGCTCTTATTATAGCTTAAGATTGTGGAGTTTGGAGATAGAGTGTGTGGTTGGATCAGGGATCTCATTAAAGCTTAAAATTGTGTAGGTAGGAAATAATTTGTATGTTTGGATTAAGGATCTTGTTAAAGCTTAAGATTGTGGAGGTAGGAGATAAACTGTATGCTGCGATTTTGGCTGTAGTTAAAGATTAAGATTGTGAAGGTAGAAAAGCATCTTGGCTGGTATTAAGAATTTATGGAGTGGTGTAAACTATTGTTAGTCTAAAGCGTTTTTATATGGATGTAACAATGGAATTCAGATAATAGTTAGCTGGGCTGATTGTTTTGTCATACATTTGTATTAGAAAAGATTGTGTGATGTTTCCATGGCTGTTTAATATTTTCATGAATAGAGTACAGAAAGAAGTATGGATGGTAGGGAAGTGAAGGACTGTTAGATTGGTAAGGGATAGGTTTTATATCATTATGCTTGTAGGGGTGCAAAAATGTATCTGAGAAAAATTCCTTCCAACTCGATAATATAAATAGCCCATTAAATTACCAACTCATAATGGACTAAGCCGTGGTGTAATGGCTATGAGCATTGGCGTTTAAATCTAACGGTACCGCGTTCGAAACTCAAAGTCCACAACCTTTTATGAAGAAATCTCAAGAAGAAAATGGAAATCAAGGAAAACGCTTCAAGGACTAACTTAACTAGAATCAAGAAGACTCCAGATACATGGATCGCCTCAAGAAAGAAAAATGGAAGAAAATGACTTCAAGGACTAACTCATCAAGAATCAAGAAGGAATCATCAACTCATCTAGAAGGAACAATCATTAAGTCAAGATAAATGGAATAAAATGAAGATGCATCAAGAAAGGAAGGATACGAAGATCAAGAACCAGCCCAGCCAACAAGAATATCTAAGTCAAGAAAAAGTGAAGACAAAATGTTTGAAGGTGCAAACTTAAAGAAAAAGGAATTTCAGTCAACAAGAAGTACATAGATTCAAATATAAAAATAGAAAATTAAGATGAAGAATGATATTGATAAATAAATGTCCCCCACTCAAGCATCTGTACTCTGCAACTCGCATGACAAATGGCATTATCTCCACTCACAGACATCTTAATCCACTCCTGGATTCACAACATAATCCCTCTCATCTGGACATGCATACAACATCATCAACCTCAAACTAAACAAATCCCAAACTTTTCTAGCTCTTACAGACCTATCTTATTCCCTTCAAAAACAGAAACTAACCCTAAATAGAATTAAACCCATCACACATCTAACATGGCTTCAGAGAAACACCACAGCTGCACTACTGACCACTCTAACAACACTTCTTAGAAGGCTTCAACCAAAGCCATCCTTCACAATGCACAGTCATGGCCTCAATAAACTCAGCAAAGCTCTCAATACTCTCCCATGACACATCCTCATACAAAAATTATTGGACACTAACTCCCACAAACCCTGGAAAAACTACATATCAAACTTCCTCTCCATTAAACATGGCCAAGTCCTCTGACAAAGAGCCCAATCTAAAAAAAATACTTCCTTAATAGAATCCATCAAGAGGCCATTCTCTTCCATACCCTCCTCAATCTCTTTGTGCATGGCAAACCCCTCCTACTACCCAATTAGTCCATCTAAATATCACTACAGATGACCTATCCATCACATTTCAATCCAATGTCACACGCACAGCCTCCTACAACCCATCCAAAAATGGCTCACTCTAAATAGCATGTCCACTTCGCGCATATAATCAACATTCACCCCTTTATTCCTGATTATCACATATCAGAATGCCATCTAAACATTTTCCTTCACAGCTGAACTCTCCCACTCAACCATAACCACATACTACTTAGTATCACCTTAAACATGCCCATGAACTTCTCTCTCTCTCAGCATACATAAAACTATCTTGTAGGCCATATCCAAACTCAAAAGAGGCAAACACAAACTTTGAACATTCTATAGACTTCATTACCATGGCACTAAACTATGCATCCAAAGTCTAGGCACCAACCATACCTAATACCTACACAAACTGATGATTACATTGTATCAAAAGGTAAAATCCTCTAATAATAACAGATTAAGACAAAACTTATGACATTGTACCGAAGGGTAAAATCTGTTAATGATATCCAGAATACAATGAAACTGATGACATTGTACCAAAGGTAAAATCCTCTTATGATATCCAAAAATAAAACAAAATTGATGACATTGTACCAAAAGGAAATATTTTGATGATACCCAGAATAAAATTAAACTGATAACATTGTACCAAAAGGTAAAATCCTCTAGTAATATCCAGAATGAAATAAAACTGGTGACATTGTATCAAAAGGTAAAAGCCTCTAATGATATCCAGAATAAAAGGAAACTAATGACATTGTATCAAAAGGTAAAATCATCTAATGATATGCAAAATAAAATGAAACTGATAACATAGTACCAAAAGGTAACAAATCCTCTAATAGTACCAAAAGGTAAAATCCTCTAATGATATACAAAATAAAATGAAACTGATGACATTGCATCAAAGATAAAATCCTTTAATGATATCCCCCCAAATTAAATTGATGACATTACACCACAAGGTAAAATCCTCTAATGATATCCAGAATAAAATGTAACATAACATTGTACCAAAAGGTAAAATCCTCTCATGATATCCAGAATAGAAAACTGATGGCATTATACCTTAAAAAAGGTAAAAATCCATAAAATGAAACTAATGACATTGTACCAAAAGGTCAATTCCTCTAATGATAACCAGAATAAAATAAAATTAATGACATATACCAAAAGGTAAACACACCTCTTGCAATTGCAGACTTGCCTGAGATCACTTCTAGAATTTGGTTTTGATTTATTACATTTATACAATTTGATAATATTTAGTAACATTTGTTAATAGTAATTTTATATCTAATTAGTATAGTTTATCCTGTGAATGATTGCAAAAATATGAAATAGTTTATTAAATGGACTATAAAGGAAAGTGATTCACTTAGATATGTTGAATGTGCCAAGTGAGTTATTGAATGGCAATATTACTGCATGTTGAGTAATTATGTGCTTGAGCATACCTTTGCAGACAGCAAATGAGGCATGTTATGTAAGTGAATTGTGAGAGTAAGTTTTATGGTGACCAGATATTACCAATTAATACGCTACATTTTGAGATGGTATTGTATGTTAAGCAATAGAATTTGCAACAAGTGAACATTGTATGATTTGGCTTATTTAAGCAAGTCTTATGGAGCAGAGTGAAGCATGTGAGCAGGTACCATTAACGTGTTACATGGTGTCTTTCGTAATGCTAAGCACTAGTGATGTCATATTTGTGGAGGCTTTAATGCATGGATGTGGTTTATAGTCGCTGTGTTCGAGCGTTTTTTGGAAACAAAATTTATTGTTGTCAATATTTTTCAGTGATATGGTATTTTAAGTATAAATGTAAATCAAAGTGTAAATAAGTACTTTAAATTCATCCCTATTTTGAATAAACTATGGAATGTAATGTAAAACATTTAAATCTTAGATGTGTACACATTGCCATTAAATGTGGAATGTATGGAATGTGCAATTAATAAAGGAAATCAAATAAGACTAAAAGAACAATAAGGTTTTTCTCATCTCTTAAATTCATAACTATAATACAAGTATTAAAAACACTTGGAACAAATTACATTGGTCATTCTTGAAAGATAACTTGCATGTTGTGGCAAGTATGTAGACAATACTACAAAATACACATTAGGCAAACAAAATATACCAATAAGAAAAAGTCCTCATCTGGGGTTTTCTAAGGGATGGTTATAAGAAACTTTTAGCTAACTACAAAGGACTTAGGATCATTTACCAAGCAATAATCAAGGGGCTTTAAGTTATAACTTTATGTGTACAAGTTTGGTTGGTTTGTTATGAATAAGGTCATTATAAGTTAGAATTTTTTTATACCCAAGAAGAGGTGATCAGAAAATCACTTGTTAAAATAATCTGTGCCCTAAATGAATTTTTCTTAAATATTTTGTTAAACTTTAGTATTCAGTCTCTTTTGTACATGTCTGTTTTTCAGGGAGGTTCCCATTGTTCCAAACCTGAAGGTTAAGAGGGGCTTGTACATCCACTCTTCCCAATTTCAATTAAACTTTGTTCTGTTTCCTTCCCAATTGTCTAACAGTTAGTCCCTTTATAAGTCAGTTGTAGTTATGTATAAACGATCTTATGTCAATTACGAAGTTTATTATGGTCAAATGTTTAATAATGATGGTTTTCTTACCTGGCTTTACTTGAGTCACCTCTGCCTGAACTAATTCCTCTTCATGCACAATCTGCCAAGCCCTCTCTGCCATCAATCTCTCTGAAGGTGTTTTGATTTGTAGTGTCATGAAAACCATTGAAAATGTGATAGTTTAGAAATAGTGTACCATAGTATCTTCCCCTTAAGGTTTCATTGGGTCAAAGGGTTTACCCACACAAAACATGATTTTTATTAGAGTAAATTTTTAGCGATTAATTATTATTTATTTTCTGGTTTGCATAATTTTTAGTTTATGGTTTAAATTTTTATTTTAAAGAGCATACTGACGTAACAAACCTAAACACATATTTCTTGTAAACTAGGTTTAATATGTGACTAACATGCAATCTGAATGCAAGAGTGCTATGAAAGAGCAGTGTCATCACCCTACCTTCCTGGGCATCTTTGTATGCCTCTTCAACCAGCACTTGAGCTACCATGACGGTGTGTCCTTGCTTTTCAACGATGTTTATCAGTGGTTGCTGAGTTTCTGGTTTCTTAAGCGTTGGCAGTTTTCCAGCTTCACAGGTGGCGATGATCATCTCGTTCTCGATTCCTTGGTTGATCATTTGGGAAACTTTCTGTAACTCTTGGGTCGTTGAAGAGAATTGGCCGCACTCTCGTGGGATCACCTCTTTGAAGAAGTGGTCGGGCTTGATGTCCTTAGCGTGTTTCACCATACGTAACAAAGCCTTGAGACCGACGGGAGTTTGTTTGGCTTGTTCTTGTGTCTCTTCAGCCAGTACCATTGAGACATTTCTTTTGTGACCAATATATTCACAAATCTTGACTAATGCTGTCTGAACTTTGGGCTGTTGCAGATGTTTAAATTCACCAGCTCTAAACATGGACCAGATTTCATTAATCCGAACATTTTGTTTTAGAAGTGAGTGTACCTTTGCTATTTCTGCGATGACTTGCTCGTCTTCGAAGAACTGCGGTGCAATTTCTTTCACAACCTCTTCGCCTTTCATGGATGTCTCAGATACTTTCACGAAGCACTTCACTCCTGGGACCTGATTTGGTGCAAATTCATCTGGTTGCAATTCCGGGTAGGATTCTTCCAGAACAATTGGTTTCTTCCATCCTGAATAAACATGAGCGATGCGATTCTCGACTGGATTTGATAACGTTGGCTTCTGAGGTTCGCTGGATTTATCCTTGTCTATTTTTTCCACCTTTTTTAATTGTTTCTTCCAAATGTTCTTATGTTCAACATCTTTATTCTTTTCGATTGCTTTGTGTTTCCTCTCTTCTTTAAGTCGACTGAGGGCAAGTTTTTGCTCCTGATTAACTTTTTCTCGCCTCTCTGCCTCCTTAAGTCGCATATGTTCAGCAGCATGCTGGATCTGGAGTGCTGCATATCGTTCATTGTCAATTTTGAGTTTTTCTTCATAAGACAATTCTGCAACATGAGATTATTGTGATGGGACTTCTTATACTCTGTTTAATATACTATTATAGCGATAATAGAACCCTCCCCCCTACCCCCTAAGTGGTTATTGGCTATTCATAGGAAGTTGTTAGATATAACATGGGCAAGTTTGCTGCTGCTGATGTCTGAAGGATTTTGCGCCCTCCCAACCCCAATGCCTGAAAAAGGATCCGCAGCTGTCTTCCATACATTTTCACTTTCTTTAGGCCACTATGCTGACGGGACTCAGTGCCCCGTCCGGCCCCAGCTTAGCCTTTTCTTCCTTCAGGCTGCCTGTGTTTCTCCCCTACAACCTCTCCCACAACTTTCTCTGATCGGCCTCTATTTTCACAGGGTAGATGCTGACCTCAGCCAACTATCCTGGATCAGGGCTGAGGGGGGAGGGGACAATGTTCCCTAACCCCTGAGCTCCAGTTTGGGATGATGGGTTTTAACAACCCGCTTCTCACATCACTATCTATCTTGGATCCACCATGCCGAAGGGCTGCCAGGTCACCAGGCGGGAGGGGTGGCCTAAAATGGTGTCAACTGTCTCTGCCACCCCTGTATGCACCCCTCGCAGAGTGGGCTACTGCGAGGGGTGATTAACGTTTGCTTCCTGCAGAAAGAACAGGGTCCCCATGCACGATGATGAAAATCACCCCCAAAAAAACTCCCCCTCACCATTGATGGAGCCGCCTTCGGGAAGCTCCACTGAAAAAAATGGAGGTCCCCCTCCCTATGCTCTCACAAGGGTTTTGGAGGGTCCAAAACTCTTTAACCAGAGAGGAGGCTTACTCCTCTTCTTTGCTTACGGGTGTAGGGGACTCCCCCTCACCCTCTTGTTTGGAGGTGCCCTGGGGTGCCTCCCTCTTTCCAGTGGCAGTCCCCTCTTTACTTTCCAAGGGGGCTGCCAAGAAAGCCAGCAGGCAGCCCATAACTGACCGCTCCCCGTTGAAGCGTCTCAGTAGGGCAAACCCGTTTAGGGGGGAGAGGGGGATGTCGAGATTATCTTCTGCTGGGTTCCTAGACATGTAGGAATTGCGGAGAAATGAGGGCGCCAAAGAGTCCGCGATGACTTTGCGACCGGACCAGCGTTTGGCTCTTCCTCACACCGACTACATGGCAGGAATACGGGCAGCCCTTCGGACTGCTTGGCAAAGAAGATGGGAGATGGTCGAAGGAAACTTGAAGTTGGGTGCCATTGCGCCGCGACTGTTTCCATGGACCTATTCCCCAATGCCGCGACGGCTTCAGGTCGCTTTCTGTCGTCTCCGAATCGGGCACACTCGTGTGACGCATCGCTATCTGATGGAGCGCTCGCCAGCGCCCTATTGTGACGACTGCGTCGTCCCCCAGACTGTTCGGCACATTCTTGCCTAATGTCCCAGTCTAGGTGATCTTCGCGCACGTTACCTGTCCCGGTACCGGGATGGGCGGGGTCGCTACCGCCTGTTCCTTGTACTCGGGGACGAGTTCGTGCACATTGACTTGTTGACTTTTGGGGAAAGGCCGGGCTTCTCATCTTTATTTAAGTAGGTTATTGTTTTCTTTGTAGGTTGCACGCTCCTGCGCCGGGGTGAGGGGGACCGATGCCGGAGATTGCTTCCTAATTGTTACGTTTTTCCCATTTTTATCATTGTTATTCTTATTTTAAAGTAGCCTAGTGCTAGGCTGTCGTGATTCCGGCGACTTATGCCCAATTGGGCAGTCGCCAGATGGGCTCCTAAAAAAAAAAAATCGGGGGGAGAGGGAAGACGGGGCCCATCGGCCCCTTTCCTCGAAAGATCTACTGGCTCGGATATTGACCTTAGCAGAGGTCAAGGCACATGCCCCTCCCAAAATAACCCTACTAGTTACACCACTGCCAATGGGACCTGTGATGTCCTGGGTGGGGGTGGCCAAATGGAGCACCCCCCCGCGAGATAGACATGGTCCTTGAGGTCAACCCAGCCCCAGACGGTAGGACCTTCTATGGGGACGAATCCAGGTTCGGCGCCAAATACCGAACCCGAGTCCGCTCCTGTGCAAGGTCCTCCTCAAACGACTCGGGTCTCCAAGGCAGTACTGGGAGGGGAGGGATCTTCTCCTCCGGCTGGTGCCCCTGCGACCGCCAGGACCCTCTCAATCTCGGAGGACCTTGCTGAGGCCGGTCCATCTGGCCTGGGGGCTCCGGCTGGCGGAAGGCAGAAGCGGGTTCATTCCCCGCCCTCTTAAAAATAAAAAAAAACGAGAAAGACTTGGGGGCTCCCCTCCATCCGCAGGGGCTGCCGGGACGGAGGGGTCTGCTGCCACTTCGGTAAGCGACCAAGCCAAGATCGGCACGTCCACCCCCTCTGCCCCCCCCCGGGTGCAGAGTCCCTGACTAAGACCAAAAGTGCTAGTGCGCAGAGCGGACCCTCGATTATATCGGGGCCACTCATTCAGAGACTACCCGGCGTTTTCAAGCCCGCTGGCTTCAAACGCTTCCTGGTTCTTCGCTCCACTGATGGCAGCATGTTGGCTAATGGCAACATGATCCATCAGGGGAGAGCTTTAGCTAGTGTGATTGGTAGAGAGCCAAAGGTGACCCATTTCTCGGACGGGAGCTTTTTGGCGAATGCGTCGAATCCCTCCGAGGCGGCCATGATTAGTGCCTTTCGGACACTTGATGGCACGCCTGTGAGTGTGACGCCGCACTCTACCATGAACTTCGTGAAAGGAGTAGTTTATGCGAGCGAACTCGTGGACTACTCCATAGATGACATCACTTTAGAGCTGACCGACCATGGGGCATTCAAGGTCGAACGTGTGATGAGAAAACAGGGCGGGGCCTCGAGACCCATCCCTACACTCTTCGTCACGTTCGACTGTGACAAGCTCCCTGAGTCAGTGCGTGTCGGTTGGTATCGCTACCACGTGAAGGCATTCGGGCCACTGCCGCGGAGTGCTATTACTATCACCGCTCCGGCCATACGAATCGCTCATGTAGACGTGCAAAGTTGGGGTCACCCGAAGTCTGTGTAAATTGCTCCAAGGCCGCACACGATAAGTCCAAATCGTGTGTGGCTAAGTGTGTCAATTGCGGAGAACCGTACCCCGCTTCTTCAAAGAAATGTGTTGCGTATCTCCTTGACAAGGAAATCCTGGCAGTTCAGGCTCAGGATCGTCTCTCATTTCGCGAGGCTAAGGACTTGGTCCTGGCGCGCCCGGCGCTGCCCGGGACGTCCAATGCCTCAATGTTGAGAAAGACACCCTTTGCTCCTGGCCCCGAGGAGCAACACCCCCAGAAGAGGGTCGTGATGCCATCTTCCGGGGTTCCTAAAGCTGTTCACCAAAAGGAGGACACCGCTAAAGGAGCTTCGGCTCCTTCGCCAACACCTAGTGGTAGGCCGGGTGGTTCGGAGATGGTGGATCCTTGGAAAAAGGATCCCCCGCTCGCTTAAGGTTTCGAGGCGGAGGGAGGAAAAAATAAGTCCTCGAAGGCTTCAGCGCATTGTCCGGCCAACAGCGCCCGGAGTTTGGCCCCTCTGCCCCC
Source organism: Ceratothoa steindachneri (assembly GCA_963969495.1). Lineage (NCBI taxonomy): Eukaryota > Metazoa > Arthropoda > Malacostraca > Isopoda > Cymothoidae > Ceratothoa > Ceratothoa steindachneri. Next base: position 143,321,027 of record OZ018330.1, on the reverse strand, counting down.
CCCCCGGTTGCTGAGTCCCCGACTTGCACCAAAAGTTAGTGCGTAGAGCGTAGCCTCGATTACATCGGGGCCCCGGAGTTCTGCCTCCAGAAAGTGTACGGCCATTCCCGTGAGGGTTTTCTCTTCGAAGGGGGGCCCCGCGTGGCTCCTCCGAGCTAGGCCTGGAGGGCATATTCCTTCAATGGAATTGCCGCGGACTCCGGGCCAACTGGGAGGAGTTGCGGAGGCTCGTCTCCTCCAGTTCCCCGTTAGCTATCCTTTTGCAGGAGACCATGCTGGGCGCATGCCACCTGCCCACCCCCCAGGGGTATAAGGATTTTGCGACCCCACCACCACGGGATGGGGGCCGGCCTGGAGGATGTGCGATTTACACCCGGCATGATGTCTCCGTCCTTCTCTTCGCTTTAGATATCTCCTTTCAGGCAGTAGCTGTGCAGCTGCACCTGGATAGGAGGTATACTGTTATTTCCGCGTACATTTCACCGTCAGCCGACTTCCGCCGCGTCGTGGCACGGTTGCTGAGGCCCTTTCTCTTGCTCGGACACCCCTTCTGGGGAGACTACTCGATTAATCCGCGGGGTCAAGTCCTTGCCTACCTGATCGACGAGCTTGAGATGGGTGTCCTAAATGTAGATGAGTTTACGCATCACTGCCCAAGAACCGCTTCATTTTCCTGCCTCGATCTATATGTGTGCTCTCCGGATGCACAGCATGATTTTGATTGGAGGGTGGTCGATGACATCCATGGTAATGATCACTTTCCCATTCAAATATCATTTTCTGGGCCGCTGCCGCCCGAGAGCCCGCCCCGATAGTGCTTCGCGCGGGCGCGGTAGTCTGCATTTCAGGAAATGACTGAATTCTCTCAGTCGAGCAGTTTAGGTGGGTACATGAGGCCGTTGAGTTCTTCTCTGGCAACCTCATCGCTGCGGGCCTAACTACTATTCCTAGAAGGTCTGGCCGTTTTGCACGCCGACCACTCCCGTGGTGATCAGCCGAGTGTGAGACTGCCCTCAAGCAGAAGCGTTATGCATACATGCGCTATAAGCGCCGACCGAACGATTTCTCTGTCGGAGAATTCCGTCGGGCTAGGGCTAGGTTCCGGTATATTTCGAAGCACGTCCGCCGCTCTTCTGTCTTCACTTAACGGGAAGACCAATCTAGCAGAGGTGTGGAAGCGAGTCAAAAGGATTGGAGGTAAGTTTTCGCAGGACTCCCTTCCCGTTCTCCAGGAGAATGGCACCGCAATCTCGGACCCCGCGTCCGTGGCGGAATCCTTCTCGACCGCATTCTCCGCATTCTCTAGCCGGGATGCTGCTCCGCCAACATTCAATACACGTCTTGATGTCGCGCAAAGCCACCGACTGGACTTTACCTCCAGAGGCGGAGAACCCTTCAATGACAGGTTTACTTTGAGCGAGTTGCGTTCCGCTCTCGCTTCGGCGCGGACACCGCCCCTGGTCCAGACGATGTCCCTTGCGCCATGCTTCGACACCTGGGTGAGCGAGACATGGCCTTTCTGTTAGATTTGTTCAACAGGATCTGGGTAGAGGGTCTCCTCCCAGATTCCTGGCAAATCGCTACTGTGCTCGTTTTTCGCAAACCGGGGAGAGATCACTCTACCCCGGCCGGTTTCCGCCCAATCTCTCTAACTTCTTGAGTGTGCAAGTTGATGGAGAAATTGGTAAATGTTAGATTAGCATTTTTTTCTGGACAGCGGAGGCCATCTGTCTTTTGCAAAGTGCGGCTTCTGTAAGTTCCACTCCACGTCGGATGCTCTGCTCCTACTGGAAAATGCCGTCTGCGAGGTCTTCCTTCGTAGACAGCACTACGCCACGGTGTTGTTCGATTTGGAGAAGGCCTATGATACCGCATGGCGAGACGGTATCATTGAGACTCTCCACACGATGGGGGTAAGGGGACGCCTCCCAATCTTTATATCTGAATTTTTACGAGATCGTCGATTCAGCATACGGGTGGCGGGAGCCCTCTCCGGCCCAATGGAGCAGGAAGAGGCTATCCCGCAGGGAAGTGTCCTCAGTGTCACACTCTGCCATGACCATCAACGGCATCACCTCGATGCTGCCGGAAGATGTTCTCGCTACGCTCTACGTTGACGACCTTTCGATCTCTTTTGGCGCGGCCCAGATGCCAACTCTGGGGCGTCGACTCCAACAAGCATTGAACCGCGTCTCTCGCTATGCCGAAGCGCACAGGTTTCGGTTTCCCCTGTCAAGACTAAGGTGGTGCACTTCTGCCGCCATCCACGGCTCCACCCTGACCCAGAGTTGTTTCTCAATTGGGTACGCCTGGGAGGCTCATATTCGCAGCCTTATGGTCTCTTGTACCCATGCCATGGATATTCTTCGTTCCGTGACGTTCAGCGCTTGGGGCGCTGATAGGGCTACTGCCTTACTTTTTTATCGATCCTTTGTTCGTTCGAAGCTCTACTACGCATGTGAGTTTTATGAATCCGCATCTGAGCGTGTATTGCGGAAAGTGGACTCGGTCTACCCCACTGGCCTTCGCCTGGCGACCGGTGCCTTTCGCACTTCCCCCATTGAGAGCCTACTTGTCGATGCTGGGGAGATGCCACTCGCTCTACGCCGTCCACAGAGCATTATTCTCCTGTACGCGCGAGCCCGGCGCATACCTCAGTTGCCAACAGCTCTCACTGCATCCGCAGCTGATTTCGGCGGCATAGGGCTAGGAAACACCTTCGAGAACTAGGTATAGCTCTCGGGCCGGTGGCGCCTCTGTTTCTGCCAGGATGCCACCCTGGAGGGTACCACCTTGGCTATTTGTCGCCACGCCTCTGCTCCCAAAGCTTGTACAGCGCCGGGAGTATTGCGTTCAACCTTTTTGGAGCACACCTCGTGTCACGCTGGAACCATGCCAGTGTATACGGATGGCTCCAAGTCCTCGGCTTCCACGCCGTATCCCCTCTGTTTGAAGTCAGCGGGTCTCTGCCAGGCGCTGCGTCTGTCTTCACGGCTGAGCTGGTGGCAATACACCACTCGGTACGGGAGATTACGCGACGTGCCCGGTTCGGAGACCAGATTGCGATTTATAGCCACTCACAAAGCGCCCTGAGTGTTCTCGGGGCATTGGAATCTCCGCATCCTCTGGTTGGCGATATCCGTGACGCCACGGTTTTGCCAAGCCGGGCGGATGTGGAGATTATCTTCTACTGGGTTCCTGGATATGTAGGAATTGCCGGGAATGAGGGCGCCAAAGAGTCCGCGAAGACTCTGCAACCGGACCAGCGTTTCGCTCTTCCTCACACCGATTACATGGCAGGAATATGGGCAGCTCTCCGGGCGGCTTGGCAAAGAAGATGGGAGACGGTCGAGGGTAACTTAAAGTTGCGTTCCATTGCGCCGCGACTGTTCCCATGGATCTGCCTCCCCAATGCCGCGACGGCTTCAGGTTGCTTTATGTCGTCTCCGAATTGCACACATTCGCAAGACGCACCGACATTTGATGGAGCGCTCGCCTGTGCCCTACTGTGAAGACTGCGTTGTCCTCCAGACTGTTCGACACATTCTTTGTTGAATGTCCCAGTTTGGGCGATCGGTGGGTTTTTTATTGTTATTTTTTTTGTAGGTCGCACGTCCCTGCGCCGTGGGGAGGCGGACTCCCCGCCTCCAAACAAACAACAACCCTTTCTTTACAGATGTTACAAACTTTCAGAAAGATATGACCTCGTTGGTATTTCAGAAAAACAGGGTTTCCCCTCCCCCTCCACTGCAGATTATAATCTCAAACAACAGTAAATTGGCTCGGATTTACTCTTGAAACTGTATGCTGACTTTCGGCCTATAAAGAAAAGAGAGCCCACACAAAAGTGGTGCGCCTCACTGAGAGTGTGACCTTTACCACACATGCCTGAAGATTGTATGAGTATCCTTTACCCCCACATACAAGTCCTACTATAGTCTTTACCCCCGCATACAAGTCCTACTGAAGTCTGCATATAGAGGACAAAAATTGAATATTTTAAACACTTTTTCCTAAAAAGTTTTTCTTTTAGGTTATTAACTGCATAATAGACGATGAACAAATCGCTTACCGATAACTTCGAGGAAAGCCGTGCACGTAACTTCTCCTACAGAGTTTGCTGCCTTACATACATAATTGCCCTTGTGTTCAGGGGAAACTTGAACTACGGTGAGTATTGCCTTATCTCCTCGGATTCTCATCTGTTTTGAATTGAATATTTGTTGAAAAAAGGAGTTAAAAGTGCAAGAGAATTTTCAGCTTGTTTTAGTGATGACTAGATGGAAAGTACTAAGATTTTCATGCAATACAATTTTTAAAAAAATCTTAGAATCCTTATCCTCTCTTTTCGCTCACTTCCAGAAACAAACACTAAGATCCTTGAATCTTTCTGCACACATCAAAACGTAAAAACATCCGCTCAATCAGTCGAGCTTACCAAATGTTAAATATAGGTCATTTTATCTTTATTTCAAAGTCTTATTCCAAAATGGAATCGATAAGTCGACAGAAAGTGAAGGAAGAAAAGACGAATAATTTGGCTGGAATTTTGCCATTGATCTGTACTCCTTTCCTGGCCTTTTATATCTCAGTGGGGAATTAGTTTAGCGGAGATCAGAACCACAGGTTACTCGAAGTATGGCAGACGCCGTGTTTAACCCATATCGGGACTCCGTCAGGCGACTTTCCGCACAAATGGCATATATAACAGCAAATTGAAAGACAAGTTTCCACAAAAGAAAGGTAGCATAGATGTCAAATCCATAAATAGTCGGATATCCGGTTGCTATAGCAATGGTAAACCTACCTGACACTTTATCTGGAATAGAGTGTCAAGGAGACTTAGCATGCTATAGTAACTACATACCCTGACTGCGTTCATTGCATCTTAGCTGAAAGTTAGGTAGGTGGCTATCACTTGAGTCTGAATAAAAATATTACCTGATATGTTTGGGATTGATGCAAAAGCCTCTCTCCATGATACCATGTAATTTCTGGTTTAGGATTTCCGGTGAATGTCGCTGTAAATGTATGGGTTTCCATTTCGTTCACTCGTCCAGTATAAATTTCTTGAATAAATGTTGGTGCAACTCTTTCAGCTGAAAGATAAAAACAAAGTGGGGGGAATGCAATGAAACGTTTGCCTTTTATGCCTCCATGTTTCACAACACTAAGCGTTTTAAAATGTCACACTCAAGCTTACCCTATATTATTTTCTAGTGTCCATGCAAGCATTCTCTAACAAAAGAAATTCTTCGAGACTATCAGCTCGCCGAAACCCTGTCTTTAGGGAATTTCGGGGAACCTTGGAAAAGTTTAATGAAGCACTTTCAACAGCTGTAACAAAGTGGTTAGTTGAATTGCTATTATTTTGTATTAGAATTTTTGCCATAGGTTCTTGCTCTGTCGTAGGAACATCTATTTCTTCATTGGAGCCTTTCAGGACTTCTGGAGCGGGAGGGGAGTTCTGTGAATCAGTTGTCATTGTGGTATTATCATTATTATCTTCTGTATCCATTTCTTTTTCAAGTTTCGTGTCTTCTGTGGAATTTTGGGATGGGCAGGCATTGTTTTTTAGAGTCAAATTGCTTATCGTTTTAAACATTTCCTTCCCCTTCCCCTTCCCCTGAAGCAATGGAGACGCTAAAGGAACTTCTTTATAATGTGTTTTGGGAGGAACCTTTACATCCCCAGATAGCTTAAGACTTCTGTATTCCTTCATCGTAGACCCACTCTTCTTTCTTTCAATTTCTTTAGATTCAATTTTATTGGGAAATTGGGTTGATTTTGCCAACCCATGACTTGCACTTGTTTGTTCACTCCTGCCAGGCAAACAAAACCGTTTCTCGGTTTTGGATGAAAATGCTTTCTTTCTCTCAGGTTCACTCAAAATCTTAGTTTCCTTTGTTTTACTCAGACGTGAGCATCGCAGCTCTGTTTGGGGTTCCTTTGAAGTGAACCCCAATCCCATTTTAGGCTCATTTGGGCTTTTTGAGGGGGAAAGTTTCTCATCTCCTTTCCTGAAGCTTCCTATGCGCGTTTGTTTCTCCCCTTTGTCAGTCGAACTGGGCAAATCCTTAGTTCCTTTAGAGACTCTGTAGTCTCCTGTGAGCTTTTTCGAACTACTCCTCTCAGGAAGCTGTTCTTCCGATTTTCTACCGACTCGGCACTCTTTTGATAGTTTCCTTGAAGTGATGTTCTCCCTATCGTTTGAATTAAGACTACAGCTCCTACTCAGGGATCGACTTGGTCCACCGACCCGAATTGGGATTTTTGTGCTATCGCTTTGGATAAGTTTTCTTCCCATAACTGGAGTTGAGGTGGGAGTCGCTGGCAAGCTGGAAAACCCCTTGCTGAACGAAAAATCCCTTATTATACTCTTCCTACCCATAACAGGAGTTGTGGCTGGAGATGATTCATTAGATTTGATTGGGCGGGGTATTTTGGTCACAGGCACATTTCTTTCCACGAATTTTCTTTCTGATATTTGATTTGTACATTGTAAAGACATTTGTGATTTCCTTCTCGGTGTGGGCGTTGTTGGTGCACTCACTGATTTAGTGATCAGTGTACTAGAAAAATTGATGTCAAAATTGGATATAAATTTTGTTCTCTCAGCCATTTCGCTTTTCGTTTTTGTGACCACTATATCCTGACTGGTCATGAATTCTTTGACTTTTGGGATGAATAGGACGCTCTTCAATGTTATTTCCGAAGCCATTGTATCTTGTTCAGAGTCTGAAGAGTATTCATTTTTCTCAATAGATGAGTGACGTTTATCTCTAGCTTCTGGCGTTACTTCAGTTTTACTCGCTAATTCGACCTTCAGGGGTCTGAACTCGTTTCTATCCAATGGATTTGGAATGAATGCCACTGATGTGAAATCTGCTTTATCGTTCTCGCTATCATTTGATTGCTTATCTGCTCTTTCCTTCAATCGTTTCCCATACAAAATCGATGCCTCGATCTCAGATGCAATATCGGCATTCGCCATTGAGTTGAGAGTCTCGATTACCCTGGAAATTGAGTTCCGGTGAGAACTTATATAACTAGACATCACCTTTTGAGCAAAATTAGGTGAGTTTGAGGTATCATCTTCTAATGTGGTCGTAGACGAGCTTTTACTGTCTTGAAAATGTACGTGTTTACCTTGAACATTCAGAAATCCATCTTTATCAAAGTTATCAGCATTCCCTTGTGCTAAATAAAAAGGTTCTTTGTTGCAATTCGGGAACCTGCTATGAATATCACCCTCTTCCGTTTCAGAGATAAAAACAGAATCACTTCCCATGGACATTTCTCCGAGAGATAAAGAACTAGCCATATCTAACTGGGTGTAACGTCCATCTTGTGAACTACTAGTTTGAGAACTACTTCGACATTCCTCAAAATCAGTTGTTGATCCAGTCCCCTTTTCCATTACAGAAGAGTTTATTTTTCCATTGGAACTACTCTTTTCTAAGCTATCTACAGACATGCTATGAATGGATAAGGTTGGCGAGCTTGTCGAGGAGGCTTGTGATAAGGATTTAGTTTGAGATATGAGGTTAAGTCTATTTTTAAGAGAGTTAAGGACTGGAGCTCTCGGTTTCGACTCTTCAGTTTGTACATTTCTTAGTTTAAAAGGCATACGTTCTTCTTTTTTATCCGAGTTAAGTTTACAAGAAGGAAGGATTTTAGTATCACAAAATCCACTCTGATTTGGGTTACAGGAGTTATTTACAATACCTTCCATAGTTTCTTTTAAGACCTCCATTCTCTTGACCCATTCCGGCTTACGGTATTGTTCACTTGTCCCTTCCGAATGTTCTATGAGAAAAAGCATCGATTTAATAAAGGCTACACTGAAGATCAAAGGGATTCTAAGCTTAACCTCAAAACAAAGACTAAGAAAAATTTCACAATAAAGACTTTTATATTTGACATCAAAATTGCAATAAATTTCATGAAATTTCACCATATTACTTGACGTAATGATAAAATGAACTTTAAAGAAATAACACTAAAGGAAACATTACAGAATATGATATGATTTCAATGATATGAAAGGATCTAAGAAAAATGACATGGAGGGAGAATGAATGAAATTACATATCCTGTAATGAGTTTCTGTTCTATAGATAGAATTGCTTTTGTATTGTTAATGTACAGTAATTATATTTGCTATCAATTGTATTTTCTAGATATTTTTATGTCAACCGGCAATTAACTCTGTGATAGTAAAAAGAAAGTCACGTTGATAATTTTCCTGAAATAAATTCAAAATTGGGTTAAATTATTAGAAAATCATTCCTTTGGATTAGAATATAAAGCATAAAGACCAATGCATCTTCATCTAAATTCTGAAATTACCTTCATGAACTGAAAAATGAAAAGTGAAAGTCAGATAACTTGTAAGATGCAATTAAGATCGAGAATTAAAAATTGCTTTTTATAATACTAAAGCTCAGTCGATTACTCAATCTTACCCCCCCCCCCCAGAAAAAACTTACCTTCGGGCAATACTATGAGTTGAGACGCTGTGGTGTTAATACCATTCCTATTCATCGCTTCGCATATGTATATACCACAGTGATCAGTCACTGTGTGAGGTATGTTGAGTACCACAGTCCCATCTTCAATGTTTTCAAGATTCATTTCCTCTGAGTTATCGATCGGCTTTTCGTCGACGTACCAAACAACCTCCGGGCGGGGATAACCTTCAGCTTTGGCCACAAGACTGCAACAATGAAATCTTATTGCAAGATGTTACCACAATCTCTACGATTAAAAGAACCATTAGGATTGGCATGAAATCTTATGGTAGCTGCAAAACGACTACAATGCTACAAAAAATACTATACAATCCGTCGACATCTCTCATTTTCACAAAGTAAGGTTAGTACACACAACACTAAAACTACACCTACCCCTTTTTTTCTGCAATATCAAACATAAAGCTACCCAGCATTTTGTCTGCGTCAAAGCACTACCTCATAGCAATGGGGTGCTATATGCTGTAGCATCTCGTCCAACCAGGATTCATGCAGGAGCAAAGCCCTCACGCCGCCTCCATGCAGATCTTTCATGCACAATATCACTCACTTCTTCCTCATTCACCCCTATTTCTCTCGAACACTTATTCACATAACACACCATTTACTTGGTCTTTCAACCTTTCGCACACCATGACACACACATTCTCTTCACACTTCCCTTGCCTCCATCCATTCTTCTTACACGCCCATACCATCTCAGAACACAATCACAACACCTCATTCACGCCATAAACCGCTCTTAATTAACCAGTCGTCCCTAATCTATCTACCTTTCGCACACCAAGCATCACTTAAGTTGTCCATTGGCACTGCTTTCATTCGAGATCTTTCCTCATCCTTCCATACCATAACCCCGTAACATCAACGTTGACACCGACATACTCTGATGCAGGTTATGGCACATTCCACACTAACCCTTAGCATTCAATTAACGCTCTAATCGCCCCGGATTTAAGGTCTAAATTACCGCTATGAAAAAGGAAATAAGATTTCGAACGCTTTCGTGACAGATGGAAGGACACGTCTCGTATAGTAGAGGAATAAATGGACGAAGACCGACTCCATTACACGAGAAAAGGATCGATGGCAAACGAACCTGGATTAATATTGAAATTGGGGAGGATATGATACAGACACGTTCAAGAATGTTTCCTGATACAGAATTACTAGAATGCAAAAAGTGTCCCTAGAGAAGATTATTAGAACGAAAGAAGTGTGTTTCTCGAGAGAATAACTAGAACACAAGTGTTTATAGAGACAATTACCAAATGCAAGTGTTCTAGAGAATTACTAGAGTACAAGGTTTTCTAGAAATAATTACTAGGAACTCTCGATAGCCTAGTGGATACAGCGTTGGCTGTCTAACGTCGAGGTACCAGGTTCAGTCCAACCCAGAGTATGGCGAACTTCAGCGCAGGAGAGTTCTGGCCAGCGATTGGTGGACGCGTTGTGCTGACCCCCGCGACGTGTACGTAGATCTTGCACATCATCCCCAACATATCCAATCAAACACCGCTATCTTTCTTATTCCATCTTCACAGTACAAGACACCTCTGTTCCAAGTAATCTGCCGACGGGTAGTTGTATCCACATACCCCCTCCCTCCCAAACTAGGACCGACCTATGGTGTTATCGAGCTCCAGCTATTGTCATGCTGATCTATATGTTGGTTTTATTATCCGGTCGGATCTAGTCCACGAACGAAAGACAGATGGCGCCAAAGAGTAGTAGTACTAGAACGCAAGTAGTTTCTAGAAAAGATTACAAGAACTCAAGGTGATACTAGAGACAATTACTAGGAGGCAAGAAGACGGATGCTGTCTCAGTTAACATGAGAGGGTCATGTGCATAAATAAAGCACTTGTAAATGAACCCGTAGGTTGCAAGCACTCTATTCACTACAGCAACGGACATTGCTTCTGTTCTCCATTTCCTCTAATAAAGGCAACGCTCGGAATCATATTTTCTTTTCCTGAGGGTAATAGCTTTTAATGGCGTTGAGGCACACTGATCCCTAACTTGTAGAGAAAAAACGTTGCCCCAGGAAGTAATTCTGAAGGGAATAAAATAGTGGTTCCTTATTAGTACTACAAATTGAAATAACCGGAAAGGTCAGAACACTATGGACAACAAAGCTCCGGCGGGGAATCCAACTTACTATGGAAAATGAAGGAATTAGATAGAAATAGATAAAACGAGATAAATTATTGTACATCAAAGATACTAAGAAAAAACAAGGTCTATTTCTTAAAAGGGATTTAAGCAGCGAGTATGAAGCTCTGAATATTACCCGATTCAACCACAACACTAGGGGTGCGTATGCCAAAGCCTCGCTATGGCAAGGGTAAAACACCTGGGATTGAGTGTTATATGCTTGCGAAAGTAATATTTTTAGCCCCTGGAAGTAGCTTGCCTAGTGTTGCGTGAGTATGGTTAGGTTCGGATGTTTAATTGCGAAAACAAAAACATATTTTGATCATTAATCTTCGATTTTATTATCAATATATTAAGTTTCGATTTTATTTTTTATATGCAATGTCTGCTTAAACTTTGGTGTCAATGCTTTGGGGATGTTAAGAATCGCTATATTAGTCGGGGGGGGAAGGGGGGATTAACGTGATCCAATAGAAAAAGTTGTTAATAAAATTGGTGGGGGAGGGGGGCTATGAATCATCAATTCTATTCAATCAACCAAATTGTTAAGAATTTTACAAGATAATTCACTAGAAATGGTAAGGATTTTACCACAATTGCTAACAAAATTGTAGATATTTTATTACAATTAGTCCAACAAAATCGCCTCCCTCCACGCTCGCGGTGTTTTCAGAGGCTCACCGCGGGAGTGCTCCTGCCTTGTCGTTGGAAAGGGGGCTCAGTCCGCTCATTGGAGCGGAGTGCGAAGTGGATTTTTATTATATCTCTCCTTTCTCCTCGACCTTTATTTATGCTCTCATTGTTATGTTATTGATGCTCTCCTCCTGTTACCCTCTTTTTCCTGTCCCTCGCACTTGTGTGTGTGTGGGTGCTAGTACGTGTTTTATATTTAAGTTCGGACATTTGCAGTCTCGGTGTACCGGTCCTGCCTCTGGGGTGTGTCGTTCCGTGGCTGAACCACGCTGAGTTGGATGTTGTGGGTGCCCGCACCGCGATGGTTTATGCGTCCTCGAAGGCAGCATCGCGTTTTTAAAATGACGCTACTGGCTGAGGAGGGCACGGGTCCCTCCCTCCCTTTGAGGGTACACATGGGTTGACGCGGCTGCCTAGGTGGGTTCCGCTCTGCGCGACACTGCCCGCCCTAAATAATATAGTAGTATATGGAGAAAAATAAACCCAAAACTACTTCGCATAAGTTTTTGACTTCTGCTCTTCTTGCTTTTGGATCTCGTTCCAGGTTTTCTGGCGCCAGATCCGTTTTCCTTAGAGGTGGAACCTGACTTGGACTCCATCGATTTTTGGTCTTTCGAACAAAATCCGACATTCCCTATCCAAACAATATTTTTGATGTCAGGATTTTAATGAACGGGCGAACTGCGTCGCATGTGGTTCCGCAACGATGGAGCCCTGGTAGTCTGGGTCACCTCCCGCCCCCAACATAATTCTGTCTAAGCTCTCAAGACTCGTGCTCGCTTTCAGATTGCCGTCTACATCTCGCCCAACATTCAATACTGAAGGACTAATGCACTTTCACCTTAAGATGCTTCAGTCAAAGCTGGCTACCCAGCGACATTGACATTCATAGACAACAGTGAACCGTTGGTGGTATTCGGTGAACACTCCAACGATGTTCCTATTGTTTGATCGTCGGGATCTCCCATCGCATATTAAGGCGAGTTACTTACGAATACTAGTCAAACCTTATCTATCCAATCCGAGGCGGTGTTTCAATGACCTTATGTTTGGTCATGTGAGCACCGCCTGTCGTCCCCCCCGTGTATGCTTGGATTGCGCGCAGGCCTATCATGGTCATTCCGGCAACAATCCTCACGGTTGTACAAACTGTGGAGTCCCATAGTTTATTTTCAAAATGTCTCCTATATCTCTGAAAAATAGGTCATAGCTGTCCGAGATTCTGCTAAGGTGGATATGCAAGAGGCCCGTCGACTAGTCCGGGACAAATTCATCCTCCGGCGTCAGGTTCTCTGATGTCCTACCCATGGCAGCGGGCTCTCGTTCCGCTCGCCCACGTATTCCTCATACTACCTTATCTGTTCCCTCCGTAACTACGACTTACGACCTCCCTTCAGACATGGGTTGCACACCCATAATCAGACGTGATGGTCCTCCGCCCCGGAGGTAACGATGCCTACGTGTCTCTTGTCTCTACCCTTTCTTCTGGGTCATGACTTTGGTTTGTCAAAACAAACTTAGCTCTCGCAATACTAGCCCCCGTTCCTCTAAATCGGGTTTGCCTTGCCGTTCTGAAGCTCCTTCTATAACGCCCGTGACGGGTTCTTCTCACACGCATCCTGTTTGTGAGGGCTCCTCTGTCTCCCGCAATGGTGGTGTTTCGCTACTGGTGAGCACTAACCACTTTGGTACGACTTCAGCTAGGTGGACTACTCTTCAAGCAGTCGCAGCCCGTGTTCATCTTATAGATAAATTTTATACTTTTTGTTCGATTTATATTCTCCCAGACGAGCCCTATTCAATGACGCAGTTTTCAGATCTATCTCAGCTTCCTACCCTATTTCTAGTTCTAGGTGATAGTGTGAGCAACCGTCAAGCCCGTCTCCCTGAATCTCTTTTATCCATTAATTCTTTTAGCATTCTTAACTTCGCTCATATTACGTCCTACCACATTCAAAATAATTCTATCATTTGTGTGGATCTGTCTATTGTCTCAGCCGGCTGTATCCCTGATTTCGCGTGGTCTGTTTCAGATCCCCTGTATAGTAGCAAACACTCATTGTCTTCAAGCACACGACCCCTTCATATCACCCCAGATGGAATGTTGTAAGGGTTGACTGTTCAAAATTCAATGATGCTTCCTTCACTAGTAAACAAATTGGAGATTTGGGAGATATTGATGCGGCTATACATTACATTTTCTTGTTTAATGCTTGATGCTACAGAGTCCGCAATTTCTCGTACTTGGTCCCTCCGGGGCAGAACATCAGTCCCATGGTGGAATGCTGATTGCACCCGTGTGGTGGAGACCAAAATCGAACTAGAGCCATTCGCCAGCGAACTTTACGTCAGGTACGCATTTACTGCTGGAGGGCATATGTCTCTTCCTTATCTTCCTCTACCTCTTCAGCTTAGGTGTGAAAGAGAATTAGCAAAATTAGGGGTCGGTATGCTAGTCACTCCGCCCCTGGCATTGAGCTGAATGGCTCTATCGTCTGTTATCCCACCGGCGTCGCCGATATATTAGCAACATTGAGCGCTACCCGGCGGAGTCTAGACCTATCAAGCCTTCGTCCAGTCCAAGTTGGACTATGTTTGGGAGGTGTATTCCTCGGCCTCGCCCTAATCTCTCCTTATGCTGGATCCTATTCGTAACCTGGCCTTCCCTCTATCCAGTGGCGTATTCCGCTCTTCCCCTAAATCGACCATTTATGCTGAGGTTGGCATTTTCCGGATCCATCACCACCGCCCCTAGGTCTGCCTACGGTATATTTTCCGTATTCAGCAGTTCCCTCGCTCATATGTCTACAGGAGAGTATTCTCCCTGGGGTCTGTCGTCTGTACACCGGCCCTTGGGATTTCGTGTAGCGGAACACGTTTTTCGTTAGGTCCTCGCAACTCAGTCCTGCTTTTCTCATTCCAGCCCGCCCCCTGGTGGACTTTTCCCTTGTCAATTATTTACATTGCTCTTTTTTCAGGTTTCTCGTTGACATGCATGTGGCATGTGCCATGTTCATTAAATATGCGACATCGCACACTTCATGTCATCTCTTCACAAACTGGTCAAATAACGGACAATGGTGTGGGGACACACTGGTCTCACCGTGATCTATAGTCTCCGAGTTACCGCGTGCAGCTTCCATTTTTACCGCCGAGTTTTATGCAGTTTTATTAGACTTAACCCTTTTATCAACCTTGCAACTTAGTGCCTTTACGGTTTTTATTGATTCGGAGAGTGTATTATATATACGCTCTTTTATGTCTGACCATCACTTTGTCTCCAAAATACAATCCTGGTTGGGCAAGAATTCTTACAGATATAGAGTTTTGCTGGGTTCCTAGTCATGTTGGACTCCCTGGTTACGAGTGGACCGATGAGGAGGCTCGAATTGCCGCCACCCGGACACCGACCTGCTGTAGTTTGCCTTATCGTGACTTTTATCCTCTTATTAGGGACTACATTCGGTCACTCTGGCAGTCAGAATAGAATGGTTGCATCGATAACAAGCTGCATTCCGTTAAGCCCTCTGGTTTACCGTGGAGTAGCAGTTATCAACCTCGTCGGAGTTCTGAGGTGGTCCTATGTCGCCTACGAATCGGCCACACACGCCTTACACATGGACATTTAATGATTAGCGATGGGACTCACAACAACCCCTATGCCACCCCTCTGTTAGTCTCCTATATCAGTACGTTATCCTTTGTTCGACTCCCAGCCCCTATCTGGAATGCTTCCCATTTATTTCACGCGTCCCATGTGACGATCGTCGGCGCTTCCTCTTAGTTGAGGGTCCCCTCTTTTAGCACCATTCCCTCTTCCGATTTCTAATCCGGTCTGGTTTTTTATCTCTTTTATAGCTTGCAAATATACCTTTTTAATTAACTAGAAATGTAAGTGTTGGTATGTGCGCGTCTCTTTTGCCTTGGTGTGAGGCAATGTCTTTGTAATCTGTTTATCGCTTTTATTTTAACCTTAGCATTTTTCAGATTTTAGGGCTTCGTACCTTTTTATGTCATGCCACTCCATAGTATTTTATAAATTTTAGTGGCGTGTACTCTGCTCGAATAATAATAATAATCAACCAACAAAATCGGTAGTGTTTTTACCACAATAAATTCACTCAACAAAAATTATACGAATTTTACCACCATAATTAGTTCAACAAAATGTAATTTTGCCACAACAATGAGTTCAATCAACAAAAGTGGTAGAGGTTTTACGTAACTTCACCAAGTTCCCCACCTTTGGAGGCCTTTTATTTCTCTGTGGGGACCTATTGATTAAGGTTGAATCCGAACCAAGGGTATCTATACTGTATGGCAGCCGCCGTGAAGTGGACCTGAATGGGAAATCCATCCAGCGACTAACCACACCCGATGTGACTTAACTTCACTGTAATCGAAAGCTGCGTTTCCCCTCGGCGACGTTGCACAGTCCCAACATGTTGCAACACCTTTCTGAATTATAGAACCTTTCCTTACCCATTCATCTTGAGTAAACACACTAGATTTAATTTCTATTCCCGATTACAAATCCCTGTCCATTAAAGACCCCAGTGTCCCCACCCTTACCGAACAGGTGAACCTTCTATCACTTCAACGACCGTTTCGAGCTTGTCGGAAAAGAATGGAGCCGATCCAGCTTCTGTGTCCGAATCGGAGTCCTTCTCAATGTCGAGGATTTCATCCTCCGATGCAGTTCCGGACAGAATTTGCTTGTCCGACACAGAGGCAATCGTAGCTGCTTCCGAATCGGGGTGATATTCGTATGCTGGAAACGAAACCAAGATTAATTAAGGTAAAAATGTTTGATAGATTAATACGAAGGATGAGAACCCTTGAAAACATGCTGCTGAAGTTTTCACCGAATATAATTTGCACCTTCCAGGAAGGGATTCTTAGAAGACTTAAAATTTCCAGTAAAAAAAAAACACCTTTTTTACCATAAGTTCAAAGAGGGAACATAAAATCGATAAGGACCTATTCAGCTACTTACATTCAACCGTCAAAGTGGTTGTGCATCTTGCTTCCCCGACTCTGTTCCTGGCTACACATGTGTAATCTCCTGCATCCTCCGGAAAGACTTCCGTTACGAGAAGACCCACTCTCCCGTCAGGAGTCTGCATCACTTTCACCTCGCGATGGTGGTCGATCGGCCTTCCGTTGTGGAACCACGAAATCTTTGGCCTTGGTTGTGCCTTCACCTTGCAAGTAAAGCGGACTTGTTCCCCATCCATGACTCTGATGGGGGTCAAAGGAGGGCAGAATTCCGGAGCTTCAAACTGCTCGGCCATTTCGCCCTCCACGACAAGCGTAGCTGTAGAGGAGGCCTTCCCTGCTGGGTTGATTGCTGTAACTGTGTAGTCACCGGAGTCATCCTCGTACAGTTCACCAATAATCAGTGTTGATTTGTTAGCTCCGCTTGTGATCTGAATTTCAAGATCTTCGTCCGGTAGAACTTCTTCTCCGTGTTTGAACCACGTGAACTCAGCCTCGGGTTCTGCTGTGACTTCAGCCTCCAATATGGCTACTTCTCCTTCGGGTACAATTTGAGGTGCTATTGTCTTAATAAAATGTGGCGGTTGAAGATCGACTTTTTGCAAGAGATCTGAAATTATAAACCAAAGAGCATTTGTTAGTGTACCATCAATATTTAACACAAAGGCTACTGCCTTTTTTGAATGGAAACCGCTTTTCAGTCAAATGAAGTTAAGCCTATTGTATGATTAGTCGTCATATGGAGTCCCGATTCGGGGTGACTTTACAGCGGCTACCATATACTGTAACAACCCGTGGTTTATTCTGCGCCACGTATGCTTAGAGCACGCATGTCATTGATGTCAAACAAGCGATTATAGCTAATCTAATGGTTTTATATTGTACCCTACTGAATGCAGTCCCGTGCGTGGCGTGGATGAAGAATGTTCCCCCCCCCCTGGTATCCCTGATGTTGAGTGATGTCTACTCACTGCTATATTGACCACATTCAACTGATGCCTTCTTGGCAGAATAACTGACATTTCTAAAAGTCTTCAAAAGTCACTTGTCATATATTGTACAAAAATAAAGCACAAAATAAACTTATAAAGAAGCTATTTTTTACTGCACAAGATCAGTTTCCCTTGTTCCAAGGATGATGACAACCACACAATCGTTTATTGTAACAAAAAAGAGGGAAGTTGCCAGGGTAAACAAGTGGTCACATATATACCATCATCCGAAAAGACATTTCGTGTTAAGCTGCCAATCATACAGGAGCATGAAAAGGGAAATTAGAATCTAGACCTGGACAAGTAGTTACAAAAACAAAATGGATCAACAAACAAATTCTTACGTGTAACAGCGATGGTTGCAGCAGATCTCGCTTCACCGGCTTCGTTGAAAATTCGGACTTGGTATTCGCCGTCATCGTCTTCGTAAAGTTCATTGATTTGCAACGTTGTTTCGTCTTCCGTGTTTTCGATAACGAATTCCGTAGAGGGTTTGATCTCCTTCGTTTCCTTGTACCATTTGATAGTGGGTGGTGGGAAGGCTTCGTATTTCGCTCTCATAACCACCGGAGACCCTATGGGCAGTACCTGAGCTTCTATAGGAACAGTGATTTGTGGTGCATGTCGCAGATCCGTCTTCTCTAAAATATCTAGATCTTCTACAGAGAGGTATCCGGTAGTTTCATCAACGCCGTGTTCGTTGATGGCGACTGCTTTGTACAAGCCTTTGTCATCAATGAACACTTCTTTGATTTTAAGTTGAACAGTGCCTGTGGCCACATTGAACTCTTGGGCAAAATCTTCTGATAATGGGATCTCGTTTTCCCCGTGGTACCACAAGACCTTTGGTGCCGGATGACCTCTGACCCTTGCCGTGAAGACGGCACACTCTCCATGTTTGGCCTTGGTTGGTTGGACAACTTCATAGAAGAGAGGCTGCTCACCGCGAGGAACGTCTTCCTCCGGCCCTGTTGGAGAATATGAAATTTAAAAATGCCCATACTATTCTTACAAGCACTAAAATGATATATGAGTAATAGCAAAATCATAGTGACCGTAAAAAAAGGGGGGATTGGTAAGAAGAAGAAACGAGCTTCCATTGTGGAACAACCGTATATTGAGCATAATGCCTGAATATATCAATTAAAATTATTAATGAATGTGAATAGCTTTACGAAAGCAAAATTATATATTAACATGATGAACATGAAAGTCTGCTTCAAATTTTACTTTATAATATTTCATTCCCAGAGCCAAAAAAAACCCAGTGCCCATTAACCAATCCCACACGGATTATTTAATATAATAGGTGCGCTCTCTAATGTTTTCTAACATTAATGTTAGCTGGATTGAAAATCCTTGAAATAAAATCATTTCCGCAATTTAATTATGATAAATTAAAAACAAGAAAGAATACTATAGCATGTAAAGTTTGTTAATGGGGCCATGTTATCTGCGTATTCACTAAACAAAGCAATGTAAAGGCGTTAAAAAAAGCTTTACAAAAAAACAACAAAAGCGTTTACACTTAAAATCACAAGGACAATTATCTTAGATTAAAGTGAATTAAATACTATTTAGACACTTTTTTTCTTAAAATATTTCCGGCGTATCATATTTTGTTAAGGACTGTGATATCAATTTATGCCGTCTCCCTTTCACTTTTGTACCCCTTAGATACTTCCCTCACTCCAAGGATTGTGCACAAACTTACATAACCAAGAGAACATTACGGGATAAATTCGTCCCGGGGCATGACCCTATGTTCACCTGTGTAATTACAAACTCTTAGTGAGAGTCCCTTTCTCGGGACACTCTACACGGGCTGTCAGTTCTGACGTAACTCCGAAACGGTGCCAATACGGTTATAAATCAACTTCTTAAATGGATATCTTTAATAGAGTAGCTTTGGAAAGGAAGAAGTCTTAAGCACTCCAAAGTTAGTGCTGAAGGTAAAAATAACCGGTAGATCTTTGGTCTTATCAAACTACCTTTATTTCTTCCATACTTAACTACAATCCTCAATTTTAATGGGAGAGTGAGAATATCTGACAAAATGGGCTACACTTTCGTTGTGTTTACGCAAAGTTCAGATTTGTATAAACTTTCGAATAAAACTCCGCATTTACGCTTTTATTTTGGAAGAGATATATTGTTATTTTTTTTAAAAAAATAGCAACAACTGTTGCCGGCAGTGTAAAAACAAGGGAGATATCGTCAGTTTTATTAATAACAAAATGATCTTGGTGGCACAATGCCAAAGCTTGGCAGAGCAGGTGAAATGTTCACGTGCAAGAAAAAATTTTATAACTAACGGAAGAGGGCGGGGGATCCCAGGTTTATAGGGTATAATCATTTGAACAATTGTCATTTACGAGATAACTCCGTTTCACGGCGAATCGAGGTAACACTCCCACTCTTATCCACCCATAAAGGATTATCAAAACTAATACATTGTGGTAACAATGCTGGTTATTATTTTTTTAATACGCTTTAAGGTTAGTGAAAAATGTTAGACTTTAAAACTAATTATCACAACCTGGAAATGTCAGGAATTACATCTATAGAAACAAAACAAAGGTAAGGGTATAAAACAAGTGGCATCACACAAATGCAATTTAGCAACTACCTTCGATAGCCAAGTTGCTGGTACACGTAGCTTTTCCAACTGGATTCTTTGCTTCACACGAATATAGGCCTACGGTGTCTTCGCGCACGTCTTTTATTACCAACTTAGCGACGTTCCTTTCGAAACTGAGTTCAACGTTCTCGTCCTCTTCTGTTATACATTCAGCATTGAAGTACCAAGTTACTTCGGGCAAAGGGTAAGCCCTCAGTTCGCAAACAAATTCTGCTTGTTCACGGGCATGTTTGATGAGTGGCTGAAGTTTGAGAGTAAACTTTGGAGGAATAAACTCTATATCCTTTGGTTTTCTGTCGACCCGTTTCAGTATTTTTTTCTTCCCTGTTTTCTGGACACTCTTCGGTTTCACATCTTGTTTCTCTATCGTTTTCATCTCCACTATATTAGATATCTCCGTGATACTCTTTTTCTTGAGAAGTTTCGGTTTCTTCCCAGTTGTTTCAATGGTCGATATAAGAACGAAACCATCGTCCGTTTCCTCATCGGTGGGAGATGCTGGCTTAATTTCTTCAATCTCTGGTGTTATTTCTGAAGGAATTTCATCTGGTGTTTCTGATTTAGGTTCGAACTCAGTCGTTTTTTCTGATGGTATTTCCTCTTCTGATTCAACCTTAGTTGGACTGTCTGGTTTTTGGATTACTTCGAAGGGAGCAAATTCTTCCTCTTCATGCTGGGGCTTCTCTTTTTTCTCGGGTGATTTCACTTGTTTCAAAACAACTTCTTCGGGTTCAGTTTTGGATTCTTGTTTCACCTCTCGCCTAACTGGCTTCAACATCACATCGGCCGTTGTTTCTTTCTTTTCTCTTGTTTCAATTGGTGCTAAACGAACTTCTTCGTCTTCCCTTTTGGGCTGTGTTTTTCTTCTGTGAATAGGCTTGAGAGTCACTGTCTCCGGTTCTTCTTCACTCGCCGGTATATGCTTTCTTACCCACTTCGAATTGGTGTCTTCATCCGGCCTACCCTTCTCCTTTTGAATAGGCCTAAGATCCACGGCTTCCACTGGTTCGAGCTCTTTTTCTCTCGGTTTGATGGGCTTCAGGGTTTTATCTTCCTCCTCCGGCTTCTCCTCTTCCCGTCTCTGAATTGGTTTCAGAGTTACCATTTCCCTTTCAGGCTCAGGCTCCCTTTCTCGTCTTTTGGCCGGCTTCAAAGTCACTTCCTCAATTGGAATGAATTCCTTTTCTTCCTTCCGCGGCTTGCGAGTTACTGCCTCTTTAGGTCGAACTTTCTTATCATTAGGTTTAAAGGGTCTCAAAGACACTTCTTCACTTGAAGGCTCTTCTTTTTCTTCATGTCTTACCGATTCCAATGACAATGGTTCTTGCCTTGTCTCCGGTTCTTCTTCTTTGCTTCGAAGTGGTTTTAGGATCTCTTCGCCCTTTTCTTTTACCTCTGGTTCTGAGCTCTTTTTCCTCCTCCAGTTCAGCAAAATTTCTTTTTTATCTTTGTCGTCTTTTTTCTCTGGGCTTTTGAATGATTTCAACTCAACCTGCTCTTCTTGTGGTTCTTCCGTGGGCGTTTCTTTTTTCTGAATTGGCTTCAATTTGATTTCTTCTTCTGGCTTCTCTTCGGGGACCTTTTCCCTCTTCCAAGTTGTAGCAGTCTCATCTTCTTCGGGCACTTCTCTTTCTTTCGGTTTCAGTGGTTTTAGGCAAACCTTTTCTTCATCTGGTTTCGAGGTTGGCTTTTCTTTTCTTGGAATTGGCCTCAGTTGGACTTCTTCCATTTCTAGCTTTGTTTCCGGAATCTTTTTTGGCTTCCTCTTCAGTGTAACTTCATCCTCCGATGGCTCCATTTTCTCTTGAGGTTTTTGGATTGGTTTCAGATCAGTCATATCTTCCTCTGATTTTTGTTCTGTCCTTGCTTTTCTTGGAATCGGTTTTAATCGGACTTCTTCGTGTTCCGATTTAAGTTCTGGAAGCTTCTTTATTTTCCACTCTGGAATATCACTATCTTCTTTAGGTTCATCCCGTCTACCTTTCTTAACTGGTTTCAAAGAAACTGGCATTTCTTCTGGCTGCGGTTCTTTGGGTTTTTTCTTAAATGGTTTCAAGGTAACATCCTCCTTTGTAGGTTCTTCCCTTGATTTTCTGGTTGGCTTAAGATGCGTTGGTCCTTCCATTTCTGGCCTATCGTCGTGTCTTTCACCTGGTGTAAGATGTATATCTTGGTGATTAATTTCATCCTCTCTTCTTGTTTTTCTAACAGGTTTTAATTTAATATACTCTGACTCTGGTTCTTTTTCTTTTCCCTTTATCCATGATGGTTTTGGAGTAGTATCATAGACAGTTTCTTCTAGTCGAACTTTATCGTCCTTTTCTATTTTCTTGACATCTAAAATTGTGGCATCATCCAACTCTTGACGCGGCTCTTTCTTTCTCATCCACGGAAGTTTTGAGGCCATTTCTTCATTTTCTTTTTGCTTTGGTAGCCCAGTTACTTTCTTTGGGCGTAATCTTTTCTCTGATTCGTCAATATCTAACTGTGCCGATGACGAAATTTCTGTAAAGTCTTCATGGCTTGGTTTAAGAGCTTGAGGCTTTTGCCAACTCGGCTCTTCAGCTTTCGTCAACTGCTCTTTTGTGGTATCTGTTCGTTTAACTGGTTTTAAAATTACTTGTTCTGGTGTAGGTTCATCGGGTTTTATAATTGGTTTCGCGGCTTTCAATTTAACTTCTTCTATCTTTTGCTGTACAGCGTTTTCCTTTTGAACTACCGTTTTCTTCAGACCTTTCCTCTTAACTTTGTAGTCCTCCTCTACCCGTTTCTCCAGGCTCTCTGGGAGCACTTGTTTTGGCACTTTTGGTGAAGTATCAACCATATCCACCTGGTCTTCTTTTTCTACGACTTCGTATGGACTTAAGGATCCAGACGATGACTCGCTTATATCTTCAGGATAAACACCTTTGGAATCATCATGTTTTGATTCTTTATGTCTAAATTTCTCGAATATTTTTCCTTTAAGTTTTTGCGCCAAAGAGCTTCTCTTCGGCTTTTTTGCCTTTTCACTATCCTTTGGCTCCGTTGCAGTTGGTTCTTCTCCGAATGGTTGTCGCGTTTGGTCTTTTGCAACTCTTGTGGCCTTTTTCTTTCTCCAGTTAGATGGCTTTTCAGTCTCAGTTGGACGACTGGGTTGTAAATCCTCATTAGTATCTTCAAGTTGTTTTCTTTGAGGACTTTTCAATCTCTTTCCCCATAGAGTCTCTTCATCTTCCTTCGTTCTACGAGTTAAGTGTGACTTGTCTTCATTTTCTGTAAATGCTCTTCGCTGAGGACTTATAAGTCGTTTCCCCCAAATGGTATCATCATCATCTTCCTCTTTCTTAGTTTTACGGCTTACATGAGACTTAGGTTCTTGATCTGTAACTGGCCGGTGGGGACTTTTGAGTCGGTTTCCCCATATAGTTTCGTCCTTTGACTTTCGACTGAGACGTATCTCATCTTCAACGTCTTTAAATTCGCCGGAACTCCTGTCGGAAACGGAGTGCGGGCTAATGAATCTTGATGACTGTTCGTCATTGGCGATAGGGTGTAATTCCACCTCCGCTAAATTGAATTCCTCTTTCACGAACTGATTCGGTTCACATTTACGAAGATCAACAGTTTCTAGCTTCGTTGGCTCTTTGACAAATACATTTGGTTTCGACTTTTTCAGTTCAATTTTAGGCAAGACCGGCGTTACAGGGTGTGTCGGCGCGACGGGTTTCCAATCAGATTTCAACTTGGACGCCGCCTCCTCGTAATTCAATTTTTCTGATTTCATCGGAGTCCAGGGAACTCTTTTCACCTTTTGCTTCTTGGGCTTCTGCTTATCTGGCCTCCATGGGTGGTAGATGCGGGAGCTTTCATCGTCGCTAAACCTATGTGGACTGGGAGATATCCAGCGGTACTTATTCGAGACTGAAAGTTCTCTTTGGCGACTAGGACGAGACGAATCGCCTTGAAGGGAAGTTTTACCTAGAAGTTTGAAAGTTTGGTGAGCCTAACCAGGAAAAAAAAACTAAAATACTTAATAAATACTGGTGTTTGTGAATACAGCAGCGGAATACAAGTGTGTCTCTAAAGTCTGGACCCAGGAAATATCACAATGGTCTCCACGTTCACCAGACCATGCCACCCTTGACCTCTTTTTCTGGGGTATGCTAAAAATTAAAGTCACTTGAGAGAACAGCCCATCATAATTGAATGTGCTCAAATTGACGGAAATTTGGAGTTAATGCATCAGCATAATATGAATCTCGCAAAGCGCATCGAACTTTGCATAAAAATTCGTGGAACTCACATTGAAAATATCATTTATTAATATTTCAATTAAATAAAATGTTAATTTTATTATTGAAAATATGCATTTTGCCTGTGTCAAGACTTTAGGGACACCCTGTAGTGCTAATCAATAAATGCCTACATTGTATTGAACAATCTATATCTTCAGCTAGCTACTACCTTAAAAATAACCTGAAAAAGAATAATAAGTAAAAAATATGTACACGTATAAAAGGTCATATTTGTATACATTTCCGATCTAAACATAAATATAGGCAATTGCCCTAAGCTATAAAAATACACGAATGAGAATATTGTCTAATGACATCAATTTAACATGTGGTCAAATGTGAAAGTTTTTTTCTGCCCTGATATTTGAAAAGTTCTGTCTGCCACAATATCTTTTCATCAAATAGAACACGAATGTAGAAAAATTAAATGAGTTGTCATTTCTCTTAGTTCATCCTTATAATTTCATATTTCGAGAGCTAACTTTGTCCACAGACCTACATCACCTCAAAGTCACTTTGTGTCCGACAGCTGTCCTAAGCTAACTTGTCATTAACAATTTTTATCACAATCACTGCTCTACTTCAACACGCCTTAATGATTATTATACATAACTACTTCCCCTCGCTATCGTGTACAAACTACAAATGCTGTGAAAGCGCACGCTTATTCATTCTGTACATCGTGTAGCATCTTGGTTTTTACAGGGCAGCATGGGTTGGGGGCGGAACAAAGGAAATAGACAGGTGTTGAGGAAGAGGGCGTGGGGGAGAGAATTATCAATTAGGTTCCAACTAGGGTGGTGAAGGAAAACGCGATTGCATTGCTTGATTACAAGGCCACGGAGAAAAGAGGTCGCCTTGCTCTGATCCCATTTAAAAGGAGTAATGGAAATTTTAAGAGTTGTTTTATCTGAGTCAATTTATAGTGAATGAAGTTACCTTCTTTAAGTATGCCAAGCTAATAGGATGACTTCTGGCATTATTTTAGCCAAATCTTCATGTAAAATAGACATAAAATTACATACATGATCTCATACTATAGATGAACACGTTTGTTAAAAATCCCAATCTTATCAGAGGAGTCTTGAAAAGTTGACAGATCTGGATGACGTCGAAGAATGAAGTATGTAATGAACAGAGGCAGGGGAGATTGATAGATGGATGGATGGGTGAAGGATAAAAAGTATATGAAAAAAGAAGAACCCTGGGGCTGTTTGGCCATTCGCGCGGGTTGTCCACTTTGATGCGATCTCATTTTGACGTTACTTGTCACTCGATGTTACTTTTAATCTTATTTATTTATTAATCGCTAATTTAATTCATCCCTAAAATTGAAGTCTTAATAGCTGTCAGTTAAACTGTAATACCTAAACGCAGCCATGGTATGTGGTTAGTATACAAACTGTTAGTCTCTGACGCCGTATTGGGTATACCTGGGGGACGATGCTGATTCCTGCCAAGCGAGGGACAGTATCCAATAGGCCAACCTAACCCTCCTAAAGGAAGCTGGTTGCTCTTCTAATACGCGCTCTACCTCAACTTCAACGTTCTAAACAACATTTCACCGGGAGAAGGTAGTGTTTTTAATAAAAGGGCAGTCGGCTTTGAAGGTTAGGGGGTTAATTAAAGAGTGATTAGTTTTTATATATGCTATTTAAATGGTTCGTGCTGTCCGATTGTATAATTCCAAGTTGCTCGAAAGTAAAAGCTACCCACCCTTTAATTAACATAACCTTCTTTTTCTTAAATCCCTAATTTTAAAAACCACCCTCTCGTCCTTGCATATGTAGATGGTGATGCCTCTTTAAGGAGTAGCTGCATGAGATAGTTTCTCACAAGCCATGATGGTGATGCACTTTTAAGCAGTAGCTAAATGATATAGTTTCTCACAAGCCATGATGGTGATGCCTTTTTAAGCAGTAGCGGCATGGTATAGTTTCTTACAAACCATGATGGTGATGCCTCTTTAAGCAGTAGCTGCATGATATAGTTTCTAACAAGCCATGATGGTGATGCTTCTTTAAGGAGTAGCTGCATGAGATAGTTTCTCACAAGCCATGATGGTGATGTCTTTTTAAGCAGTAGCTGCATGAAAGTTTCTCACAAGCCATGATGGTGATGCCCTTTTAAGCAGTAGCTGCATAATATAGTTTCTAACAAGCCATGATGGTGATGCCCTTTTAAGTAGTAGCTGCATGATATAGTTTCTAACCAGCCATGATGGTGATGCCCTTTTAAGCAGTAGCTGCATGATATAGTTTCTAACAAGCGATGATGGTGATGCCTTTTTAAACAGTAGCTGTATGATGTAGTTTTTCACAAACCATGATGGTGATGCCTCTTTAAGCAGTAGCTGCATGATATAGTTTCTAACAAGCCATGATGGTGATGCCTCTTTTAAGCAGTAGCTGCATGATATAGTTTCTCACAAGCCATGATGGTGATTCCTTTTTAAGGAGTAGCTGCATGAGATCGATTCTCACAAGCCATGATGGTGATGCCCTTTTAAGCAGTAGCTACATGATATAGTTTCTCACAAGCCATGATGGTGATGCCTTTTTAAGCAGCAGCTGCATGATATATTTTCTCACAAGCCATGATGGTGATTCCTTTTTAAGGAGTAGCTGCATGAGATCGATTCTCACAAGCCATGATGGTGATGCCCTTTTAAGCAGTAGCTACATGATATAGTTTCTCACAAGCCATGATGGTGATGCCTTTTTAAGCAGCAGCTGCATGATATATGTTCTCACAAGCCATGATGGTGATGCCTTTTTAAGGAATTTCAGACACCATCTTTTAGATGCAGTTTATGGGGTTTGGTTGCTTCGGATGGCCTCTGATAGGGCCTTGTGGCTTTTCTCATCCCTTGAATTTTTTATGTTATGTTCTTTCTACACAGCCAAATCAAAGGTTTGCATTATAACTGTCCTTTTAATCCTCGTTTATTTTCACTATTTTCTTCTGTTCCCCCTCAACTGGACGATATAGTTCTCAATGGACCAATTCGCTTAAGTCCCTAGTAGGTAGCTGTGACACGTTCCCATGTGGTTTTTTTTTCTATTCTCCACATGTTTATTTCTCCGGACACGGATAAAATGCGTTGGGTGGAGGCATTGGTTCGATGCAACCCAGCCGTACGTTGAATAACCAAGTTAAAAAAAGACGGTTATCCCAAAGCATTCCCAAGATATTTCCGATATTTAAAGTAGTCATGTAAGGTGAAGTGCGTAGCCATCTTTGGTAATAATCCACATGAAATAAACATGTACATACACGCCAATGCTGAGAGGAAATAAAAATATGTAAAATAAACAAATTATCTATAGTTTTGTTCATTTGGAGAATTCACGGCGCCCAATTAAGTAGTGGCGTGTGACTAATTGGCTCCTATTGGCAGATGAGTAAATGGTGATGACGTCATACTAATGTGGGCGGAGTCTCGTTTTCTCGCCTATTTCATGCGGTTGAGAACTAACTTTGTGTCAGTTGAGAGTTGACTTTTAAGTCGTTTGGTTCAGAAATTAAATCGTTTCGCGAAATTAATGAAAGTTTGACAGCATAAACTATCTCTTTGAATACTACTGTTCAAGAAGAGGAACGGTTGGTGCCTGAAGTGAAAAGTTTACAGAATATTAAAGGTAGGTGAAGTGTGTGTTGTGAAATTTACTTCATTGGTAATTGTGCAGCTTGATAAGAAATTGTTCTTATACATAGTTCCTGCTTAAAAGCCCATGAATCTAAAGATATAGACATGAAAATGCCTCTTCTAAAGGAAGTGAAAGATACGATAGCTTTATCACGATATAAAAATTTACTTATTTGGATTGTTCAGTTTCTCCTCGCCTTGTAATTCTAAAATAAGACTACCAAGAAATCGTCCTTGCCACATAAAACTCAAATAGTTCAAACAGAATTAATTGTAAATTAATGTTTTCATAGAATTTACAACTGTTTATAAACTCTTATTGCTAAAAAAGAAGCTTGAGCTTCCTTTCAAGTGACTCATTCCATCAGAAACCAGCTAGTTGTGGTCCCATTGTTTGGGGGGATTAAGAATAAATTTCAGCGTAACTTACTTGGCACCTTACTTTATAGCTTTTAATAGTTTGTATTCTGTATTTTCGCTTCTAATTTCGCTCCCCTAATTTATATTAACCTTACAAAGACGTGTAGACATTATCTTGCTCAATTTAAAATAATTACCCTTCAAATTCCTTTGAATTTTCGTTCTAACAATCCTTTTTGTTTTTTCATCTAAATATTTTTTAATTATTCATATGAGAACTATCTTGCCAACTGGTGGTATGCTTTTGGTATTTCGGAAAGTCGGTCAGGCATACCTATGCCAAAAAGTGAACAAATTCTCTTCCCCGTTTAGGATTTGATGACTCAAGAGCCTATTATGGTTGTGCCCTTAGATTTCTTGGTTAATCATACCCCTCAATTCCTGAGGCTTATAGATATAGCATTTTATCGCGTTGCCGTGGTCAATTTACGAGCTATTTCCTCATTCTTTCGCACCAAAAAATGGATGCTTAGTTACATCGAGGAAATTAAATTTAATCATGTATTTTCTCGCAAAATGTAACAGAAATATAATATTAGAGGACCTTCAAACCCATTGAATGCCCATTTCAATCTACCTAAACTAATAAATTGTATATTCCGCAGGTCATTACCACCGCACGAATTTGGAAGAGGAATAACGAGGAACTACGAAGGAGACTTCCTTGCCCAGGCGAATCATTATAGGAGAAAATTTCTACGAATCGTCAGTCAAGTTCCATTTGAAACTTCCGCATAAACCGTCTACTTTTAAGAGGAAAATAGGCGAATCTAATTGTCGATGCAGATTTTACCTTGAAACAGTTACTTTAAATAGTTTAAATAACCTTTACGTTATATAAATCTATTTCTTTATAAGCATCTTCAAAGGTTTTCTTTTGATCTTTTAACGTGACTGATGACTCACGAATGGTGGGTTTTGTACAACCCACTCATCTTTGCCAAAAAATCTTCATATAAGGAGATAACGTCTATTTTTGTACTCTTAATTTTAAGCACCGAATCGTTTTCTTAGTAATTCCTCAATTCGTGTGGATATTAGAATCAACAATCTTGTGTACGGTAGACCTGAAGAATTTGTTTAGAAATCTACTTCGTAATACTTGTACTAAAAACTGTAAATAAATAAGAATTTCCACGCATTCGTTTTGCTTTTTTCCCTTCTACGGTAGTTCCGCCCCATCCCTCAAGACCCGCTTTCTTAAGCGATTGTAATTAGGGCGTCATTTTTGTGGGCCTTATTCAAAGGGCGTATTTTGGTGAGGCACTCACTCGCACACGGCGTCTCGCACTTTGAAAACATATGGGTGAACTTCCTAGAGTCCTTGCCAAGTTGAGCTTAATACATAGTTACTTTCTAGTTTTTTGTTTCTGATTCGCGTACATGTTCGTGAAGTCGACTCTGTATGTTTCTGTGAGTGTAAGCGTGAATGAATGCTGGCTATGTCTCGGTTGCCATCGAATTGTAATGGGTGGGGGGACTGATTTGTTAGAAAAGAATGTGCGTCATACAAGAATGCAAATCTGTTTTTCTTCGTCCATATATGAAGACATTTTGGGCAGCATCGCTGAATGACGTAACCAAGTTGGCTTACTGATTAAAGTTCGATTATGTCACGTATTTCAAAGCAGCAATCTCCCCAAAAAACAAGCGAGTACGTGTCTTATATTTTGGTTTGTCTGAGAGATGTGTTTTTTGTAAGACTATTCGGCTAGTGCCCCAAAAGATAAGCAAACTATGTACCCATTGAGTACTGCGAGTCATCTCTGATCAGTGAGAAAATTACGATTTTCTTCGATCCCATATGTATACACGACTTGAAGGGGAGAGAACTGCGCTCCTTGCGAGATACGGAAATTTCCACCATTGATTCCCTTCCTATAATTGACAAATATCTCAAAAATCGCATTTCTGATCACCTTCAAGCACCATGATCAATTCTGAGAAGTCATAAATTCTATGAATAGACGTATAGTGGTTGTTCAGTCATAATACCATTAATAATTTGGTTTCATTTTATTGTGGCAGGAACGTAATACATATATATCAGGTCAGTAAAAACTTTCTCATCAAATTTACATAATTTCTAATAATTAAGCACTTTCCTGTTAATTAATGCAATACATCAATAATATATAAATTTTTTGAAAAATAGACCGATGCATACAAAAATATGCATTGCAATTTCAAATCAAATGCAAAACATTCCGACTGATAAATGAAATTTTAGAACGGTACAATGATCGTTGGTTACACATTTTTACAAAAATATATTAAACCGCTAACTAGCTTTTAAAGTTACCAACTCCGATAAAAGTTAGGACAGAAATATGACTAGAGGGGGACAAGCATATTTCTCTGAAATAAATAACAAAGAAAGCAGCACAAAAGGATCTTTGTTATGTAAATCAAATAAGCAACTCTTCAACGAAGTTGGAACTATAAAATATAGATTGCAGTACGCCAAAATAATGGCTTACAAGATTAACCATTGGTTTCTTAAAGTAAAATTCTATACAGAGATGGTGTCATGGTACCTAGCCAAAAAAATTATTTTAAATTAAAACTCTTTCGAAAAAGGTATATAGTGAGTTATATTCTCTTATTTAAAATTTAGACATTTCGATCATTTAAATAACCAAAAGTGTTTTATCCAGAAACGAAATTGCACCTTTATTAAAGTAGACAATTTCATTGCATTCTATATCTCAACCCAAGAAAATATACAATAGCGAGAAATGTCAATATTTATAAAACAAGAACATAGCTTAAGAATCCCCTCTCTCTCTATACGAGACCAACACCAAAATCTTGCGATAGAAAGATGTCCAGCCGAGTGTCATGGAAAGAGGGGAGGTAGGCCGTCACTACTAGATGGTTACAAGAAGATAAACACGTTACTTCTCCTTACTTTGAACGGTGAGGAGAGCAGATTGTTCCGCCTGCCCAGCGGGATTCGTGGCCCGGCAGGTGAACGTCCCAGAATCCTCGGCATAAGTCTCCTCAATTTCCAAGATGGCTGTGTTGCCTTCCATGAACATCTGGGGGAGGGAGAAGAGAAATGATGAGGAGCACTAAAGCAGGCTATAAAGAGGGGCGGGGGGGAGGTAAGTGGAATAGAAAACGCATTATTGAGAAAATAGTAACCAACGATACCATTCATTCAGTGCTAACAGAATGAGGAAAGAAAACAGATTAAGGAGTGGAAAATGATAACAAAGACTACAACAGCAAATCCCCTTGCGGGAAAATGAAAAGACATAATATATAAACTCGTACGTAATTACTCTAGATAGGAAGGGGAAATAAAAGGTGGGGAAGGGTCAGCTTTGGATGATACAGAAGCCTCATGCCCATCATGGAGATTGTCCGACATTTGATTTCTTTCTAAGTGTAGGAGTACTAAAGAGTACAAACGAATGCGCTTGTACAACCCCCCTCCTTGTTCAGAGGGGCTGAGTCAAAACTACCGTGTAAACGAAAAGAGACGAGAGAAAAAAATTCCTTTCATTTTCCCCAACTTTATCATCCATTCACGTGCGTCCGCTACGCATACATCACGACCAGACCCATGTACACCAACGCGCGTGCACACGCCCAACGCAACGCCCTTGTCTTCAGAAATACGCAATAGCATCCTCCTACCGCCTAAGGGGGGTTCTTTAATTGTAAATGGCACCGTGGTAGCGACAGTGCAAAACAGGGGGCAATAAAGCCAAAAGAACGATTAATCAAGGCTCTTTTTATGCCCACAACGCGAATCGTCATTCGCCTCTTAAAGACGCACGTCGTTCATTCGTCCCCAGCAACAATAACGAGATTTATGGGCGCAAGTTTGAGTCCATTTTTCCAATCGTACGAACTCGAACAAGTTTATTAAATCCCTTCCGTTATGTTTTCGGAACTGCAGGGTTTTAAGTGGTACAAAGCCATCCGTGGTTGTCTCAAAGGACCACAATTTCACAGAAATCTCCAAACCCCAGATGTTTGTGGCCCATTATGGTAAATACATGAGACAACATCTCTCTTTTAATTTCAGGGGTACTATCTGAAATTTGTGCTATATTTCCATTGCTCGTAGACCAAGAGTGTTGTATTCAATGTATGTATAGATGAGCGTTAGAATATTGCAACAAAATATTCACTCCGCATTACTTTTTCACTTCTACCCTCGTTACTTTTTTCATTTTTCCTTTCTCTTCATCACAATCTTGCCTCTACATTTGTATCCGTGCAGCCCCCTTTGTCTAGGCGGCTTCGCTCCGTTGGGCCAACGTGTTTCCGAAGGGTCTCTTTGGCACTTTAGTTAGTTGGACCCCCGGCAACTTCACCAGTGCTGTTATGAAAATAAATGAAGAGAACCTCCCAAGGGTGGGAGGTTCCTAGCGCCTCCAACACGAGTGGCACACCCAGTCACCCGTGTCCATCCTGGTTGGTCGACGCGTCAAAAATAGCTGCTACCACCAGCATCCCTACATATCCGTTGGGCGAGGGTAGGGGAGACGGCGGGGGTAATAACGCACACACCTGGTGAGTGACAGAACCTATTTCTAGATTTTGGTCGAAGGAGCGGAGATAAAAAGAGGGCACATAATAATGTGCCATTGAGATTAGGAGATATCACGATAGTGCATAGTGACATTGCCTGGAGATTTGTGTGGTAATACCACGTAAGAGCGCCTCGAGGCATCATGAAAAGTTCCACGACCCAGTACATTCGATTCCTTTGGCTTGGCTGTATGCTATTGTTATTCTGCATCATGTTATTTTCTGTTATTCACGCTCCCCCGTATTTCACCCAATTCTTTTTCAACAAGCCATTCTACAATCCTTTATCCGGGCATCAATTATCTAGGACACAGTATCGCTAACTATGCCTGCCTTCACTACTCGACAGAATCTCTCTGTTTCCTAAGACAGATGGTGGATTCCTGGAGTCTGGCGCCGATGTCTGTTTACTGTCAACAGCTCTCATCTGCGTCCTCTAATGACGCAAGGTGGACATTTGAAGACGGGGAGGGTCTATTTGATTGAGGCCCGATTATTTGCAGATGGAGACAAGTGAAGGTCGACAATGCTCCGTGGCCCCATCAAGGCCAACGCCATTTAGGGAAAAATCGAGCTTCCAAAATGATTGGCCAAATGGTATTTACGACCATTTATGGGTCTCATAGCGGATCGTGTTGGCTGAGTGCCTCACAACAATCTCGCTCGGATTTAAATGTCGGGTGTTTGTTTATTTGTTGAGATTTTTACTATCTAAAGTGCGTATGTGGCTATTGAGTTTGGCTTCCACTTTATATTGCACCTATTCTGCCATAAAACCCTACCTCTTTGAGTTTGTTCACCTCCTTACTCTGTTTCTGCGCCTCTCTCCGAGACGTATTTTTCTTTCTTTCTTGAAGCATTCTGTTTATTAGGGATTTTTGGCTCTATATCGGTAGGGGAATGAAAAGCCCGTGATTCACTTTGAGTCACGTAAACAAACATCCCAAGAGGCCTACAGGTATAAAAAGTGAAGTTGATTGACTTTTCCTTCCAGATTGGTTAGAAGTCCGATTAACTTCGGGGATTTTCTCGCAATAACCTAGTATGGATCGATTGACTTTCCACCATCCAGGATGGATAGACCGAACAAGACTATGAAGACACACGCAAATGCGCATAAAAATAAATTATGTAAAATATCTTAATATATACACCTAAAACAAGGATGCCTTTATCTAAAAGCAACCATTCAACACATCTCAAATATGCCTCGACTTTGAGCGTTCGCATTTATATCCAGATGCAACCACATCTGTGCACGTGAATATATTTATACATTCAAACGCGCGTTTGTAAAATTCCACCCGAACAACCGCGACCAACACCAACACAGAGAGACTCCCAAGTTGTTTCACTTTTTGATAAGTCCGTGAAATTAACCAACATCCGGTAAAATTCCAATAAACCAGTCGAAGTGGATATATTCACTAGAACATGTGTCAAGCTTATGAGTGCCCCCACCCGACGGAAGAAGCTATGTGAGCATTACTAAAGGGAGGAGGTGGTATGGAGAGCACAAAATTCTACGTTAATTAAAAATCACCACTGATATATATATATATATATATATATATATATATTATAAAGGCAAATTTTAACATACCACCCTCTATCTCTAAGAAATTGTCGACATATTGTGAGGCGTTTATGTGTCACGTCGGTGAGATGCCATTTGCATTGCTCAATGGGGTTGTTTTAGGGGACCTTGGTGGTAACACTTCAGGCATATTCCCATTGTCATTTCAGTTCGGACGCCTTCATTGTTCGCTTCCTCTTCGTGCTTTTCGCTTTAACTCTTTCTTCTTCTCTTCGCTGAGATTAAGTATTTTGCTACAACAAACCCGGAGGAACGGCACGCTCTTCCGGCCTCAGCGCCCGCAGTTGTGCACCTTCCAAGCCCCAATGCGTGCAAGACCTATGGCTATATATCTTCCACTATTTTCGCTTCGTCTACCTTCATTATTTTCTTTACTGATTTCTCCTTCCTGCGAGATACTGCTTCGTTGCTATTGCGCTTTAAATTCGAGAAAAAAACATTACCTAGTATGTGTGCACCAATTTACTTTCAGTTTTAACTCTAGTCTCTTTTCATGGGGTTTTATCCGGAACTCGACTCATGCCTTTCCCACGGCCGGAGCGAAGCGTAAACATCCTTAATTGGTCGAAGCTGAGGTTGGATTTGTTTGAAAAATCTTGCAAGATTGACGAAGGCGTGATTTCAGGAGACGGCAAAGGTGGGGGGAGTTGCTTTTAAAACTGCTCCGAGTGAGCTATGATTAGACCGATGATGTTATGGTGGTACCTTGATCATTTCTCTTACTGATGCAATTCGGGAGAGAGAACAGTATTCAGCATTGTGCAGTTTTAGCCTAGATAGGTCCTCCCCTCCATCCACATCGATCGATCAGTTAAGTTGGGGAAATAGGGGGCGTAAGGCACAACGGGGCATCGGATTCTCCTCCATTCCCACTCCGCCCACGAACGTGAACTAAACTAGTGTGCCCTAGTATACCAGCGACGATCTTAGAAGAGTCGCAATTTCGTGGAGACGTTTCCTGCCCCATTACATCCATTTCTCCGATTCGGGCACATAAATGATGCGCCAGAGCGCCTCTACACATCTCCTACTTTTCCGCACCTATCTAGACCCAACAAATGGTGAAAGATGACGTTAAACATTCTAAAAAAAACAACCCCTCTTTTCGGGGGTATCAGATGCTCCTGTCTCCTGACACCAGAATATCTCTCATATGATTGGTTCTTCCCATCTTTCCCCCGAAGGTGGGGTAGGGAGAAGTGGCACACTCTCCATGTCCCAGCGCCCCCAGGAGTCTCGAACTAGTTTGAGAATACCTGTGCTTTTTTGCATCTCTAATGTACATTTTTTGGCCACTTTCTTTACAAGCCTCTTCTCACCTCTATTTTTTGTGAGGGGGAAGGGCTAATTTAGCAGATAGGCGCCGACCAGCTTTCGTCCATTTAGCCTTGGTTGGGTCCAGGAGGGAGGAGTCTTGTTGATCTCTCCCTCTAGACTGAGGTTGGGGTAATGGTTTTTTAAATCCCTGCATCTGTCCATCTTTTTTCTCTTTCTACTCTCCTCCATCTTTCTTTTCCTTGCTATCTTTTACACACACACACAAGCGGATGTCATGTGCAAGATGGGCTGACATCTCTAGGATTGTGTGCCCTCCTGGCCTCAACACCCGCAGTTTGCCATCCCAGGTCCAATGCCTGCAGGAGGATCTTCGTCTGTCTTCCACACACTTTCACTCCCTCCATCTTCACAAATCTCCGATACACCCAGCGAGTCGTGCTAATTCTCATATCCCCCTCCCCCCATTCTTTATAGTGGTCGTACCTAGAAGCCATTCGATACCAGTTGTGCCGCGGGTATCTTAAATACAGTCAGTGGGGGGGGGATGAGTACTAGGGGGGAACACGAACAATACCCCTGTTCGCTCTTATTATGCCTCCTTCTACCCCGCGCTAGATGTGTACTTAGATACACGCATCGTATCTCGGTCTCTACGGCGGATTTCTTCAATATACGCTCGCTATACACATGTACAAACTCGCCCGACATACAAGGCTTAGTATTTAACTAGATAATTAAAGGAGATACCAGGAACTAGGTTTATTATTGCATTATCTGCCATCTTTAAACATTTCCAGTATTCCTGTTTTTTTTTCTCCCTCGTGTCTGCCTATTATCATGTTGTCTACTAAATGAAAATACCTTCGTTGGCTTAATTAAGAAACTTATATTATTTCTTCGTAACAATTATAGCTGGTGGGCATTTTAATTCTGACGATTTTAAAAGCCTTATTTATTATTTGGGGGTTTTAAACGAAATCGAGATTTAGAGGAACGTATACAAAGTTTCGAGGAAGGGGGGAGGGGGTATCAAATGAATTACTTTTATAAAAGTACATAGTTATACTGGCACCCGTGTGTCCCTCAGGAAGATCTCAGGTTATTTTTCTTCCCCACATTTATACTTTCTTCATCCCTTTACAAACTTTCGTTGGGATACGCTCTCGTTGCTTTTCGCTTAAGCTTAATTAGTACCGGATATGGAGTTTATGAGAGAGCTAAACGTGAAGCGTGGTTTGAGGGGACAAACAGCGTCATCACAGAAGAAGTACACATCTACCCCGCGCTAGATGTGTACTTAGATACACGCATCGTATCTCGGTCTCTACGGCGGATTTCTTCAATATACGCTCGCTATACACATGTACAAACTCGCCCGACATACAAGGCTTAGTATTTAACTAGATAATTAAAGGAGATACCAGGAACTAGGTTTATTATTGCATTATCTGCCATCTTTAAACATTTCCAGTATTCCTGTTTTTTTTTCTCCCTCGTGTCTGCCTATTATCATGTTGTCTACTAAATGAAAATACCTTCGTTGGCTTAATTAAGAAACTTATATTATTTCTTCGTAACAATTATAGCTGGTGGGCATTTTAATTCTGACGATTTTAAAAGCCTTATTTATTATTTGGGGGTTTTAAACGAAATCGAGATTTAGAGGAACGTATACAAAGTTTCGAGGAAGGGGGGAGGGGGTATCAAATGAATTACTTTTATAAAAGTACATAGTTATACAAACGTAGTTTACATTATTTTCGACTAGAAACCTCGCTCTGTATTCCAAAACCGCCCTTTGTGGCATTTCGACTGCAATTTCATCAAAGCTGTTTACTTTCGTCGCGTTGCTTTCGACTTAAAAACTCTTAAAAATCG
This sequence comes from Ceratothoa steindachneri, assembly GCA_963969495.1. NCBI lineage: Eukaryota > Metazoa > Arthropoda > Malacostraca > Isopoda > Cymothoidae > Ceratothoa > Ceratothoa steindachneri. The sequence goes on along the minus strand of OZ018330.1, from coordinate 143,283,365 downwards.
GATTCCAAAATAGCAGCGATGTGAAAATCGCGGAGGCCAAGGGATTATGGATGACCTGCGATCCAACCAGCAACTGGGCAGTGTTACATTGAGTAGGTGCCGTACTTCGGTTCCCCAATGGTGATTGATCTCCATTCTGCATAAACAACAGTTGATCACTTAGGCTCGAGCTTCCGCGTTTACCCAGAATTGTATCAGCACCATAGCCAGGTGCATCTTTCACGGTAAGGGTCGAAAACAGCCCTTACCGTAGTTTTTGGCGAATGGAGATATTTCCTTTATTTATCCAGTTTGGATTTCCTCGGACCTAGTACTGATGATTATGGCAGTTAACATTCCAGTTCAAGGGAAAATTGACTTCAGCGGCCAGAATATAACATTGCATAGGATTCAATTCCATTCAGATTTTGAATAGCAAATTGCACACAAGTGGCCTTATCTTTTTCAGGAAGTTTTTGTACCATATGAACTATACAGAGGCAATTAATAGTTCTTGAAATTGCTTTGAATTGTTGTGCAGTTGAATTATGCGGATTGTTATCAAAATGGCTAAACATTTTCTTTCATTCGACGTTTTTTTTTCCTCGGCACATTTTGAGCAATGCCAACAATCTATGTCAATTAATAAGACTTTTTCTTTTTGGGGGGGAAGGATTTTTGCGGAGCTCTACACTGCAATTTGCACTCTTCTGTGATGACGCTGTTTGTCCCCTCAAACCACGCTTCACGTTTAGCTCTCTCATAAACTCCATATCCGGTACTAATTAAGCTTAAGCGAAAAGCAACGAGAGCGTATCCCAACGAAAGTTTGTAAAGGGATGAAGAAAGTATAAATGTGGGGAAGAAAAATAACCTGAGATCTTCCTGAGGGACACACGGGTGCCAGTAGGGCGTACCATTCCACCTAGTTTCAGTTGTAGTTCGGGGCTTCATCCCTACCCCCAACCTCAAAGACTGGTAGTTTAAACCAAGACCAGAGCTTAGACAACTGAAGCAGATTACACAGGAAACAAGGCCACGATATTAGGCCTAACTGAGACTATGATTTAGGCAATATCTTTGGCTTATTATACGATATTTCGTTTTAATACCTTTGTTTTCGTATACGTCCAAGTTTCTTTCTGGATTATTTCTTTAATTCTACACACATCTATATGTTCATATGTTCTTTCTAAATTTTATTTGGTTCGTTAAAAAACAAAAAAGTTATAATGCTATTAATGCCATCAGACATAAAAGGCCCACCCTGTTTTACAATTATCAAGCCATAAGCGAGTGCCTATTGACATTTATCGGGATGGCATCCGAGTGCCTGCTTTTCTCAAAAAATAACACGCAAGGAGCCTATTTGATTTGAGTTCAATGGAACAAAACTCATTCTAAGTCAAGAGGTCTCATTTAATATCAATCAGCCTGCCAGATCCCAATATACCAATGACTTGATGCAGAAATAAAAATAACCGAAATAAATCAATTTTGATTTCTAAAATTCATTCGTCTCTCTTTTGCTTTATTTAAATATTTTTATTTTACTTTCGATTTTTTTTTAAATCAGCGAAATTCCGCATAAAAAGTGTAATTAATGTCATCTATCACCACGGCGAATCTGGGTTTGACTGGGGAGGGAGAGGAATTCGAACTTCCACTCCAGTTGTTTTAACCGAGGGGGAAATGAAGAGAAGAGAGAGAGAGAGAGAAAAAAAATTGCCAGAGGAAGTGGGCTCAAAAAAACAAAATATTGCCTCTTTTTTTTCCATTTATATCGCCCTTCATCGTTAATGTATCCATTGGCATGGGCATAGCGTCAATAGGCATGCGTGTCATTCCAAAAATATGCCCTTCACCCAAATAAGCAGTGCCAGAAATTTCTAAGAAAGGCATTCATAATATTAGCAGGGGTCAGCAGATGATAGAGCCATATTTTCTATTTTGCTGACCAAGCTGATGCTCATTCCCCCCCCCCCCCCGCCTACCCAAATCAATATTTCAAACGCCTCTATGCCCTTATATTTAAACACCTTTTTTCAACACTTCAGCACCTTTCTCAACAAAACGGCTTAAGGGAAAATGAAAAGGCAAATTCCAACTCACCAAAAAATCAGGGTTGCTGGGGATCAGCGTAGCCTCGCGGTACCACTGCACCTTCGGAGTGGGTTTGCCGGACACCTTAGTGCTGAGATGCATCTTCTCGCCCTCGCCTATCGTGAGCCCCTTCATGGGAGTCAGGGAGGGAGGCACATCCATCTGCTGAGGCTGGGTCACCTTCAATGGGGCCTCTAGTGTGATCTGTGGGAAGTCCACCAAAAAAACGCTCTCAAATCACCAATTTTAAGTGTCCTTCGGAATCCTTAACTTTACGCATAACTACGAACAGTAAGGGGCACTAAAATATTCTTAAGTTGGAATTCAAAGAAGTGTTAAAGGTCAACGAGACCATGTGGTTCTCCCCCACAGAAGGAAAAAAAGCAGAAGTAGTTTTGAAATGACGCAACAAACTCGAGTGGAAGAATTAACATAAATGAGCTAAGAGCGTACTTAAATAGTACAAACTAGCTGCTGTTTTACAGTCTTTGTCATTCTTTTTCTTACGATCCTCTCTTTTTCAGTCTGATCTCCCCGTAGATTCTTTTATAATAAACAATATTCTTCCCGTCCGTCAATATCGTTTTCCTACTAAACAATATTCCTCCGCCCGTTACCACTATTTCCCACTAGATGATAGTCAATCGTCCACCACCACCATTTTTCCACTAAACTATATTCCTTCATCCCTTACCAAACTTTCCCCACTAAATTATACTCCATCGTTCGCCAACACAATTTTCTAACTAAACTATGTATATTCCTACATCCGTCACCACCATTTTCCAACTAAACTATACTCCATCGTCCGCCATCACAATTTTCCCACTTAACTACTCGTATATTCCTCCGTCCGTTCCGTTACCATTTTTTCACTAAAGGATAGGCCATCGTCTGTCACTACCGTTTTCCCACTAAACGATCGTCTTTCACGACCGTTTTCTTACTTAATGATATTCTAATGTCCAACACCAGCGTTTTCCCACTAAACAATATTCCACAATCGAAAGTGACTAGTCAACTTGAGAAGATACCCACCTGTCCAGCGTTGTTCTTCAGGATGCACTTGTAATTTCCTTCATCCTCCGGAAATGCCTCCGAAATTTTAAGCACGTAACGCCCTTCATCAGAATTTGTGGTCATGCTGAAGTATTTGCTCTGTTTTATCGCATTGTCTCCCTTCATCCAGGTGACAGTAGGGGCTGGGGAAAGCGTGAAGATAAAATAATTACTGAACGAAATGGACAACACAGAAAGAATTCAGTGTGAGAATGCCATACTGGATGGGGTACTCATATATGAAGCATAGTAACTCTTATTAGGTAATGCGATACTTTGAGATGTATTGAAGAACATTAAAGGGTTCAAGATTACCTGGAGAAGCAGAGACAAGACACTCAAAGCGAGCTGATTGCCCTTCTTGAACGATTTGGCCCTTGAGTTTTTCAACAACTGACGGGGCCTGTTTCACACCCTTGGGGGCCGTTGGTGTTGATGCTGGGGCATCACCGGTGATAATAATGTCAGCTTGACAACGCGCTTCTCCTGCCTTGTTGATAGCAACGCATTCGTAAGAACCTGAGTCCCGTGGGGCCGACTCGAGGATCAGCAGGGTATGCAAACCTTCCTCCATAACCATTTTGCAGCGGCTGTCTTCGGCCAATTTTTGTCCATCCTTCAACCAATAAACGTCGATGGGTTGCGTCCCGTTAATCTTTGCGTCGAGACGGATCAGTGATCCTGCCTTCATTTTGATATCCTGGATGGTAGAGATGAAAGATGGAGGTATGATACCCGAGCGAGCTTGACGGCGTTCCTCCACTACCAAGTTGGCAGAGCATTTGGCCCGACCAGCCCTGTTTTCAGCTACAGCAGCGAAAACGCCAGAGTCTTCCATGTAAACCTCGCGGATCATCAAAATACTCTTCTCTCCAAAAGTATGGATCTGGAAGTCGGGGGAGCTCGTGATGGGGAAGTCCTCCCGGTACCACTGGACTGTGGGGCGTGGGTCTCCCTCGAACTCTACTTCGAATCTGGCACCTTCTTTCTCAAGAGCACGGCAAGGTTGAATTTTCTTGGTGAAGTAGGGAGGATTCGCTGAAGGAAGGTCTCCTTGAACAACGCGTTCCGTGGTCTTCCCTTTGTGCTCTACCTCGGTCTTCTCTGTCGTTGTGATATTGCGACGAATTTCTACGTCGCCTTGGACTTCCTTCTGTTGTTGTTTCTGAACCGAGGTGTGAATCTGCATTGAAGAGAGATAAAGAACGATGTACTAGGTAGTAGTTAAACTAACACAAACCCTGTAGGCAATGATGCTATATTATTTATGGAGTCTCACAAACTCTAATACCTCACTTAACTCACTATTCCTAGCGAAAAAATATATTTTAAATTAGAGGTTAACGACAAGAATTCATAAGCATCTTAAAAGCACTAAAGGATATGTTTCCATCTCGGCGAACATTTATCTTACCTCCTTCCCATGTACTGCTGATTCAGAGGGCTCGAATTCCCTCTGTTTTATCTTCTCTTGGTCTTTCTGTTGCTTCAAGAACTCTTGATGTTGCTGTTGCTTCCTGATTTGTTCCTGACGTTTCTGTTCTTCGATCATATCTCGTTGTTGAATAAGTTGTTCCTGGCGTTGTTGCTGACGCATGATCTGAGCTTCTCTGCTCTCTTTGGTGTGGTCTGTTACTTGCGAATCCCTAAAAGTCCAAAATGATTCGAAATAAGTTCTTGCTTTTGTTTATTAACAGTCTTTTGTTAGTAGTTATATTTCACTACAATCTTCCCACCTTTGTCCCACAATCAACTAACCTCTCTTGATGAACCAGATGTGGATAGGCGGGATGTGATTCGTATACAGCTTCCATGGTATAACTTTTCAAAACCATAAATAAAAATCATTTAAAAAATTAAAGAAAATATTACAAAAATAAAGTAGGTAAGAATGTGAAAGTCAAAAAGATATGTTAGCATAAAAATAAGTCCAGATTATAAAAACAAAAAAGGCCAGTTATGAAAGAAAATGAAATTACTTGTGTTAGTTAAAATAAACGTTGGTGGCCATCTGACGTAAAAAATAATAGAATAAGGGATTGTTATGCGAGGGATTTATGAAACCAGAAATACTTACGAAATATTTTCCTCGTATTTCGATGCCATTCCTTTGGCTAAGGAATGCTGCTGGGCATGAAGCGCTGGGTGGGCATACATGTGGCTCTCCTTGGTCCGACCACGAAGCCTTTGTTCATCTTCAAGCTGCGTCCAAAATAGTCATGATTAATATCAAGATTAAATAAAAAAATAAAGCCATGTAAATTATGAAGATATTCCATAATGTAATAGTTCTACACTAATAATACTGAATATTATGTTCCTTAATACACTTTTCTTAATGGAGGTTTACTTTCTTTTAACTACTGGTCACTTTTGCTCATTTTTGTACTCCCATCTCTGGAAGCGGAGTCAAAGTCGGCATTCTAAGTGCATCGCATTTTCTTGTCTCATTCAATCTTCCAAAAGGATCCTCTCACTCGGTTTATTTACACTTCTGACATATACATTATTCCTGACATTTTTATTTATAATTCCAATCAACTTCCTATTTGTAATAATTTTAATCGACCCAATATGTTATACCTTCACCCCAAAATATACCCACCGCTTTGATCTTATCTCCGGCGTTCTTCTCCCGAGCTAAACGTTGCCACTCGGTTTCCTTCTCATAAGCCACGGGTTTAGCCACATATTCTCCAAACTTGGACTTATGGAGTATGGCATTGTTGGAATCTATACGTTCTTCCAACACACGTTCCAGTTCATTGTCCATTCTGTCGTGCTGGTAACCCTTGATATCATAGTCATACCAGGCTAAAAAGGTAAACAAACAATAAAAATCCAGCCTACATTCCGACGTTCGCCATTACCGTAGACGGGTCTGCTACTGGATACTTCTTTACAAATGTCTATTAGGTTCAAAAGAGGAGGCTTCTAGAAGGAGACAACGGAATCGGACAAATAAAAGGATTTCTAAACACTTTAACTCAACGTCAGTAATTGTAACTTCATTGCATAGAGGGCAAAATGTTTTACCATGTCTATGATGGCGAGTACTTCACAGTGAATGCATAATCGTTTGTATGAAAAAATAAAAAATTCTAGTTTTTTACAGTTATTCTGTTAAAAAATATCATTTTGGGGGTCTCGTTTGGAGTGAAATTGAACATTTCTTTGTCGGCTGACAAAAAAGTTCCATGTATTAAAACGTATTCCAATATATAAATATATATATATAGAGAGAGAGAGAAAGACATGAGGTGTGTAATAATGTATGATGTGTGGTGGTATTAACGGAAAATGAAGGAAAGGTGAGCCATGCAGCATATCGAAAGCCAAACGTTTAACGATTTTTGTTTAAAAAAAAACTTCAGTTAAAAATATGGCGTTAATTCGACAAACCTCCACTTTTCATTTATTAAAACGTAAAAAAAAAACCCAACATATACATGAACACAAAAAAGATGCAAAAGAAACAGGATGGTTGGATCTAGTTTATTTTTCTAGCCTCGGGAAGAGTTACAAAAATCTTACCTGGATCAAACTTACCAATTTGAGAGGTCGATTTCACAAAAGAAATAAATGAGAAAAAAATTTATAATTTTACTAGAGTTGCCGGTTAGGCCAATATGTTACAGTGTACTGTATTGGCGTTATTTCTAGAATATTTTTAATGAAATTTTGTTATATCATCTGCGTTTGCGTTTTGGGTGTTAAGATGGTTATAAATTGCTATTTGGGTGAAATGTAGCGTTATGGAAGTTTGGCTGTAAAGGGTGGAAGCATAAAAGTGTTTTGGAACCAAGGCCGTTGGATGCTTTTGCAGGCAAGCTGAGTGAGGGCAAAGATGCAGTGAATGAGAGATAGTGAACGAATGATAATGAATGATGATGGAGTTGGTGATATATAAGAGATGAGAAGAACCCCTTACTTTTTATAGAGAAAGGGGCACTATAATTAAAATAAAGGCTCGAATTAAGCGAAATTAGGTAATTTATTCCTAGGCTTGATTCTAATATTTAGTTATAGATTATATTTTAACCGTATGCGAGATTATTTCCAAAGAAAAGTTGCCAAGGAATTGTGTCCCCTCTCTCCTCGTGTATAAGAGTTTCTTTTACAAGTGCTCCAAATAACTTACGTTTGGGCGAATTCTTAAGAACAGCACGATAATCATCTTGTCTTGGTTTCACCTTAAGTTCACAGTTGGCGTACGCCTCTCCGAGCGAATTTCTGGCGACCACTTCGATTTTTCCAGCGTCGTACTGACGACTCTTGGGGATATCCAGGTGGAACATACCATCATACCAGATTTTGAAGCGGTTTCCCTGTGAGGGAAAATTAATTAATTAGTCCGCCATATGGGTTTAAAATAGCACAATGAGCGATATAAACAAAATGATAGATCATAATCTAAAATTGGTAATGGGAAAATACTATTGTACCTAAATCTAAAGTGTTAGATCTACCACAGCCAAACAAGTTAAACTCAAACACTCCGGCTCGACACTGAAAAACGGTGCACCATAACATCGAGTTCAGAATCTTAAAACCCCTTCGAGTAAACAATAGAAAGCCGTATTGAGCCACCTAAGCAATTGTGTAGGTGCAATAAAACTTGGCTTGGCTTGGATTTGGGAAGTCCATCGAGATCGATGGACTTAAACGGGTAGGAATGTGCGCAGTCTTCGGACCCGTATCTTGACCGAGGGGAGAAGGACCCTGGTGGCAGGAGAGGCTCGAGATGACCAGGCTTCATCCTCGGCTGCAGGGAGCTACCGAGACACCGGTCTGTTGGTGCTCGCCTAGAGGCACTCCCGATCCTGGTTTGTGATCGAGGTATCCTTCCTCTAGCCTTTGCATAAAAAGGCAGAACCCACAAGGCAGTGTGGGGGGTGCAGTGGTTGGTAGGCACTAGGGCGTGTCCATACACCGGTGGGTCTGCACTTTAGTGTTAAATGCCTGCTTTGCTTGCCTTCTCGCTAGCAAAACGTTAGTACAACACACCGAGTTTCCTTCTTGAAAAAAGACATTCTATGTTCATTCAGTAAAGAGTACAAGAATAACCATACGTACGTTAATGGCCGTCGAACCATTCACAATCCACATCACTCGGGGTTTCGGATAACCTGAAACACGGATGCTAAACCTAGCCCAGGAGCCTTCCTGGACATCTAGGCTCTCGGGAGGCTTCAGAATTTCGGGCTTACATCGAACCTTCTCTTCTTCCACCTGGGTACTTGGAGTTCTGTAAGGGAGAATGAAATCAAAGGTAAAGCAAAGCCAAAACTTTCTCACCGTTTAGTGAAGCAAGAAATGGGAGAATCAAACACACTCGATACCGGAATCTTAGGTAAGTTCAGTTAAAAGGGTGTAAATGAATTAAAACACGTCTATTATTTACTCTATTTTCAAAGACAAGTTTGAAAGCCAAAATAATTTCATTATTGAATGGATGAATACGTCCGAATAAACTTCAGCCATTTTTTTCTATTTTTAGTCGCGTGTGACTCTACCTATATCTAACTATATGGGTTGGTTGGTCGCCGTTTTGCTTTTTTTTGGGGGGGGGGGTAATAATATTGTAAATATTTGACCGATTCTAACGAAATTTAAAACCCTTATGTTGTTTTACATTATCTTTCGAATGGTATAATTGCCAAAGTCCTCCCAAGATTAGATGGGGAATGATTTGGCAATAACATCATAACCATTCTGCCGATTCTAACGAAATTTAAAACCCTTATGTTGTTGTACATTTTCTTTCAAATGATATAATTAACAAGGTCCTACATAGGTTAGCCCGGGAATTATCTTGTTTTGGCAATAACATCATAACTATTCGAGCGATTCGAATGAAATTTGAAACCCTTATGTTGTTTTGCATTCTCTTTCGAATGATATAATTCTCAAGGTCTTCCTAATGTTATTCCGGGAATTATTGAAAGTTTTGAAGGTCGTAAGGTCATAAATCAGAATAAGTCAGAGAACGCGACTTCTGGTATGTAGACCTTGTTTTTAACAAAGGCCCAATTTTCAATTTTCTTTACAAGTGGGGCCAACCAATCCGAGGCATCGAGATTAAACCTAGGTCTACGCAATTAACGAAAGATCCGTCATAATTACCGAAATTCACCCCAGGATCACTTACATTTTCCATGAGCTTTCCAAATCTCTAATCTTTTCGAGAGAGTGCATTCCCTTGGGGATCTGAGAGTCGTAGATGACTCCCGGACGTCCCGCCACCTTGATGAAGGCTTTCGTTTCGTCCATTCCATACTTGTTGGTAGCCCGGCATAGGTATTCGCCAGAATCCTCGCCGTAGAGCCAGCTCATGATCAGGGCGACGTAACCGAAGTCGTAAATGGGAGTGAATCGCGTTTCTGTGATTGACAGGTTTGCATTTTAGCGCCGGGAGTTTTAATATAAGGACGGGGGAGCGATACGTGCACCATTCAACATAAAAATGAAGACAGAGGGTCAATAAATAATGGCAAAACGGTGGAAATAAGATAATTAAAAAAAAAAATATATATAGCCAACGAGGTCATATATGCACAGCGTAGTGAAAATGAGCAGATTGAGTAACATGAACGAAACTGGAGGGAAAGGAAAGAGTGAAGGAGGTTGAAGTAGTAGAAAATCTCGTCCACCCAAACTACTTGAACGTGGAGGGGGTATTATAAACATAGAAGAATAAGTTCGTAAAAAAGCATGGAATTCTGAATATAAGAATAGAAAGAAATTTGGATGAAGATACATGATAGGAGAAATCAACGGATTGAATCTGGGTATAGGGATGAGAAATGAGATAGTTCAACTAAAATAAGATAAAAAAGTGGGAGGAGAGCAGGTAGAAATAAAACAAGCTAAGAATGGACTCAAAACTAACGAGAGTTGCATTACTATATCTCGTTGATTACTAGAACCAAAAGGACGGTAACTAAAACGTCCGGAACAAGTTTGTACTCATGTTCAAGAACTCCTATGCGCTGTAACGGTCGGTAACAATCGATACGAGGCTATCTCAAATATCGAAAACTTACTGTAAGGCAGAGGACGTCCATTAAAGAACCATTCAACCTTCATGTTGGGATCACCCACAGGAGTGAGTTGACAGTCGAAGGTGTACTCATGAAGCTCCTCCAGAGAGGTATTCGTCTGAATCTGAGTGACGAAGCGCGGGGGTTGCCTCTTCTTCACGTCGTAAATGTCTTCCTGAGTGAGCAAAACCTCCTTCACGTTGTGCTTCTTCATGGCCTCCTCCATCTGGGAAACCAGGTCCTTGGGCTTGACGCCCTTGAGAGCTTGAGACTGCATGATGACGCACTGAGCAGCTAAATTTAAAAATCAAGCCGTGAGGTGCAACTCTATGTATTGAACATTCAAACTTTCAAATTCCATTTGCGGTACTTATGAGAAGGGACTTTACCCATAAATGAGGAAAAGTAATTGAGAATTGAAAGCAAGCTAGCGTATTTAATAGTGTGGAATGGAAGACTGTATGGATAGAACTAAGGTAATGCCTAAAAGAAAATTGAGTTTACAGAATAATAGTAGTATAATACAAAATATAGAAGATGACAAATACCACGTCAAAGTAAGCCTCCTAGCCATAAATTCTGAAGCTAATAAGCATTAAAGAGGTGGAGGATTCTAATGTACAAAGGTATAAGGCATTTTGTGAACCCAATGAAACTCACCCTTTGATTTCAGGCTGGCTTTCGTCAAATCTTGCCCAACACGATTCACTGCTCGGCATACGTACTCTCCAGAATCTTCGGGATAGGTGTAAAGTAACTCCAGGGTAACGTGACCCATTTCATAGGTCGTGCGGAAGCGGTGTCCCGAGCGAAGTGGTTTCCCATTGAAATACCATTCCACGCGGAGATTCGGGTCAGTCTTCGGTTCAACTTGGCCTTCAAATTTAGCAGGTTCTCCTTCTTCAATGGCCGTATCCTTGATTTGAACGATGAATCTGGGTGGCTCCAATTTATCTTCCACTTCTGGCTTGGCGCTGAGTGGACCTTGTTCAAGTTCCTTGAGTTTCTCTGCCGTCATTCCTTCAGGAAGCTGCGAACTCATGTCGATTCCGTGTTTAGACTTAATCTTAATGATAGCTTTAGTAGTAGCTTGACCCCACTTGTTGGTAGCTCGGCAAACGTATTCACCAGCGTCCCTGGCAAAGGTCCATTCGAGATCGAGAACGACAAATCCAAAGTCATCCATCATGTGAACGCGGGATCCTACGGCGAGAGGACTTCCGTTATGGAACCACTCAATTTTCATAGTAGGGTCACCCACTGGTTCGAGCCTACAGTCGAAGTGGGCTGGTTGGCCTTCAACCAGATCAGTGATGTCCTCTAAATCTTTAGTGAAGTGTGGTGGGTTCGGTTTTTCTTCTTCTGCTGGCTTTTCAGCTCCTTTCTTGAACTTCTCTTCCTCAAGTTTCAGGATAGACTCGGTGCACTCTTTGAATTGACCCGTGGCCTGTGGGTCAAGGATGATGTTGCCCTTAGAGGTGATAGTCAATTTGCATTCAACTTTGGCTTCTCCGTGTTTGTTAACAGCGCGGCAAGTGTATGTTCCGGCGTCCCGTCCAAAGCAGTTTGCAATCTCCAAGATAACGAAACCGAAGTCACTAATGGTCTTTATTCTGGTAGCAGTGGGTAAAGGTCTACCGTTGTGATACCATTCTACTCTCATGGTAGGATCCCCGACCGGAATAAGCTTGCACTCGAAGTGAGCCAATTGATTTTCAACAATAGCAACATCCTCTGGCTGAGTGATAAATTGAGGAGGTTGTCCAGAGTCAGGAGAAGTGACATCTTCAGGTGACTTGATCATCAATCCCTCGAGTTCGGCAATCTTCTGCATACCTCCTTGCATGGTCTTGGGAAGCTGCGAGTCGAATATTATATTTCTTCTTCCTTCGCATTTAAGAATACCCTTAGTTACAGCTTCGCCATAGTCGTTATAGGCTCTGCAGAGGTATTCTCCAGAATCCTCTGCATAGACAGTTGACATCTCCATTATGACGAAACCGAAATCACAGAAATGCCTGATTCTGGAGCTGTGTCTCATGGGTTTTCCGTTAAAATACCATTCAACTTTTAGTCGAGGATCATCGGTAGGAACAAGTCGGGCTTCGAAGTGCGCATTCTCACCCTCTTTAAGTCCGTCGATGTTATTGAGGGGTACGGTGAACCTGGGCGGCATTCCCTTCTTCTCCGTGATGTCTGCTTGTCTTCGCATCCAGGCAGTGTCCTCAAGCCTCTGCAGTTTATCGAGACCTCCCTCCATGTCCTTGGGAACCTGAGGGCTAAGAATAAGTCCAGATTTGGAGGAACATTTCAATGTAGCGGATGTTTCGTCATGTCCATATTTATTAACAGCTCTTGCTTCATACACGCCAGAATCTTCCTCATAACAGTACAGGATATCCAGAATGACGATTCCAAAGTCATGGAAAGTCCTGTATCTGTGCTTAGATGAGAGTTTCTTGCCATCCTTGTACCATTCCACGACCAGGTTAGGATCACCAACTGGTTTCAAACGAGCCTCAAAGTGAGCACTCTGGCCTTCAGCCAAATGATCGATGTTTGCAACTTGAGTGATGAACTTAGGTGGCTCTCCAATGCCTGATGGTGACAAAATACCATCTCCTGTTCGTGGAGCTTCCAATTCAGCTATCTTTCCAAGAGAACCGGGTTGCATTGAGTCGTAGATGACCATACTCTTGCCAGTGCATTTGATGTGTGCCTTAGTATAATCTTCTCCATATTTATTAGAGGCCTTGCACACCCATTCACCGGTATCATGGGCTCTCAGATAAGCGATGTCAAGAACCACGTAGCCGAAATCACACACAGTCTTGATCCTAGTAGCATTTCTCAAAGGTTCTCCATTGTGGAACCATTCTACTTTCATGTTTGGATCTCCAACAGGCACCAGGGTACATTCAAAGTGGCCGGACTGACCATCCTTAGCATCTACGATGTCCTTAATGTGAGTTGTAAATTTAGGGGGTTGTCCATGGGCTTTGTCGACAACTTCAAGGGTGCAAGAGCATTCTGCCTGTCCCCACTTATTTTTGGCACGGCATAAGTATTCGCCGGAGTCAGCAATCTAAAAAATAATAAAATCCTAATATTACAGAAGGATTGAATAAAAGGTGAAAAGTAAAGCATATAATAAGTGTTTTCATGAAAAGACAATGTCACTATAAGGGATAAGGAAATTTACCTTTGTGCCAACGATTTCAAGAACGACCATACCAAAGGCATAGACAGTTCTGACTCTGTGGGACGCCTTTAGAGGCTCGCCGTTGTAGAACCATTCTACTCTCATTGTCTCATCACCAACCGGGGTAAGCATAGCTTCGAAATGAGCAATTTCAGTTTCTTCTACATTGTTCAACGACTGGAAGACAAATTCCACTTGATATAACTCAATTAAGAGGAAAAATTGCCTTTCACCACAAGAAGGAAAAGTGTAAACGAAGGGAAGTTGACCGTCTGATTTGTGAATTCTAAATGTTTCAACGTTAACCAGAGTTAACTAGAATTAAGTTAGAAAAACGTTGAATTTAACAAATCCTCATCAAAATGAATAATAACCCCAAAGTTTTCGAAAAGTATTCCCTAGCAACAAAACAAATTTTGTCAGAAGAAACAACATTCCAACAAAGCAAAACTTCTAAAAATCATTACAAAATAATATTCTAGGCAACAGCTGATTGCGTCCAGCTACACAAAAATGGCCTTACTTTGAACTCTGTCGTGAACACAGGAGGATGCCCTTCGTCATCAGGCAGCATGCGGTCGCTTCTTCTCAGAGATTCCTCCATGCGCTGAAAAAATGTAAAAAACGCTCACATTAATCGGCGCCAAATCTTGCGCTGCAGCCTAGGTATAGGCGCTCGCAGTAACGAAATAATACAAGTAAGAATAAAAAAAACATACATAATAGAATAAAGAATAAAAAAACTAATATGTACAGAATCCAAAACTGAGAGGAAAAAGTGGATACAGAAGAAACCCCAAAACTTAGATGAGATGAAGGACCAACTCTAACCGAACCATTCTCATGAGTGGGAGGTTTAAGAGTTCCAGCCCAACTAGTTTATTGTGGCTTGAGTTGTTTACTCAAAACATTCTTTATGGACATCTTTTCCAAAATTCCCTAGCACGGATGGTTATACTGATTTCGGTTTTATTTCGGATAATAGTAAATTTAAAGACATTTATGACCCGATCAGGTCCGAACTGCATCGCTTTGATCAGCTCATATTTTCATACTATACGAATTGAGAACGACCGAAGACAATGAGGAGCTCCGTATTTAACGATCTAAGTCGTACCATATTTGGTTCGGGTAAATTATATCACTGAATATTCTAGCTCATATAAGGAACAGAACAACTCTCCCATTCCTTAGGACTCTGGTAAAATAAACTGGATTTTTCTCCTCAACCATTGAATTCAAGGATCCTCTCTTTAAATGATGGATGAATTAAATCAGAAAACTCATATCAACAAAAGAGACTTAGTTTTCATCCTTAAATTCTGAACTTACGTGGATAGCCTCTAATCCTGCATCTCCAGCCGGATGCTGAGTACCTTCGATGAGAGATCCTTTGGCGCCTACTACAATAGTAGTAGTGCAGAAGGCTTCGCCAGCCTGTAATAAAATTGAAATATGTTTAAATTGCTTCTTCCAATACGGAGAGAACGAGAGAAAAAAGGACTAAAACTGACAGGATGTAACATTAAAAAGATATAAAAAGTGAACCGTAAGTCGGGATCTGATCAAAAAACAAAATTCTTATAAAAGTTCGTAATCAAGAAGAGCAGAGGAAGTCGAAGCAGTATTGTGAAGAGCGATTGCCTTTTAGCGGATAATAAATCATCCAAACTCAACATCTTAATAAAGATAAATATAGACAAGAGAGGAGGAGATGTCTCACCTTGTTGAACGCCCTGCAAGTGTAAATTCCCTGGTCTCTTTCGTAACAGTCGCTAAGGTCCAGAGTAACAAGACCAAAGTCGTAACTGGATTTGTAACGAGAGCCGTGTTCGAGTGGTTTTCCGTTCAGGAACCACTCGATCTTGAGGTCGGGATCCTTCTTCGGTTCCACGTTGGCTTCCAAGTGAAGAGGCTGCCGAAGGACAAAGAAAGTTAGGGGTTTGGGGACCATAACCTGCAAAATAATCCCTAGAGATCGAGGAGACAGGGTTTCGTCTTTAATAGTCACTCTTGTGTTTCTTCGGTGGTGACATAATAGGGAGGGTCAAAGGTAGTAGTAGTAACAAGTTGCGCCATCCGTCCCTCGCATCGTGGACGGTATCCCATGACCTAATAATGAAATGCACATAAAGATCAGTGACACTCACGTGGCAAGCTCTAAGGCAAGGGAGGAAGGTCCTGGTTGGTGGGAAAAGTGTCGGGAAATCATGTGGTTGACACCAGCCAACGATCATAAAACCCCTTGTGGTTCCCCGTAGGAGGGATAGGTATATGAGACCCACATAAGGGACGCTAGTACTCCATAGATAGGGCTCCGAAAGAGAGAAAATGGGTATGTCGTACTGTGAATACGAGGAGGGAATGGTAGCAGTGTTCTGATTGACTATATGCGTGATGTATGTGGAGCTACATACCACCGCAGGGTGTTTCAGCCTATCCGCCAATGGGCGATCAATTCGCGACACTGTTGAAAGTTTTGCGCCCTCGATCGCTGAGATCGACCCAATGCCTCAACGTTATAAGTCCAAAGTCGTATCCAATAGATAGCGAGAGTTCCAGGGCAAAGGGTAGGAAACCATTTCTTCCCAGGGGGTAGAGAGAATCCTAACAATGAATATGCGTTTACGTGGGAAATTCGACTCTTTCGTTAATCGCAATTAACGCAGTGGGGGCGGGTAAGATATCTTTCTCGGCCCAAAGCAAACATTATAAAATCACTTGACACGACGACTTTTATTCCCTTTAAAACCAGTTTCGACGAGACTCGTCTCATCTTTCAGTTGTTTTCCAAGCGGCTTCTCACTTGCGATGGATATAAAGGCTCACCGCTTCTCTCACTTGACTAACTTTGAGGGCAATGGACGAATTGTGGCAGACTCGTGCGAGGTAGACGCAGAAACAGGCCGAAGTCTCACCTGATTCTCCATGATAGAGAAGTTGGGTTCCAGAGGTCTGATAAAGTAGGGTTTGGGGAAGGAAAGGTCCTCTTCAGTTGCGGGGTGTTTGGTCTTCTCGAAGAACGCCCTTTCCGCCTCTTTCACCTGGTAGTAAGGAAGGGGAGGATTTAGTATCGCGTCGCATGGGGTCTCGTATTCTCTCACTAAGGGATAAGATGTACAGACAAGGACTTCTCTTTACAGTCACGCAGGTGGCTGGGAATTGGGCGAAGTAAAATAAATGCCTTGAAGGAATAAGTGGTGGGGGGTAGGTGGTAATAAGTCCAACATTTAATTGAATCGGATCAGAAACTATGACCATATTCACTTTACTTCAGAACATTGAGACCCTTTCCAACCAGACTACTGACCCTAGACACCGAATTCATAGTCAGGGTCATAATTCATACTGACCTTTTCAAGTCCAGCCTTTCCTTCAGGGTGAAGAGTGTCACGATAAATGTTGGCTTTGCTAATGCACTTCAAGGTGCCTGTGGTCGAAGCAGAGCCCTTCGAATTGGTGGCTTTGCACATATACAACCCAGAGTCTTCCTCGTAGCAGTGAGAGCAGTCTAATGTGACGTAGCCGAAATCATAGTGGGAGGCATACCGAGCCTTCGCCTCAAGAGGTTTACCATTGATAAACCACTCTGGTGAAGGAATAACATGAGGAAATTTGTCATCATTGAAACAAACGAAACAACCAATCACTCCAAAAAACATTACAATTTCTGATAAAGACAATTAAATTCCTCAATCATTCAATTAAATGGTAATAAGTCCTAATTTGTGACTTGCTAAAAATCTTCCATTAAGGTCCTTGACATCTTTAATACCAAACTCCATATATATGGGTTAGTCCGTCACAATACCTTTGTACCTTTGAATATGAACCTACAGCAAGAGACATGAAAATGTATTTAAATCAATTTCTTTAAGTTGTTGTGGTGTAGATTGTTAGGGACAACCTTTGAACATATTCACAATTAACGGTCTGATACCATCAAAAAGCTGACGAACCAAATAATGATTCAATCTATCCAACGAGACAGAAGTGTCCTATCATCTTCAATAAGAGAAATAGAAGTCTCTTAAAACCATTGGACCAGAAGAGGGTGTCCAGTTAACAACCGACAAATAGTAACTCGACACTTACCGATTTTCATGGTCGGATCCTTGGACGGTTCGACATTACACTCAAAGTGAGCCTTTTCGCCCTCGTAACACTCGACGTTGTTTAAGTGCGAGATGAACACAGGCAAGTCGTAGGTAGGCTCGACCTCGATTCTCTCGTCGAGGCGAGGCTGCTCCAATTTGGCGAGTTTGGGGAGGGCGTCAGGGTGGGTGGAATCGCCAATGAGCCAGTCGCGGTCTGTTTGCAAGAGGGCAATGAAAGAAAAGTAATGTAATCCAATGAGGCCAAACTCTATTCAATGGGCGAAAAGAGAAAAATATAAAAATAATAAATAGGTCAGAAATATTAAAAAAAGAAACAAAGGTCAAAGTCACTATCGTGAAAAAATGACAGTATAATTCGTCAATCCTGAATGAGA
Source organism: Ceratothoa steindachneri (assembly GCA_963969495.1). Lineage (NCBI taxonomy): Eukaryota > Metazoa > Arthropoda > Malacostraca > Isopoda > Cymothoidae > Ceratothoa > Ceratothoa steindachneri. The sequence continues at coordinate 143,265,487 of OZ018330.1, read as the reverse complement.
ATTTTGGGATATTAGGTCGCAATACTAAACTTCAGGAACAATATCAAGAACTGAACAGGAATGCAAACGCACAACATTAACCTTCCCTTGTGAGCAAACTACGTACTTTTCTAAAAATAAAATTATACCCGTTGACAATGGTCGGTATTCGAACCTGTATTGCCGCAAGCTCCTCGTTCTTTGAGTAATGGTAAATAACCCACTTGGTTACCATCCACATTCCCCAAAAGAAAGTTTCAAGTAGTTTTATAGGTCAAGAAGTGTCATGAACCTACCATGAACCTTGAGATTACAAGTTGAGACTGCTTCCCCAACGCGGTTAACAGCTTTGCAAGTGTAGATACCGGAATCATTTTCACGAAGCCCGGATATGTGAAGCAGGACGTGACCGAAGTCAAAAGTGCTCCTAATTCGAGTTCCTGCGAGGGGAAACCTCGTTTTAATCAGATTCAAAATATTACACAAATCTTAGTGCTAATTTCATAATGAGATTCTGTATGTTATTGAGAAAACATCCGCTCTTCCAATGAACAGCTTAAGCCGCATGCCAGTCTGATAAGGGAATCTCAAACGTGAAGATACGGGAAACAAATTCTACTCAAATTCCTGTATGTCGCAATAAGGCCGTCTTAACACTTCCAAAGTAGAATTGACCCACAACCAGCAACCATATTCTAGAGGTAATTTAGTAGATTGCTTATCATAAGTCTCCTGACGAGTAACAACGCGAGAAACGCATAAGGAGTTGATGAGCGGGCAATTTCATCAATAAGGCATGGCATTTAATGCGAAAGAAAGAGAGAATAGAGAGAAGAGTTAACCAAAAGAGTTGAAGATGTCAAGGATTAAAAAATGGTGATGCTCAAAAGTCAGGAAGAGCATTTAAAAATTTCCTTAGTGTTCGTACAAAAGAGTACATGTCCCCTAAGCTGAAAATGTGAGCCCCATTTTAGAACAAGATAGGGTACAAAAGCAAATGAATCGGTCATGCAATTTCAATTTGTGGATTTCCAGTCAACCTGAAACGAGCTTTTCGGTGAGGTTTGAAATGCATGCGCCTCGGTCCGTCAAATAGGATGGATGATCATAATCGTGTCATTTCAATTAATTTTTTCCTTATGTCTACTTTTTCCCCATTTAATGCCATACCCTTTCAAATTTCACTTGTTTCCTTCTCAATAATTATCAAAGAAAGCAACTGCGCCCAACTGCGATGAACCAAAAGGCACTCCGTCACCACTAGGCACCCCCGAATCGGCGTGCGGCCACCACCACCACCTGGATGCAACTGAATTAACTTGTTAAATACCTTCATTGTAAGATCCGACAATGCCGCCCTCCCCTAAGAGAAGGCCATTTTGTGGGCGCGAGGGAAGGAGATAATGATATTAATATATGACCTTATATCGATCGCCTTGTGTAGATTATCCTTGTTTTAGGATATTTAAATTGCCAATACAAATACCCATTAAAATAAATTGGGTTAGAGGGGGAATAATGGACCTTACCTAAAATTGTACTCTTAGTGCTCTCATGGTCATAATTTTGTTTGCGCTAGTTATAGTAGGGTTCATTTGAGATGGGGAGACTTTAACCTCGCTAACCTCCCCCCCCCTCGTTTCAAAGGTGGAAAAGGTTCAGAAAAATTGCCCACTAACCCTACCTCAAGTTCCCAACGTAATTTTCTCGGGTTTTATAGCTTCTACCGGTTTTCATTTCTCCTAACCTCACCGATTTTTTAGGAACCTTTTTTAAACAGTTTCCTGTTCAGGAATCTGGCATTAGTTTTTCTTAATAAATTATATTTTTTTCAACGATTTTCCTTCTAAATGTATTTATAGCCTTTTTCATCTATTTCTTAACTGGACGCTCTACCCTTGCAAGTAAACACTAGTGAAAGTCATACATCATTGGAAAATTTGATCTTATTTCACTAAATTAAAGGGGTAGGAATTATCAGAAACATTTTCTGTGGTTGCAATTGTTCATCGTAATGTTACACCCTTGGAAAGATTATAACTTAAATCGCCACGAGAACAGAATAATCTGAACATTGAGTACCCACGAAATCCTAGAAGCAAATTTACAGTATTTTATTGTTTATCTATCTGCGTTATTTGTAGAAAATTGAGGCAGTTTAATTCTTCTCCACGTAAAGAAAAACAACTCTCCCAAACTGAAACTAGTGAGACGACAGACTTATAGATCTTATTTACCCAAATGCCAGAGATAAGAAACTCAATCGTTACCTGTAGCAAGCTGAAGGCCATTCTTGAACCATTCGATGCTGAGATGAGGGTCGTTAGCTGGTTGAACTTGACCTTCGAGTGTAACTGATCCTCCTTCCTGTGGATAAAGAAATTCACATTCATATTATCCTCTTCACTACCACTCTAACCAAAGAGTAATATCGGCTCGTATTAATCCGAGAAATACCGTACCCATCCCACAATTTATATCCTATTAAATACAAAGCTACCTTTCTTGCACGTCATTGGTTCTCATTCAGAATCCATATCCAGCTAGAGAGAACCAAGCACGGCACTTGCCAAACCCCTACCATGCATACAGATCATATCCAGACCAAATATCCAGATATGGTTTGAAAGTGGGACCGATATCAAATTGGTGATCTTATCCAATTCGATCTTCTTAAGGTGATAAGGAGTTAGTGAAGATGCGCCAGAAGTCAAAACCATTGGTCAAAAAATTATTTATACTAGTCTAATAACACATACCATAGGCTGAGCAATATCTAAACATAGGTTAGTCAATGACTTCTTGCCGTAATCCAAATATGCCAAATCAGAGGTGCATAAAGACGTTCAATAGGGGCCACATCGCCAAGCCATTCATTTATTAATGGCGCCATACTACAGGGTCCTCATTCTTGCGATACTAGTCTGTAAGTGTTAATGAAACCAGAAAGACGTACCATCAATCGATCGTGGCTTTCGAGATGTTTCGTGAACATAGGTGGCTCAGCGGTGTCTGGGGAAGTCGGGGTCTGAGGCACTCTGTTCCACTGTGCCTCGCGAAGCTTGATGGCCTCCCACCCTTGAGGGTGAACGGAATCGCCTATGATACTGTCACGTCCTGCAAATTTAAGCGAAGATTTTAACAATTTGTCAGATAATGGAAAACACGAATTGACCATTAAAAGCTCATCAAAGCACTTCCCAATAACAAACGCCGTCAAATTAAAGATTGAAAGGGGAAATAATATATATATATATATATATATATATATATATATATATATATATATATATATATATAAGAGTGCGGCAGAAAACACGCGCTGATATTTAAATTTAAATGTACCCTCAAGTATCAATTCTAGGAACACCATATTTTATCTCCTCTTTCCTCAACCTGTAACTTTCATCAAGTACTTTGTTTTTAATTTTATGGCTAATTGGGTATAGTGCAAAAATCACGTGACATTTTTTTTTATTCAGCATCTACAGAACGATGAATAAACGCACCGTTTTGTTCGCCAAAGAAGTCGCAACGACTTCTTCCATGGCACGATGAAGTTTTAATTTCTGCGAATGTTATTTTATCCAAGCAATTAATTATTTATTTTTTTAATTCATTTTAGGTAACATTTTCTTTAAGAGTGATCCAAATCCAGTGTCAAATGGGATTGCAATCTGTCGATTGAGGAGGCCGACCATTTTTACCAATAAGGCTGATCGCAGTCTTTTGCATATATTATGTCTGTGTAGACGCACTGATATGAGGTGTTGAACCGACTTGTTGCACTAAGAAATGTGATTAGTGCGTGTTTTCGGGTTGCTTTGTATGTCAGAACCTTCGTCACGCGTTTTTTCTGCATACTTTATTTTTCATAAAATTTTAAAAAATTCCTTGTTAAAGTAAATGAACTTTTTCATGGTAACAGATTAACAAAGAAAAGGTAAAATTTGGTGACTGTAGAATTTATATTTAAGTGTATACTCAAATTTAAATATATGTGGGGTTTTTTTTTTTTGCCTCACTCGATATATAGCAAGTGAGGGTACATTTTTCTATTTCCCGTAATACTCATATAGCTCGAACATTATTTTGCTGCTTGGAAGCAAAAACTCTACACTCGTTTTCTCACCAATGACGCGGGTTGAGCACGAACTGACAGCCTCTCCGACAAGATTGTAAGCTTTGCACATGTACACTCCAGAATCTTCGGGGATCGTCTGTAAAATATCCAAAGTGACGAAACCGAAGTCATTCGTGGTGCGGAAACGTGAGCCTGAAAACATCGAAAATCACGTTTACTCAGGCATGTACGAATAAGAAATGTACAATTCTCATATTCTAATGGTTACAAGAACCCTCAACTATGACTTTTAGACAAGGATCCCTTCCCTTCGCTAGACCACCGTCGTCTCCAGAGCAACGCTTTGCTTGGTTACTTCTAAGCTTTGAGATGTGTTTTATCGCAAACTATTCACGCCACTCATTCTCGGGCTCATCCTGATGATTAGGTGTGAATGTAGATTACCTAACAAAATGTGTGTTTTTTTTTAATTATGTAAATTGTTATTTCTTTTACGAGTACAAGTCAATAAAAATATTATTTGAAAATCGACGTGTATTTTATGTTTTACCAAGTTATCAGTTGAATTAGCTACACGGCCATCCACACTGACCACTCTACACACGCCCCAAAAGAGATAAGATTATTAAAACTATTCTATAGGACACCGCGTTGACCTACCTAAAAGGAAATTTATATTTACATGGTACCCGAAATCCGAGCCACCCATGTCATTACATGCAAGACCAATATCTTCCTTATCAATCCAGCCCAAAATTCCAAGGGCATGCTACACCGAGATACTGAAAGAAAGCCCACCACCCCATAACCATCCCGCAAAGATATTGGTTAAAATCACCTTATCAACCACATTCCTTACGGATATCGATCCAGAAGAAACCACCCTCGTCACAACGGGTCGTCATGGCAAGGCTCCAATGCATTCAACACCCCAAAGCTAAACACACAAATACCGCACCGGCCTGACCGATACAGATATCTGCCCCACTACCATCATGAGCTCCGTCAGGACGGCTGAGTTCGCTGAGGCTTGAGGGACTTTAGCCGGGGATAACTTAAGTTAACCCTACTAGGCCACTTGTCGTTCTGTAAATTCCTATTCCTTGGTAACACGCCACTCATTTGTCTTTCCATAATACCTCAAGCCTACAGTACTGACCCATTTTAAGCGCCACACCGTTGCAGTACCACTCGAACTTCATATTGGGGTCACCAACCGGGATGACTTTGCATTCGTAATGGGCTGGGGCCCCCTCCATGATCTGGGCGGGGCCTGTGAGTTGAGTGGTGAATACGGGCTTGTCGTAAGCCTGAAAAGAGGTAAACGCGATTGTAATGAAAACTGAGCTTTGTATCCATAGATAAAATGTAATCGTAGTGACTTGATTCTATGTGAAGAAATGTCATGTGTTTCCTGTGTATTCCTTCTGCCTACAGAGGGGGACAAAATAAGCAGACGTACTTCGTCCACGCGCTTGGGAAGAGTCTAGTTGCAATCATATTAAATAATCAACAATACTTGTCATATCAGTAGTCCTGGCGATTAACAAACAATTAACAAACATTGGCACTCTTAATACCAAATATAGTTAGAACAACAAGACTTTAGTTTTTAGCAAAAAATAATACCTATGGGGATTTATGAACAGTATTTCTATAACGTGGCGAGCCATTTCCATTCTTACCTTCTCAGTTTCGCTCCTCTCGACTGGCTTGCGTTCTTCCAAAGCCTGAATCTTCCGCATGCCCTCCGGATGGTGAGTGTCCATTTGGATGGCGGCGTGAGCTGAAATAGGAATATCATTGCGTTATGTTAAACTAAGATGGAAGTTGTATGGAGGAAAGGGGAAGAGCAATTGTTTCGAATGTCAGTATGAAAATGAGGTAGAAAGATAAATTCTCAAAAAGGAACTTACACTTGATTTTGATGGAGGCGGTCGTGACAGCCTCTCCCAGGTCATTGGAAGCTCTGCACATGTAGATGCCTTCGTCATCGGGTCGGACACCGATGATGTCGAGAGCGACATAGCCGAAATCATGGGTCCGGTTGATACGGGAACCTAGCAAGGGAAAGAAACCGTTCAGAAACAACTTCTCCATTGAACGGTCTACCACGACATAGTCGTATATACCCGAAAGAATCCGGGTGGAACCATTTCTAATGTCAGAGGAAAATCCACCCTAAGGTTACAATTCAATCCTCATATTTATTCTGTCATTAATAACGTGAGATCATTCTTGGACATGTAAGATATTTCTGTGAGGAGCAGAAAAATATGGTAAAGAAAAGCAAACACCAGTGGAATGAAGGCCACGACAGGGAAGATCGAAACTCAGCATTGCCCTATGATACCCCCAAACGTTGGCTGCAGTTAATGTCGACCATAACAAGATTTCCTCTCTAAGAGAAATAGGTAACTTAATATATTATTAATAATTATCGAGTCACTTAGTTTGACTTAGGTTTTCTCGCTGGAGGAACAACATGATAACAAAGTCGGTATCAACATTCTCTCACAAATGTGACGACATGGTTCAATACTTACTTTGCTCGATGGGTTTTTCGTTCCTGAACCATTCCACTTTTAATTTTGGATCGCCCACCGGGATAAGCCTTCCCTCGAAGTGGGCAGTCTCCCCTTCGGTGAGGTTGTCCAGGTTTTGGAGTGGTTGGGTGAACACCGGTCGCTGGAACGTTCGAAGTTCTTCCGAGGCCTAAATTCAAACAAAAAAACACGATTATTGTCGATGTACATTGAATCAAGCATTGAACTTTAAATTACGGGTGGTTTAATCAAAACATCAGTCACTAAAAATAAGTCGAATATTTCTTAATTGTTTATAGAGAAACGCAAAAGTTATTTGACTCTAAAGGAAAATGATTGCTAGTCTCAACTAAAGTGATTTGCGAATAAAGAATTCAAAATGTACTGAATTTTTCAAAGTAAAATAGTCTATGTAATTCACAAATCCTTCTCAGACTAGCAGATATCAATCCAAAAGCATCTTATATTCAGGATCAGGACCCATTGATACGGATTCGGAATGCATTTTTGCGTATGAAGTCTGATTTCTAATCAGGTTCTTTGCAAAATTTATCATTAAATGCTTTAAGTAGACAACTCCTAACTTACCTTTTGTTCCTTAGCCGATTGTTCCAGTTCCCTAATCTTCTCTAACCCCTCTGGTCGGGCAGACTCATAAAAGATGTTGCCGGTCCCTGCAATCTTGAGGTTGATAATGGATTTAGCTTCTCCTTTACAATTGATGGCGCGGCAAACGTACTCTCCGGAATCCTCGGGGTTCACCGAGGACAGATCAAAGGCCACATATCCAAAGTCGCAGGTTGTATGGAATCGGGCGGCCGAGGGAATTGGCTTCCCATTGTGGTACCACTCGATTCTCATTGTCGGGTCGTGTATTGGTTCGATTCGTCCTTCGATATGTGCCTTCTGGCCTTCTCCAAGAGAGGTCACACCCTAAAGTAGTGAGAAGATTTAGCTCATTTTCCAAGTTAATCCCCAAATGAGAAACTGGAAACATCAAGTATTTTTAATGAACCAATTAAATGCGAGTTAACAATTTGAAGGACCACCTCGGAAATACTAGCCAATGGTTTGACAATTCTAATAAGGACGAGGTTTGCAAAAGGGTTTCTTGCCACCGTCTATCCTTTTTATTTATTAATTCCTTTCTCTTTGCTACTTTCCAGTTATCTCCTCTACGCTTTCAGGCCATTATGAACCAAACCTCCTGAACAAACTGACGAGTATCACCTTGCAAAAATCCATGGGTGATTCTAACCTTCAATCATTCTCTTTTATTATGTCTATTTTTCGAGTTCCTAGTAGAAGACTTCCAGTGGTGTTCAAGAACAGAAAAGAGCTCGGCTCCGGGATAAGGTCATCTCACATCATGCTTACTAACATACACACCTCCACACTAATTAAAGGAAATGCACGATGCATCACCCAGCATAATTTAGAACCCGAAATACTCAGAATGTGTTCAACATTTGTACACCTGAGACACACTTGCTGGATCTATAGGAGAATCACAACTGCTTAGCAGAGTTCATCGAGGCTGGCAACCTGGATGAAAACCCTATTCCGGGGAAAAAATTAAGTAACTAATGTAAGAAAAGAAACGCGATAAAAACAAAACGAAACTTACTCTGAGCTCGAGGGTAAATCTGGGCGGATGAAGTGGAATTTCCGCAGCTTCTTCTCTCTCAGCCCTGACCTTTTGTTCTAAGGACTTAATTTTCTCCAAACCGCCAGGGTGATGAGTGTCCAAGTAGATGTTTCGGCGAGCTGCCCCAAAAGATTAACATTTTATAGCATTACTAGATGTTGAAATTTAGTTAGTTCCCAAATGACTACAAATATCACTGTTTAGGATTTACCCTGTTACTGTTTACTGCAGACAAGTTAACAAATATTTACGATGACTCAATATATAATAGTTGATGTATATAGTAGAATTAGACTACAGATTACACGATATAATGTGAACATAAATGCTGCAGTTTATGGCTTTAAAGCATATCACAATTTACAGTGAAGTAGCCTTTTGCAGATCAGAATACTTGCCTGTTACAATTTAAGGTGAATACAAGTGCTCTAGTTATAGCTATAAATACTAAAGATAACCTAGCAAACAGGACAAAACTACTTATGTTTATATTTGTTACAAATGTTATATTGTACTCTTAGTTGCGACCACTTTACCTGAGACAGTGACTGAGCAGGAATTGACAGCTTCTCCCTGAAGGTTGGTCGCCTTACAGAGGTAAGTGCCTGAGTCTTCACTGTACGAATACAAGATGTCCAAAGCCACGTAGCCGAAATCGTGAGTGGTGCGGAACCGATGACCTTTTCAACGAAGAAGATATTTCAGTATTTGGTTAGAACTCTAAATTGTTACAGGGTAAAGGTTTACAAAATCAATGATTCATTGGCTTTAATTATCGCTCTCTCAAAGGTTTGGACCTTGAGTAATATTGAGATTTAAGTTTAAAAGATTCGAGGATTGAGGTGGCCCCGTGTTGAATTCAATGAGCTCTTGTTATACAAATTTATTTTATATTACATCCATTCTTTCTAACTATTAGTTTTCCTTCTCTTCTGTTCACTTCTTCCTTTCCCTTTCTCTACTAAGTTAATAGTTCTAAAGCTAAAACCATTTCCTTTTACTTTCACTCTTCTAAAAAATCTTATTTATTTTTAAAAGTAAACCAAGGATGGGTGAGACAAAATTTCACTTGTCTTGACTCTGAAACCCACTCTCTTAATCTCCAACCTACAAATCTTGATTTTAATATTACAGCGTAACGTACTCCGTCAACTCGATCTTAAAACTCACAGACTTTGATCTTATTATCACATCATGCTGAAACACGTTATTCTAGATCTTTAAATTCGCCTATATTAATCTTAAAACTCATAGATCCTTTATCTTAATAGCAGTTAGTGCTGAAACTCAATTTCAAAACTCACCTGTCTGTCTTGAAACTGACATATCTTAATCCTATCACCATTTACTGCGAAAACTATTCAAGCTCAATTATAAAACTGAGCTATCTCAATATTAACCTTACAAATCTTGATCCTATCACCAGTTCGAGTTGAAACTCCCCCCATTTCAATCTTAAAACTCACTGATCTTTTCACATTACTACTTAATACCACTTAATCGTCTATTTTGAATTTAAAACCCACCTGTCTTAATCTCGACCCCGTTCACGAACCATTCCACCTTCATGTATGGGTCGTTGATGGGTTCCAGGCGGCATTCCAGGTGGACCCTGTTACCCTCGGGAACTTGGTCCAGGCTGCGAGGGATAAAAAAAAGAACCGCTTTAGATATAATTTGAATTAAAAAAAAGGTGGGACCAACGAGGTCACTATGGACAGACATATGAAAGAGAGAGGGGATAAATAAAATAGGATTAGTGCAAAGGACGTAAAGGTAACAAAGTCTACCCTATATACTAGCATACTAGCGTATATAGTATACATATAATAGAGTTAGACATACGTTCGCACAAGAACTCAGACACTTCAAAATACGAACTTTAATCTCTTTGTGAGGCCCCAAACCTATGGTGAAAATTAAAAACCACTATACCATAATACGTCAATTCTACAGTACCTAATATAAAACATTGTAATGTACCGTTTATACAATAAACCTAACGTGACAGAAATAGAGTAACCAGGGGAAATTTAAATTGATTTCAAACGCTTTCGTTATTATTATCAAAGCCCTCATCGGGCAATGGCAAGATATAAAGGTAAATACATTGTGTATAAAAGGTGGTCACGACCGCATTACAAAATAGTCGTATAGTGGACTAAGAGTCGGGTGGACGTGGATGAAAGTCATAGGAGTAATGTTGCAGATGGACGTTATTAAATTAATAAGAGTCAAATAGAATTTATACGATATTTAGAGCACTAAACCTGTTGATCAAATACAATAAAAAGAATGTGTGAACTGATTTTTTTTATTTCGAGTACAGAACGAATGTCAAGGCTTGTGTCATAGTGTGGTTATTGCCAATGGATCGGACACGCATGGGCAACGCTACTCGTCCACGAATCTAAGGTCCACTTGATTGGCGTGAATGAGGAGAGTCCCCAAGGGTGGGGAAGCGGTGCAGTGTTAAAGAGGCTTAACAATGGTATTTTAACTGTGTCATTGCAATTTAATTTTTAAAAAATAGAAATTGAGGCGAATTCAAATATTTGCAGTATTGTCCATAGACTTTAGACCCAGACCGAATACGTATATCTGTTACTCCGTGAGACCCCTCAAGGATTTTGGTAGGTATTTTGAATTTCCTCTACTCTTTGAAGAGAAATTCTGTGTTAGTGTCTTAAAATTCCCTATTCTGGCCTCAGAATTAAAAGCTGAGTTTAATCGATACCTGTCAGCTTCCATCTTTACGAGATTTTAACCAGTACATTTGTCCCTCCCCTCCCTCGTTGTTTCCCCTTGAATAGCTGGATAGGTCCCAACGAGTCTTCTTCACAATCAGGTTCCTCAACTCACCTTTGAAGAGGAGTGGTGAAAACTGGCTTGCGATACACCACCGTTTCTTCCTCCCTTTCAATTTTGGTGGTTGTTTCCAGTTTACGAATCTTGCGCAAGCGCTCTTCATCCAGGGTATCGGTCATCATCGAATCTGTGCCTGCAAGACAAACAAGGAAGATCCAGGATAAACACAAATACGTACACTTCTCTTTCCAACATTCATCCTTAGGCTGTAAAAATCATTTTCCAAACGTCCCATAACACTCAAAATGCACTACCGTACAGATTTATACACACATATTTATTTATGCGTTATACAAACAAATAATAACAGTTAATTAAACATAAACATTTGTCTTTGTAATTTCGATTGCTGTTAAAAATAATATGTTTAATTTAACTCATGTGCATAATATGTTTAATTTTACTTATGTGCATCTCTCCCTATGAAGAATGCAAGCATTTGTGTCATTATAAAATTATTGACATGCGTTTATACCTAAAAGATCTGTAAGTATTAATTATTTAATCTTTATATAGTAAATATAAGTGGCATTAACGCAGTATTATTTGTTAAATACTTATAGAACATGGATATTTACCGCTAAGTCTGAAGTTCACTATTAATATCGATATATTTGCCTCTCATCAAGGTTCAAAGACTACGAGTTATTATTATCACGAGTCTAAATATAAGCAACGTCAGAAGATGTTTGATTCTCAAGGAATCAAGACTTCGATCATTAAGAGGATAAAATCAGGTCTCGGAAAAACAAGCGAAATAATACGAGGGTACTCATTAACCGTCGAGTTGTAAGAATAGTCGAGGATGTGAATCAGAAAAATATTAGAAGCTACTTGACAATTGTATAAATCCTTCTTTTTAGCTTTTATAGTCATTTTTTTTCCAAAGAATAATTTAAAATATTTTGAATAATATCCTCGGAAGAATATAACATAAGACAACTATGTATGTATGAAGATGCGCAGTGTAGCAACAGTGCGATGTCTCAAGATATTTGGAATTTATGTTGCTGCATTCTCACAGCGTCGATTTGGGACAAACGAAAAGACTGGCTAGATATAGCCTTGTTTTAACTGATCTGCTACAAGATCGCATTCAGAAAAGTAGTGTAAGATCTCTGTTCTCCTGTTTATGTGTAACATTTGGCACACATTTGCTTTATCAGACAAGATGCTTGCTAGTTTGCACGCCAACAACAACTGTCCGATAACTTGCAGTATCAATATATATATTGGAGATACCAATCCATCGCATCGAGCGAAACTCGATCGTAGCCAAACATCAATTTCTCAAGTTTTTAATTCATTGCTTTCTATAATACCATCGAGCAAAATATGCAAAAAGGCTTTCAAAAACTGAGCGATAACATTTTAAATTTAACAGGAATAAGAACTGTATTCTCCTATAACAGTAGCTATCAAAACTTTGAACAAAAACACCAAAAGATATTTTCCTCAAATCCAAATAAAATTTAAGAGGAAACAATTAAGAAAAAACTGTTAATATTAGAGATAAAAATCAAGAAAAAAGATATATTAGGAATAAAAGTAGGAGAAAACAAAACAAACGTAAAAAAAGGAGACACCCCCAAAATGACACTTGTAATTGTCTGTAACATTTAACCCTACATTAAAACCATACAAATCCAAGGGAAAAGGTAGCTAGCACATTAGTTGAAGCGAGTTCCTTGATAAGTCATAACAGAAGTGGAATCTGCAAAGTAAACAAAACATCCGTGAGCTTTTCATGCCCACTCAAGCTTACCCTCGATACCGATGTTACAGGAGGTCACCGCCTGACCAGCAGCGTTCGTTGCTCTGCACATGTAAGTGCCAGAATCCTCTGGATAAGCGTACAGGATATCCAAAGCGACGAAGCCAAAGTCATAAGTAGTACGGAAGCGATGCCCTGTAAACAAAATCACATAGTTGAACATATTCCTCTCTGTAATGAATTTCACTTATACCAATGATGTATTTTTAACATTTGCGAGCAGGGTTTATAGTGTGTCTATTAGGTATATATGGCGCTAGAATCAATGTTAATCATCTTATACAATTAGAGTAATAAGCATTTAATAATTTAACTACGATGTACTAAAAGACAATGACAGCCTGTCTGATGTTCCGTGGGCAGACATGTGCAATTAATGGTTAAGTGTCACTTCGTATGTATAAGTACAACAATGAAGTTCTCGTATAATTGATATTGGACTCTAACTTTTGTGCTGGATAGTTAAATTTTGTTTATAACAAAATCATATTTTTTTAATTAAGAAGTCTATGGTCCTTTAAATCTCTTAAATTAACGAGTAGGTAATTAAATATGAAATCCAGGGTTTTTTCCCCCCTTAGTATCTCGACCTTCCGCTATCGCAAGGGTCTATACTTATATTATTGGCGGCCAATGGTCTTAAATGATCCTTCTTAGCCTCTAATACCATTCAATTACCTGATGGTACTGGTTTCCCATTAAAGAACCATTCCACCTTCATGGTAGGATCGTTCACCGGGGTAAGTGTCGCCTCCATGTGGACAGCCTGTCCTTCTAGAAGCTTGTCTTGGTTTCTAAGGGCACGACCAAAGTTGGGCTTCTCAATAACGACTTGTTCCTCAAGAGCTTTTCCAGACACCTTCTGTTCCAGGCGTTGGATCTTCGCCATGGCCTCTGGGTGCTGTGTGTCGACGATGAAGTCGCTCTTGGCTGGAGAGAAACGCAGACGAAATCAGAATAATGACTAACCACCAAGATTTGGATCAAGCAACAGTGGCTCGATACCTTACTATAGTTAACAAAGACTAAAATGCCATATTTTACTCACGTTTGACTCCAATTGTGATTGAGGACGTGGCAGTTCCTAGTCTGTTGGTGGCACGAACTTCGTAAGTGCCTGAGTCAGTAGCCATGGCCGAGAGGATGTCCATAGCGACAAAGCCAAAGTCGTACATTGTTCTAAAAATTGGACATCATTAAGGTAATATAAAACCTTTAGAATTGAAGGAAAAAACAAATAGGTATGTGAAAATACAGATCGCCTTTATATTAAATTGGAATACGAGTATATGTCATATCTTGTCAATATATACCAAAATCAAAATAAGAATGGATCTACATAGCTAACTATAGTATGTTCAAGTAATAAACCAAGTGTATATTTTTGCATGTCCATAACTGTTTTCATTCTTTGTCGCAAACACCTTAGGTAAACATCAATACATTAAAACCAACTTTAATATTTACCTAAATCGGTGACCAACGGCCAAAGGTTTCCCGTCATGGAACCATTCAACCTTCATGGTAGGATCAGGATACGGTTCAAGGCGGCCTTCAACGTGAGCGCTCTGGCCTTCCCAAAGTTCTGTCAAGCCTGACAGATTGACCACAAACCTACAGAGATCGAGTTTAGATATTATTGAATCAAATCATCGGAATGAACTACTCTTTATGTATTCTCCGCAATTTTAAGTCTAATAAATTAAGTAAAACTAAAAAAATATCTAATTATAGCTTTACCCAAAGTAACTAAAGAGAAAATGAGGCAAAATAATGAACACTGAATGAAATGGCAAACATTATCCACAAAATTCGAATTCAAATCTTATCTCCACAATAAATACGAGTAATATAGATATTCTCTTTTGGTCATGACATAAACTCTTCTAAATATAGTAGTGTTTTAATTTATATAGAAGATTCCTTACTTGGGTGCCTGGTTAACGACAGTCTCTTCAGTGGCACTCTTAGTGTACCTTGACGAATCCTCCAAATAACGGAGCTTCTCAAGAGCTTCAGCGTGCTGGGTCTCCAGCAACAGAGATTCCTTAGCTGCAAACAAAATAACAATGATAAGCAACATAGAATGATAAAAAGAAGAAAGAGAAGCGAGTATTATGAGGTATAACTGTAACTCAGCAATGTAAAATACTTACAAGTGACAACAAGCTGCGCTGAGCTAACAGCTTGACCAAGCTTGTTTGTGGCTCTGCAGGTGTAAGTGCCAGAATCCTCGGGTTTTACATACTTCATGTCCAGAGCGACGTAACCGAAATCATGCATGGTCGAGATTCTGTTGGCAGGCTGGATTGGCACTCCATTCTTAAACCACTCTACCTTCATGTCAGGATCTCCCACCGGGATCAAACGTGCCTCGAAGTGGAGAGGCATATTCTCAGCCAAGCTCTGGTCCTTGATGGGTGAAGTGAAGACAGGAGCTTGGAAGGTGGCTTCTTCGATGGTTGCAATCCTCTGCTGACGCGATTCCAGAAGACGGATTTTCTGCATCGCTTCTTGGTTCATGGTATCCGAAAGAATGGATTCCTTAGTGTGAACAACAAGAGTAGCCGATGTGACGGCTTGTCCGACAGCATTTGTCGCCACGCACTTGTAAACACCGGAATCTTCAGCATAGGCGTACATAATGTCCAAGGCAATGAAGCCAAAGTCATTGTATTCAGTGAAACGAGATCCACTTTTCAACGGCTTATCGTTACAGAACCACTCAACTTTCATGGTCTGATCAGAGATGGGAATCAGACGCACTTCAAAATGAGCCCTTTGCCCTTCCAGAATCTCAACATTTTTCAAAGATGAAGTGAACACGGGTGCCTGTTTAGTCACTTCCTCGACGACCTCTTGTCTCTCGTAGCGTTTGCGGTCCTCCAACATGCGAAGTTGTTCCGTTGTCAGAGCTTCAGTTTGAGATTCCATAATGATAGTACCAGAGCCTAGATGGAGAAAGAGTAACGAAATTTTTTTAGAAACTTTCAATAAAACTAATATTTTATCGATCGAGTTAAACAAATCTGAATATCTCAAAATATTCAAATGCATATTCCAATTTGTTGCCAAAACTTAATATAAAAATACAAAAAATATATAAAAATGACAACCTCAGAGGGTTGTAGAGCCATCTGTAAAAGAATTGCATAAATATACAGTACAAACAAAATAGATTAAAAATCATTTGAAGTGTTTATATTTAAAAATAATAATTTAAGTAAGGCTAAGCGATCTTCGCGCAGGCATCGAACGAAGGTGGTTTCATTCCGAGTAATCTTTAAGCACTTCATTAATATCCAAAGGCGACATGCAAAATTCGACTGACCCAACTTATTCGTGTTCCATGCGTGTTAAGAGTTCGCTTTAAGATGGCAAATAAGCCGAATCGAAACAATAGAGTCTATTCGTTAGTGCCGAAGATAAGCTATGAAATATCCTTTATGTTATCAACGTTTGCTAAACAGGTCTTGCGTCTGAAATAGTTAAAAGAAGGGAAATTGACCCACCTACGAAAGAAGCTATAGGTTATCGTGATAAACAGAAAGATAAGAGACCCTGAAAATTGAATGTAGGAAGCTGTAAGTACGGAGAAAAAAAGATGAGAAGGGAGGTAGAAGTAAGTCCCATATCCATGTGAACTAACGTCATCAGAGCAAACAGTGCCTACTTAAGCAAGCGTGTTCAAATGAGCATTCATGAAAGCTGAGATCTGGCAGGATTGTACGATATATGATGCAGCAAGATGGGCGTACATTTTAATAGGAGCAGAATCTATTAAGGCAATATGCGAAGCTTTATCTTTCTGTTGAGATTAATTCCCATTTACTCACTAGTCACGTTCAGAGTTGAAGAAATCTCATCTTTGCCCAACAAGTTGGTTGCGACACAGGTATAAACGCCAGCGTCTTCGGGCACGAGATTACGAATATCGAGCGCTACGTAACCGAAATCGTGTAGCGTCCTAAACCTTGACCCTACGGCAAGGGGTCGGCCATCTTTAAACCATTCGACCCTCAGATTAGGATCTGTAATGGGCTCGAGTTTTGCCTCGAAATGAGCCGTCATATCCTCCTTAAGGGTATGGTCTGTGAAGTTTGTGAGGAATTTAGGGCTGATCTTCACAGCCACTTCCTCCATCTGATCGCGTCGCTGATACCGAGAACTATCTTCGAGGTATTGCAGCTTATGAAGGCTGTCAGGGTGCTCGGAATCGTAAACAAGGTCTTTCTTTGCTATAAATAAAGAGGCAAATGTTTATTCAATTACACGAGGGGCGGGTTAAAGGAAACTGAACTGAACGTACATTTATAGACATTACGTGGACCTACACGAACATTTAATAACACCAAAGCCAAATTCGAAAAGAAATATCTTACCTATGACCTTGACAGATGCCGATGTAACAGCTTGTCCGAGTTTGTTTGTTGCTTTGCAGGTGTAAATACCAGAGTCCATAGGGTATACGCTAAGCAGGTCAAGCGCTACATAATCAAAATCGTAAGCAGGTCTGAATCTGTGACCCACTTTTAAGGGCTGGTCGTTGAAGAACCATTCCACTCTCATGCTTGTATCGCCAATTGGCTGAAGACGAGCTTCAAGATGAATGTGGGTTCCTTCAATGGTCTCGATGTTCTTGAGGTTTTTCGTGAAATTGGGAGGTTGATTGACCTCCATATCTTCTTGCATGGGTCTCTGGCCCCTCTGACCTTCAAGATACTGAATCTGATCTATAGCTCCGTCATGCATTGTCTCTGTCTCGATGTCTCCCGTCGAGATAATCTGAATGCACGATGAGGTGTGGGCACTACCCAGAGCGTTCACCGCTCTGCAGGTGTACTCTCCAGAATCGGTGGAATATGCTCCAATGATATCCAGAGCAACGTAGCCAAAGTCAAAGTAAGTCCTGAATCGAGATCCAACCGTGACCGGCTTCCCGTTGAAGTACCACTCTACTTTCATGGTAGGGTCACCCATAGGTTCCAAGCGGGCCTCGAGGTGAATGTTCTTCCCCTCGGGGACTGGTTTCACATCTTGTAGAGGGTGAGTGAAGACTGGCTTCGACTTGGTCACTTCTTCAATATCGTAGTGAGGTTCATGGTGCTTCTTCTCCAATGCAGCGGTCTTGCTCATGGTGACATCGTGCATTGTAGAGTAGTCAATGGTAGATCGAGCTGAGAAGAAGAGAATATTAATACGTAGGAATAAAATGTAAAATAACAATAAAAAACAAAACCAGTTAAAATTTCAGTAACAATAATTATAAGAGGCCCTCACTAAATGCTATAAGTAACAAGTTCCATAGTTAAAACCACATAGGAACCTAACATAAACTTGACAACCTCTTTCGAAGTCAAAGATGTTGGATTTCACCATTTTCCAAGACTAAAAGAACGAAGTGGAATAAATAAGTTCCCTTGAGGTCGTAATAGTCCCAAATTGACACTATCAAGACTATGTTCCATCAAATACCTCAACTTGATGTAAATGTGATAGGAACTAGATAAAATTCTAATCTCTAAAAGGCTAGATTCTAGAGAATAGTAGAAAGCTTTAAATTTATAGGCCTCAGGTTCGACTCCGATCTCTCTCCCTTTTCCCTTTACTACTTCGATCACTCTCCCTCGCCACCTTCTTTCTCCAATCACTCTCCTTTCCTCCCTTCCTTCTTCCATCACTCTCACTTCTCCCTTCCTCTTCCGATCCCTATCCTTTCATCCCGTCCGTCTCTAATAACCCACCTTCATAATCCGATTTCTCTCTTTTCCTACCTTCTTTTCCCGATCAGTCCTTGTCTCCCTTCCTATTGCGACAGTTCGCTTTCCTTCCTTCCTTCTCCGATCACCCTCCTTTCCTCCCTTCCTTCTTCCATCACTCTCACCTCTCCCTTCCTTTTCCGATCACTATCCTTTCAGTCTCTAATCACTGACCTTCCTAATCCGATCTTTTTCCTCCCTTTCCCCCTGATCACTCTTTGCGTCCCTTCCTATTGCGATAGTTCTCTTTCCTTCCTTCCTTCTCCGATTACTCTCCTTTCCTCCCTTCATTCTTCCATCGCTCTCACTTCTCCCTTCCTCTTCCGATCACTATCCTTTCATCCCGTCCGTCTTTAAATACTCACCTTCCTAATCAGATCTCTCTCTTTCCCGATCACTCCTTGCCTCCCTTCCTATTGCAATAGTTCTCTTTCCTTCCTTCCTTCTCCTATCACTCTCCTTTCCTCCCTTCCTTCTTCCATCACGCTCACTTCCCCCTTCCTTTCTCGATCACTCTCCTTACCTCCCTTCTTATTCCGATCACTCTCTTTCCCACCTTTCCTTCTCCGATCACTCTCCACCCCCCACCCTTTCCACTGAATCAGGCCCACTACCCTAGACATCTGTTAATGCATCATGCGGCTAAAGTATTCGGAATAAAATCACAAACAATTACAGCAAAAAAAAGATCCGCACTTTTGTTACGGGCTTTTACCACAAATTCCGGTTCGAATGAGTTTATTACTCAAAACCTTTCCAGTAAAGTGCAATTCCAGCCAAGGCAGAATTAGAATAGGTCACCAAGTATTTTAGTACTTATTTAATGAAGTTAGAACCAACATGGACATATTTTAAATGGTTCGTAGAGAAAGTGATACAGTGAAGGAATATTGTGTAGTTGGTAGATAACATGAGTAGACACTGTGAAGCGGTAGGGACAGGGAGGCACGCAACTCAGCTGAACTTACAAAGGAAAGCGCACAAGAACACGACTTACATTCCACCTCCATCGTAGCTTCGATCTGGGCTTCTCCCATCGCGTTCCGAGCCACGACAGTGTAGGTTCCGGCATCGGTGTTACGGACGGAGGAAATATCCAGAGCGACGTAACCGAAGTCGTTGTAGAATCTTATTCTTGTGGCATCCATCAATGGTTTGCCATTCAAGTACCATTCCACCTTCATAGTAGAGTCGTTTTGTGGTTCCAGCCGGACCTCAAAGTGGGCATTTTGACTCTCGAGAATCTTAGTTGTGCCCTTTAGTGGCCCGAGGAACTTTGGGGGCATCTTCGTGAAGCTAGTGTCCTCAGATTCGGCTCTCTGGCGAAGAGACGAGTCCTCGAGGAACTGCATCTTCATGACCGTATCTTCGTACTGAGTCTCGGTCTCGATGTCCTTGCGCGAGACAACGACGAGGGTCGCTACATTGGTGGCCTCTCCTTTAGCGTTGTATGCCCGGCAGGTGTAAGTTCCAGCGTCTCTGACGGTTAGCGCTTTGATCGTCAAGGCCACGTAACCAAAGTTGAAGAAAGTCGTAATGCGGGAACCTAGAAATGGGAATTATGGTAAAATAATTAGTCGGTTTGTGGTCGGCGGAAAATTTTGGTTTGGGGATATTACAGTGTTTATCCCTCGCAAATGAGGTTAAGTTCGTATATTTAAATTCATTTGTTCATACTAGCTGGCAAAAAATTTGGATTACGCCTTCTCAGCTTCAGAAAATTCTGATGTTAAAGTTTACAATTAAATTAATCCTGGTATTCCTTTATTTGTTGACTTCTGTCCTTTTTATTCGTTTCTTCATTTGTCTATTTTCCCTTTGCTTTACCCTAGTGACATTTCCCGATGATCGATGGCAACAGGTCCCACTTTCAGTCTATTGAGACGCTTAATTGGTCTCTAAAATCTCAAATTCTCCAAACTCACTGGAATCAGTCTTTGTTACCCATGAACCGTCTTCCTTTCTATCTATCCATTCTTTCTTTTTTTCATTCATGGTTTTCTTGCCCACCTGAGTAGATGTAAATAAACTCCTTGATATCACTTAAATTTCCTCACCAAGGACAAAAACACGAAAGAAATGGTTCTAAATTAACTTCATATTGCGGTCATTTCTGGCTATTGCTAACCTGCAGCTCGAGACAGCTGAAGAGTCCTTTACTTACTTGCTTCTATGGGACGTCCATCCTTGAGCCATTCTACCTTCAGAGTTGGGTCACCGATGGGTTCTAGTCTGGCCTCAAAGTGGGCGTAACCCCCCTCCTTGGCACTGGAATCCTTAAGTTTCGTTTTGAAGATAGGTGCAGTTGTCATTTCAAGCAATTCTTGGGCAGTTTTCTGCTGCATTTGAAGCCTAAAATGGAAATTAATTATAATCCAAATCAAGAATGCAAGTAATATTGAGTAGCTACTAAAACCCGGATCTCTCGATAGCCTAGGAGATACGGTGTTGGATTTCTGACGTCGAGGCAAGGGCTCAATCCTCGCAATGGCGGACAAAAGCTTTTAGCGACATCGTGAGATGGCCGCCCATTGGAAGGATTCACTGATACGTCCGCGGGGTTAATTAGCTAGCTCCACACGCATCATCATGGACATAGCCAATGGAAACACCGCCATCATCTTTCTCGCTTTCACAGCACAACATACCCTCTGTTCCGGAACACTGCCGATGGACTGCTAGTGTTCCCTTTTGGGGCACTCATATTCCCATACTCGTGACGCGGAACGAATACCCTCTGGGGTGGTGAAAGTTCCACTACAGCTGGCTGGCGTTAAAAACACAATACGACCTGGACCCCTTCCACCCCAACGAGGACCTGATCTCGGTGCCTTCGGGCTCATCAGAAATTGTCATTCTGATCTTTATATGCATTCCATTATAAGGTCGGGGATCTTGTCCACGATTTGAAGGGCGAAAGGCGATGCCAAGCTACCTACTAAAACCTTTTAGAGAAAATCTGTTGATCACCGTTTTCTCTCCTTTTCTTTTGAATAAACTGCTTATGCACCAGCTAAATGGCATCCCTTTCTTATTTTCTTTGTAATTAAGACCCCAAATTCCTCAATTAGACTAATATTTCAATGTTTTTCGTTCATTCGCCCTTAAACTTTCTAATCTTCAATAACACTAAACACGAGACTATTCAATGTTATTTACTGGACCTACCTCAAGACCCTATAAAGACCTTATTTTAAATAGTAACCCTACCTATAGGCTTCCATCTCTTCTACACTGCGGATGTACTGAGCTTGTTCGGGTATCCCAAGGTCACCCGTTACACTGCTCAAACCTGCAAACAGAGTGGGAAAGAATCAACAACCACATATCCACGAAGAGGAGGGGGAAATCTACAGATTATTGTACCACCATAACTCTGGCTGGTATACGCAGAGATGGATCCTCATAATAAAGAAATACAATAAAATCAGAAGATCCCAAACAAAATAAATAGAGCACAACAAAGGGGAAAGACGTGTAGCCCACGGAAACAAGGTGAAAATCTTCGTGTTTGGAAATCGCCCTAGGTCAAAACCCTTCACCGTGTTAAAAACCGCCTGTTTGAAGTTCACTCTTGGTCAAGACTCTTTACCGTGTTAAAACCTATCTGGTTAGAGTCTGAACCTAGGTTAAGATCCTTCACCGTGTTAAAACCCTTTTGGGTAGCGTTCACCCCAGGTCAAGACCCTTTATTTACCCTGTTAAAAACCATCTGGTTGGAGTTTGAATCTAGATCAAGACTCTTCATCGTTTTAAAACCCACCTAATTGGATTTCAAACGTAGGTCAAAACCCTTCCTGCACCGTGTTAAAATTAACATAAACTCACTGATCACGCGGACGGTCGCTTGACAAGTGGCATGTCCGACTTTGTTTGTAGCCTTGACGGTATAAATACCAGTGTCCTCAGGTCGCAAATGCATAATCGTTAAAGCAACATAACCGAAGTTGTAAATGACGTTAATTCGAGAACCTGAATAAAACGATTAATAATAAAAAGCTTTGATAAGACAATTTATGAGCAAACTTTTAAATATAAAAAAATAGACTTTATCTTAATGTAAATTATCCCACTTTTTCACTATTTTTATTTTGACACAAAAACACTTACTGGCAGTGATTGGTTTGCCATCTTTGAACCACTCGATTTTCATGAAGGGATCACTGACAGGATGTAGTTGCCCTTCAAAGTGGGCGTATTTGCCTTCGGCAATATCCCCCAAGTCAACCAAGGTTTTAATGAAGGTCGGTTTGATGTTGCTCTGTTCGTCCACGCTTGTGCTGCGCTGGTAACGACTCTGATCCTCCAAATAGGAGAGCTTCTCCATTGCATCCGGGTGCTGAGTTCCACTTTCGATGGTGGGTTTTTCTAATCGGAAAAAGGGGGGGAAGGATAAGTTTAGATAGGGAGTTACCCCCCAATTCAAGGGTGTATGGCTCATATCCTAGTAAAGAGCTACTTGGGAGTAGGAAATACCCATCAGAAGCAGTATTTGGCGGTCTGGACGGACATTAAAGACAGGGAGATCCATCGTGGATCAAAGTGGGGACTTAAAGGCTCCATACTAGTAAGTTATATTCATTAATTTTGGAAAAGCAACGTATAGTTGTGCACCACTATACAAGATCAAGTTCGTACATCCGAGTTCGGAGGCGCGAATAAGAGTTCGTTGTTGGGTACTTTTTAGTTGACCTTCCAGACCTTATGGTGATAAGTTTTGCCACGGCAATCCCCGTTACCTTTTTTCAACCATAGCCAGTTTATCTTTCTCTTCCCTTTCAAAATTGAGGGTTGTACCCCAATTGAGTTTCCCATTTGTCTATTTCACCCAGTCAATCTCATGTACCTGGACTGTTGAACCACTTGATCAACTAGTGTTGACCAACATCTTTATGAATGGCCATTATTCCGCAGTAGGATTAGTGGTGCAAATAAGAGAAATACCACCTCAACTCTTACTATGTTTTCAGGTGCTAAGCAGTGAATAACAATTGTCAAAATGTCGCGCCCAAACCCGTATTTTATGAGATGTTATTGATAAGCTACCACCCCCTTTGCGATATACCCAACACCTAACTCTTGTATTCTGTTGAATTGAAAATTCTTTGAGTGCTACACTATCCTGGTCCCTCAACACAGTCTAACAGAAAAGGCGCGGCCCCACTTAATTGTGCCAATGTTATTGGGGTCTACGGCATAGGCTGTAAGATCAAATCTTTCTCCCTTAATTTCCCAAGCGGTCGGAGGGAGCAGAGTTCATTTGCTCTTGGTGAACTATTGACAACAACAATAACAACTATTTCACTTTTTTTACCCTCACCTGTCACGCGTAAATTAGCCGAGGTTTCCGCCTGACCGACGGAGTTCGTAGCACGGCAGGTGTAAACTCCAGAATCTTCACTAATCACGTTTAAAATATCCAACGCCACGTATCCAAAGCGATAAGTGGCGGTCGCACGAGAACCTGACAAGGGGAAGCTGGTTAATCACAAGAGTAGAGAGCTTTTAAAGTGGTGGGGAAGACAACGTTCGACCCCATAATAGACTCCGTAGCTGAGTTATTTAGGGTTTAATAAATTTGATCATCTTGAGGTTCGGTACCTACCGGGTGTCAAACACAGTAAATATTTTTTTTAACTTTATTATTATCAACCAAATTCTGGGGTATGCAAATAGTCCTTTTTATAATGGATTGAGTGGACCTTGGTTTCTACCTTAGTCCCTCCTAATTTTGTAAAAGCAAGTGAACATCCACATTTGCTTTCAGTTGAAGAAAGCGGGATGAAGCAGCCCAATTTCCAAGGTACTTAATAACGTTTGTTAAAATGTGAGAACCAGAAAACACGTTATCTTCATACTTACTGGCTGTCAAGGGTTTTCCATCGAGAAGCCATTCGATTTGCATAGTAGGGTCGCCCAATGGGATAACGCGGGCTTCGAAATGAGCTCGTTTGTTCTCAATAACGTCGATATCTCTTATAAAATGGGTGAATTTCGGGGCTTCGGTAATTTGTTCGTCTTCAGGGCCTTTGATTTGCTGATGTGCTCTCTCTACATGGCGAAGGTAGATCACTTCGGCCTCTGGTTCCTTCCTAGAATAGACAGAAAGAAGCGGGTACCAAAACCGGTCACTTGAGAAAAGGCCCGCTTTCTAACGAAAAAAAAAGCTAGGTTCTCTCCTTAATATTCAAGGAAAACAGAAAGATCCCATTAAACCCAGAAGATACAACAATTATCTTTATACCCGTTTGAATGACCCACTCCTTTTTAAGTTACCGTCGTAACCGAGTGCAAACACAGGTTCTGATTTAAGCCGAGTTAAACCACTCGGGTTTGGCCATTGCTATATGGGGAACCATTCCGGTTCAAAGGCACGGCGGGTGCCACATGTTGTAACCACTCGTGGTACGGATATCATGTTAAATATAAGTCTCCATGAGGAAATAAAGACCTTAAAAAGAGAGCAAATCTGTGATAAGCTCCTACCAAAAAAAACACTAGCTCTTACTCAGGTTCAATGACTTTCGTGGGTCTCGGAAAGTGTGGTCGTTGCGGGGCTGAAGGGGCAGCTGACTTTTCGACTTGAACGTGAAGACGCGCCCTGGTGGACGTTGATCCAGCGACGTTCTGAGCAGTGCACTGATACCAGCCGGCGTGGGCAGGAGACGTGCTCAAAATCTGGAGAACTGAGGCGCCGCCTTCGCTTTGAATCTGTCGTGACGTCACAATTGTTATTATTAGTCAACACCATTAATCACTGATTAAGGTCAAACAGATAAAGGATTATGTGATGGCTCGAGACAAGCGCATCAAGGACCATAGAATCCAAATGCAGTATGAAAATCGAACCTTATGATTTCAAAATATCATAAACCCAAAAGTTGACAACATTGGCCAAGTCACCCAACCTCACCTGAACATTATCAGATGATATCACAGTGACACCATCCTTTTGCCAAGACAATGTTGGTGTAGGAGTACCAACTGCTCGAGCGTGAAGCTGTACAGTCTCACCCTCGCGAACTTGCCCCTGCTGGAATCTTTCGACAAACTTGGGAGCTACGACTTGTTCACGTTCCAAGACGTTCAGTTGAACCTTGCAATGTAAATTAAAAAGATTGCAACACTCACAACAATACTGTCCAAATTTCCACTTAAAACTTAATAAATGATGAGGGGCTTTTTTAAACGTTAAATCGGCACACCCTAATCTTAAAATCCTAGAGCGGGATTCGGGACTTTAGACTTTAGATTGACTTCGCTGTAAGAGAAAAAGGATTAAACTACCAACTTCTTCAGAGGAACCTCGAGAAAGGGAATGGAATCTTTCATTTGAATATAGTTCAACCTATTCCAGAGTAATTGGCGTAAAAGAGAGAGTTTGAGTTGTTCTCAAAGTTATTAGCCTCACTTAAGGAAGAGGGAATAAGTTCGTATAGTTCTAATTGCGGGATGTTTTTATATGCACCTTACAAGACCCCTTAATTATCTGAGATTGAGAAAATGAATCAAATGTGGCATTTCTCATAATTAAAGGTTCTTTTTAAACGGCTATTTTCTCGCTTGTCTCACATAATGCACCCCCGCCCTTGACAGCCAGGCCCACGAAGAGAGGGGTAAAGTGAGTTATTGAAGCCTCGACACCATACTTGGTACACCTAGATGCAAATCCAACATCATTTAACCATCACCTTAGGCGGTAGTGGATGATCTATCAGGCCTGGCGACCCCAAAACACACAGAGGAACTAACCTGGAAGGAAGCCTCTCCAGTCTTGTTCCTGGCGACGCAGGTAATGACTCCTGCATCCTGAAGGGAAGCTTGAGTGATCATGAGTGAGTGGTTTCCTTGTTCGTTGACTAAAATCTTGTGGTTTGCATCGTTAGATACTATCTGGCCATTTAAATACCAAGTTACCTGAAACGATAAACCACAATTCGCTGACTTTATAGTTCATAAATTGGCCGAATTTGAAATGAGTTGGCAATCATCAGAAACCTACCGTGCATAATTTGATCGAGAAAAGACTGTAAATTGATGGACAAACGTTTATCTGTATGTGATTAAAGGTTAACGCAAGAACCAACTAGTAAAACTCAGGGCGTATACCCCCGGTAATGTCTGAAAATACCCATCTCGCATTGTTAAAGTGAATAAGTAATCCATAATCCGCATCTAGATCTGGATCCTCCCTCAAAGCTGATCAACTCCTTTTTGGCCCAAAGTACTACACCCATCTACAAGATTTCACCGAAATTCAACAACTTTTGAGGTAAAGAAATGCAGAAGTAGAGTTGTTGCTTATTCCTAGCCTGTCTGACTGAACAGACCGACTCCTGAGGAAGGCTATGGCCGCCACCGGGCGCCCCCAGTGAGTGTATGTTGTGTTGTCTGCGTAGGTGTTTGTGGCTTATGTAGGCTTCCATTATGTGTTTTATGGTGTGGGTGGATCTGTTGCAACGATCGAGTCATCTATCCTTTTCTGGTATTCTACTCCTATTACTGTCTACTCTACCATCTGCCCATTCCAAATCTCCTAGCCTGGAAGAATGAAAAAATGCTTTGCCTTGTTAAAATTATTCCAACCTCCTCAACATTAGTCGAAAGAGAATTAAGATTATCTGACTTCATTTATCACCAAAATTCATCATAATTCACCGAATTCGAAGTAATGAAGAGAGAAAATGAAAGCAAGGAGAATTACAATGAAAATAAATATTCAGAATGATAAAGACCTCACCAAGCCCCATCGATCCTATGTATATGGTCTGGTAAGTGATCTTATCTAGAAAACAAAACAAAAAAACAAATCATACAGAAGAAACTCAAATTTCCAGAGATACGACCAAGCCATCAGGAAACACTTCTTCCCATTATTAGCAAAGTTGTGTTGCATTGGGTATGTATAGCCGTCTGATAGAGCCAGATTTGAGTCGGTTCAGGTTGCGGCAACTATTATAACATGTAGTGACTTACTGTTCGGATCCCACGGTGAAATAGAGGTCTTCATTGGAGCCCAGAACTACTATCAAATCCCCTCAAATATCCGTCCTTCGACCCAACCACGAGTCAGAAATTTCGGTGGCTCTGCCTTTAATGACAGTCGCGACGTGAGACCCTTTGTATTAAAAAATAAGTTCTCCCAACCTAATTGGAGGAGCTATTGCAAGCAATAGAGTCCTCTTTCCTAACCCACAACACTAACGACCTGGATCAGGGAGAAGAGAAAAGGGGATCAAGAGCTTACGTCAGGGTATGGTCGTCCAGTGGCTCGACAATCAAAGCGAACCAGTTTGCCTTCCTGCACAGTCTGGTGCGGCGGAACCCGGACAAATTTCGGTTCCAGATTCTTCCCAGCGTCATCCTCTTCCATGGTCTCCGTGTGGGAGATTTCCCTAGAAAGCATTTGGATTTTAATAATGCAAAAGTGTAATACAACGAGGAAATAAAGGTCAATTAATTTATAAAAGAAAAAGATGAGAGTGTTAATGAGTAGGTCATTTTCACTTAAGGAAGAAATAAGTGAAAAGGACAGGCGATGGAAAATGTGATAAATAGGAAGAACAAGAATAATTTAAAGGATGGCAAAGACCCAGTAACAGCCATCATCGACCCTAATTACTGAGGTCAAAAGAGTATTCTTACGAACAAATTCGTACAAGGGACATAGAAGCTCGAAAGTAAGAACTAATCCTCCTTGAGATGAAGTGAAAAGGAATTGTGGTCTTGTGCAAGAGGTGTGAACACTTCGTATAAGTCAGATCAAGACAGATTCCCTCGTTTGCCATATTTTTCGACCCATTCTTTCAGACTAGCGCCCTTAGTGAGTGCTACTCTCCTCTAGCCCTTACATCTTCTCGCTCCTGATGACCTCCGGGGAGGCGACTCCATTCACGTCGTAGCCCTTAGGGACAACCGCCAGCTGTCCGGATGCAACCGTGCAACCGGACGGGTTTTCCGCCAACATGGTGTAGTGCCCTGCATCCCGAGTCGTCACATCCTTGACCACGAGCGTCACTTGGCCAGCAGACTGCGACATCAAGTATTTGTCGCTCTGCATCAGCCGTTCTCCATTGTGGAACCAAATAACTCTGGGAGTCGGGTTCGCGGACACCTTGACGGTGAATGTCGCGTTGTTATTTTCGGCCACTTTGGTGGATCGAGGCTTTTGCTGGATGCGTGGGGCCTGCGGGGGTCCTTGAAGGGGTCCTCTGTGTCCCACCTCCAGTTCTCCAGACACTTTCTGTGTCAGAGACTGGCGGAATTCCACCTCGTGAAGAAGCCTGTATTCGAAGGTATCCACTCTGAAGCTCTCCAGACTTGTCTGCATGACCGACATTTGCTGCTGCTGCTGCTGTGTCCTTTGCATTTGTTGATCCTGCATAAAAGTCTGCTGCTTGCTTTGGAACATCTGTTGTTGCTGCTGGCGCTGTTGTTGCATCATATAGGCCGCTGTAAGGAGTGACATTTCCCTTAGCTCAATCTGTTTCTCGTAAGAGAAATCATGTATAATTTCCCCCGCATAAACTGTCTAATAAGAGTAGTAATATTGACATTATTTTAGCCACCATTAATATTAGCAGTGTTTGGAACTTACCTTCAGGTTGAATGTAAACTGTGCAAATGGCATCACCATATTCGTTTGAAGCAGTACACACATATTCACCTTCATCGCCTGGCCCAATGGCACAAATCTGTAGTGTGACAACTCCAGAGTTGGTGTCGTGGGTAACCTGAAGCCAAAATAATTTACACATTATTTACACACTCATACGTACACGTTCGTAATCGTGGACTAGTGGTAAAATAAAATATAGGTCCGAACTTAGTTGTGAGTTTACTTTCGGTGAGAGTTCCTGTGGAGTGGCTGGTAGTACTACCCTCCCCGAAAGTTGAGAGAAAGCGGATAGGGGTAGCAAAGCTCTCAAAAAGGCATAATAAGATAGAAAAGAAGATGAATTGAAAAAATTATAATAAAAAAATCAAAGGTAACAGAAATAATTAAAGGAAAAGTCATTAAAAATCCGCAGTTCAGGAATGTAGAGTCAAAATACAGTGTGATGCAAAAGTTAGGATCTAATTCTGAAATTTGTATGGAAACATGACTCAACCTAAC
Source organism: Ceratothoa steindachneri (assembly GCA_963969495.1). NCBI lineage: Eukaryota > Metazoa > Arthropoda > Malacostraca > Isopoda > Cymothoidae > Ceratothoa > Ceratothoa steindachneri. Next base: position 143,235,713 of record OZ018330.1, on the reverse strand, counting down.
TTAATACCCACTTTTAACTCACTCAAGGGGAACCACTTCCCTTGGGATCCCACATAACCAATCACCCTAATCATGAACAAACCCCGAAAGACGAATCCTATCAGTAAACACGAGCCTACTAGCACTTAACTCAATACCTGTTAACACAAGGCCTGCTGCTAAAGAGAAAGGCTACTACTAAACGGGAGACTTGCCATCCCACGACCTACCGACACGAATATGAACCATAAAGACAAAAACAAAGCCTACAAAGGCCTACCGACAAATAAAGCCTCCCTCTAAAAATATATATATATATATATATATATATATATATATATATATATATATATATATATATATATATATATATATATCAAACCGCAAGGAAAGTAAAGATAAACGGAATCATTTTTCTGAGGAAAAATGAATTTTCCTAATTAATTTCCTAATTTTCCGAAGAAAAACGATTCCGTTTATCTTCACTTTCTCGGAGGATTGAATGGTTTATTTCCATCATTCTATCGCAGTCATGAGATATATACAAATATATGTATATATATATATATATATATATATATATATATATATATATATATATATATATATATATATATATATATATATATATATATATATATATATATATATATATAACGAAAACCAACAAGGGCATCCGCCGCAGAACTTTCTAAGGAGATCTGTAAAGAGGTAAAGTTGGAGGAAGCGAAAAATATGGGGAAGATGATATTATATAGACGCAGATCATGGAGTAGGTCATTGGGTCGGGGAGGGAACAAACCTCCTCCGGGCGAAGGTGCCAGTGAAACATCCCAACAATCTCAAGGTCTAGCAACAACTGACACTCGACCAATATACTCTAGGCCTACCAACAATGCGAGGCCTTACCTGGTATTTGTTTCCGCGTTGGAGCTGCTGCCCCTTGCGGGTCCAACTGACGGTAGGCTTGGGGTTTCCATTCACCTTACCCTCGAACAGGGCATCTCCCCCCTGGATGAAACGGGCATTTCGGAAGATCTGCTCGAAAACGGGGGGCGAGGCCCCTGGGGGAAGGCCAACACTGAAAATAAAGTCAGTATCACCTTATGGAAAATTCTTCATAGAATAATAATAACGATAATTATATAATCATAATGTGAAAATGCTTGCTTTACGTTATTCATTTTTTTTATTTACTCATTTATAATTTAGTAAAATGTCGCTATTTTTAAATCGAGAATGTGAAGATACTTGATTTACGCCATTTTTTAAATATACTTATTTCTAAATGAAAAAATTGTCGCCATTTTTGATGACACGTTTTCACTAATAATAAAGTATGTATTAATTTAACATTGGTGTTAATTAAGGATTTAATATTTACCGCTGCAATCAAAAGGCATGAAAATAAGAAGCCTAATTAAAAATACTTTCTTTTCTAAATCTATAAATAATAATAAACGCCAGCGATGCCTCCCTACACTGCTTGTCAGAAAACGGGATAAATAAACAAATAGAATTTAAAACCAGAGCCGAAAATAACGAGGTGATGTTGGTATTTATGTTCAATTTTAACCTTTCAATTTCTGGTGTTAAGTGATGGCCAAAATCTTTGCTTTTGAAGGATATATGGGAATTTCTATAGTTGAGCCAAAACTTGTGTCGATTATTTCCGCAACTTTCTAAGAAACCAACATCCCAACTTTGGTGCAACCTGAAAACTATTTCATCATATATGTAGAAAGAGAATATTTTATAAGCTGATAGTCATAGCAGTTAGTTATTTTTAAAATAATGTGCAACTTGTGTATATCTAATTAAAATTTTAGGAATGAGGCCTACAACCAACTTAATGAGGCCCTCAATAGGAGAAAAGTTTCCTACCCATGACCTAGGGGTCTCATGTACCAGAAAAAAGAGAATGAGATATCTTAGATAAAGATAATTATGAAAATGGATAGATAAGAAGGAATAAAAGAATATTGGTTATCTGTAGGAACCATAGACCTGCATTGTATGAGCTACATTTCCGAATTTCAGTCATTAAAATGTATTTTTTCTGACGTTTTTTAGGTGTCAGGAACACGAATATTATGTTCAAAATTGCCGCAACTCACTAATTTTCTTCATAAAAGGTTTGCTTTACTTATATATAATTAACTATATCCAATCTAATTGCCCAAATGCCACGCATCCTTCTTTTGGCACCGATAAAGTCAATTAAAATTGTAGCGCCTAATGAGGTCTGGCAACCGCACTTGAATTCGAACCCTGAGGTGATTTTGGAAATGGGGGAGGGGGCTTTAATGGTGAGGGTTGTACACACTGCTATTTGTAATCAACTCGTGGTATACACAAATGGTAAGCCTAGCATTAGGTTCGAATTCAAAGGCGGTTGCCAGAAGTCGTTAGGCCCTGCAATGTTCATTGTTTTTATGCGGTAGGTTCTGTGCAATTGGATTGGATATAATTATTTATAAGGCAAACCTTTTATCCAGAAATTAAGTGAAATGCGGCGGTATTGAACATAATATTCGTGTTCCTGAAACATAAAAACTTCTGAAAAATACATTTTAATGCCCTAAAATTCGTGGCGGGAATGTTCTAAAAATTACTAACTTGCGTTGTTCAGGGCAATTATCCTGCGCATATCCCCCACCCCCTACTCTAAGTTATTCCCTTCTTGCTAAAAATATCTACACTTTCCGGCTAAATGTTAGCAATCGTTTTAGAACGCCAATTTCCTCAGTTGCTCTAAATATATAAACACAGCTGGTGGTGTGGTGGAATTATAGAGGTGGATGGTGGGGGAGGGGAGCCGATGATACCTCCCTCCCCCCTCTCTGGCAGGCCTCTATGTGTGCATCTGTTTCAGTAACAGAAAAGTTGCTTTGTTTTATTCTGGCATTATATAGTATATTATTAATACATGACAAATCCCTATTAAATTTTTTTTTAATTGCAGACACGAATAATAAACATTATTTTAAATATTTTAGCGTCAAATGTACAGAAATTCACAGAAATCTTCTAAAAACTATTCTTTTAGGCATATTCTTTAAATAGCGGTGAACGTTTGAATGATTATGCAGCACAGGATAAATGGAATATTTGCACATTTGGATAAGAATCACAATATGGTAAGCCTGGCCGATTTTTTATAGATTCTTGTGTATTTTACTATAGTAAATCACTAAGTAAGAATAAACAGACACATTATGCGATGGTTAAAAACGTTTTCACATAGTGTTAAATGAAATAAAGGTTTAATTACAGGATTGACATTAGAGAGGTTTGAGACTCTTGTATTATGAGTGACACGGTGACATATATTTTGTTCGAAAAAAGCGGGTAATTCAATTTTGTATGTTAAGTATATTTGAAGTATTATGTATGTAAAAGACACTTGGTAAGCACGTCACAGTTAATTTATTTATAAGATTTATTAATTGTTAAAAAATACTTTTACTTGATTTTTCAATTTAAAAAGGTGGTATTAGTACATCTTGTCAACTCGTCTAAAAAAAGTTGCCTTGAACTAATTTTAAGACCACATTTATACACGAGTAATATATATTTGCATCCTCGTCATGCACGCAGTCACTATAATTATAATTGTAAAAATTGAATTATCATTACGTAAAAATAAATAGGGTGGGTATCTAATTAACATAATATTGAATCAAGAGGCATATTATTGTATTCACAACGTTTGGTCCTTAGGAAATAAAAGTAGCATTTATTTAAAATAGGTAATGTTAGTAACGGTTTTTACAAGTCTGAATTATGATGGCGTATACAGCCTAGGGGTTTGTAATTCAAGAATTACTCTTAATGGTAAATTAAAATACCGGATAAGACTATAACAGGCAATTTGTACCAGAAAAGGCATTTCAACATAAATTATTTTTTTATGAGTTTAGCTTCTTTAGGTAAATAAATGAAATAACAGTAATTGGCAACTTTTATGGTTTGGACAAGAAACCAGGAAGTGCTCCACTTCTGTTATATGGACGATTATTCTAAATTTATGTCACGTGAATTGAGTAAAGACTTTACAGTGACCATTTGGGGCCAATGTAATTTAGTACATTAAAGTAATTCCCGATTTAGTATCGGGAATCCCGAAATAGTGAACAGGATGGAACAAATTCCATCTTGTATCCTATCTCTCCTGGAGCATTGTCTTCCATACTGGTCCTCAGGTTTGGTATCTTCCACACATTATTTTTACTTCATTTCTTCTTTGTCTGTACGTTTTCAATTCAACAGAGTACATTGAGGATTTGCGAGGGGTTAAAGCAAGAGTGTTGCCACCTTCACCAAACCTTACCTCTGGCCGTAGATTTTCACCTCATAGCCTAGAAACGGGAAGCAATTAGTTTCGATCGTGGGTCCCGTCAACTCGACGCCAGTGCGGTACCACTAGACTAATCTCTTTTCAAAATCTTTCTGCCATGCTCTCGTTGGCTTGCTATTTTTTAGCAAATTATAAAATCCTCAATGTTATCATGACCACAAAAGGGTCCAAATTTCCTCACTACTTTTTTTATCTTCCCCTCCCCCCGCAAGGTGGTCAGGCATGGCATAATCCAGCATGCTGCAGGTGATATCTGAAGTCTTGCGTGCCCCCAGCCCCAATGCTCACAAAGGATCTGCGTATCTATATATAGTCGTCACATGTTCACCTCGCACAACTGCATCGCTTTCTTTACAGATCTCTCCTTACAAACTTTGCTGGATTCACCCTCGTTGGTTTTCGTTTTTAAGTAAATAAAAACGCGTTGATAGACCTAGATTAAGTGAAAGAGGGCATTAAACATCGTTCTTCTGCCCTTCGCTATCAGTTGCCCCCAGTTTTCTGGGTGCATTTTCGAACACCAGAAGCAAGGTCATAGAAAGGGCTTCTAAGTGTTGCGAAGTTAGGCCACACCGAGTATGGTTCGCACCAAGAAGCGCGAACCAACGAGAGCATCTGCAATAGAAAGTTGGTAAGGATGCGGTCTGTTTTAGTCAGTTTCGTGAACAATACGTCTGTTATGGGTCGACCGGTTTTAGTCAGTTTCGTGAACGATACAGTCTGTTTTAGTCAATTTCGTGAATGATACATCTGTGATGGGTCTGCCGGTAAATGATACGGTCTGTTTTAGTCACTTTCATGAATGATACGTCTGTGAGGGGTCTGCCGGTAAATGATACGGTCTGTTTTAGTCACTTTCATGAATGATACGTCTGTGATGGGTCTGCCGGTAAATGATACGGTCTGTTTTAGTCACTTTCGTGAAGGATACGTCTGTGATGGGTCTGCCGGTAAATGATACGGTCTGTTTTAGTCACTTTCGGGAATGCTACGTCTGTGATGGGTTTGTCGGTAAAGGATACGGTCTGTTTTAGTCAGTTTCGTGAAGAATACGTCTGTGATGGGTCGACCGGTAAAAGATACGGTCTGTTTTGGTCAGTTTCGTGAAAGATACATCTTTGATGGGATGGTCAGTAAAGGATCCGGTCTGTTTTAGTCAGTTTCGCGAAGGATACGTCTGTGATGGGTCTGCCGGTAAAGGATACATCTGTGATGGGTTGGTCAGTAAAGGAAACGGTCTGTTTTAGTTAGTTTCGTGGAGGATACGTCTGTGATGGGTCGGCCGGTAAAGGATATGGACTGTTTTAGTCAGTTTCGTGAAGGATATGTCTGTGATGGGTCTGCCGATAAATGATACGGTCTGTTTTGATCAGTTTCGTGAAGGATACGTCTGTGATGGGTCTGCCGGTAAATGATACGGTCTGTTTTAGTCACTTTCGGGAATGCTACGTCTGTGATGGGTTTGTCGGTAAAGGATACGGTCTGTTTTAGTCAGTTTCGTGAAGAATACGTCTGTGATGGGTCAGCCGGTAAAGGATACGGTCTGTTTTAGACAGTTTCGTGAATGCTACGTCTGTGTTGGGTCGGCCGGTAAAGGATACGGTCTGTTTTAGTCACTTTCGGCAATGCTACGTCTGTGATGGGTCTGCCGGTAAATGATACGGCCTGTTTTAGTCAGTTTCGTGAAGAATACGTCTGTGATGGGTCGACCGGTGAAAGATACGGTCTGTTTTGGTCAGTTTCGTGAAAGATACATCTGTGATGGTGGTCGCTAAAGGATACGGTCTGTTTTAGTCAGTTTCGTGAAGGATATGTCTGTGATGGGTCGACCGGTAAAGGATACGGTCTGTTTTAGTCAGCTTCGTGAATGATAGGTCTGTGATGGGTTGGTCGGTAAAGGGCACGGTCTGTTTTAGTCTGTTCCGCAAGCCAATTCGCATGTTTGAGTCACTGTGTTTCGATGTAAGTACTTCTTGTTGCCGGTTTAGAGTTTTTTCATAGTATTGGAGGTCAGGAGATATTTTGTGGTTTTGACTGACTCCCAACCAGCCCTGCCTTTGCGGAAGTCTCGGGATAGAATCCCCCCCCCCTCCTCCTGCATTGGGAACGACTAAGCTAGGTAACCAACGAAGGAATTTGCATTCGATGGAGTTAAAATGGCATGTGGTGGGTATGGGAGAAGGGGAACGCGTGAAAAGGACTCACATAATCAAACCTTATTTACGTTAAATTCTCAAACTTAAAGCTTCTGTTGGGGGGGGGGCGAAGACTTGTAATGTTTTTTTTCATTTTATTTTATGGTGACATTTTTATGTGTTTGTCCTGCCTATGCACACATTAGTTGTTGCCCTGGCGTCTCTCCAATTGCTCATTTACGATCACGAATTGCAAGTATGACTCCAACCAGGAACCTCATTACTCCATAAACCAAGAGGTTGGCACAACCAAGGATAAATTGCTAAAAAAGATCTCAGTGACTCAAATATCCGAACTAAGTGTCTGCTGCCATGGTCGCTGATCACGCGGCCTGACTCCAAATATAACAACAACGATAGAAAATGTTGTTCTCTTGTCGAGTTTAATAAAGTCCCAAATTAAATCTTTCAAACGATGCAGTTGATTGGTTTCTTCATAAAACTGATTAAACCGTGAGTCATTGGTGAAGAACTCATCCGTTCTCTCTCCTCATGTGCCTGAAGAACGGGGCGATGGGACGTAAGGTAGGCGTGGGAGTGTATAGCCGAGGTTCAGAAATTTTGGCAGTCGCCCCTGAGCGGCTTAACTTTCAGGAGAGCAACAAAAAGGCAAATGCTATTTTAGCTCTTAGGGATGGTATATTTAAGGACGCTTTTTGCGATGACTTCATGTAGACCGGGGAAGGGGGTGGGTAAACATTTTCTTTGGTTTCATAGTTCCGAAAAAATCAGGGCAACCTATCTGCTACATATATCCCATAATATGTGAATTACTTCTTATTAACTTATGGTTATATAACCAAAAGTTATGTAATCATAGCAACAATAAAATCTTCCCAAATTTGATTAATTTGACTAATAACGTTAATAATCTTGAAACTAAGAAAAATGTCATCGCTTGAATCTTTTGGTTTCTATTTTGCCCTCTTATTAACTTATGGTTATATAACCAAAAGTTATGTAATCATAGCAACAATAAAATCTTCCCAAATTTGATTAATTTGACTAATAACGTTAATAATCTTGAAACTAAGAAAAATGTCATCGCTTGAATCTTTTGGTTTCTATTTTGCCTTTAAAGGAGGTAAACATTAAAAAAAGGAGAATCACATTTTGCTTGACTAAGTGATTGAAGCTAATAGTTTTGCAGGGTGTAATATAACACATAAGAAAATCGCAAAACATTCGGTTGAATATGGGAAATGGTGATAATTGGTAAGAACAAAAATATTTAAAAAGAGGATAGAGTGAGAACTATAAAGACCATTATTTAGGAGCATGACTTATTAAAACCTGGCCTACCTATCAGGTAATTATAGGATTATCAACAGAGTCTCTCAACAATTGATTTTATTTTTGCCACTGTTTTTCACTTACCACATTATCACAAAAGGTTATTTGCGCGTCCCTAGCATGGTGGCTTCTGTTAGCCACACATTTTCACTTCATCTAACTGTAGTAATTTCTTTAGGAAGTCTTTAAATATTTTTTGCCGAAGATGATTCACTTTGGATTTAATATTTTTAATGGATTTTCCAATAGAAAAAATCTTATTCGAACTCCCACAGGATGCCTCGATTTCCCTTTCTTTCCCCACTAAACATTAACGTTTTCTTTACTTCTTTCAACACTAAACATTAACGCCCTCTTTGCTTCAATCACCACTAACAATTAACGCCTCTGCTTCTTTCCACGCTAATCATTAACGTCATCTTTGATTCTTTCACCACTTAACATTAACATATCCTTTGCTTCTTTTCCCAATAAACATTAATGTATTCTTTACTTCTTTCCCAATAAACATTAGCGTCTTCTTTGGTTTTTTCCCCAATCAACATTTATGTCGTCTTTGCTTCTTTCACCACTAAACATTAACGTATCCTTTTCTTCTTTCTCCAATAAACATTAATGTCCTCTTTGCTTCTTTTCCCAGTAAATATAAACGTCAGATTTGCTTCATTGGCCACTAAAAATTGACTTCTTCTTTGCTTCTTTCGACAATAAACATTAACTTCTCCTTTGCTTCTTTCCACGCTAATCGTTAATGTCATCTTTAATTCTTTGACGATTAAACATTAACGTATCCTTTGCTTCTTTCCTTCTTTGAACATAACGGAGTCTTTTCTTTTTTTCCCCAATAAACATTGACGTCCTCTTTCTTTCCCCAATAAACATTAACTTATTTTTGCTTCTTTCGCCGCTAAACATTAACGTATTATTTGCTTCTTTCCCCGATAAACATTAACGTATTTTTTGCTCTGTTCCCAATAAACATTAACTTCCTCTTTGCCTTCCCCCAATAAACATTAATGTCTTCTTTGCTTTCTTCACCACTCACATTAATGGTGGGTTGTTTTTTTTCCACTAAATGTCGTTGTAAAAGAACAACCTCTGACCTCCTCACGTTATTTGGAGACCACGTGCGATTGTACCCCGCCATGGAAAACGTCACTTCCTGTTTGAGATCATTCGAGAAGTTTCGACTCCTGGCCGTATTGGGGAATTATCCCCCAATCCTGCGAATTTGTCCAGAGCCCTCCCCCGGCGACGAGGAGAGAACGAGACGCTTGTTTTTTTTTCGTGACGCCGTTGAAAGCTGAATTTTCGTCCGCCTCACGGATTAAGATGTCTGGAGCTTCTTCACCCCCTGCTCTGAATCCCCCTTTCCCCCTTCCGGATCACTCGTACAAATACCTGGTTTTGACTTGAGATCGGTGAGTCCCGCACGCACCTCAAAGTCGTCCTCATTGTCTCGAGTCGAAGTCCCGTGAGCGTTCATCAGACAGCAAGACTTTCTCCGCCGTGATTCTACCCCAGTCATTTGGTAGCTCCTGTGAACGGCAATCCTTTGATGTTGCGCGACAGTCTCCCTTCGTTTAATCGATCCGAAGAAAATCTCTATCGATTACCTTTGAAGAAAAGTATTTTTCTCTTCCAGTGGAATTACGAGTGATCCCACATTTCTCCGTCGAACGTCATCCTTGAAGATTGGCTATCTTCATCACTACTCCTCGGAAGGTTGGTTCGGATCGTGCCCTACTTGCCTCCTCCGGAACGTGCCCTACTTGCCTCATCCGGATTATGCCCCCACTTGCCTCATCGGATCGTGTCCCACTCGCCTCCTCCCAAGCAGGACCTTCCTCGAAGTCACCGACCCGTAACATTGAAACCGCCTCAAATATTAGTATTGTCAAGTTCCCCCTTTTGATCTGAGCATAGTAACGCTAATTAATTGATTTTTTTGAGAATCCATCCTTATCGAAATTATGAAGAGACTTTCATTTTAAATAAATCCCTTTTTCATATTTTTATATTTGTAAATAAATATATTTTTGTGGTTTCATCTTGAACTAACCTTGAACGATACTCTCGGCCTATTCAAGTAAATCTCGCCAACCATTTTTGCACTCTGTCTGAATCTTAAGGATTTGAAACCCAACGACTCGAGTTTGACCTCCTGGTCGATCGTTAATCCCTGCCAACAGTCCTTAAACGGTTCGCGTTGCATTAGGTGTATTAAGTCACTCTCCCACATAATATAGAAGTAGTTTATGGTATAAAGTCGTGTACCAAGACAGTCTTCTTTGTTTCATCCACACTAAACAGCGTTATCTTTGCTTTTTAAACCACTAAACATTAACGTATTCTTTAAATATAAGGATGTAACTCCTTGTCAATCTCCTTTTAATCTTAATATTTTATTTCGCTTCGGTTTTCTAATCTTTCAAACGCAAAGAAAGGCTCGCCTTCAACTTATGTGGGCATTTGTGAGATATGCAAATTATTATGTGAGAAGACCAAGTGATCATTCCTCTGAACTTGATCAATCTGATTAAGCCACGAAAATTATGTTAGTGCCACTTAAAGGGCCATATTAAACTATGTATGATACTTACGGCATCATCTGGATTGGGCCAGGCACTGTATGTGTTCCTTGGCGAACTGAAAGTGAGAAGAAGGAAATTAGCGTGGTAGATTAACATGTTGGAATAATTTTATTAAAATATACATCCCTGTTGATGATACTAGGTATATGAAAACCAGGTACGGATGCCAAAACATGGTATGAGTATCCCCATACTTATACTTAGAAAAACACACTCTGGTTTCGAACTTGTGGTTTTTAGAGAGGTTTTTTTTTTGCTTCTTCAGAATAACTTGTGGAGAACAAGAATGCGAGGTATTACACAGAAAAATCAAATCCAGGGCAACAAACAAAGAGAGAACGAGTCAATTCGTAATATATGGACCGAGATAATGACTTTCGATGACCTCACAATGGAGGTCAAGTCCATGATTTTGAGTACCTGTATTCTTTGTAGGAACTTGTCCTCTTAATTTATATTGCGCAACCCCGTTATTAGTTGGGTTGGCGAGGTTTGCTAGGTGTGAGTGTAATCCTTAACCTTTTCACTTACTCTATTTATCATCCTTTTTATGTCTCTCCACTTATGCCCGTTTCCTCTCATTATATATTTAAAAAAAATAACTTTTTCTTCCTCCGACCGCCATTTTACTCTTCGTATTTGGACAAAGCGTCTGGCATCAGTGCCAGACACATCCAGGGCACGTTACATCACTGGGTATCTCTGGGCAAAAGGTTTCCCACGTACACTCACCTCAGGGGATATCAGTTCTAGTATGGGCAACCATGCTTCAGCCGACATCTAGAAGACTGCGTGCCCTTCTGGCCCCAAGAACCCTAGGTGTTGTGCTGGCATATATGTATAATCCACGTATTTTCAATTCCTCCATCGTCACCATTTTCTATACATGTTTTTCCTTACCATATTTCTGGGGTGCCATTAAACTGGCATTATTATACAATTTTCCTCAACGCAGGAATCAAGATACTATGCATTTGACCCCTTTGCATTGTCCTACGTGCTTATATGCGCCCGCGTGTGTGTACACAGACATGCGAAATTTAGGCCACCACTATTTTAGGATAAAATGCATACATATAAAGTTTTGTACATGTAAGACGCTAAAGAGTCTAGGAATCCTCACTTTCCTCTATACTTGGGTACTTCTCTATCCTTTTACCATTGTTTAGTGACAGCCGTTGTAGCTTCCCTCTATCTAAGGGGTGGTTCTCCCCTTAAGAATGATGGTCTTTTTTTGTCTTTCTGGCAGTGACTACTCCCCGCCCCCCTTAATTGTTTGCAAGGAATGTCATTTTTGCACAGCTGCCCTGAAGCTGTTCATTCAAGGGTATCTTCACAGCCCTGTTTATTCTCCCTCGAACCGCTCAGTGGGGAAGGACAAATGAATCATGCACATCAAGGCTCTGATATTTTCGGAAGAAAATGAAAATAACTTTATTTCAGAGAATGAAAATAGAATTTGTCTATACTCTCTCTAAAGAATGAGGAAGTGAGAGTGGGAGAAAAAAAAGAACATAAGAAAAGACCAATAGAAATATTATTGTAACCTGGTAAAGCTGAGAAAGAGCACTCAAACTACAAATACGAAGGTCATACTTGAAAGAATAGGAAGTTAAAAGTATGACCTTAAACAGCTTTTGATGATGGAAAATGAAAAATGTCGAATCAGCTGGTATGAGTAGAAGCTCTGGGAGCAAAAATTGAAAAGTGGAAAATTAAGGAATACAACTCAGACCTCTCTATTACGAGGTCTCTAGAAATTTCATCTTTTCCTACTATGAACCAGATAATTAGATCAATTTCCTTATTTTCGGAAAAAAGAATATTTAAAGGACCTAATTTACACCAAAGCCTCTTTTTTTGTTAATTAGTTATGACCAGGAAGTAATTAATCCTTTCTTCTCCCCATTCTTTCAGAGTCCGGTGTGAATTATCATTCCTAGTCAAAGAACTGAAAAACTAGGAGATATAGAAAGAGAAGGGGTGCGGGGTCTTGGCACTGGACCTCAATATGCCCGAGCAAGAATGCAAAACGGAGACCCACGGGAAAATCCACCATTCGGCACTCCGATTTATAATGACACTAGTGCCAAATGAATGCATTTAAGAGGGACAACCCATCGCGGCAAAAAGCTTCCTCACAATTATAACAACATTTCTTTCTCCTGTATATCTCAACCACTCCACTTAAGTATGAACTAAACGTATAACGCTGTTCCTCCTCCCTTTCACAGACCTATTTACGCGCACACCATGGCACTATCGTTCTATTTACCTTACGTTCACAAAATCAATAAACTTAAGAGTGATTAAGAAAAATATGATTGTTCTAAAATTATGTCGTACAATGAATGGCATGTATGCATACATACCTCAATAAATACAAATACTTAACCATGCATACACAAAATATACCTTGATAAATTTATCTATATATAGACCATGAATTTCATCCTCATGCTCCTGAGTGGAATGTGCTTGTCTGAGTTGCAATCCGTCTGCTGTGCTCCCTCTAAAAGCTTGCTCTGGCCCTAAATGGAGCTTTGCTAAATGTTAAATTTACCTTATTAAACATTCACCACACATCCTCTCAATATCTTTGCTTGAGATGTTGGAACAATGACTTCTTTTTGAAACGTTTTTAACCTCGTTTGTGTTCTGACGAACTCATTAAAGTAAGAAAGAGAATGAATTTATCCTAGCATTTTGATGAGCACCAACTATATAATAAGATCAGCTAGGTGGGAGGTGGGATGTGTGGGTTGAGAAGTCTTAGTTCGATTCACTACCACGCCTTCCGTGACTATATGCCAAAGATATCTCACTTCGTTAACCAGCTATAAGCGTTTTGTATTCGTAAATCTGAGGGGGGTTTTTTGTGTTTGTTTCTAGGGAGGGGTTTTAACATTTAATGTCGCCTTCCTAATTCCCAAAGCATTGGGAATTGATTTTTTTTATTGGAATTCGTAACAGGTTCTCAGTATTTGTTATCTAATTAATCACCTCTGACTGGTGATTAAGAGCAAACCTAATAGGTTTTGTTAACTGAGAGTCGTTCGAGACCAGTTGGTGATTGCTGGCAGTATCATTTCGATGAGTCCACGTTTGATCGTTCTTGAAGACAAAAGTAGTTTCTCCCATAGCCTTCACCTGTTGTCCCGATATGTCTTTTAGGCTTCAAGAAATGAGCCCTAACAGTTCCTATTTTTAAATTTAAGTGGGTGGTAATATTTTGCCAGAGCCTAGTGAGAACTACTAAATAGATAATAAAATTAAAAAGAAAGTAAATGACAAAAACATTGAAATGTGACAAAAAGCATCAATATTAGAGATTTAAAGCAGATACTTTGGTAACCAAGAAAGACATTTTTATTACAAGTATAGGACTAGTTTCGTAGCATGCTCCATCTTTCAGCTTTACATCCCCTGACAAAATTTGACCTAAGATATTTCTTATATACAAAATGGGGGGAAAAAATAAATAACGGCTACGAGAAATACAAAAACATACGGAGGAAAAATTTACAAAGAGGAACTGGTTCCTACCAATGGTCAGGTACTCGCTAAAGTGTCTAGTGGCCGTATGTAGTTCTTTATAAATCCTTGATCCTTGGTGAATCCTTATTCCCTCACTTCCTTCCCCCCTAGTGCCTCACATTGCGCCTTGTTTCCCCCCCCCTCGCCTTATTTATGCTTTCGAACAACAGTGGGAAGACTCATGTGTTTTTTCTCTGTCATGGCTGTTGTTATTTTATTTATTATTATTTATTTATTTTATTTATTATTATTGTAGAGCTGAAGGGTAGGACGTGGTGATTCGAAACTAGTACTTATCCTCTACGCTGATCCCACGAAACCAAGGAAGGGACTTTTATATCTAGCCTCTAGGAACAAGTGCAGGGTGGTCATATGGTCCATAGCCGATTCAAACATCCAGGGCAGTCCTAAAGTCCTTGTGCAATTAGCGCTGGATATTTGGACTGCGCCAGGACCTTGGGGCTTCTTTTGTAAATACAAACCCCTTTTAGGGCCTGATTCTGAAATACACTTACTAGAAGGGAGTACTACCATCGCTTCTCACTGGTGCTTATCTTTTTGTCATGTACTTGATATCGGTGATTATATTATTATTATTATTAAATGCGTCACCCCTTCCTTCCCTCTGTTAACTACCCCCGACCAGATAATGAAACCCCTTCCCTGTTTCCTTAGACGGAAGAGTGATATGTTGTCTGTGCGAAGAAAGAAGGTAACAGCGACAGTAGTTTTGTGATTGTATGTTTATGATGATATACGCGAAAGGAACTTCCCACGAGCATGTGTCAAACTCTGTGCCCAGTCGTGGTTTGCGGGACTTCCCTACAAGCGCCGAAATTTTTATTGCCCGCCTTCGCTGGGAATCGAACCCGATACCTAGAGCGGGAAACCCATCGTCTTATTGAGTAGGGGAAAGGGGCGGGGGGCAATCAACCTTCAAAAAGGATTTTAGAATGGGTTCATCTGTACCAGACTGTTCATGAAAATCTCTGTGTGTGTTGGGGCGAGGAGGGCACTTAACTGCAGCCGTTATGACTAGGAGAGCATTCAACTTGAGGTGTTTGGGACGGGATGACAGACACTCCACTGTAGTAGTTGGGGCCGGCAGGAAACTCCACTGCAGGAGTTGGGGTTGTAAGGTCACAAAATCCTTCATATATCAGCCACAGCGTTTTAAAAATTAATTCCTAATTCCCTATACCTTTATTTTTGATCAAAGAATATTTAAACGGATGAAATATTATCAGTAATATCACAAATTGTTTAATTTTTTACTGCAATTAACTATAAAATTACTACAGTAAACTTCATCTCTACGATTCATCCTATCTGATTTTGTTCATTCTTGTTCCTAGAATTCAGATTAAATTTTATTATAGCGAGTGATTCTCTGGGGAATAAAATCATTTGGTAGGGGCGGGGCTTTCCATATAGGACCTCTAGACAAAATATTACGCTCTTAAGCTAGGAAATCCTTGGTAGGGAAAGCGAAAGAAAGAATAGAATAAATAGAAAAGAGAAATAGGATGTAATAAAAGAACACGTAACAAAAGATCATTTATTGCAGGTGACGTGGTTTGGACGTGTTTTAAACACGAACGAAAACGCGTTCATAGAACGAGAAGATAAATGCTCAAAATTACTATTCGAGTAGACCTAACCCACTGGAAGGGGGACAGTGAGGGCAAGGAAGTGACCTAAGAAGGAGTCACCAGGGATCTAAGTTTATGAAGGATCCGAAAAGTTCGCTTTGGGGATCCTAAAAGTCAACTTTGGGTCTAAAAGGAGTGAACTCACAAGCTCAGAATCTAGGAAATAAAATGAGTTCGGTTTGGGGATAATATGGTTCTGAACTGGTGAAGAATTGTAGTAGCTCTTTCCCCTTCTTCGGTAATAGGTATTGGATCTTCAGGAGCTTCCCATCTGACGAAGAACCACTGGCATCATTGAACTTGCCAATGCTTATCATTCTGATCTTTATGTAAATGTCATCATCCGTTCGGAAGACCTCGTTTACAATTGAAAAGGGAAACGTTGTGCAATTGCTTAATTATTCTATTTGTGAGCTTGCTATTTATTTATAGACATAAAAAAAGCAATAACTGGAGTATTGTAAAGATGAGACTAGTAAGAGCAACGTGACCTAGCGTTTGGAACCGTGTTCATTAAATGTCCCTCTTGATACCTTAACTTTACCTCTATCGATTCCCTACTGTCTAAGAACCATCTCTGCCTTGAGTGCCGGGCTTCGTGTCATGCGGCTCGAGTTAGAACTTCTGGGTGTCTGTGCTCTACGTGCAAACTTGGTCATCTATCTTCGGAATTGCACCCCTCCCCTCCACTCCAAACCCCAGCACTTGCGCCCCCTCTCCCAAACCCCAGCATTTACTCCAACACCCTTCCCTCTAAATCCCAGCACGTAGAGTTAACAAAGTTTTTCCTAGTGTTCCTTTTTATCTATATTTTCATTCCTCCTCTATCTATCCTTGTTCGCTTCCAACTAAATAAGAATCTCTTCAACAGTCAAGCCTCCAATAATAGCAACTCCATTTGGTCAAGTTGACTCGATTTTGCCTCATGTTTTACTTGAATGATCTGGTAGTGGTATGATGTTGCCTTTATATTTAATTGTTCTTTATTTCATCTTTGTTCTCTTTATTCCTATCTTTATCTATCCATCTATCAACAAGTGTTATTTGTTATTGACTCTCGGTCGTTTGGTTGACTGCTTGACTCCCATCAAAATTAAAGAAGTTCACTGTCAAAATAAGAATGTTCAAAGTGTGCAAGGAGCTTGTTGTTAGATTCCCAATATAAAGAAGGGTTATCATTTACCATAAGAATATGTCGTCTTTATCTGTTTGGTTTCTTTGGATTGCATCTTCACGATTTATTACTGTCACTACACTGCACTCATAACTTCCCTTTCTCTTTCTCGTTCGCCACTACACTTACTTCAATCACCGCAAATCGAAAACTGAAGAGACTTCTCGAAATGTCCAGTTTATTGCTCAGTTTTTGTCACCCCGTCGTATGGGGGCATGCATGTTAGGGGTGTCTGGTGGGTGTAGTGTAGGAATGTGTTGGGAGAGGGGAGAAGTGAGCGGAGGAGAGAGGGGGGAATAATTTGTGGACCAGGCTTCAATAATTGGTGTCTAAAAAGATTTCACTCACATTATTTGGCCCAATCACAAAATTTGGTTCGAATCCCCTCAGCCCACCAGGTTAGTGGGGAAAGCCACTTGGATTCAAGTTATTAACAATTTTAAAATTGTTTTTTTTTTTATTTTACTCATTTAATTATATGTTCCAAGTTAATTATATGTTTACCTAAGCCTTCATCAAATAAAAATTCCTTGATTTTTTTTTTCTTCTACGTTCAAAAAAAAAAAATAGCTTTTCTTTGCCAAAAATATTCTCCCGTTATAAGAGGAAGAAGTTTATTTTGAAGTATATTTTTTCTTCTTTTTACCCAGTTTAAAGCACGAAATACCCTTGCTCTGGAGTTTCTTTCTTGTTTAATCTTACCGTTTCTCTTATGTGAATAAGGCCTTTAGAAAGGCCATCATGTTAAATAGAGTTTAACATATTCGTGTGAACATGAGCACGAAACGAGACGGATTCTTGAGAATAATGAGCTCGAAACGATACATATTCATGTAAATATGGGCACGAAATGAGCATCCTTTAACAGATTCCTTCACTATAATTATCCAAATTGCTTCAGTAATCAACGTAACTTGAGTTGTGTGATCTCCACGTTATTTTTTTATTATTAAAAAGAAACTGTGTTTCTTTGAATAAGGAGTATAAGACAAAACTCTTCTTCCAAAAATCGCATAACGATGATTGTCAATATCGTGTAAATGTTGCCAATTAATGTTTGTTATTTTTCTATCATGTATTTATTACTCATTTATTATTTATCAAAGTTCAGAAGGAATTGAAGAAAAGAATATAGCTTTAATCGTTATTATTTACTCGGTTGTATGTTATTAATATTCCATTTTCCTTTTTTGTTCGACACCACCAGGGGGCGCTACCTTTTTCTCTTGGCCACCAGTCAGGCCACCAGCAAGCTCATTCTCATAATGGTGGAACTGAAATTCGCGTCTCGTGTGAATAGCTCAGTTAGCTTCCATTTGTGGTGTTCGCCACGCGCTTTTTATTGGTGTCGAGTCCTTTTAGCCTACAGCCAAGCTATTTACACGAGACGCAACTTTCAATGCGGCTATGAGAATGAGCTCTCTTAGTGGTTGGTGCCCTGAAGAAAAAGGTGATGCCACGTTTAGTTGTGCAGTGTGTACAGGGGCCCTGTAGTGTCATTAGTGAAGGCAGTATTCGCAAATCTCACCCTATCAAATATATTTTACAATATAAGTCTAGAGCTGCATTCAGATGCGTAGAGCCACCCGGGCAATCTGAGCAATCGAAAGAAAAACGATTTGAGAATACGTCGAATAAAATATTTCTTCTCAACTTGCTTTCTTCTCTTGCATTCAGATAAATTATTCCTCCCAAATAACTGAGCAAGAGCTTGCAAGTTATATACTATTGTATTGACTGAATACTTTGATAGAAGATATAATAAAAAAAATACCCCTCACATATTTCTACTCTTCCCATTCACTATAAAAACCCCAGAAACTAATATAATATAATCCCACTGCAATCTCTGCATTACCACTTCTTGTCCAGGCTATATCTAGTCAAACTCAAAATGGCTGTTTTGTCAGAGGTGCCAGCCACACCTTAAGGGAAACCTTTTATTCTTATTCAAATATCCATCGCCAAAACAGTCAAAATTAAGCTATATGATCCCTTAACATGTAGTATTTTATTATTTAGTGACTTAAAAGTGCAGAAGTAATTTAGAAGTTTTATTATAAGTTTAATTTAACGGCTCATTTTACGAATGCCTTTAAAGGAAAGGGTCTTGGCCAGCCTTGGATAGCCTAGGCTGGCTGAAGGCTAAGTTATCTATGAAACCGTATGAATAAATGTTATGATAGGAAAAATGATAAGGTGAAATGGAGCGATGTAGAAGAGAAATGGATTTTGTGAATGCAAGGAGAGCTGGCAATTGTTATATCGTAAGGCGACAACGATGATGGAGAAAATAAAACCCATCTCCTATCACAAAATAGCTACCTCTCTTGGGAGTTTAATGCGACGTATGTCCTAAATCAATCCCCAAACACACCAGCACACCCTTCTAAATACAAATGCACACTCATACATGCACAGGCTCTTTTCACTTTTCCATACATGTCTATCAGATGAGATTTTATGCATAATTCTTCGCACACATTCTTCCCCAGTATGAACCCGACGTGAGCGTTTATGTGCATTTATATGTGCGTGCTTAAAAATTATAATTAAATTACTATAGATAAATTTCAAACCACCGCATGTATGTTTGTATATATGTGTGTGTATGTGTACGCGTTTTGCCAATAACCTTTTTGATCATAATAGCAAACTGCAATACTGGAGATTATATTGGCATTTCACTCGTTTTGCAATCATACTCTCAGATATTCATACAAACAAACAAATAAAAATACCTTTTTGTAATTGGCAGAGTCGAGTTTGTTTATGTCCCTTCAGAAAATGCATCAGTCGTTTCATGGTTTGGCATCTATCATTTACACCAGGTGATTTTTTTGTATCGCATTACATTGCTCCCCTATGTATGTATATCTAATAGGAAACCCCAGTATCAAATTGCTCTCTCTCTCTCTCTCTCTCAACCTTTCTCACACACAAACATATATATATATATATATATATATATATATATATATATATATATATATATATATATATATATACATATAGTTGATGTTGGGTTTATGCCCACCCGCGAATTTTGTGGGCGTTTTGTTATAAATATCTCTATTTTTAAAAAAATACACAAATGCTATATAGTGTATATCTAATTATGATGTAATGACGAAAAATAGATTGGCCGCCATTGGGAATTTTGGATCACATTTTGAAGTGATTTTTTTCTGTATTTAAATGTGATATTGGTACTTCATATTAATCAATTTTAAAGAAAATATGATTGATTTAAATAGCATTCGGGGGAGGCTTATATGTCTGAAATCAAGGAACGCGGTAGAAAAACTAGAGGTCTAAAGATATTTAGCAGTCACCTTTTCAGTTCAAATCTAATGTTAGTCTTTCGAATTAGTAATATTACGAGTTTTTTTTTAAATGGGGGGGGGGCAATATGATGCGATTGCAATAGCCTAACAAAAAAATAACCAAAAGTATTTTTTTTAATTTGCTCAAGAAAAACATTGTCTGCATTAAAAAACAATCGTTTTTAAACACACACGCACACGCACATATATATATATATATATATATATATATATATATATATATATATATATATATATATATATATATATATATATGTATGTATAACTGAATCACGAAAATAAGGAACGTGAGGAATTTATGAATAACGTTGCAGCCACGAGGAAAATGGAACAACGGAGAACTGCGAGGCCTTTCGACTAATGGTCCTTTACTAAGCAGAGTCTGCTTAGTAAACGACCATTAGTCCATTAGTCGAAAGGCCTCGCAGTTCTCCGTTGTTTCATTTTCCTCGTGGCTGTAACGTTATTCATATATATATAAATATATATATATATATATATATATATATATATATATATATATATATATATATATATATATATATATATATATATATATATATATATGTATATATATATCTTCATCATCATCATCATCTTCATCATCACTAACTCTATAATTTAAGAAGGGGATTCTTTTGAGTATTTCAATAATAATTTAATCTTAGTTTTGTTATGACTTTTTTTATCAAAGTTATTTCTAATAATTCTTTTATAATATAAAAAAAATGGTGAAGCTCAGAAATAAATATAAGTATCGAAATTTGGTGAATTTTTTAAAACTCAAGGAATTGCAAATGGTGAAGTTCAGAAAATTTATTTTTATATATCTTCTATAACTATATTTAGCAACGTGATATTTTGAAAGGGGGGAAATTTTGTTTAGAGTTCCTTTCCAAATTATTATAATTGGCGAAGTTCAGAAAATTTATAAAAAATTAACTATGGCTGCTTTTTTTTAGATTTTAAATTTTAATCTGAGTAGCGAAGCGTAAGCTGGGGAGTGGCGAAGTATATATAAATTGCTGAGTTTTCGATCTTATTCGAAAGCTCAGCAATTTAGTTTGGTTTTTACCAAACACATTCATTTAAAAAAAAGAGAGGAATACGGGACAAGTGATCCACTATCTACAAGATGGAATAAAAAAGACAGTTAGAAGAAGAGAAAGTTTCCAAAGGAAATTAATTAAGGCAAAATACACAATGGTCTTCATCAAAATTCGCATTCAGGAAAGATTGTACCCAACTCCACTAATATATATATATATATATATATATATATATATATATATATATATATATATATATATATATATATATATATATATATATATAGAGAGAGAGAGAGAGAGCCGTAGATGCCTCGTAACATTTACTTCAAAAGTTTCTGATTATAACTAATCCCATCATCAGGACAGAGCCGTAGATGCCTCGTAACATTTACTTCAAAAGTTTCTGATTATAACTAATCCCATCATCAGTGTTAAAGAAAGAATACAAAATACAGACTTAAATATATACATAAAAAGTTAACACATGCAATGAAATTGTGAAACATTGATATTAAATCTGAGACGAAGCGATTACTTTGGAAATACGGGGAAAAAACCGATGGAATTTCTAAAAAATACGAAGGAAAATAATTGACAGTGGATTTTATTCTTGCCCCCCCCACCCCCCAAAAAACTGTGAATTTAACAAATTAGCATGTTTTTTAATGAGTCACTATATTTAATGGGACAGATAATGTGTTATTATTTAGACTGGGTTGAAGTTTTAGTGGTAATTTATCTCTTGAATTCGTCTGTCGTATTTAAAGCTGCTTTTTAATTGTCTTTTCCACCTGTTTAAAATCAGCCACAATTTCATTTTGTGAGACAGATGAGGTATGTTAATGACTCAATTTTACTAATATATTTAATCCTTTAAAGTTCATCATAGAGTTTTTCGTACACTAGAAACCTTATTTCCCTGCAAAACATGTCAACATAGTTTTTGAGTGTTTTTTTTTCTATTAACTGGTTCCTTTATATTCAGCAATGTACCTATTGGTATTAGTTTGGGGCTCAGTTATCATCATCTTCTTTCTTTCTTATGCTATCTACCTATTCATTATTTTTGTCTCGACCCTCTTTTCACTACTGGGTTAACCTGTTTCCAGTGGAATGTCTGGTTTATTCCATTAAATAATACGGATCCTTATTCTAGCTTGTTGATTCATTTTTATATAAAGCTATAATGTGGCTAGAAAGAGTCTCACAATGCTATATATTCTTAATTTAAAGATGTGTAGTGCGATTCAGTTGGCACCGGTGTATTTTTGGCTCTTGTAAAGAGATCTGATGAGTCAGTAAAGATGCCCAGTTAAAGTGAGCTAAAAGAATATAGTCTCCCCTAAATATTTATTTTAGCGAAATGATGAGAGAAAACGTATAATTACATCTAATTTGATGGGTTGTTATAGAAAATAATAGGCCATTGTAAATCAAAGTTATGTGTAGGGTGTAACTATTTATTTGGCTAATTTTGAGAATTAAAAGGCTGATAAATTAGGTTAGTGAGTAGTTTATTTTTCATTTATTAATAATTCATGGCTAAATAAAAGAATTGAGATCTATATTGCCCAATTTTAATTTCTAATAACGAGACGGAGGTTGGTTCGAAGGTGAAGAACGCCAACTTCAGAGCACTCTTTCACAGTTTGCAACATGAAGCTGCTAGAGACTTTGCCAAAAAACATACACCTACGTAGATAAATTCTTGGGAAAGATTTTTTTTCCCATTTTCGCCACGAACGTCACACTCTCAGGGAAGAATGATTTTACCTAGGCATAGGTGACAGCTTCAGGATTATTTTAAGGAGTATACTTTTGTGTTTTCCTTCAGATAGTTCCCCTCACAGGAGTTTTCTCGTGTCTTTTAAGACCATTACAAATTTATCATTGCGGAAACTCTTGGGTGTATAATTGTGTAAAAGGGGAAATAATTGGTCAGTATTAAAGTCGTACGTGGATAAGGGTTGGTTAAAAAACTATAACAGAGCTGCGATTTATGTGACGTGGTGTGACAGGATATTGAGTAGGAACGAAAAAATGTTGGTTACCAAATAATATTTGGAGGTCTTCGGTGAAGTAAGAGAGCAGAGGGCTAGTACTTATCAACGAGGGTATAAGCACGCACTGATTTCTCTGGAAAATAACTGATAGAAGAGATAGCTAGGAAGTAATATAGGAGTTATTATTACCCATTAGAGATACGGAGTTAAAGCAGTAAGATGTACAGGAGAAATTATGATCAGAAAGGGGGCACAAAGAACAACGTCGACTCCCCTATACATCTAGATGTAGTGGTTATGCTTTGCAAGAGGGCAATTTTGTTGACAGATCGAGATATAGATTGAAACGGATAAAAAGAGGTGTAATTCAAAGCGAGGATACTGGTATAAGGATAACTCTTAAATTCCTGCTTAGATTTCCTTAGGCTCCGTTAATTTCACAAAAATGTCAGATCAACGCTGTGGAAAAGGATATTGAGGGAAAGTTATATAGTTGTGGCGTTTAACGGAGGGTAAATCTGTTGGATAGTGATGTTGATGACGTTAAAGAAGCAACACTGTATAAGCTAGAGGTTAGGGTCACCTCCACTCAATTCGTAATTTACAAACCCTTACCTTCACGGACGACTCGAGTATTTTGTGTTTGTTGTGTTTGATGCGTTTGCTGGGTCATCATAGTCTGTTGCATGCTCTGAGACGAGCTCTCCTGCATCATATGCTGCTGTTGCTGTATCTGCTGAATCTGTTGCTGCTGCTGTGACATTTTGGCGGTAACAAGGCAGCGAAGTTAAGGAAAATAGATCGCGCAAGGAAGAGCAGGTCGAAATCACAGCGGGGAATATAAGCACTGGGGAAGCAAACCACTTGAACGAGGAACTAAGCACAAAGCACTAGAAAACAATGGGGGACGTAGAAACCTCCTTGAATAAGTACGTTTGGATTTTATTCGCTTCCGTGTCGCTTTTGATATGGAGGGTCGAAAGCTCCTGCTGTAAGAAGTCCCCCGTTTGAAGGCCTATTCCGCTGTTATGAACGAAGCCCCTGATTCAGGCAGCCCCATCTAGCACACCCTCGCCTTCGGAAACGTCGGGGCTAAATGAGTGGCACTCTCGCTTATAACCCTCCCTCCCCCTGACACCCCACACCATTCCTCTGCCCGAAACTTGGCACCTATACGCCTCGAGGCGGTGCCATACCAACGTACCCTCCCCCGCGTCTCCGCTTGGCACTCATCCCTTGGGAAGGGTCTGTGCCTGCCCACTGCCACCGATTCTCGGAGCTTCGCCGCCACATTTAGCCTCGCTGTCATGGAACGGGGATGACCAGAAGTGAGTTCAGAACCAAATTCGCAGGCATGAAAGGGACAAGGAGGGGATCTTTTGCGGCACTCAAGGTTGACCAATACGAATGCTAAGGAACGTTCGTGCTGGATTGAGATATTATTAGAGGAGATTTTGGAGCCTCCAATGAATACTTCTCTTATACCTATTGTTTGAGGAGATGGGGTTATACTCAACGCTGTGACACCTTTGGGTTGTAAAAGTTTGAGAAACCCATCTCGTATCCCATTATTCGATGGGTTTTTTTGTTTTTAATTTTAGAGTCCATCTAATTGCCGCCAAAGAGATAAAAAAGCCAATCTTGAGTCTAATTTAAATAATAAATAATGTAGGAAGAACAATAATAAAACAACTATTTTGTAAATTATAGAAAAAAACAAGAGACACTCAGGTAGCTGGTTCGATGGAGCCTAGGAGGATGGAAATTGGAAGAAACCACAGGGTTTGTTGGGTCCTTGCTTTAGTCACCCCCCTTCGCAAGAAGATATGGCTCGTATTATATTACAAAGTGTATAGAAACTAAACATCTTTCTCCACTCAATATTTTACACCTATTCACCCCCATTCTGCCTTCAGCATCATCTTTCCCCAATTACCCCCCCAAAAACCTGTAAATAAGTTGAAAGTTTTCCCCATCAAATCCTCGGAAGTGGGAAGAAGCGGAACTATGGAAGAACTACCGGGGAAATATAGATCCCAGAAGCTCTTACTTGAGGACACTCGTGCATGTACCCGAGAGTATCAACTTCAGCCCCCTCGCGGTGAAAGACCGGAATTTTGAGGGGGATGATTTATCCACCGATTCCGAAAGACATACTTTTTGGAATGTATCCTGCCGAGTTTGGGATCGAAGCTGTATCTTGTAGGTTTACAGCCAGACACTACCTTAGAACCATCTTAATGATGGTACCACGGAAATGTGATTGTTATTTACGCTCTCTTTCACACTCCAACAAAAATATACCTCTCCTATCGCCACAGGGTGCACATAGGTGAATTTGTGTACTCCACCATACCCACACGAAAATATTGTGCCCGCGACTATACCCCGACCACAGCGTCAAGCAAACCTCCCTTGGCACGCGAGGAGGAAATAATCACAACTATTTCTGGTATGTCTCATCCCGCCGGGATTTCTTCTCACGGGGGACAGAAAAAAATGTATTCGAACCCATTACTAACCAAGGTCACATGACTCGAACTTGTGCCATTTTTTAAGGGCTTCTCTATAGATGGTTCCACTCTACCACTAGCCCCTTAAACAACCAAGGTTCGAGGTCCGAAAAGGAACATTCTATTAATTACCACTGTTTTCACCTGGGCAGTCGGAAAGCTGGTTTTTACTGGTTAAATCGGGACAATCGAACAGTGTTCTTGTTAAGTGTCAAAACGAAATAGCATTTAATGGCGAGAGGTGTTAGACTGCCCAGAAAAACCAGGCCCGTAATGTGGACCGAGAATGAGAAGGACTCCCATAAGAGCAAGTCTCATGAGGGTAAGATAGTCGGAAGTTCTCTGGGTAATACTTCATAATACAATAGTAGAAGTCAGTTATTATTTTGATTATTATTATTACAGGGTGACCAATAACACTGACCCCAAATTTCAATAGGCTTCATTTCTTAATGTTTTGTCGAATTAAGAAATGAAGCCTATCGAAAGTTGGCGCCCGTTTTGGGGGTCCACCCTGTATTATAATTATTCATCATTTTGTTCGCTACCAGAGGTAAAATGTCGTTTTACGCTCATTGTTATCAACGAAACGCGACCAAAGATCTCATCCTAACATACCGACTAATGTGAACCTAACCCAGCCTTACTTAACCCAACGTAACTTTTTTGTTACCTAATTTATTTAACCTAACTTAACTTGCCAATTCGACCCAAACTTTCGCGGTTAATGGGAATAATTCAATGAAAGAAAGTAAACACATCCGTGAATATAAGTTATTAATAGGATTATTATAATGTTTACTATGAATATGCCGCTAGAAACCTTTTTAGAATCAGAAAGGATGAACAGATACTACGATAATGCCGTCAACGGGAGCAAATTTAGGCAGGACAGAAGAGGGAAAATAAAACGAGAGGATAAAAATATATAAGAACAATGAAAACAAAACATATACAATCAGTGAAAAATAATAATCCGTAAGCCCGACTAAATCCTGGGTTTAGTGGGGACGTATATTTTGGTAGTGCATAGTAGGATACAGAGGTTGAAATAAGAGAGCCAAGACCCTCCCCCCCCCCCACACAACCCGAAAACCTTCCCTGTAGGGACGACAAATAGCCGACTTGGTAATAAAGGTAAGCGGAGAATTACCACACGTCACATATACGCGCCTCTTATGTAACCCTTCTTGAAACTCCGATCTGGTCGTCAGACAAGGGGAGAGATTTGTCTCCTTGGATTATTCCCTCAATTACAGATACATGCAGGCAGAAAGATACACAAACATACACACATACAGATATGTAAACATACATGCAGATATATAAATCAATCAAACCGCAAGGCCGTGCACTAGTGGCCATAATATAAGGGTCAGTAAGAACAAGTGTATTTAAATATTTATTATAAGAGATTACCAAAACGCTGAGACTATATATTATACACATATTTAGATATATCTAATATATATCTATCTATCGTGAAAATTTCAAGGGAATGGATTAAATAGTTCGTAGTTATGAGGAAATAAACAAACTCTTCCAAATTTAAGCGGCCAAAAGTTAAGGGTCACTTAGAAAAAATGAACTACCAACCGAGGTATTTGTGTTTATGAGACTATTGATGGGCTAACAGTTACTGCTTATGATCATACATTATTGGAACATTCAACTATCAACATGGCGGCTTGTGAGAGACGACTGGTGTCCTGTGATGAAAAACAAAGTATTGTGTGCCTTCAACAAGAGAGCAAGTTAAATTCTGCCATAGCAACTAACGTAGGAAGGTCTAGGCGTCTTGTGCAATGAATTGTAGTTCGTTTTAACTCATCAGGATCGACAGATGCTAAACCTAAAACCGGTAGACCTCGTAAAACGTCACCAAGACAGGATCGTATTATGGTTATAATGTGACTGAAGGATAGGTTTCCCAGTGGTTACGAGGTTCTGGGTTGCTTGCTCGGGCAAAGAAACCTCTGATCTCCAAGAAGAATCAAAGAGCCCGTCTTCGTTACGCTCACGAACATATCGTTTAGACAGAAGAGCAGTGGACGAAGGTTCAATTTAGCGATGAATCGAAGTTTAATGTGATTGGTTCCGATGTCGGGATGTACGTCCGACGAAGATTTGGCGAAAGGTTATTTCGTGCATGTGTGAAGAAGACAGTGAAATATGGAGGATGCAGTGCAATGGTTATGGGGAGTGATATCTGCTGCTGGTCCGTTTATTTGCCTACAAGGGTCAGTCAATGCTGAAATCTACAATCAGATTCTTAGACAGTTAAATCCATGCCCTTCCACATCTCCGATCTTCGTCAATTCAACCTCCTATCTTCGTGCAGGACAACGCTCCCTGCCACACTGCGAAGAGAGTCAAAGATTTTTTGAGCGATAAAGGGGTTGATCTCATGGACTGGATGGATACCTCAAAGACCCGATCTCAACCCTCTATTAAACGTTTGGAAGATTATTGGAGATGGGGGGCGAAGGAGAAATCCAAAGGACCAAAAAGAACTCTGGGAATTATTGAAAAACGAATAGAACAATATTTTGCAAGAAATTAATTCAGTCCTGCGGTAACAAATGTCGGGAGGTCATTGCTAGTAAAGGGGTGTTCACAAAATATTAATATTTCCTCATAACTTACGAAATATTTAATTCATTCACTTGAATTTTTTACAAAAGATAGATATTAGATATATCTAAATATGTGCATAATATATAGTCTTAAAGTTTTGTTAAACTTCTATAATAAATATTTAAATACACTTGTTCTTACTGACCTTTATATAATAGCCGCCAGTATATATATATATATATATATATATATATATATATATATATATTGATTTAACTAACCAAAAGTGACAATGAAATAAAGCAAGATTTCGAGACTAACAGAACTCGCTTCGTCGGCCAAAATAATCGCAACTGAGGAACAGGGAAGGAAACGAAGAAGAGAAAGGACAAACGAACTCACTCTCCCAATAACACCCTGTAGTATAATCCTAACCCTAGTTGGTGCCCAGGATTAATGAAAGCAAGGAAAAGGAGCAAAGACATTGTGATCTTTTGTTATACAATTTTGAAGGGTCCTTAAACGAAATTAATTGGTCAAACTCAGTTACCTTTATATTCATTTAAAGTTCCGAATATTGTTTATATAAAACGCTACCCAAAGTTTACGAATATCCTTTATTGAACATATTTAATAATCTTAATCTGATTAAAATAGATTGTTTGTTCATTTTGAAAAATGCCTTGTCTAAACAACTGTTTTCTTAAGACGTTCTAAGGTTCGAATCGTGATTTTACCAGACACTTTAGTTGTCACCACCAATTGGTAGAGATATGTAGACGATATATTCGCTATTATTGAAAAAATTATGTTGATTTGGAACCTGCCTTAAAAAATTTAAATTTGAAATATGAGTTTATTTTACTTTGTAAGTTGAAAAGGAAGCCTCACTACCTTTTCTTGATATATTGTTCATGCAATCCAATGATCGAGAGTTATTAGAGATTGTATAAAACCTACGAATAAGGATCCTATATCCATGCCTTTTCATTTCATTGGGAAAAAAAATCAAACGCGGAGCTATTTCTCGCTTATTGTACTCATAGCACTACGTATTTGTGAGCCCCAAATTTTTGAAGAGGAGGTCGAACACACTAAAAACACTGGTTTGTTAAATTAGATTATAGAGAACACTTTATTTACATTTTTTTAAGAGAAACTAAAAAAATCTTTACAAGACAATAAAAACGAGACCCAACGTGGCGTTGATAGCTGTTACTTGAAACTCTCAATTTCGTTATCACATCGTGATTCAAGCTTAATCCCTAATAACATACCGGTAGATCGTAGCCACATTTTTCAAATACTATTACAAAATTAAAAACATATGCGTTGGGTTGTTCAACATGCCCTTAAACATATATACTCGTAGGTGAAACAGTGGATCTTATTACACGCTTTTTCTACCAACATGAAAACAATGTTAGGACGTTTAGAGAAGGCAAGTTTTTTAGTCAAGCCCATATTTTAAAAGGAACATCAATTGATTATAATCATATTAAAATTATTAAAAGTGTTCAAGACCGACATTTGTAAACTTTGATTAACGTTTTGTGTGCGCAAATTTGACACTTGAATGAATACAAAAGTAACTTTGAGTTTGACCAAATCATTTTTAGGCCCCTTCAATAATTCTATATGACAAAAGATAGTGCTTTTGCCTCCCTTTTTAAGTTAATTTTTTACTGGTTTATCATTAATTTGGGGCATCAACTAGGGTTGGGATTATACTACAGAGTGTTATTGTGGAAGTGAGGTCTATTGTCTTTTCTCTTCTTAGTTTCCCTTCTTGTGCCTCAGTTGCGATCATTTTTATCCGACGAGGAGGAGACTTTTGTCCTTGTCTCTAAAGTTAGCTAATATTTCTTTGTTTCAGTGTTGGTTATAGAGTTCATGTATACATACCCCTGTTAAATCTCCGCACAAGCATAGTTAAATTAAACTTTGGATTCCATAAATCGTTCTAGGGATTCTTGAGATCCCTTCTCACAATCACGCTCGAGTTTGAAGCCAAGTACAACTTAATGTCCATTATGTGTGTGTCTGTGAAGATTGAGCCAGAAATAAGCAATAAAATACAGAGTAGAACTGATACGAGGAGAAAATGATCTGTCATATTCTGTTCCTTTGATCGATTGAGTCACGACTGAGGACTTTGGTTAGTTATAACAAACTGATGAAGAGTACAACTAGGTTCACTTACCGACTATTACAGAAATCCGTCCATACTTCATTTCCTCTATATAAAAACGGTCATCTAGGAACTACCATATCCTTCTTACAGCACACATCTCTACAGACCTCTTGATGTACCTAAGGAATACCATGGCTCCTGACCGAAAATCAACGTTGCTATGACTGAACTTATTAAGGCGGAGAGCAATTTAAGATGTGTCCAAGGGAATTACTGCGCCACAAGAGAAGAAGAACAGGGCTGTGCTGAAGAGAAACGTGTGAGTTTGGTCGTGTCTAACCAGAAGTCCATTGTATTAGATGTATGAACATTCGTTCACGAACTACATCTTCAGGAAACCAGGTGATTTTGTAACTACCTGTACTTGGACATCGACATTTTCATTAGCTATTGCACAGGGGGCAGGGGTCTAGCATACATAAGCAAGACACATTCTGGCGCAAGGTTCAAACGCATGCACTCCGTTTACCCATCATTTTACCATTATTTAAAATGGGGCAGCTAAGTAAATAACTAGTACAACTTCAGAGTTTCTTACAACCACATCTCCAGCAGTTCCGGAGACCTACAAGGCCATTTTTGCAGTTTAAGCACCAGTATTTATGCTACTTCCATAAACACCCGATGAGTGAATGAAAGTAACCAATCATTTTTCTTAACATTGGGAATTTTCATATATACTGATAAGGTGTTATTGTGTTAGTGTACTTTTATACACGTCCTGACTCACCAATGCTGCCAGTTTTTGACTCGTTCACTGTTGTAACAATTCGGATCCAATTCTGTTACATTCGTAATCATGTCTGTTTCACTCAGTTATGAACCAACTCAAGTCAGTTACAGTCTCTCCGTGACCGTTTTAAAACCGTTAAACTCGGTATCTGTATGTCGAATGGAACAGAAGCGTGCGCCGAATGGTGTTGGTAATATCTGTTGAATTCGTTTTCTGTCGGTGAAGGATTGGAATAGAAAAATAACTCAATGAATGATAAGAACTAATACCAAAGCGTCCTAATCAATCCAGATTTGTCCATACTACTTTATTACGAGTCGCTCTGAATCGGTCAGTAGCAAATTACTGAAAGTCTGGCTTTGTGGTTTCGTGTACAGGAGAAGATTTCCATCATATGTTTGTTAGCCTATATTTTTGCCACATCACAGAATGGACAAACGCAAGGACCATAGTAAAGACATAACATGGAAATTCTCTTTTTTCAACGGATTTGTGGCATTATGGAGTTCAAATGCCAGTGTCCTATGATCCTTCACGATTTTTAGTAAGTTTTCCAGGAATCTGAACAAGCTACCGTAATATTCTTGGAAACTTTTTAATTCAAGACTAGCTTCAGGTTGTACCACTGAGACTAGTCTCCTAAATGTTTCCAAGGATATTTCTGCGTTTTCTATTTTACAGAATTAAGACTTGCAAAGACCCTTAGATCCGCTTTATGACTAGTCTTAGGAAAAGTGCGGCGGTTATTAGTTAATTTTTCATGGTATGATTTAATTAGTGGTAAAATTATAAATTAATATTCATTTGCTTAACGGTGTTAGGGATAAAAATTGCTCCTTTTCCCATGAGAAGAATGGACAGGAGAATAGGAGGTGGAAAGAGGATCGCTAATTAGGAATCAACCCCCATCCTTCCATGCTCAAGCCTAAATCCCTTTATATAAGGGGCATTTCCGAGATTCGTGTGCCTAAGCACATTGACCCCCAAGTACGAACAGAAACTCTGTACTAAGTACACGAATAAAAAGATGATAACTACACGGCACAGAGCCCTAGACCAGTGTCCTCCAAACTTTTACTATAAGGGCCATATCATATATTTTACATATTTTCGCAGGCCAATGAAAATCCTTTTTTATAAATTGCTAAATAAATTTTCATTAAATTTTGGAGGACTTATACGAATGATAGTCAGAAAAAAGGGAAATGTGACAATCTATATAATTTTTAGGCAGTAGTGGGGTGGGCCGGATAAAATCTGTATCGGGCGTGATGTGGCCCGCGGGCAGTAGTTTAGATACCCGTCTTAGTCTATTTGATTGGAAGTAAGTCTACGCCCAGCGCTCTGGGTTGTATATCGCTGGTCATTTATTGCCTAATTGGAGTCGTAGAATATTAGCGTTATTGGAAAATAAACTCGCGTCGCGCTGTCTCTGATTCTCTTCAACAAGCGACATGACGAAGGGAAGCATTCTTCCGTTCACCGAGGACAATTGTCCTGGAGGCCCATCCTAGGGAGAGCGTGTATGAGTTGGGGGAGGTCAACAATTGGGACATATTCTCCCTTGGCTTTCTAAGAGGCTCCGTATCCTGTATGTGTCACTTAAGCGAAATTACAGGGTACGGGAAAAGTACAGCAAATTTTAGCTAATTTTCTACGCGTTTGCATGCAGGGGGCCCATAAATATGAAACCCCAAACAAAATTAATTTGTAAACATTTGATCCAGTAGAATATAAACTTAATAGAAAGAACCAAAATTTAAATTAATATTTATTTTTCATTTAAAAAAATCTGTTATGACCTTCGTGAGCTTTGCGTATCACTAAAAAAGGACGCCATATCAATATTGAATGTGGTTAGCAATTCATCTCTATTAAATCTTGTATTTTCATATTGTAGCCTAAATTCTCCTATTATGGGCCTAATCACTTATTGTGATCTTGGAGTGTTTGCATTTTACATGTTAATAAGTTTAGGTTAGGTCACGATGGGTCCCTAACTAATAAAACAGACTTAATTAGTTCAGGCTAAACTACTATGGTTCAATTCCTAAATAAACTCAATTAAGTAATTAACATGAAAAAAAATCACAAAATTGAGGAGACCCATAAAAGTCAAGCGATCGTATGTTACAGCTGCATAATCCCGTAAAACTGCATTCCTCTAAATGAGATAGAAGTCCAAAACAACAACAAAAAATATATACAAAACCTACAGAAACTTATTTTAGGAACGTTTTTTGACTCAAGACCAGAAAATATCAATAAAAAAATTCTCAATCATCAATCCTTTTAACTGACTCCTTTTTAAGTCAATTCTTCGTTCGTATTTTGCAGGTCTTGCGACCAATAGTGTTCTTATGCCTGAAACCAGTTCGTTCTAGGAGGCGTAAACTGATTAAATATGACGTTATGCGGTTGCTATAGCAATGAGTATCCTCCCTCAGACTGCACCAAACAATCCGAGGGGGGGGGGGGCGTTATTCATCCACGCCAAGCAAGTGACTGTATCCAATAGAGCAAATTAACACCCCTAAAATGAACTTTACACATGATCTTTTTCGCCCAACCGTAGAGATACGCAATATCTTACAATAGTAAGGAAAACTGCATTGTACGCAGTACTAACGCATACCATCACTGACTACATTGCAGTTTTCTTTACTAAACATAGCGTTAATTACTACCATGTTTGTTAAAACATGATCTATCTAACATTTTATCACGCACCTCCTTTACATTGTACACTGACACCAACTTTTCGTTTAACGAACAAACACCTTTTTTTATAGAAAATTTGCTCAATCAACGATAGTATTTTTCACGTAGTTAAGAAAAATAAAATGAAGGAAAGACAGAGGAATTAAAAAAATTGAATTAAAGAGAATAAGAATAATAGAAGGGGGAAGGGGACAAAGCGTAGTAAAGGGCATAAATATGTTCGTACTTAGAGACCCCGTACTCGAAATGCGATCTTAAAACCTGATTAGGGAACGGAAGTCGACAGATTTTTTAATGAAACCGACTTAAAATTCTTAGAAAATTTAAACTTTTAAGAAAATTTGAGTTTGAAATCAGCTGCTCGTAGGAATCATAGTTGCGTGGAATAGTTTTAAAGGGAATAGCGCTATCTTTCACCCATAGTGAGGGTGGAACAGAAAGATGATGAAATAAAAGAACTGAAAACAGAAGTAACAAAAAAAAAATAGGAATGCATAGAAGTGAGAGAGTGAAACTCATCAAACTTTAATGCTGAAGTCGTGGGACAGATCTGTACAAAGTACACCTAGTAAAATGTACAAATTTGGCCCTCCTTGGATTAGTTTTCCCTCTCGGGAGATACGTATATGGAATTACATTACTCAGTGTCGTTCCCTTACCATATTTTCGCTCCTATCTGTTCTCACTCTCGTTGATCATTGATTTGACCTTCGTTGGATTATACAATACTTTCCATCAACGCTGAATAAATCTTATAAGTGATTATTTCATATTCTCACACTTTTTATTCATTCATTTCTGTTAGCATCTCCACTTAGTTCATTGGATACCTTGGATTCTAATAGGCTTCCTATTGGTGTGTTTTGTTCTCAATCTTCTTCATTTCAATTTTTTTAACTTTTCACTTTCATCTCTCTCATTTTTTACTCACTACACACAAAAAAATCCTTGTTCAATCTCGACCAGATGATGGTGAATCTTCACTGTTTAAAATAGAAGACTCTGATGATGGTGAATCTTCACTGTTTAAAATAGAGATACCCGATGATGGTGAATCGACGGTGATCAAAATAGAACCGACGGAGGGGAAATAATTTGGGTTGAGACACATTCAAACCAGTTTAAAAAAGTGAATTCGGAGGCGTTGTTGACTCAGTAACAAAATAGTGGGTAATTCTTCGTGACGGAGACGTTGAGATTTATTGAGAAAAGAGAGCTGGCAATAATGATCGGAGAGCTTGGCGTTTAGTGAGCAAAGAACGCGGCCTAATGGATTGTTTTTTTAATGAGTGGAAAAAAGGAGATTAGTATAACTGACGATGGCATTTACACTGTTGAGAGAATAACGAGACCAAAAAATGAAAGGAGGCGGGAAATAATGAAAAGAGGAAGAATGAAAATCTGCAATACCTTAAGGTGTTAATTATTTAAAACTACGAAGGCATCTCTGCCAGAAAGTTTTTGAGAAGTTTGCAAAGAAAGTAAAAAGGCGAGAAGGGTAAGTGTGTGGAGGTTATAAAACCCGAGTATTCTGAACAGGAAACTACGTGGGGCGCTTGAGAGAGTGAAGATGCGCAACTCTTCAGAAGTACGAACAAAAAAATATATGATAATTGATTAATCCTTTCATTGATTATAATTGTCACGAGATATTTCGTTTTCAGAGAGAACTGCCCCCCCCCGCCCCCGTTATTTGTAGTTTCATGGGATATCTCGCGAATTTATCGAGTAAATTTTGTATCGAGTCAAGCTCGATTTTTCTCAGGACCTTCTTACACCTGGCAGCAAGCGACTATCTTTTATTTTGATACAATTATACATGATTTCGATAGAATTATCAATTATTTTGATACAATTAAGTATCATTTTAATACAAATATCAATTATTTTATACAACCATGCAGGATTTTGATATAATTATCAATTATTTTGATTCAATTATACATGATAATGATACAATTGTGAATTCATTTACAAATATTCATTATTTGAAGGTTGTAAAATAAAGAAGTCGATCCATTAATAGAGATTTTAGGACGAAAAGTATTCGTGGAACGATTAATTTAGATTTGTAGCGTCGGGGTGACAAGTTGCGCTAAACATCGAAGGAATAAGTCCTTCGTCAGAGATAGACCGATGAACAAAATAATTATGAACTGATTCACCTGTAATTGGGCCTATCCAGGAAAGAATATGAAGAGAAGAGAAGAAATTTAAGGCAAATAAAAGTAAGATTGAGAAATAAAATAACGAAGGACAAGAACTGCTCTTGGAATCTTTCTTATTCGACCCTAATAGCTGAAATCGGATGGTGTATGTAAGTCCTTCCCCCCAACACTGGAACTCAAAAGTATGATATTGATACAACTGCCAGGTGTATCCATACATTCAAAAGAATGAGACAAGAAACAAACAAAATCAAAGATAATGAACTGAATTAAAAACTGAAAAAGATTAGAAATGTGGAGAAGTGCTACCGACCCCCCCCCCTACCCCCCGTGCGGCTGCGAAGTCCCATTGGAAGCAAAGAGAAAACGTGTGAAACGTCAGAGAGTGAAAAAGACATACAACAGACTGTCAAAACTAGAGGATGGGGCAGAAGTCTCTGATGACCATATAATGAAGACGCAAAGGGGAGGTGGGCGGGATAATTTCGGTGTTTAACAGATTTTTCGAACGAAATTCCTAAAATCTTCAGTGTATTTCGTGGCTCTCGATCGAATCTGTCAAGTTAACTTGACGACTAAAATCTATTCCTCTCAAGGGGCTAATTCTGAATAGCCTATAAACACTGGGACTTGACTTCCTCTGAGTTCGAAAATAAACATGCTCAAGTTTTAATCTTCAAAGTTCAAAATTATGATTTAAGTCTGATATTGAACTTTCAAATATTTAAAATTTGATCCATTCTTGAAGATCCGTCGTTGAACTACCTGATTTTCTTGGTCTAATTCTGAAAACTACCTGATTTGGGGGGGGGGGATAGATGTTGACCTATCTAGAGTTTACGATATGTGATCATAGGTATCTTAGCCGAGAAATTTCTAGAACACAGGGTGGCGATAATTAAAAATAACATGTTTTCCTTTTGTACTTTTAATCCTGTCATATGACAAGATACAAGAAGGAAAAGAGGTATAACGTTATAACGTGCTGATCTTGTGCGCTCTTTAACGATGTCTTATTTTATGGATAGTAAAAAAAAATGGTGGATTATATTTAACATCATATATCGCCATTCATATACACATACGAACCTAAATACACACGTATCTCCTGATTTCGTTGGGAAGGAGCCAAGTTCTGTTAAACTAAAACACATTTCATTATAAATACAAGAGAAAAATAAAGTATGACTCATCATTCGTTTCTTAAATAGTTATATCATAAGCTACCATCCAATCATTTAAAATTCAAATCCACATACAATTAGTTTCTTAATAAAACTTTTATTTCGAGAGGAAAATTATTGTGAGGTACTTAGGTAAAAATATTCAATTTTTAAATCTTATTTTCGAAGTAATAATAAAATCCGAGGCATAAAACCTAATGAATATGAATGATATTTCAACATCCTATTAAAATTTCAAGCCTATTTATGTGGTGATACTCATTAACCCATAAATTCAAATGGCAGGGAACTAATTACTCATTAAACAATATATTAAATCCACCTAAATAATGTTTAAATATTTTATGGTGCCTCTGTTGATAATGAGAAGATAGAAAAAGTTAATATTTTTAGGAATTCATAGGCCCGAGAATGTGCGAGTAGAGAGTAGAATGACTCGGGCTGTTATTTGAAGCTGACACGTTAACCTCGAAGAGGGAAAATTCCTTCAATGACTTGCGGGGTTTTGTGATAAGATGATAAATGGATATTGTATTGATGATTTCCCGTTGTTCAAATGACCTACAGGTACCTTTGAATCGCTAAATGAGGCTTCTACTACTAGATGGCGCCACCCAGCGCCAAATCCGATGGCAGATTTGAAATCTCCAGGGTAAATAGCCATATGTCCCATAGGCATATGGGTCATTTCATGGCTCTAAATGGATACAATTGAACTTTACTCCTTTATTGAAAAAAAAAAGCGACCCCTTTATCTGGCGCTTCGCCACAGGTAAAATCAAATATATCAAGCAATCCCAAATGAATTCGAGGTCCAGTTTTTTAAGTAAATATATATATATATATATATATATATATATATATATATATATATATATGCAAATTTTGTTGAAGACCATTGTGTATTTTGCCTTAATTAATTTCCTTTGGAAACTTTCTCTACTTCTAACTATCTTTTTTATTCCATCTTGTAGATAGTGGATCACTTGTCCCGTATTCCTCTCTTTTTTTTTAAATGTATGTGTTTGGTAAAAACCAAACTAAATTGCTGAGTTTTCGATCTTATTCGAAAGCTCAGCAATTTAGTTTGGTTTTTACCAAACACATTCATTTAAAAGAGATGAATACGGGACAAGTGATCCACTATCGACAAGATGGAATAAAAAAGATAGTTAGAAGTAGAGAAAGTTTCCAAAGGAAATTAATTAAGGCAAAATACACAATGGTCTTCAACAAAATTTGCATTCAGGAAAGACTACTACCCAACTACACTAATATATATATATATATATATATATATATATATATATATATATATATATATATATATCGTGGCCATAATTTTTCGGACACCTAGGAAATTAGATAAATTCAGGGTCACAAAGTTTTTATTGGTATATCAATATGAATAAAACACTGAAATAAGGAGGAATGAATAGCAACAAGTTATCTATACCCCAAACAATCAAAGAAGAATGAACAAAATGCAAAATTTGTCAAAACATGTCACATCAGCAACATATAACAGATAAGCAGATGAAGATCTCTGAAAATTACAGCAACATCAAACTGATACAGGAAGCTCAGCACCGTGTCGAGAGTCCTTTGGCAATGATGAAGGCATTTATTCTTCGAGCCATGCCCTCCACGACGTCGCGACACCTGAAGGCTTTTGTTTGTTTCTTTTCAGTGCCCATTCGGCGACTACCTACTAGGGCATAAGTTTCCGTAATAATCTTATAGCCTAAGGGTAATCTAGATTAAAAACCAAACGTGCAAAAAATAGCCCCCCCAAAAAAAAACATTGAAAACAAACAAACAAAACAAAAAAGAAGCAAAAAAGCAAGAAAAAGAGGGAAGCACGCTCCGACGTCGGGGGAAGACCCGGAACATGCGATCACCATAAAAGAAAGTCAATAAAATACAGGAGGCTTTCCTATTCCATGAAGGCAAATAGTCCAAAGTCTGTGCGCACGAATCCACCCCAAGTATAAGAGAGAAGCGGTAGCGACCCGCACGTCCCGGTACCGAGACATGTAACGTGCGCTAAGATCCCGCAGAGTGACATTCAACAAGAATGTGCATAATAGTCTGGTTGACAACACATTCGTCGCAATAAGGAGCAGGGGAGCGCTCCATCAAATGGCAGGGGGCCCAATTCGAAGACGACAGAAACCAAGCCGTCGCAGCATTGGGAGGTAGGTCCATGAGAACATCCGCGGCGCAATGGCATGCAAATTTAAGTTCCCCTCGGTCGTCTCTCCTTTTTGCCAGGTACACCTGAGGGGTGTGATGCTGGACCACTCCTCAGAGATGACTGCCTTCAGTTACTCGTTGGAGGCTTACTGATTACGTCTTACAGCCTCTTTCAGGTCCTCCCAGAGGTTATCCAGTTGATTCATATCCGGAGTCAGAGGTGTCCATCACCGTGATATTGTTGTCCCGAAACCACTGTATAGTGGACGCAGACTTGTGACATGGGGCATTGTGCTGCTGAAAAATCCCATTCAGGGCATTTATGGAGAGGCTTCTGGCTGAGAGAAACATGTATTCTCTCATTAAAGTTTGGTACTCTCTGAATTCATAGTGCCATCACAAACGGTGAGACTAGCAACCCCTGAACTTCACACGCAGCCCCAGCCCCATACCATTACAGAACGGCCACCATGCTTTACTGTTTGCACTATGTACATTCAATTCCAACATTCCACTGGCTTCTTGCGGAGTCTAACGTTGCCTAGGGTCGAAAACAAGACTCGTCGTACCATAAGGCACGTGCCCAGTCCACTTCATTACTGTTGAATGTCGATCAGTGGCTTCTGGTGTGATTTACATTGACTTCAGGCCTTTTGCAATTAGTCTGCGACGGGCTGTTCTGACGGATGCATTCACCTGACCGCTCTCTGCCCATTCATGTTGCAGCTGGACCTCAGTTTTCTTACGATTCCGAAGGCTCATGCGATGCCGATACCTGTCGTCACGTTGTGTACTGACTTCTGCAACACCAGAATGTGATCCGAGGATCGACAGCTGAAACCCTCCTTGTGGAGCTGCCTATTAGATTTCTTTCCTCTACTGTATGGTTACGTGATTTCCTCATTACCATTTCCTTATCAGAGCCTGTCCACATGGAATATCATATTAATCAACAAATATGATGTGTTATAAAGACATTTTGACTGTAATATACCGCATACTGATACCAGGATTTCATACATGTTAATAGCATCGCAATTTTAGATATTAAGAAAAAAAAATTAGAAGAAAGATTACTTTTCTTTTTTCTTTTAAGATGTATTGGTCACGAGCATGCAAACCCCCTCAGGTATATATATATATATATATATATATATATATATATATATATATATATATATATATATATATATATATATATATATATATATATATAATATATATATATATATATATATATATATATATATATATATATATATATATATATATATTTACCTTTGGCCAAAAATATAAAGCACGCCTCATAGAATTATATATTTAACGTATTCTATTAAACTTTTTAGAATTTATTTAGTAATATATTTGGATATTTTGTTAATGTTTTAATTGCTTTGCATTTTACTAAATGGTGTGTAATTAAAAAAAATGGTATGTTTTCTAAAATCAGAATTTAACCAATCTTTTCTGTTTAAGCTTAAATTTATAACTATTGTAATTCACTATTGTTCTCAATAAGTAGTACGACTAAAACTAAAGAAATTACAGAACCGCAGAGAGCACAAACCCAACATTTCAATAGCCAAGTAGAAATTGCTAAAAAAATAAATTGTTCAAGATATGCTGTCCAAATCTCTATAAAACGATGTCAAGAGACTTTTGTCAAGGAAGAGAAGTGTCAGAAAACGGCTAACAACACCTAGAGAAGAAATCTACCATTCGTGCTTAACTACAAAATCACGAAAAACGGCTTCTGAGATTAGTAAGGAGTTCCAGTGAAGCTTCAAGTTCAGAGGTATCACGCAGAAACAACAGTTCGAAAGATACTTAAAGATCAAGGGCTAAAACGATACAAGGCGATAAAGAAGCCCTGTATATCTGAGGTCAAGGGGGAACAAAGAAAATCATAGATTAAGGAACAGGTAAATTTTGTGACGATTTTGGAAGTAAGTTTTGGGCAGAGAGAATTTTAAATGACTGTTAAATTTAAATGAGCCCTCAGACAATTATGCATCTTTTGTAATAATTATCAGTCTTATAGGTTAGTTTGGCAATATTTAAATAAACTTAATGATTACAATTACTTGTGTGGTTGAACAAACTAGAAGCTAAATATATGCATTCATTAAAGTTCCCAGTTTCCCCTAATAAACGCATATATGCACATGGGAGATATATAAGAAGAAGAAGTTTAGCCCAAGATCCAACAAAAACTGCGAAAACACAACGCTTGATTGCTAAATCTTGGAACCCTTCCGACACAGAGTCTTCGTCAGAAATTTAAGAGTCGGGTTTACCGAAGTAGTGATTTTCCTGGGAGACGCAAAACATCATTTGATGTTACGCCTATCGTAATAGTTTTAGGTAGATTTGATACCTACTCTAAGCAATAGACCTTAAGCTACTTAGAATTTTAGCTTAGCCTGTTTAGCTTAGGTTAAGTTAAACTAAATTGAGACGTTAAATCGATTTAACCCCATAAGGTTCATTAATAATTCTAAATAATTTATTAATGCTGCTCTGTTAGCCATCGGGTGGGTTCGGTAGGGGTGGCGGTTATATTAATTAGAACGCTTCTTGGACAAATTTAGGGCGGTAGGATAAAGCGAGGAACAATAGGGGCGATTCTCTTCTTAAAATGTAATCAACATAATTTTATGTTTTAGAACTTTAATTTTCATTCGAAATTCGCGCGTTTTAGTTATGTTTATTTGGCTATTTGTCTTTCTTCAATAGATTCTCCGTCAATACGGGCGAAGCTTGCTAGTGACAACGAATGATAGGGCTCGTGGTCTCTTCAGCTTCTTTGAGAAGTAGCTAAAATAAGATCCCTTAAAGGTCAGGTGATGATCTCCAATTAATAAAGTTAGGTACTTCATCAAATTTGTCTCTTTGTGAAAGCCTTTTCACCATGTACTAGGAAGTTTCGGTGAAGCTGATAGTGTTGCTTTCATTCTATTGGCAAATTTAAGAAGCCATTTTACTAAGAATTTATCAAGGAAGATCAGAAGCTAACCTCAATATTTTTCTGAATTCAAATAAGACTTAGAAATTCAAGAAGGACTTGCTAAGAGAATGAGAGCAAAGCTGTCAGCTTCATCGAAACTTCTGAGGTTGTGTGTCAGAAAAGTTACAGGACTTAGTGTACTTACTGCATGAGCTCTGGTTGGGACATGAATTAACGCGTTGCGTTAGCGTGTTAAGTACTATAAGTGGGGTATATAATTTCATTTTCAGCTCTGCAGCTTCTATGTGCTTTTTCAGGTCGTCGACCAATAGGCACAGAACAATGAACCAACCTAGAGTGTTTGGTCCGCCAGGGAAAACCCAACAAGAATCACTCAACATGCTGGAGAAAGTGTACGGAGATGAGACAATGTCATTCCCACGGGTTTTCAAGTGGCACAGAGGTTCAAAGAGGGATGCGAGGACCTAGAAGAAGACCTCATGGGTGGAAGGCCTTCAAAGAGCAGGACTGAGGCCAACGTTGAACGCGTAAAGCAGATGGTGCGAAATCAAACCAGACTTGCTGGGGAGAGTTATCACCGTTAATGAGTCATGGATCTTCGAGTATGACCCAAAGGCCAAGGCCAGAACTTTAGGTAGAAGCGTCTGCAGTCGAGGTCCAAAGTCAAACTCATGTTGATCACATTTTTCGATGAAGTGCATCGTGCACATTGATTTCTTGCCACAGGGCCAGATGATCAACCAGCATGTCTACAAAGAGATCCTGTGGTGTTTGTTTCTTTCATTCGCGCGAAAAGAGTCGAGACTTGTGGCAAAACAACTAATGGATGCTTCACCACAACAATGCGCCGGTCCACAACGCCCTGAGCATTTGGCAATTCCTGGCTGAGAAAAACATCACAGTGTTTGAACAACCTCCCTACTACCCTGTGAATTCTCCTTCTCCCAAAGCTCAAAAAGATCATCAAGGAGACACGTTATCAGGACTAGGAAGCCATCAAGAGCCTCGTGACGCCGGAGATGCGGAGAATCTCGGGAGAATCCTTCCACAAGTACACGGAGGCTTGGTGGAGGAGGATGGGAAAGTTCGTTAGACTCGAGAGGGATTATTTTGAAGGGGAAACTTTTAGTTTGTTGATTATATTGAAATTGTTTTTGTGACCGCAGTACTGTTTCTTTTCTGACACACCTTCGTACATATTCGTGCCTGGGACTTGAGAAAATTTGAACGCTCTGAAAGTGTCATAAGTCCATAACGAAGATCAGGAATAATATAACAATTAAAGATATTATAAAAAAAAAACAGGTTTTCTTGAACCAGCAAGAATTATCGAAGTTAAATTTAGAATTATACATTAACTAACCCCGCAAGGGTGTGAATGGTGTAGTAGGGGCAATTCTCCTCTCTAAACCCTTATGACTCATGCTCTACACATTCCCTTTGTTATTTCTCTTACACGCTCAATCCGAATCTTTATGTACATACACCTTGTCTACAACAGTTATTCCCAAGTTCCTAGATTTACACTACTATCTATAAAATGGTAGTTTAAGCACAATTTTGCTTTTAAAGGACTT
This sequence comes from Ceratothoa steindachneri, assembly GCA_963969495.1. Classification (NCBI taxonomy): domain Eukaryota; kingdom Metazoa; phylum Arthropoda; class Malacostraca; order Isopoda; family Cymothoidae; genus Ceratothoa; species Ceratothoa steindachneri. Next base: position 143,191,696 of record OZ018330.1, on the reverse strand, counting down.
AAAACACTACCACATGTTACCTTCTATTGCACACTCACCATTAGTTTAGAATCTCGTTCATGATATAATCCACTCCAGGTGCTTTCGGATTTTTTAGACCTCTCACAGTACTAAATTCTTCCATGCTTATTGGTTCTAACCCTTGATATACCACCCAGTTTATTCCCTGGTATGCAATTACCTCCAGATTATTTATTTTTGCATTTCCACATTATAGTAATCTCCTACTCTTAAACTACTCTTAGTTTGTATGTGTCTTATAATTCTTAGGAGGTGTTCGGACAGCTTTCTACTCTTGGTTCTCTTATTTTTTCTTCTTCTCTCTTACTTTCTTCTCTTGCTTTCTCTCCTTCTTACTTGCTTTTTTCTCTTGGTTTTCCTCTTTCATTTGTTTTAAAATTAACTTCAAGTCTCCAACCAGATTCTTACCTCCATAAACCTGTTTCACATTTCCTTTTCCCTCTTGTTTACACTCATCTTCTCTCTCCTGCTTTCAGGCATTTTCACATACTCTTTTCCCTCTCGCACGAATTCAACAGCCTTTTATTTCTGGTTATTTCTTTCTTGCAGCCCTTTCTGAGTATTCCCATTCACACACCACCAAATGCACAATCATGTGATTTTGTTGCCTCATACTCTCTCTTCTCTCACAGCTTTCACGTCAAATATATTCAGCACCATATACTTATATATATATATATATATATATATATATATATATATATATATATATATATATATATATATATGAAATGAATCCATCAAACTGCAAGAAACAGAAAATAAAATCATTTTTCTTCGGAAATGTTATTTCCTAATTCGCCAAAATTCCGTACAGGGTTGGGATTCGCACCGTGCCCCCTGAGGCAGCGAGCAACCGCTTTGATCTCAATTAAACCGTCCCTTAAGGTACGCTTCGCAAGGTCGAACCAATGTGTACTTATTTACGCGCATCCTTGTGCTGAAAGAACGCTTCTTTCAGGCCTTAACCCCCCCACCCCTTTCCATTTTCATTCTCTCCAGGTGTAGTAAGAGCTTTAATTATCACGCGGATGGTGCAAACACTTTCAGGGACAAAAAAAAACACATATGCACATATTGGAAATAATTGTGTCTTTGTTTAGTGAAAAGAGTCAAGTCGAAGGTCTTACCAGTATTAAAATATGAATTTAAAGACTTTATTAAGTTTAAATGTTTTTTTTATTTAATTGGGTCTAGTAGTCCTTGTTTCACCTGACCTGACCTCGAGGTTCTTTACCTCTCTAAGTGAATCCTAATCCTCCCCTTACTCCTAAAAACCATGTTTTTACCTTTGGCCCCCATGGGGTTGTATATTCCTTGGTGAAAACTCAAGTGTTCAATCTTATGACATTTAATCTTTGTACTATCATCGTTACTTTTTTATTTTTCTCTCCATTATCTCTCTCCTTCCTAACTAAGAATCGATTCCCTTACGATGTGTCGTCAATTTTCTCTTTAATCGGCAAAATCAGTGGAACAGAGATTGCACAACTTGCATTGCTCGAGCGATGTCTCGGCCGAGAGAAGGCCAATGTGTGCAGCGATCAGTTGGCACTAAAATTGCCGTTTTATTTGGCACGGAAGGATTTGTGCAGTTGGCCCATCTCCACCTGCCCTTGATACGAGCAGAAGGGTACCCTTTCTATATGCTACCGAACCACGGTCGGAGCAGGATAACTAATCAGGCTTTGGGAGCTCCATTTAGCACAGCGGATTCCCAGGTGACAGAGAAAGGAATAGATTTCGGAACTGAAAATCAAATCAAGGGCTTTGGGGAGTACTTGTTTTATAGGGATTTAGGGAGATTGTATGGAAGGCTTGAAGGGTGGGTGCTCAGTGTATGCCAATGACAACCATGACACAAGTATCTAACAACGTCCTTTTATTTACATTCCTTAAGCATTGATAAAAGCTTATGAGGTCACATGAGTGTCATACGGACTTGCTCTTGACACGTTTGGGACTATCGCTACCCCATTACCCTGCAGTTATATTTAACTGTTTGTTATGACTCATATTTTCCGTTCCAAAAGTCCTTACAAACCTCAACTTATTCCACTGCTTGGCATTAGGGGAGTTTGGACGGAGGCCTTGGCGGATAGAAATATATCTTAATATCTTAATTTGTGTTACCAACACGTTTATCAAGTCTGAACGTCCAATGATCGAAACACATCACCGAGTTCGACTCTTTGTGGTAAGCAGAGTAATTTCCAGGCTCACATGACTTAATTCTATAAAAACAACGACAATTGATTCACCAGAATAAAATACTCAGCCAATTCCAGGCTTTTTTCTTAATCTCAGGAGCTAATTCAATCCCATTCTTAATATTAGTTGAGTTAAAACTGGGTTCCTCTTAAATTTTGATCTATAACAACCAAGTTATAATTATACTTGGCAGTTTTTTTATATACTTTTACGTTTTTTAAGCACTTTTATATGAAGATTCTTGTCAACAGATTTATAAACATCTAAATGACTTCCAACAGAAGGCTTACTGCATCCTAGCTTGGATTCAATTGATGTTTAACCTTTTCTTTAAATTAGACTCAGAGCCTTTGAGAAAAGTGTATTTTGAGATTGCGAGCTATTTGTCTCTACCTTCAGTTAGGTTCTTAATCTGGATTTTCCGAAAATTCCTTTATGTCTATGGACATGCCTGTTTTGGAGTTTTTTTTAGTGCACTAAGGGAATTCGACCTTTAAAATTGGGGATTATTATTTGGCGCTAGTTACCTCTCGGGGTTTTTTTTCACTTTTACATCGCCACAACTTAAAAACAATGTGGCTGTCAGGAAATTACCTTTCTCTCTAGTTTAGCAGCTCTGGTGACATTGATTGGGTGCGACGAATAGTTCAATGTGAGTCGTAATTAAGGTCTAATTTACGACTGTTCTTACTGAAAAAACCTTGCTGTACCTCTTGGTCGGACATATGGTAAAAGCAAATAGTCTGCTATTATCTTGAGACAGAGCTCCCCGTTAAATGATCTTGGCCCTACGGCTGTCTGTATTGTCTCTTTCTTCAGCTTTATGTCTCTGTTAACCATCGCCAAATTTAATTTCCCTCTTAAAGTGACTCTTACGAATGTCCTTGTTCTTTACTCGATCTTCCTTTTTTTCCCCCGTCCTTTTTTTCTGTAACTCTTTTAACAAAGGTTCGTTATACTGATGACAGCTCTTCCCCATTCTTGACGTTTTCTTTCAGGAAGCCGAAGCCGAAATTATACTTGATGGAACATTTGTACGCTTTTTATTTACTTATCCTTTTAAATTTGTGCCTTATTGACGATTGGATATTTTGTAGGAGTTAAATATAAAACGACTGTGAGCAATTAATAATAAAAGAGCCAAAGCTGAGTCGAAATTATTTCGAGAGACAAGTTTAGACGTAGTGTTCAACGGTCTCTCGCAATTGGGCACTAAATGTATTTTCGTCGGAGGTCTTTCTATCGCGATGACCCAATCTCACGAAATAGTTTTGCAAAAGACCAGGAAATGGTTGGGTTCTTGCCTTTTGGGGTTAAGGCTCTCGCGTCGATGGGTTCAAATACTCTTGATATATTTCATTGGAAGTCAGGATTTTTGCTATCTACGGCAGCTTCAGAGGATTTCGACGTTATTATTTTAGATGCTCATTTGTGTTTGGCTCGCGGCCCCTCTCTTTGGAACGTGCACCTCCTCTCTGATATCTATTGAAACAGATGCATACAGTCATGGCCAAATGTTTTGAGACTAATATTTTTTCTCCATTCGTTTTTAAAATTTACGTGATAAGAATAATTATTATAATATTTGAATTATAGCAGGTTTATTTAAACGTAAGCATTTCAAAATAATAAGAAAAAAATGAATTCCTTCGCTGAATCTAATATCACGCTCTGGTCCTGTTCCCGTAGGAGGTTGAATTTCAGTTCCTGGCGCTTTACTATTCGATCAAAAGGGTAAAAAGATAAACAAATATTGGTTAAATGAATGATGGGTAATTATAATCTGTTTCGTGATATTTTTTTGGTAAAAATAAATGTTTGGATCTTTTCAATTCCAGAAAGGATTGTTTCCAAAGAAAAGCGGTCAACCATTGTTGCTCTACACTAAAGTGCCCTAAAATGCGAGGAGATAGTTGCTAAGGGTATTGCATCAAGGACCACCATCTTTACGAACATTAATGATTTTAAAAAGACTGGTTACACTTCTGTGAAGAATTCCTCTGGAGGCTGAAGAGCTACAAATAAACGCTAAGATTTCCTCCTGGTAAAGTCCCAGCTCAAGGATTGGGTGGCCTCCAGTGTCAAGCTTGTTCACGATTGGAAAGAGGCACATGTGAACGCTTCAGCGTGTACAGTGAGGCGAAGACTTTTCGACAAAGGTTTTAAGTCGAAAAGGGATGTGAAGAAGCCTCACCTAACCAAGAAGAACCTTACGGATAGGCTCCACTTCTGTAGGAAATATAAAGAATGGACTGTTGAAGACGGGTGCAAAATGATATTCTCTGATGAAGTTCCCTTTCGCTTGTTTGGGGCTTCTGGAAAATCCCTCGTTAGAAGGATGAAAGGGAAGCGCTTCTCATCTAATGGAACTGGAGCCTAACAAGTTTGCTCAACAACACTGCCATGAACTCAAAATGGTACCAAAACGTGCTTTATCAACACCTTTTCCCAACAGTTCAGGGCCAATTTAGAGATGATAACTGTATTTTCCAGCATGATGGCGCACCTTGTCACAAAGAAAAAGCACTGACATTTTTTTAGCTGAAAATCACATCAAATCTTTGGTATCTTGGCCCGGGAATTTGATAGATTTAACACCAATGGAGAATTTGTGGGTGATAATCAAACTGTAAGCAGTTGCAGGTGCTTATTGAACACAAATGGAGCACATGCCATTAAAGTTCTGGCCATCAATTTTGAAGGTAGAACCAGTGCTTCTTTTTGCAAGAGACCACGACCATGGGACTAGTTCATTACTAAACAAAATCTGGTCATGAAGTTATTGCAAAAAAAATGCCATGCAATCATGGTTTCTTTTTTTGGACAAATTGTATTAAATGAATTTATCCAAAGTAGCTTGGCGAAAAGAGCTAAAAGAGGCCAGTGGTTTGACTAAAACAACTGAAAACTTTTGTTCTACATTTTTTTCTGAAACCAAAAAAACAGTTTACCAAAATACTTTTCAAGCCAACTTAAAGTTGGATTAGTTACTAAATTTGATTTGAGTATACACCCTCCCAGAATCATCTGTTCGTGAATATCAATGTACACAATGTGGAAAAAAACCCATTGGTCCTTAGGTTTAGTAACCATTCACGGATCATTAAATAGCAAGATGATCACAGAAGTCGTAAATAAGCGATTAAGTGAATTGGGATTAAATATAAATCGGGATATTGTCGATGTTATATCAGATGGCGCTTGCGTCATGGCCAAATTCGGTAAGTAAAGAAAATGGATTAATTCATCAATTCTCTCTAGCTCATGGAATTCATCTGTGTGCGATATTTTGTACCAAACTCAACCTGGAGACGATCTGAGGAAATTACTACGGAGGGAGAAGAAAATACTCAAGAAATCATTGAAGACTGGGATGGTAGGATACATTTGCCACAACCTTTCTCTCTGCTGAAACAAATTACGATCTAATAAGTGTTCCAGATATCCAAGGGAGTTTTGGTGAGATAATTTCAAAAGTCATAAAATTTTTAAAATCTTTATAAATCGCCATTGAAATATTATTATCGACAAGAAATTTTCAAGAATGATTCGAATGAAAAAGAGCTGAAACTTGAGATAGAAACCCTGCGAAGATGGAGCAGTATGATTAGAATGATTTAGATAACTGAAAAATTGCATTCTTCGCGCTCTAGGAGTTTGTGAAGTTGTTGAAGTGATATTCAACGACAAATGGAGACCTTTGGATAGTATTTTAGATGTACTTCGTCCCTTCGAAATAGCTACCAAGGAAATTTCCTCAGAGGACGCTTCATCGAATGAAAGAATTTTTTTTTTTAGAAAATTCATTTTGAAAGAATTTGATAATCACACTTCTGGTTTGCCTAAAAAACTGAAGAAACGTTTGATCAGACGATACTCTTCACGAAAGTTAAATAGCGGCATCTTATTATAATGATCCTAGGCGTGTGCGTGTCCGTCTGAGCATTTTTTTTTTAAATTGTGAAATTATTTTTTCTGGCACACCAATTTTGAATGTGTTGTGAAATAATAAACCCTTTTCTCTCGCACACTTTCTTAATTTTGTGACTGAAGGCGTCGCAGGCCTAACAAAAAAAACGCCCGTAAGGCGGATTTTTTGCTAGTTTGATTAATAAATTATTTCGAATATCTTAAATTATTGAAAATGACTGATTTCAAAGGATCCTTCTTGTTACCAAATCCTAAAACGATAAAGAGGTTAGAAGCAACAGCATTCAACTGGCTATTTCTCTCAGTTGAAGAGGCAGGAGATAGGAGGAAGAAAGTGATGGGGACATTTTAGTTTAGGGTTCTTTAGATAGTTTATCCAATGATCCAATGTCGCAGATATACCTCAAAATGGCCATAAAAACTTAAGAATCATAAAAATTCTTCCTCTGCTACCTTCGATTTAGCCAAGTAAATGAAGCTGTATGAGGCAACGGAGAAGCGGACTGAGCCTTGACAACTAGTTAATCGGGGCTTATCAACAATAGTAGCAAAGAGAGTCGAATCAATAAAAGCATTTTCATCGGCAGGCTACTTTATTTCAAAGTTTCGTAATCAATTGTCACCCAAAGCAATCAGATGTCAGGGGTTTTTTTAGATTGCACTTCTCGACTGCCAATCAATTGTCACCCAAAGCAATCAGATGTTAGGTTTTTTTTTAGATTGCACTTCTCGACTGCCAAGAATGGAATATAAACGTCTCTAAAGCAAGAGCTGAATATGTGATGTGTATTTTTGTTATTAAACACAAATCTCAAGATTATTATATATTATTCGCTTACATAATTCTTTTTTTATTTTTTTTACTGCATGTTGTGATGTAGTTTTACTTTGTACTCGATGTGACTCCTATAAAGGCACATTTTACGGGTTTTTGTGGTATGTAGTGATGAGGGCAGTAAATAATATGTCAGAGGAGTGACAAGAAAATGTGAATTATTTATACTATGTGTAACTTGAAAGGGAGTTCACAACGGCTCCGTCAGTGTCTTCCACTATAGTAAAAGACTTCTAACATTTGGTGAAAACCGGTAATTTGAGAAGTCCATCGGTAATTTACCGGTATTGACAATGTCAGTAATGTCCACACCCGGAAGAAGAACCTGAGTGTCTAATGCATTTGTCAACGTGGCAGCCCACCTTTATTTGATCAAGAAACCTAGTCCTTAAAATTAGAAATTTCATCAGATCTAAGCGTTTTAAGCAAGATTAAGATAAGTATATCACCATTAAATAAAAGGAAACAAATATTGGTTTTAATTTTGTCAAAAAATTTGGTAAAATTCATTTCATCACAAAACTGTTTATTTTTTTGATATCTCTGTAACATCATAGTGCCCTTTCTCGGTGTGGTTTTGTCCTATAGTCTGTAGCTATTAAACTAGTACCTACTTTTTCCGATTATCTATGGACTCCTCCTCTTTCACACATATTTCCTTTTCTCAACACTTTCAAAAACGAAATTATTATTTAGGGCAAGTTTATTTCAATTTCCGCATTACTATCGTACCCTCCAACAGGTGTATGCGAGGGAGAAAAATTGCTCCTTATTACTGACAGCTCCATTTTCTTAGTTAGTATAAGAAAGCCTTTAGCTTCAGGCTATTTTTAGCTTTTATGCCTCATGATTAGCGAGTGTTGGCTGTTGATCTCCAAAAGCAACTTGGAGGAAAGGCTCGCCTGACTGGATTTACTGGGCGGGAACTTAGTCTCTAAAGTGCAACGTTGAGGGGTGTATTTTCAAACCGACTGTTGATGGAAAGAACTATTGACTAACTAGACTTCTATAATGTACCAAAACTTAAATTTACCACCATCGCAAGGCTTAAATGGGGAACCAGAATCGAGTACAGAGATTACGATATAAATAGACACTTTTCAGGTTTGATTCATGAATGTCTTCCGACCACCTAAGAACCATCTGATTACAAGACCCTGGTTCTGAGATTAGGTTACCTAAATTTATATTTATATGAGTAGGAATTAATAGAAGAACCACTTACATGAAGCGACAATGCTCTAATATATTATTTAAATAAGAAAAAAAGGTGAGAACAAGCGAGATTTGTATAGAATCGCGTGTAGTTATAGGAAGATGGAAATTGTAGAGGGGCCCATAGCTAGTAGTTGGCACACTAACGGAACGTAACTCTCCTATATATATATATATATATATATATATATATATATATATATATATATATATATATATATATATATATATATATATATATATATATATATATATATATATCACTGTCGCACTTTTGGGGGGTAATTTAAAGGGAAACCTAACAAGAGCACCCTTCTTAAAGTTTGTACGGATTGATCTGTAAAGGAAGTGGTGAAGATGGAGGAAGTGAAAATGTGGGAAGGATACTTAGTCGCAGGTTCACTTACAGACGATGGAGCAGGACGGCATACACTCATTCAGATGCAAGCTGCAACATGGTCATCTATGCTGCACTTAGCATTCGTATAAGGGATGCATGTCAAAAAATGCGGGATTAACCGATGCGAACCATAAAAACCCTTTCTAGTTTCTTTGTGTCTTGAAATACAACGAAATTTCAAAGTTTATTATTGTCTGATTTGGTTTTAAGTTTTAACCTTAATTCTTTACCTTTCTTCCCTCTGAGGGGTCTGAATTTCGGTTTAGCTGACAAATTATTCTTAAAAGTATCAATATTTTTATCTTAATGATTCCTTGGAGTTTGGGCGAAGTCAGGTAATTTAAGACATTTTATATAAAATCGGTTCTTCTGTGGTTCATTCGTTATAGTAATCTTAAACAGGTAGATATTCCCTTCTTTGCCAATTCTGTGGTCTTTTAATTTCGTTGAATAGTGGAGGGGATAAGGAATAAGCCTGTCCACCGACAATTCAGAGAGTTAACAGAATTTCCACCAAATCTTCTGCATTCTCGATGTATTCCACCTCTATCACCTCTATTTATATTATTCTGGCCTTCTCCCAATCGGTCTTTCTCACGCGCTTAACATTTAATTACTTGTTTCATTTTGTCATTTCGCAATAATACAAAAAAATATTAAATGCTAAATCTCATTATAAACCTCTCTCTCGCAATTCATCTTGCTTTTGTGGGGAAATGGCATAATTTTAATCATTAAAATTTGATTTACAACGACGCATGAATAGACCATAGATTGCTGTTGGCCAGGAAGGAGGCCAACGCGTTTGTCCGCGTTAATGTATGAACCGAGTGGATTTTCGAAATGTGAAGCATATATGTGACGAGGGAAAGCGAGAAGAAGTAGGAAATGTCTTTATAATAGGGAGATTGCAGATGCTTGCACTATGTGAGACAAACAAGAAATGGAATGAGTAGTTTGCGCGGAATGAAATTAATGGAGTCGATCAGGTGTTGATTATGGTGGTAGGGGCTAAGAGAGTGTGACCGTGCTTTTTAGTGATGAGTGGGTATGAATGTGTGAACTCCAGAATTATGTGGGTGAAGTTGAGATGTTGAAATGTTAAAGTTCGCGTGGCTGTATGAAGTGCATGGAATCTGGTATGGCAGTGGTGAGACTGAGAAAGCGAGGTTTTTGGAATAACTCGAGACGAGTGACGAGTAGGTGACAGGATGAAAAACGGGATAACTAGACCTTTTTGTACACCTGGAGAGAATGAAAATGATGAGATGGTGAAAGAGTTCTGTACTGATAAAAGTCTCTGTGTGGCAAACACGCTTTTTTAGCAGCGAATCGGAAATATACGGGTTGAGCAAAGGAGGGGATTAGAATGTAGTGAGAAAGAATATGCTATGGAATATTTTATGTGAAATCTGTGAAAGACATGAATATGGAATTATGTGACCACACGAGTGTGCTCTAAAAAGTTAAAGTGGTTAGTTTGTGGATGAGAAGACGCGGAGAAGTGAAAGGCGAATCAACAGTGAAAGCCTTTTGATCAGAGAGAAAGGAAAGAGTAGGTTAGAATGCATGAGAGTAGGAGAGAGGACTTAAGTGTGAATAAGGAACATGAAAATAGAGCAAATGTGGAACAAATTTAAAGAAATAAGAACATAAGAAAAGAAGGAGACTGCAAAAGACCATTCATGGCCTACACTTGGCAGCTCCTGTAAACACTTGGCAGCTCCTTTGCTTAGTGCAAAGGATGTATTCTAGAACTGTAAACGGAAAGACGAATGCTAACTGATGGTGACAATGGGAAACGTACATTTTTTTATTATTATTTAAGGGGCTATCTGGCAACTGCCGACGAGGGGAAACGTACAGCGGAGGCAAAAGGAAGACGTACTTACTCTCAGCTGTTAAAGAGTGAAGATGAGCATAGCATGGATGCGAATAAATTCCTACAGGGAGGAGGAAAGAAAAAGGAAACAAGGAAAAATTGAGGTTCCAGATATGAACTGAAGGATATTCTCGAAGAAAGTCCCAAAAGTGAGAAACCAAGAGAAGAATAGCTGAGAGAACATCAAGGGTAAGTATGGTAGTGTACTTGAGAGTAATCAGGAGGTCAAAAGTAGATGGAGATAGTACTTTGACGAGTTTTGAAATGAGGGTATGGACGATGAAACAATATTAATCTGTAGAACGTACTGGTACGCTGATTAATCAAGGGAAAAAAAACATTGTGAGAACTGGTTTTGAGACTTCTCACCTTGTCTTTCAGCTCTACAATGAATGAGCATTGTGAGTCACCTACGCTGCTTTAATTTATTAAAAAACAAAGCAATATGAAAAAAATAATAATATTAAAAATAATAAAATGAGAAAGGAGGGGGGGAATATACATATAAATTCTTATTTCCTAGGAACGAGTGATCATGTTGGGAAGGACTAAGGGATATCTGTGTGTGAGAAGGAATAAGGTTAAAGCTTCCTGAGGAATGATTGACCTGTGGGAAGGGAATTATTAGAGTCGACTTGACAATCGTTTATTATTAACATTTGAGCAATATAAAAATTTGGCTTAATCCCAGTCTATTTTATATTTTTTATGAGATATGATTAAAGAGAGAATTAAAAATGTTTCCGGTACGTACGTCGTTTTTGTGTTTGTATGTGCGTTTACCTAAGTTTCTACCCTTTTGCCCAAGGTAGGATTGGTTGCAATTTTTGCAGAGTGGTTGGTAGACACCTCTAGATATCTGTGACGAGGTATGTTTTTTAGGAGTTCATATTTTAGTGAAAAATGTATTTTTCACATTTTTTTAGGATAATATGATTAACTTTGAAGATATATAACAGCTGCTCTACCAGAGTATGGAACTGATAAGTATGTAGAAAGAAATTAGTGTCGTGAAAGGTCTGAAAAATGGGTAGGCATGTGAGTAGATGGTATAGTGGACTAAATGCAAGAAGTGGTGGTGAGTGTGTTATATAGTGAGTCAAGTGGTTATGATTTAAGTAATTTCAAATTGGAATACTACTTGACTGAAAAAATGCTATGATATTATTATTGCATAAGGCTAAAGGGGTATATATGTATTCGAGAACTACAGGGGAATTATTATGTTGATGGTTGAGAGGGAGAGATAAGAGAAAAACACCGAGCCCATATGAGGTCCGTTATAGCCACTCGCTCATCCCGTGCTCCTTCAGAGTGACAAGAAATGGGCAAAATCACTGGAAGGTATTAAACCAGCAGTTTTTCTAATTTCTTCTCATTCCGAAGAAGTTCGGGACGAGCGAACGACAATAAAGGACCTCATACTTGCTCGGTGTTTTTCTCTTACAATCCGCTGTCAAAGACATTCAACATTACTTATCGAGAGTTACAGCACGGGCGAGTAAAATTTTATGTTCATGAAGGCAAGAAGAATAACTGAGGATTGTTTGGGGATCGGCAAGATCAGTTTGGAGGGGTTTATCATGTATTTGCTTCGAGACAGCTAGTAGAATAGACAGCGGATAAGAGATATTGGGTACATACATTCTGGGTTCATACATTTTAAAAATGTATGGATTGAGTGATAACTGTTAGATTGTGTGAAAAGTAGTTATGTTGGAAGTAAGACAAGCGTTTGGGGTGAAAGATGGGGCCAAAGTGAGTGGTTTGATATGTGACTGCATTAGGAGGGTGGAGGGGAATAAGGGTATTTTTGTCTTCAGGCGCGGCCGAGCTGGTTGTCAGTTACTGCCTGCTTGGTACAGGAAATTACACGAATACGCGCCATGCTCGTTTCGGACACCGTTTTACAATCTCTAGCGACTCGCAGAACGCGCTAAGAGCCCCTGAGACACTGGAATCTCTACAGCCATTTATCCGCGACACCGTGGCTGCTGCAAGTCTGAAGGATGTCGACATTGTCAGCTGCTGGGCTCCTGGAAATGTAGGAGTTGATGAAAAATGATGAAGGATGAGTTATATCTACGTTGTTATATGCTGATGAGATGCTGTTAGAAACTGAGTGAGAGCGATTTGGAGAAGGTGATCGAAGCGTTGGGTGAGGTAAGGAGAATGAGACTAAATATAAATGCAGAAAGAGTAAGCTGCTGATATTTAGAGATGAGTTGGGGTGTTGGTGGTTTTAGAGTCCATGGTGTTTCCTTTGAATAAGTGCGATGTTTAAAGTATCTTGGATGTGGCGTGAATGATAGAGGTACAGACGAGGCAGATTGTTATGGTTTCGAACGATAAAGTTTCAAGGGCGATCAGAGCAGTGCGAATGAATAATTCGATAGGAATATTTGGTGTGTGAAGGGTGGATGGGTTGAGATTTTTAAAATTAAATTTAAAGCAAATACCAACAAGGGCATATGCCCATGCCTCACCTGACAACACCTTGCAGGAGGACTGGGGACGAAGGATGCATGGACCCGTAAAAAGAATGGGTGTAATTAGCTTTGTAAAGATAATCTACAAGATGAGTACCAGAGGTGTGTAATGGAGTGGGGTATTGCGTAAAAGGTAGGTTGATTATGTGAGTGTGTGAGAGAGAAACGGCTGACTGAGAGGCAAATGCTTGATATTTTGTATGATAGGGGTGCTTGCAGGGGGTTTGGGAAGGGGCGCCCAGGGATGAATCCTGACTGGGTGAGATCCTATCCACAAAATACCCCATCGCTATGAATGACCAGCTTTAGTTGCATTGATGTGCTTCTCCCTCACTTTATAGGTAAGCTCTTGATGTCAATATATTACATCTTTCACATTTAAGAATCAATTTCACAATTTTCTTAAACATTCCAATCTCATTCACTCTAAACAGACGAAATTAGAGTGAAATAAGCTTTTATTAAAAGAAAAACATTCCTGGCAACTTAAATGAGACAGTTGCCAGTTGTTTATATTTTAAAAGATTCCGTTTTAATTTGAAAGTATTTGGTTTTATATATAAATAAATCATTTCCGTGCGTCATCGGGGATGTCCTAATTTAAAGTGACTCAAGGTTCAGGCACGAACTCTATTAATAATCCCCTTTAAACATCCCTTCTAGTTACAATAATGACACAAATTAAGTGATATTTGGAAGATATTATTTTTTCGATAACTCGATTATGAGTTTAATCACGCCTGAATACATTTCGGGAAGGTTCATTAAGTTTAATACGGAATTTGACAAGACTATGCATTTCGACCATTTGTCTACCTCTTAAGGTTTGCACTGGCTTTGGGACCAGTTGATTTTTGTATGTTTCTTCGTTTTTTGCGCTTTTGAGGTTTGTATTATATATCTTAATTGAGTTAAGTGACTATGGTTCAATACCTAAATAAATCCAATCTAAATTAATTGATAGGATAAATACAAACATCTAAAACTCATAATAGGCATAGAGACCCATAATATACAAATCCTCCGGGCTTTCTTTCTGTGGGCCATTCCTGAGTAGGTGGAGAAACAAGGCGAAATGAATTATTCGAGAGGAGATGCAAGGTCTCTCGATAATGCCAATAATTCCAAGTGATTAGGCATCTTACAATATACCTATGTGCCTTGGACCTTATGGGCTCAAGCACATTAAGCAGAAAAAATAATTACATCAATGCCTCAGATAATCATGATTTCTCTTCAAACTTATTTTTACTTCTAATTGAATCTTCAGCTTTAAACACCATCGAATCATGATTTATTTCGATTTTCTAAATTAAACTTGTCTTAACCACATTCTAATAAAAACCAGGACTGTCTAATTGAAGCTCGTTTTATAATTAATTGTAATTGGAATTAATTTTGATGATTTTATAATTTAAATTCGTATTTTCCTAACAAACTTTATATTCTTTGCCCTAACTAAAGGGTGCATTCACTCGTTGTGTCATCTATTAAAATGACCAGCCCCTCAAGGAAGTGCGGTGCATGCAGACTAAGATGTCTACTACATGCATGGTAGAACCGCACACCCTTTTTGGCTCCAGTGCGCCCGGCAGTCTCGAACTAGATTGAAACTATTTGGGTTTTATTCTTTCTAGTCATTTCCATTTATATATATATATATATATATATATATATATATATATATATATATATATATATATATATATATATATATATATATATATATATATATATATATATATATATATATATTCACCTCTTTCTTTGCAAGCCTCTTCTCAACTATTTTCTTAGTCGACGGCTAACTTCGAAGACTAGTCGCCGACTAGCTTTCGTCCATTCATCCCTGATCAGGACAGGGAGTTGGGGGGTTGTTTACCTCGTCCCTCTTGTCTCTGGTTAGGGTGGCGATTTTGAACATGCTAGCATCCTCCCCCCCCTTTATTTTCTTTATCTATCCTCTTCCGCAACGGGATGTCAGATGGAACGTGAACCACCTAGGTGCAGCTGGCATCTATAAGGTTGCGTGCCTTCCCGGCCTCAACACCCGCAGTCCCCCCCTCCCACCACACGGTTCTATAACTGGTAAGAGGACCTATGGCTATATATCTTCAACACATTTTACTTCCTCCATCTACACCTTTCTAACACATCTCGCCTTACAATCTTTCTGCGCCACACGCCCTCGTTGCTATTGCGCAATAAAGGAAAAAAAAACCCCTTCCCTACGGTGCATCTTCAGATCCTTGGTACCAACAACTCGGGGAACTAAATCCCTAGAAGGGATTTGCTTCAATTAGAGGTATTTCCATAGCTGAATAAATTAATTCACCCATTTTATTCATTTACTTTTTGTTGTTGTTTACTCGGAGCAAATGTCCCTTCGTTGGATTATCCATGTTACGGGAGATTTTGGATAGCCTCGCGTTGGGGTGGATTAGAGAAGGAAATATGGATAATGAACTAAAGGCAGATCACTCTAGGGAAGAGAGTGAGGACATTCAGGATAGGAAACTAAAAAACAGTAAAAAGTGTCATGGATGCAAAGGACTGATAGAACGAACCCTTTGAATCCTTGATCCGGAACGATGCATTCCAGCGAAGAGAACAAACACCCGAGAGTAAAAAACAAGATTAGTTAATCACTATCATTATCACCACTTCCCCACATCATATAGGGGTAGAGTGATTTGACTCCAACTTATTACCCCCCACCCCTCTCGCGCGTTTTAAACCCTATTTACATAAACTAGTGCGCCCCCTTCTTTGGCTGCAATATTTCCCGTTCAAAGTGATCTGAAACCTCTATGAGCTGAAGTCAGGTTTTATCTCTTGGCAAAAGGCCTCAAAGGCGCCTCCGCACAAACAAATTGCACATGTACCTCTGTCCTCTCTTTCAGTTCACATTTTCTTAAATAGGCAAGCACACAATAGTCAATCACAGTTATATAACAGTCAATCACATAATCAATCCAAATTTACGTGGTCATCAATCATTCGGCTCTCCTCTTAACCCCAGATGCACTGCATTAAAATTCCGTTCGTGCGACGCTCCGTGGCGCGGGTCTATTTTTCAAAATATTACCAAATTGTTATATATCAATAAAATAAGGAGATTTTGAGAATAATTGTATTGCAATTAATATCTATTAGCTTGAAATTAGATAAAAATAATTAGATGTAGAGATACATGCAAAAAGTAAATACTGAACTATGTACATTTAATTGTAAACTTAAAGAATTAAATACATTCTGAGCAATGAAAGTACATTATTAATAATTTGTGGGACTTCCCTTTAACAGGTTTAGAATTGCAACTCGCCTATGCAAAGATTAATAACTTCTAAGATTACAACTTGAGGTATTTCCGACCATATTTGACTCATGACATTCGGCAATTCTGGCCGTGTTCCTGGTTTGCGGACTTTTTCCGTGAATTATTTTCTAGTATTGCCCAGACATGTTCTATTGGCTTTATGTCAGGGGACTGACTCGGCCAGGGAAGTCGTTTGTTTTCGCTTTGGTCCTCCCATTCCTTTAGACTTTTTGCAGTATGAGAGGGAGTCCCATTTTCCCTGAATAAACAACTTTCTTTTTCAAGCTGACTATTTAAAAACACTGGTAGAACTCCCTGTTTAAGAATGGAAATGTAATTTGCCGAGTTGGTATTGCCAACACAAACGACCAATATTCAAAAATGCTCCCCACACCATAACAAAAAGCCACCATGTTTTATCGTTTGTTTTAACCTGTTTATGTTCAACTCTTGAAGGGGTAATTTTCAAACCTATACCCGTCCACTATCCACTATCTGAAAATTAAAGAAACCTTGACTCGTCAGAAAACAAGGTCTGCTGACCAAAAGGCGCGTGCTCTCACCTCTTCTGATTTATGACATTACGAACTTCTAACCTGTCAATAATTTCCGGACTAACTTTGGGAGGACATTGGCGATTCTATCATTCGAAAGAGAATGTAAAACAACATAAGGATTTCAAATTTTGTTAGAACCTAGCTGTTAGAGAGAGAAGGTTACCCCCCCCCCCTCTTAGCCCCAAGAGAGCAGCCGAGAAACTTCTCGCACGACCGCGTGATCCGTTTGGGGTCCATTTCTTCCCCGTCTCACCATCTGATCGGCGCCAGACCTACGGCGCCAAGGACCTTTGCGCAAGGCTGTGAGACCACCGAGACTATCCTCCCCCTCCCCCTGGCGCGCCAAATCTAATGAGATCCCCGTCCCCCTTTAGGGGCCCCCGGCGACCCGCTTCCGCCGAGGCAGTATAAATACTTAGGGAAAAGCTTTGAGAAATTAGTACCATAAACCCCGTCTTTGTTAATGGCACGTACAGTCTCGTACACCCTGTTTCGCCTCCCAACGGCTTCCAGCTTCGAACGCGACGCCTCATCTCTACCTGGCCTTGCTCGTACCTAAGGCCAGAATTCTCACCCGACAGACGATAGACACGGACAGGCATCTATCACTCGGGTATCGACTTCGTTTACGACTGGAGTACTCCCTCGCTCATTTCTCAGCGAGGTTAAAGAAAAAGGAATCTTGCAAGTGGGATTTTGCAGCCCACCACTTACTTGTCAATTAGGCTTTAGGTGAATCCCCCCATCATTTGCATTTCTCTCATTTTCCTGGAAGTAATCACAGTACAGCCTCTCTCGGATTCTCGTACCCGCTGAGTCATTTTTTATCCCCCCCCCCCGCCCTTTGGTACTCCGGGTCTCATTTTATGTATTATCATTTATTTACTTGTGCTATTAATATTTTCTTTGTATATAGTAAAATTATATTTTTCTACCATCAGTTTCTCTAATCCCAGAACCTCTAAGAATTGATTATTTAGGCCAACCGCACTCGACTTTGTTTATTTAACCCTCGCACTGGAATCTGCATCCCAATCCTCTGGCGTACCCTCTTCACGGTCACCCTACGACACTAGCCTAAAATAGAATAGCCTGGCTGTTCCTGGTTTAACCTAGCCTAGCTTAGTATATTCTAGCTAGCCTAGTATAACCTCAAATAGTATAGCCTAGCCTATCGTATCCTAGTATAGCCTAGCCTGCCGTATCCTAGTATAGCCTAGACTAGTTAGTAGATTAGTAGACCCTAGTCTACATTTCATATCATAGTATAGCTTAGCCTAGCCTAGTATAGCCTTTCCTAGCGTAGCATTGCCTAGTGTAGCCTTACTTACTATAGCTTAGCATAGCTTAACCAGGTATGGCTTAGCATTGCATGCCAGAGCCGAGCCTAGTGTCGTCTAGAGTAGCCTAGCCTAGTAGAGCCAAGCTAGTATAGGCTACTATAGCCTAGCTAATATATCCTTGCATACGATAGCCTAGCCTAGGTGGGCCTGTATAGCCTATCCTAGCATAACTACACCTAAGATAAATGAGCCAATAGTATCATATTATAGCCTAGCCTATTATATCCTAGACTAGTATAGCATACGATACCCTAGACTAGAATAACCTTGCATAGCTTAGCCTATTATAGCCTTGTTTAGCTAGCCTGGTGTAGCTTAATATAGTATTACCTAGCAGAGCACAGCCCTCCCTAGCCTATTATACTTTAGCTTACACTAGTTTAGCATAGTATAGCCCTGTCTAGCTTAGCATTGCTTAGCCTAGCCTAGCATAGTATAAACTAGCCTAATATTAACTATCCTAGACAAGTATAGCCTATACTATCCTATTATACCCTAGGCAAGCATAGTTTAGTATTGTCTAGCCTCGCCTAATATATGCTAGCCTAGCATTTTATGCCCTAAATTAGCATAGTATATCTTACACTTGTACATTATATCTTAGCATAGGCTATTATAGCCTAGTCTATAATAATAGCCTAGCATAGTATAGCCTATTCTAGGCTTGCCCAACAGAGTATAGCATATTATAGCCTAGTCTAGTCTAGCAGAGTATCGGCCGAATAGTTATGATGTTATTTCCAAAACAAAATAATTCCCGGGCTAACGTTGAGAAGTCTTTGACAATTATATCACTCGAAAGAGAATGTAAAACAACATCAGGGTTTCAAATTTCGTTAGGATCGGCCGAATAGTTATGATGTTATGGCCCAAACAAAATAATTCCCGGGATTACCTTCGGAACTCTTTGGCACTTATATCATTCGAAATGGAATGTAAAACAACATCAGGGTTTCAAATTCCGTTAGAATCGGCCGAATAGTTATGATGTTATTGCCAAAACAAAGTAATTCCCGGGCTAACCTTGGGAGGACTTTGATAATTATAGCATTCGAAAGATAATCTAAAACAGCATTAAGTTTTCAGATTTCGTTAGAATCAGCCGAATAGTTATGATTTTATTACAAAAACAAAAAAAGTAAAACTGAGTCCTACTAAAAAATTATGCTGTGCCAAAATTCTAAATTCTTGTCGTTCATTTCTTCAGCCGACTCATTCCTTTTCCTAATATTGGCCAGAATTAAAAGGGGCTTCCTTATAGCAGCACGTTCATAATATTCAAGAGAGTGGAGGCAATTTGCTGCTGTTGTTGAGGTGATTTGGAAGCTTTCTGCCACTTCAGAGGCTTTTAACCGAGGATTGTTCGCTATGGATCTTCGAGAAGCACAAATAGGTCTTTCAGAAGGCCCAGGCCGCGATCCCGGTGGTTTTACCCTTTTCTTAAAGTGAACTATAATTATATAAACGGAAGAAACTGTTATTCTAAGATTCCTAGCACTTTTGCCTGCGACAGCCCCCACTCAGATTGACCAATAACCAGCCCTCTTTGAAAACCTGAGATTTCTTTATAATTTTTGCTTTCTACGTATGTTTATTAGTTAGCACATTAAACTATTAAAAGATAGAAATAAATTTCAGTCGCAATAATACCATGAATTGGAATTAAAACTATCATAAAAATGTGGGCATCATTTGTTCTTGCATGCCTCTGTATATTCACAGAATATTTTTCTTTGATTTGTTAATACAAATTTTGTGCTGAAGCTTTTGAAAGAGCGAGCATCCAACACAATTTGTGGTGGTTAATGGCTAGAATGGCTCGTTCTAATCTTGTTACACTGCTTAGATATCCGAGTACAAACAAAATCTTGCCAAAGATCCATCATAAAATAATCGTCATTCTTGCTTGCCTTGTTTGCGTAAGACAGTTACTTGCAGACGACTGCAATTCTGTAAAGAATGCGTTAAATATGGAATGCAATAGATATATTAGTAAAAAAAGTAGACCCACAAATAGTTTACTCGCTTAGCTACAGCCTGTTTGCCTTTCGCGCATTTTCCTATCCAATAACTTCACTAATTTGACTTTCAAAAGGCTTTTGGGAGAAGACCGCCCGTTAGTTTTTGGAGACACTTTTTTTTTTAATAATTCTCGAATAGTCGAAACATTTCATTTTAGGGTTGTCATTAATCGTTCACAACACTGGTTTGCAACCTGTTTTAGCTTATGGCTCCTTTAGGAACCTTATTTCTTCCTGTGTCCCCCCATAAACATTATTTTCAGCAATGAGTTTCTAAGATGCAAAATATTTGTTTAAATTCCATTATAAAATATTTAAAAAGGACTATATATATATATATATATATATTAAATGTAATTCAACTACATAATATTAAATTATCTATTGGCCTAACTATAGTTTAGGATTCAATAGGTTGAGTCCTATGATTCCTGCATGGACTCTGTGGCCTCTCTAATCTTAATATGTTCTTGTGGCCAGCTTCAACTTCGCCATGACCCCAGGTTGGGAAATTGGTTTACAACATCACAAGGAAATCTGGGTTGTTTTCAAAAATAGAACTATGTACAGTTGATCAAATTAGTCAAGTAACATTTTCCGAACGTAAGTTAACTATGAAATAATTATTTACGGTTTGTTTTTTAGTTTTTTAATCTTCGAAGAGTTTCGGATGAATGCCGCTAGTCTGCTATGCTGTTTTACCAAGTAATATTTTTCAGAAAAAAAGACAAATGTTAATGCGAATATATTTTTTTGATATCTATGATTATAAATTAAATAAATATATAAAATTAATTAAGCTAGAAAAAGGAAAATTTGGAGGAAATTTGGCACCATGTTTTCAAAACTAGCCATTGAAATACCGCTATAATGTAAACAAAAAATTTAAAAATCGAAATTTAATTATTATATTCGTAAATCGCCATCTTGTTCATTTATAAGTAAATATAGCCAAAACACTCCATTTCTCGTCAAATAATAATATAATAAATTGCCATTCAACGAAATTCAGCGTAAACTGTGATATGACTATCTATGGCAACTGTATTTGTCACATACATACATACCATCGATACAGGTAGTTTCGTCATAGTATACGCAAGGTTGGTGAAACTCGCGTCCTACCCAATGTGCTTGCTTGCAATTTTTCATGTACCGAAGAGTCTAACCTTCAGAGTAAAATATGAGGGTGAGATTTTTGGTGATCCGTCATTCTCCGTACCAACCTTAAGCTAACTGGTTGAATTTTCGTTCGAGATTTGGGAGACATTCAATAAGTGATGTTTTTAGTCGCGTCGACTAAAACGGTCCGTAGGTCATCAGTCGGATGGTAACAGTTTTAATTTCCAATGAGTTTTTTTGGCAATAAAATCGTAAAGATTCAGCCGATTCGAATGAGGTTTAAACCTCTTATGTTATTTTACATTCCCTCTCTAATTATATAATTGCCAAGGTCCTCCCAAGGTTAGTCCAGGAATTATTTAAAGTTTTGAAGGCCGTTGGGTCATAAGTCAGAATACCCGAGATCACGCAACTTAGGTCTGTTGGCTTTGTTTGTCAGGTAGCAAAGATATAACCAGAATACGTTCACTGCTATCAATCAAATTTCTCCTTCAGTACATATGTCATCCATGCATCTATGAGAATTAGTGTAGAATGTCCCCATCGCTTATCTCTCTCTTCACCAATCCTTGTTTTTTGGAAAGTGTGGCCAAGTCATTACAATTAGTGACAGTAACTCGAGCTTATACAGGCTACAAAGGGATCATCGAGGCTGATTATAATTAATGAACTTCTTTCATAAGACCAATTTTGATTTTAATTTTAACCAAGAAGTACATGAGTTAAATTTAGTTACTTTGGGGTTTAACGTATAACCATTGTATGTTAGGATGGGGGGGATTATCGTGACAGATCGAATGCGGGTTGTCTGCTATTACCTGGCATCGGTTTACACCTTGCGGTGAATGAACTCAATATTCGTTTGTTTGTGTGACCTTCTCAAATGTTGGGTTTAATCGCGTGTATCAATTACACCTTCTTAATTACCTGTCCTGGGAAGGTTAATTGGGGCAGCCTCCGTAAGTTGGGCCGAGTTGTCTACTTAACTTCATTACAAATTCATTCCTGATCCATTTTCGCTCTATCGCTGCTCACATAATTGTAAAATTTTACTTATTTCCTAGAATATTTAGTAAATTTTGATGTGGTGTATGGAGAAAATGGGATCAAGTAAAGATAAGCCATCTGAGTGATAAATAGTAAAGATAAACCATCTAGAAACTGACCAAGTAAAGAATTACATGTGAATTAGGAAAAAAAGCCAAATACACCCAAGGGAGGGGTTTAGGTTAGGTTTGCATTTTCCTAATTTACATGTAAATCTTTGCTTGGTCAATTTACAGATGGTTAGTAAAGAAGAATCATCTTTATTTTTTATTAAGATGGTTGTATTATACATATATTCTTAGTTCGCCGGTCTTGCCCCTTCTTTTTAAGATGTCATATCTTTACATGATCTGAACAATTATATATATATATATATATATGGTTCGTCAGTATTTTGAGGAAATCACTTTGAATAGCTCTAACTTTCTTATAACGAATTAAAAAAAAAAATCATATTAATAATGAATGACATTAAAGTGACGAAGCAAATGAGACAACACGGTGTAATTGTTACCATAAAAGATCCTTCGTTGCTAAAGTTAGAAAAAACCTGGACGCTGCCGATAGGGATCCAACATTAGCAGCAAAACATAAAACACAGACAAAGGGTTCTAATACCATCGAAACCCAAGATTTGTGCAGAAAGTACAGGAAAAAATCGAAATTCCCGGAAAATAGATCCGAACCCTTGCAAAGGACTTCAAAGTTTCAGAATGCACAATCAGAAGAGTTGTGGGTGAAGATATCTGTTACGGGCTGCATGTGATGCGGAGAAGTCAGTTCATATCGGGTAAATCGAAAGAGAATCGCTTGATCCGTGTAAAGCGCTTGCTCTCCATGTTAAAACATCAAGAAGATGGAATGTTTTCGTTTTGATCTGATGAGAAATACTTTCACCATGACCAATAGGTAGACCCAAAGAATGATAGAGGTCAAGCGAGGTCCCAACTGTAATGCATACCAAGTTTCCAACAACTGTGATGGTTCTGGGAGTCGTTAGCAGTGACGGAGATGTCATGCCCCTCACTTTTTTTATACAGGGCTTGAGTCAATGCTGCTCCCTACATAGAGGTTTTGGAGAAGGTTGTGAGGTCCTGGATTGACAAAATATGCAACGGAAAACCTTATATCTTCCAATACTCTGCACCATTTCATGGGGCTAGAACAATCCAAAATTGAATGCGTGCTAAATTTCACGGCCATGTTCTCCCAGACACATGTCCTACTTCACGTAACCTCAATTCACTGGACTATTTCGTATTGCCCGTTGTCGAGAGAGAGGGGTCAATTAACACCCACATAACACCATTCAATCTCTCAATTTCGCTATAACAAAAACTATGTCCGAAATTGATAAAGATCAATTGAGGCTAATGGTGGATTGAATGAATAGGAAAATTATAAGGATTCTCCTGATTATTTGTATCGATTTTCATTTAAATACATCTTTTGTTTTATCTGTTATGGGTCTTTTTCTACGTTCCTGCAAATGATGTGAAAATACTGGCGCCCCCTGTATATAAACGGGAAATCACAATAACATGTGATGTGGTTTGTTAGCGCAGTGGCCTAAAAAGCGAAGAGCCCCCAATGGCATAGGTTCGAACCCTACCGATTATTTCATTTTCTTTAACTAGTAAAAGGTTTATATTATTTTATTCCGTTTGTTATTTCTCTCTGTCTTTCTTTCTTAATATGTTTGATCCTGGTTTGATCTTATAAAAAGACGAAATCACATATAAGTGTATAAATATATATATATATATATATATATATATATATATATTTTATATATATATATATATATATATATATATATATATATATATATATATATATATATATATATATATATGAAATTCCACAGGAAAATGAAAGATGAATTCCTAGTACTTTCGAACTTGTTCAATTCCTTGATAATGAACTGAACAAGTTGGAAAGTAATTGGTATCCGCCTTTCATTTTATTGTGTGATTTTTTGCATTTATTGCTCTACTCACGCGATATATATATATATATATATATATATATATATATATATATATATATATATATATATATATATATGTGTGTGTGTGTGTGTGTGTGTGTGTGAGAGAGAGAGAGAGAGAGAGAGAACAAATACAGTTTCTGCGGGTGGTAACAACCTCCACAGGCTTTCACTATATTCAATTTCTGCCTTTCAAAAACCTTTTTAAAACAGAAAAAAAGATGCAGAGACCTTTTATTGTAGACTATAAACAATGCAGTACAAGAGACGTGAAATTAGACGAAAATGAGCAATGAGACAAGAAACAGGATATTTTTTAAGGCAAGAGGTTATCTCAGTATCGCGATAGAATAGAGTTGAGAGAATCCAAAACCTGACTGCTAATTTATCAGGAGTTCTTTGAGGAGAGACTAGGCAACTACCATTAATACCAACACGACTCTTGTCGGTGAGCTAAAAACGTGGCTATGTTTATAAAAAAATCGCCGATTTAAATCGAGAAACGCAAATAAATTTGTCTCCGGAGATCGAGCAAACAAACGAAGAGTTCGACGGAGACGGAAGAACTAACTGCATTCCTCCTGAGCCATTAAGTATTTCGCTCTCATCAAAACAAAAACCCACCATCCTTTTGGGGGTAAGCCATATTAAATGCGAAACTTGTATTTTCTTTTAGCCTCGTTTCTTGTCCCAACTGCCAACCACCCGTGATTAAACTACGCGTTTGTTGAATCGCCTAAAGATAATCGTCCCCTCTCCCTCCGCGCGCTTAATCACTCCTAAGAAATGGCGACCCCAACTTTTTCCCCTGAAGACAATAAATCCCATTTTCCTCAACGACCCTGAGAAATAGAAGTAAAATGATACACGACCTAACCTACTTATTACCTACGCTGTGATCGAGACTCTCAAAAACTCTGGGCGACTATCGACAGGTAATCCAGTCGTAAAATGCCACGAGGGTGGGTGAGGACAGACAGAAGAAAAAACGGCAAAACAGTACAGAAATAGAACACCACATGGACGAATGGGACACCGCTAGTAATTTAGTCAACCCTAGCTACCAGGTGCAAGAGTGAATGTATAATAAACCTCTAAAAAGCAAGTCTCGTTATGTCCATTTAAACTGCCTCCCTCCCTGTTCGAGACGATACAGAGTGATTCAGAACTATTGTGTCGACACATTGGATCGGGAGAGCTAAGTAATTAACATACGAAAGAAGAAAGAAAATCGAAAAAATGATGGAAATAAGGACCAAAATATACAATGACAAAAATCTACAGGGGGCGTATTTTAAAATCCGGGAATGATCCCAGTATTCCAAATCCCTCCCTCATAAGTACTTCGTTTCGAACTTGGGGCAGGAAATTCCACAGTTCATATTTCATGAGCCACTGTGCCCTTTGAAACAAAATTTTCCAGTGTGTTGGTATTTTTGTGTAGTTCTATAACAATATTGTAGTTCATTACAAGTTAAAATACAAAACTAAAGTCGATTAAATAACGAAGCGGAACTCAAGGTTCCAAAATATCTCTCAAAAATTTCTCGATCCCTCTCTCGCTAATCTCTTTTTCAGCAGACCTCAACCGACAAACTATTTTAAAGATATATATTGAGTTCGTATTCTTATTGATATTTAGGTACCTCTAAGCGTCTCTACCCTCGTTGGTGGCCGCTAAAAGCGCTATCTAGAGTATAAAAAAATTCGATACCACCACAAAACTTTTACTCTTTGTAGAGTTAAATTTT
Organism: Ceratothoa steindachneri; assembly: GCA_963969495.1. Lineage (NCBI taxonomy): Eukaryota > Metazoa > Arthropoda > Malacostraca > Isopoda > Cymothoidae > Ceratothoa > Ceratothoa steindachneri. The sequence continues at coordinate 143,165,563 of OZ018330.1, read as the reverse complement.
TTTATTCAGTTTTAGGATCCCTTCTGGCAGACACAAACAAAGGCACAACCGCCAACATTACAAAGATAAGCACACATCAAGGATATTTAAAAATAAACAGGAAACAAAGATAATAAGAGAAAAAGAATAACAGAAACAAATACACTACAAAAAGCAATAAAATCTAGTGCTTGACCAGTTGCACATAGGTTCTGTAGATCGCAACAAACAGTTGTTCTTGTCTAGTCCTTTTTATCATTTGAGTGTCCTTTTTGTTCGTCCCCTTCATTTTTGTCCTTTTTATTTCGATCTCGTCTTTCTTCTGCACTGAGCAACGGGAACCTCTTTAGAAATCGGGCTTATTTTTAGAGCGCTTAACGTCCTCTTTCACCTTTGTTGGGTTTAGATATACACGGCAAAGATAGGGGAAGATTTTGAAAAAGTGAAAAAGACTATGCGAGAGAGGGCACCAGTTTCGCTTGGGGGCACTGGGGTCAGGAGGGCGCACCGGTCCTCCAGATTTCAAAATTTCTTAAGCCTTTGGGTTCATTTGAATCTGTCTAATTTGCGAAATGCATAAAACACGTTTGTTACAAGCGCGAATTGAATCACCAACACCATAGATAAGGCGTTGGATCATCCGGCTTGGGCACTAGGTTCGATTCCTGGCGAGAATGGACACAAAAAAAAAATGACGCTCGATAGGGGTAGCCCTCCACTCCATTGGAGCTTTTAGTTTGAACCATACGGATAAGCAGCTCCGGCAATGCACGTCACCACACACATAAACAATTACAACACCAGTTTCGTTTCCATCCCACTTTTCTTCGCACACAAAACACATCACTCTTCCTTTGTCGAACGTGCCGAAGAGATTTTCATATTACAACTCCTCTGATGCTGAGCGGATGGCTCTTTTATTTGGGCCATGAATCTTCCCGGTTGTTGGTTGGCGCCTCGTACCCATGGCCTGTCAACGATTGTCATTCTAATCTTAAGAATGGTTCCTATAGTGACTGGTAGTTTTCCAGGAGGAAGGAATTATATGATGTTACTTAATTTGGTCAATGGCTGATCCGGATTAGAAATCGAGATTCATTCCGCCATTGCGGGAAATCATAATTTTGTTTGTTGTTTTTTCAAGATGTAATACTACATTTTATATTGATTCTTTTAAATGTTTATATTTTAGGCGAATAAACATTTAATGGTATTAGTTGTTTTTAAAGTCACTGATAAGGTGTCTGGAAACTATTACATAATTGAGTTTTTATGACAATGGCGTTGCCAGGGTCATGCGCTCTGAGTGCGTTCAAGTCTAGGTTTGATATTGTCATCGCGTCAATGTGACCTACCTCACATCGCAATGCCGAAAACATATCTTTCACCTCACATACACAAGCACAGACCTACATAAATACGACTTAATAGAGCGAAGTTAAGCCATTAAAGGTGTAGTTTGTCACCCATGTTGTCCCTACTCCTCGCCACTAAATACGTGCATATGAGTGTATGAAGATAACTGCACAGATATCACATTTATGGATACAGCCGCGAAGATAAGAGCTGCCCTCTAATGGCTTAGAACCCCGAAACGCAGGACCTCATTTTAAGCAACGGATGAGCTCGGTTGGCAAGCAACGCGGAAGTGTCTGCTGTGAGCTCGCAAGCAAAGGGCCGGCCGGGCGCCTTCTCTGTTTAGGTTACATTATTTATTAAGGTGTCGAAACACGGGAGTAGCGGTGAAGGGTGGGGGGCGGGGTTAAGTCGCAGGCTCAGAAAGTGATGGGGGGTGGGTTGTTTGTTGTTGGAGGGAAGGAGTGTGTTGGAGTGATGAAAGAGGAAATTTAGCAGAGCTGTTTCCTCAAAATAGCGGCCAGAGGGGGTTCCCTCGAAGGCGGAGATGATACACGGCGCCAGGGCGCGCAAAATCAAAATCAGTGGCGACGAATTGCAATGATGCAAGGAAAGATCCGATAGTGTAGGTTTGCAATTCAACGCTGTAATCATATATATATATATATATATATATATATATATATATATATATATATATATATATATATATATATATATATATATATATATATATATATATATAATGCAAGTACGAAATTCAAATTAGTCAGGAATCTTACTATAATTTTACCTAATGTTGATGCATTTAGTTAAATATTGACATTTTGACTATTATTATAAATAATATTAATAATCTCTGCATAAAGGCCCCTCGAAGAGGACTGACCCTACCAAAAGACCTAGCTGAAATCTTTTGAATCTTGCCGTGATCCGTTTGGGAGCCTCATTTAACCAATCTTGGGATCTCCCTGCGGTGGTTCTCTTGTGATGGTAGATCGAGGATGGGCTTGCAATGGCCTACACTCTTTAGAAGAGTGGATGCTTATTGAAGAACATCATGGAAGTTAAATAATGATTAGTTGCAAATAAGAGTGGAATAAATCAAGTAGAAATACTATTGACACGATTCTTGCCGTTTATATGGACGGTCGTTGACTACTATCCGATGGACCTTCGAAGGTGTAAAGGTTCGAGCGTCGAGCCGGGGAAGCTACAGACTAGCAAGTTGCAGTTGGTAGTCGAGAATGGTAATGCTCGCACCGGATCGTGCATAGTAAGCCAATGAGGGGTTGCGAGATTGCGTTAACGCATTCCCTCTTTGCCTGCGAACTTGATCAAGCTACCTGTGAGATAAAGCGGCGAGTTGTGGCTCGAGTCATTTTGGTTCGCGCTTAAATTGAGTAAACGGTTGTCTCGGTTTGTGGGAGTAAGCCGTTGGGGGCATAATTGTATGAGCTGTTACTAAGATGAAATGTGCATCACCATATAAGAGTCTTTTGATGATGTTAGATTAATGGTGGCGTTTCGAAATACCAGAGTAAGGCCGAGATGAACAGGCCTACTCGATCGGACCTCCAGAGGAACGACTTCAACTTGTTCTGTATTTGGAGCGTGGCTGAACAGCAAGAAATTAGGTCTTTATAGTGGAGAGCTGCAGGTGTTTAAGTCCTTATAGTGGATCTGCCGCTATCTTATATTTTGACTTCCTCATCTTCACCACTTTACAAATCTCTCATAAAAAATATTTTGGGGAAGAAGCCCTCGTTGGTTTTTCGCTTTTTAGTTTTAAGTTTGACAAATGGTGTGGTTTGGTAGGCTCGCTCTAGTTCGTGTCCTGCAAGGACGTATGTTCCTAGTAGGTAGTGAACATGGTGTATGTATATTATAGGGCGGGACCACTTGCGGTATAATTGATGGCGTGTCTGTTTCTTATCGCCCCATTTCCTTCCTTTGCTCAACACTTCTCCGGGTGTCGAGACCTTTTAACGCACAGGGCTTCTTTGTCTCCTCAACAAGATGCCCCAAAAGAACGAGATACCATCAACGAAATGCTCCAAGAAAACTAGAAAATGAAAGGCCCAAGAAAACGAGATGCCCCAACAAAACGGGAGGCCCAAGAATTCAAGAAACGAGAGGCCCCAAGAGAACGCCACCTCTGTTTGCGGCGACAAAGCAAAGCGATTTGATGCCGGGTTTCTTTTGACGATCGAGGGAAATAAAACAGCAGCCGGGAGGGAGGAGAGAGTCACTTCGCTATCAATCTGGTGATGTCCCGGACTTAGAAAGATTTGGCCCGGGTACTTAAGGGAAAAGATGACAGTGGTGGTGGTTGTTACTCTAAGCTAAAATGCGAAAACCAACTAGGGAAACTCCGGCATGTTTGTAAGGAGAGATCTTTAAAGAGAGTGGAAATGGAGGAAGTAGAAATATGTGGAAGGTATATCCGCAATCCACCTTGGGGCAGGGGGGCACGCATTCCTCCAGATATCAGCATGATGCACGTGCTAAAATTGGTTTAGGATCGGATAGACATTTGGGGTTCTTTGGCAAGGAAAGATTTCGTTATAAATAAAATATAAAGGCAAAACCCATCGAGGGATCTCGGCCTAAAATTAGGAAAAGTAGATCAGGAAAGTGGTGAAGTTAGGGTGCGTGAAAACGTTTGGAAGGTACTTAATCCGAGGGTATTCAAAAGATGTGTCGGGATGGGTATTCAGATGACCAGAAGGGAGCTGACAAACCCGCGAGGACAAAAGCCTTTGTAATTTCTACAAGATATCGAGAATTGCGTTATTTTCTGGTTGCAAATGTACCAAGTAGTCTCCTCTATAGACTTGACGGGTTATAATGCTTCCACATAGTTTGACCTTCCCCAACGAGAGCAACTGCAGAAAGTTTTAAAGTGAGACCTCTCAAGAAAGTGGTGAAGATAGAGGAAGTGAAAATGTGTGGAAGATATGGCAGCAGATCCATCTGGGAGCATTGAGGCCCGAAGGGCATGTAACTGCGGCCGTTGAGAACGGGAGGGCAAGAAATTCTTCAATTGTCAGCTCTAAAGAAGATATTAATCTCAATACTCAGAAATTATCTCCTTTTGGAATTCAGTCATTGCCACCAATTCGGTGTAAGTAGGGGATACTGGGGCCCCACGAATAATATTAAATATAACATAATAATTACGCTTTTTAATCATATATTATTATTAAAACGGATAGGCCTGTTGCACTCGCAAATACAATGTAGGCCAATATGATAGAACTTCTTGGCTAGCTGGTTGTGCATACTTACAGAAGCTATTTTAAAATTTAAAATAAAGTTTAAAAAATAGCATTTAAATAAAGTGAGTAGCTTACAATTTTATAGTTATTTTTAATGAAAAACATATTTACTTCAATTAACATACATATTTATTTTTGTAAACTTGAATTGGTTCCTCATCTTCAAAAGTCACCGCATGCCACTGCTGGCAACTCTCCGCAACTACCGCATCTGTGTAATACAACCGTAAGGTTAATGACAAGGCAAACGATATATGGCACCTACCGCCGGTTTGCGGTACAACCGTAAGGTTAATGACAAACCAAACGATGTCTGGCAACTCTCTGCACCCTACCACCGCTGTGCGGTACAACCGTAAGGTTAATAACAAGGCAAACGATATCTGGCACCTACCGCCGCAGTGCGGTACAACCCTAAGATTTAATGACAAGCCAAACAATATCTGACAACTATCCTCACCATACCGCCGCTGTGCGGTACAATCGTAAGGTTAATGACAAGGTAAACGATATCTGGTACATACCGCCGCTGTGAGGTACAACCGTAATGTTAATGACAAGGTAAACGATATCTGGCACATACCGCCGCTGTGCGGTACAACCGTAAAATTAATGACAAACCAAACAATATCTGGCAACTATCCGCACACATCGCCGCTGTGCGGTACAACCGTAAAGGCAATGACAAGTCAAATGATATCTGACAACTATCCGCACCTATTGCCGCTGCGCGATATAGCCTTGAGGTTAATGACAAGGCAAACGATATCTGGCACCTACCGCCTCTGTGCGATACAACCGTAAGGTTAATGACATGGCAAACGATATGTGGCAACTATCCACATCTACTGCCGCTGTACGGTACAACCAGAAGGTCGATGATAATGCAAACGATATCTACAACTATCCGCGCCTACCGCCGCTCTGCGATACAACCGTAAGGCAAACGATATCTGGCAACTGTCCGGACCCTACCGCGGTTGTGCGGTACAACCGTAAGGTTAATGACAAGGTAAACGATATCCGCACCTACTGCCGCTGCGCGGTACAGCCTTGAGGTTAATGACGAGACAAACAATATCTGGCACCTACCGCTGCTGTTCGGTAAAACCGTATGGTTAATGACAAGGCAAACGATATATGGTAACTATCCGTAACTACGCCGCTGTACGGTAAAACCGGAAGGTCGATGATAAGGCAAACGATATCTGGTAACTATCCGCATCTACCGCCTCTGCGCGATATAACCGTAAGGTTAATGACAAGGCAAACGATATTTGGTAGCTATCTGCACCTACCGCCGCTGTATGGTACAACCGGAAGGTTGATGATAAGGCAAACGATATCTGGCAACTATCCACACCTGCCGTCGCTCTGTGGTACAACCGTAAGGTTAATGGCAAAGCAAACGATATCTGGCAACTATATGCACCTACCGCCGCTGTACGGTACAACCGAAAGGTTGATGATATGGAAACGATATCTTGCAACTATCCGCACCTACCGCCGCTGTACGGCACAACCGCAAGGTTGATGACAATTATGAAAATAACAATATCGTTAAATTTACTGATTTTAATTTTTTTTGGTCATTTTCAAATTAGAGTTTTGTAATTTTGCATAGGTCATTGATTATTGACTCCAGTGTATAGATCAGATTGCACATTAACAAGGAACAACAAAGGTAAGTTAATTACGATATAATTGTTTATTTATAAATTGTGGAGGTCGAACCAATTATAACATTCGAGTAAAAAGTTTAACGGGAACGGATCACACACATTGAACCACAATCATACCTTTTGTAAATGGGCAGATAGACTTCTCGGCGTGTAGTATTCTCTCTTTTGTAAATAGAAAGATAAACTTCCCAGTATGCAGTATTTTCTCTTTTGTAAATGGAGAAACGAAATTCCCAGTATACGCGGTCGGTGAAGGATCTTCCCGAAACCGTTGCCTCCCGTGCTGGGTAGTGAGATAAATGGCCAATGTGATGGATGTTTGTCTTGGAGCTCCAGTCGTGTAGGTCACAGAGAGCGACATTGTTGATTCGATGCTACTTAGAGCTCCTTGTGTTATTCTCCTTGTAAGACTTTGTAGGGAAAAGAGTTCACGTTTTCGAAATCGCTTGCCCAAACCTTCACTTCTCTTACCGAAAATGCACATCGGTAGCGTAGCTGTATCTGAATTCTGATTGAGCGCTTAAAAGCTCGGAAATTGGACTCCACTTTGCGGTAGATCACGCTTCGGTTTGCTGTCACTTGTGGAGGGGTTTTCGCTTCCAGTCCAGTGTTCCTGAGGACCCTTGCTCCCTCTTCCGATAGGAGCTGGTCCACGTCCTTAGTTTCACCACATAAGGCGATGAATCCAGATGAGACTTCAATAAGTTTCACCAGTGCTAACATTAGTTCGAGGTAGAGGGTTTCACAGAGGTGCCTTTTTTCGGGGTTCTTCTTTCCGGTGATGGTCTTTAAGGGGACCCTCTTAGTGGGGGTCTCCATAGTCTTCCACGTCCTTACTAAGTCCTCTTGTGATGTATTTTCTGAAACCAAAGTGTAATTATGGTGTTTGGAGTGAAAAAGGAAGTTATGAAGTGGTAAAGGAGGTAGCGGTTAGTGTAGGTAAGTTGGAGTACGAGTCCAAAAATGGTGTGAAAAACACTCCCGTCCATTTTTCTGTTGGTCCCCTGCTCGTTGCTGCCAGAATGATGGGTGATGAATGGATGGGATGGATCTCGAGTGGGAACCTCAAGAGGGGTGAATTATGGTGGGCTTGGTGCAGTAGCGGCCGAATCAACGGCAGCTAAAGTTTCGCCACCCCCTCTCGGGTACTTGCGCCATAACTACATCGAACTACATAGATACGGGTGTACTTTCCTCTATGATTCTGGCTGGGTCCCCCGGGCGATGAGGATCTTTCCTCTGTCCGGGACTCGCAGTTATGCCCCAGTTTCGAGATCATTTCTGACTTACGCTTCCGCTGTGGGCTACTCCTCAAACCAGTTTTCACATAAGCCCTTAGTTATGTCAGTGCAAGTGGCCGGCATAGTTAAGATGAAATCAATGAATGGCAGACATACGAGCAGGGTGATGGGCGGGAGCAGTGAGGTGCTTAAGCCCTCATTGAGTTATGAATCGTCGATGAAAAAAGTATTATCTCTTTTTGAAGGGTAGGGCGTAATTCACCGAAAGACTTCAAGAATAGACGCTCTTCTATGTAGGCGGTGCTCAAGGTCCGTTACTAAGCAAGTAAAAATACTTCATCCGAAGGTTGTCAGCAGAGCGTAGTAGTCGAATATTCGGCCGTCGGAGATCGAAAAATGAATTTCAGCCGTGTCTATATGCGAAACGGTTTGAACGTTATTCATTCCCTTAAATCTATCGTGATGCTGATTGACCAATTATTGGAGGGCTTAAGTCTAAAAGCTGATTGGCAAATATCTTAACGCTTAGATATGTTATTTCAGAAATGGACATAAATATGACGATTAAATGTGTCTCAACCCTGATTGGTTGGATTTTGCCTAAAAAAAAAATTCAACCACTCAGGGTTGAGACTCATTTAATCGTCATAATTATGTCCATTTATGAAATAACAGACCTATAGTAGAGTATAGTTATGAGTAGATGGAATGACTATATATATAGCTGTATTTTGTGGCTTAGAGGATTATTCACAGAAGGCTAGCGTTGCTAGGAGGCGACCTAAACGTCATGTGGCGTACATCTGGCTACAGGCGCGTCGACCAAAGGAGAAGGAACCTGGAACTACTATTCGAAAGAAATAGGCCCCAGAGGATCTGGCCAGGTTTCCCAACCTACCTAACACTGTTCGGCGACAAAACCGGACATTGTGTTGGCGAGTCCAGAATTCCCCTTCAACATCGTCAACGAACCAAGTCCCGAGCGATCACATCCCCATCATCACCATATCGCTTGTGACAATGCTCAAACTCGCCACACTTAGAAAAAGTTACGCAAAAGCTAACTGGGAGCAATATAAAGAAATGTTCAGCAACTATCAGACAGCTGACCTGAGTGACGTAAATCTCGAAGAAATTGATGAAGAGATAGATAAGATCACTAATCTCCTCACTCAAGCAAACCAAAGATGCGTCCCCAGTATCTCGTACAAAATTCTTCCACAACTTAGTTGGACGGACGAAATGAGGGATATCGCCAAGGAATACAGAGCAATCTACGTAGAAGTCGGTAGGACAGGCTTAAACCGAGAAAGGGCAGCTAGAATGAGGCAGCTACGCGAGGAGATAAAAAAATTATTCTTGAAAAGCAAAGAGAAATCTCAGACGATACTATAGGCAGACTAGACAGGGAAAGGAATCCTGTAATTTTTTGGAATAACATCCGCAAACTTAGGGGATTTTCTACCAGGCCCAGGACACGAATAAAAGAAGGTAACAACATCATAAAGGATCCGGAATCTCTCGAAAGAAGATTTAGAAGACAAAAGAGATTTTAGAAATATCCCCTAAGGAGAATGATGATTTCGACCAGGACTTCGAAGATCAGCTGCTCGAAGACCTCGGAACAATGATACATAGGACCCACCCATACCCGCAAGTATCTAGAGGAAGAGAGATGGTTAATCACGGGCGCTCTCTCACCATTCAAGAGACCATGAACACCATAGGGTCCTTCAAACAAAGGGCACCCGGCTGGTCTGGGCTCAGGAAGAACAACCTCGTGAATGCCCCACGGCAAATTATTCATGGCATGGAGAACACCATGAACGCATCCCTGAATACAGGCAACTTCCCAGACGGGTATAAGATGGCTAAAATCATCTTCATCCCGAAAGGGAAACAAGGGGCTAAATATCGCCCAATCTCTCTCCTCGAAATACCCGGCAAGATCTTTGAGAAGATTATAGCCGACAGGCTACAAACTCAACTCGACGAGCTAGGAGCGCATAACCCGCAGCAACATGGATTCCGTCAAAAAGGGGGCACATAAACGGCCCTGGCGCCCCTAACAGAAAATATCGCATATTGCCGAGCGAAGGGTTACTATGTAGACACCGTGCTGAGGGACGTGCAGAAGGCTTTCGGCAAGGTTTGACTGGAAGGACTCCAATACAAGATCTTAGGCCTCCAGCTAGACTCAGTTCTGGAAAGAATACTTCGTGACTTCGTCATGGACAGAAGAGCGCGTATCATGATCGAAGAACGCAAAGGACCAGAGTTCGAACTCAAAGCGGGCGTTCCCCAGAGGAGCTGCCTGAGCCCTTGCTTTAACTGGTCTTCACCGTCGACCTCCCTACTCCGATACACAGGGAGACAATGTATCTGCAGTTCGCAGATGATGTCACTCAAATCGTCCCCAGTAGAGTGAGGAAAGCAAGGGCGCAGGCGATTAGACTGTAGCAGAAATATCTAACATTAACCAATATGAGAAAAGATGCAAAATTCGGAGCAAAAGGGAGAAGTTTAAGATCCTCCCACTGAGCCGCAAGTCAACGTGGCCCATCGTAATAGATGGGAATAGATACGGCTACTCCGCCGAAGGAACCGTCCTAGGCCTAAAAATCTCCGACCACGGATACTCGAGATACTACAAGCAAAGGCAGAATATGGCGAAGAGAGAAATTTCTAAGCTATATAGCTTTAGAAACCTTAGCTCGGCCAACATCAGGAAAATATACCTAATGTTCATCTGGGCTAAGCAAATCTACCCTGCAGTAGTGACTCAAGCGGCCAGCAAGACCTCTATGAGGAGACTCCAGCGAATGCAAAATTCTGCATCCCTATGCATCAACAAAAGCAGACGGAGGGAGTATCTTTGGCAAAGGGACCTGCACCGCAGACAATGTCTGGAGCCCATTAATGTCGCAACGCAGAAATTGACCAAAAAGGTCTGGTCAACATTGGCCAATGATATCATCCCACAACTAAGAAGAACATGTGGCAACTTAAATATCTCTGCCAGATTACGTGAGAAAGTCGCCCGAAATAGACTTTTCCCACCACTAAACTCTGCACTGAGGAGAACACTACACTTATACACATAAAAACGATAGAGTAACGACACAACAAGTGTGAGACAACATTTCTAATCACAACTAACGAAAAAAAACAACAAAAAAACAACCAGGACAAAACACGAGATAAAACATTAAATCAGAACACTAATAAAGGCTTGAAAGCTCAAGAATATACGAAGACTAAATAAACAAAACAGAGGAGACAAATTCAAAGACGAATACAAATAACACACATAAACACAAGTCAACGATAACATAGAATAAAACTAACAAAAAGGAAAAAGCAGAAATCACAAGTAATCAAATGCCTGCGATGCCCCTTAAACTAGGACAAACCCTTCCTACCAATTTCATCATCTATCTCCGACTACTACTTATATTACCTTCCACTATTGAGTACATCAGGGGATTATTAGCAATCATTACTCAAGAAGCGGGAAGAATTATCCTTACCGTTTACCATTTCGAGACGTGTTCCCGCAATTGACAACGAAATAAAGAATCCAGCTGAATATTTTCCTTTATCCTAAGGAAGCTCGTTTGATCACTTAACCCAGCCTGCTACACGAGAAGAGCTCCCCTTTTCGCACTTTAAATAAAAGAGGTATCTAACGTACGAATAGTCATACCTATAAAATCATCGAATAGCCTTACATGGCTGCTTTTAGGCTTTGTTTTGTTGTCAACTAAAAATATTTTTCTTTCTCTCTAGCTTTTATAATTAACTATAACGATAAAAATGAAAAATAACCAGATGTTAATGTAAATATTTTTATGATATCGATGTTAAAAAATTAAATAAATCTATAAAGTTAATAGTGGAAAGAGTAAAAATTGGGAGAAATTTGGGAACCACCTCTTGAAACAAATCCGTTTCAAAATATTTCGATAATACTTCTTGTATTACCGCAATAAGTAAAATATTTCACTAAATTTAATTTAGTATGTGGTAAATTTACTATCGAGTATATTTCTAACTAAATATACATCAAACACTCCGCCTTTCAACAAATTATAAGACATGAATAATTTGGGCAAATATACATTAAATCTATGAAATGAATAACTCACAACCCTTCAAAATTGCTGAAAATTATGCTGCACACTGGAAATATAAAGAACGAATCTTTAAAAAAAAGACCAAAAATTGTAGACATATTTGATATATAAAAAATGGAAGAGAAACATTACAAGAAAGGCAAGTAGTTTCACTTCCAAACTTCAAAAAAGTCTCGATATATAGAGCTAAAAAAAAAACGTAACAAAAGACGTTAAATTGGTTATTAATGAATCAACTCTACAGATATGCTAATTAAAATATATATTTTTTGTCTCATTCTTAAAGATTTACTCTAGAAAAACTATTTTTACGTCTACGGCTATGCATAGAAATTAACTTAAAAATTTCATTCCAAATATTTATGGATCGTCTTGAAAGAATTTTTCTTTAATTGAAAAATGCTGAATTTAGGATTCTGCACTACCTTCCTCTATTAAATACTAGCCAAATTATTTTTTAGGAGAGATGGATAAGGTTACCTCCTCGAGATAGAGAGAGGAGGGGGGGGGGCGATAGAGAGGAGTACTGCATGGCAAGGCTCAAGTGCAGAGGGAATACCAGATCAAATATGACAACCATGTTAGAGAAGACAGAGAATTTAAACATTATGTGCATTGGTTTTGTTATCTGAGTGGATTCGGCGGCTGTGTGCTACATAGGCAGATTTTCAAAGGGTGCAGTAAGACTGAGTGACACGGGTCACGATGAAAAAGAATTTTATTTAAGAAGTAAATTTCTGAAATTTAGTTTAGTCATGTATAAATACAACCAATTAAATAACAATAATAATTATTATTATTCCTTAAATATTATCGTGAATTTTTAAGGCATGGATGAACTATTTAACATGATTAGAAACTACGAAAATATGTCTGCGAAAGCCCGCCAACCACCCATCATCTAGGTCACAAGAGAGGGAGAGAAATGGTATGTGCATCTCTTTTCCCCTAAGGCCCTCTTTCTCAAGCCGGGGCCCTTCCTTATAAGAGGGCTTCGCACTTTTAGATCTCTATATTTAGGGGCAATGTGATGCAACCATCTTATTATTGAGCCAATCAAACATTGTCATAATTTTGACCACGCCCATTTGAAACACATATTCATTTTATAGCCTTTTAACCTCACACTTTTCTCCTCGTCAATCCCCTCCCTCTCTCTTGCATGTGACCCCTTGGGTTGGTGCTTCATTTGTTTTTGCTTAATCGAGTGACTGTCCCCCCCAACTGTTGCAAATATGTGGGGGCAGGTGCGACCCATTTTGCCGAAGCCAAATAAATTCACTGCTTTAGTTTTCGTTTTTTTTGTGTGCGAGTCGTGGCTGATTTGAGAAGGGCTGGCGCACAGGAGGGCAGGGGGAAAAAGGACAGGGGACAGAAGGGCGGGCGTACAGGAGGGCAGGGGGAAAGAAGGACAGGGGACAGAAGGGCGGGCGCACAGGAGGGCAGGGGGAAAGAAGAACAGGGGACAGAAGGGCGGGCGCACATGAGGGCAGGGGACAGAAGGGCGGGCGCACAGGAGGGCAGGGGGAAAGAAGAACAGGGGACAGAAGGGCGGGCGCACAGGAGGGCAACGGGAAAGAAGGGCAGGGGACAGAAGAGCATTGCTGGCCAATTATAATTTGAGCTTTGCATTTTTTAGCATAACGACGGAAATACCAACTACCATTGACGTCACCTTAACCATCAACTTATTGCGTTCCCTCACGGCTCCAATGCCCACAGAAGGATCTGCGCCCTCTTCTATACAATTTCACTCCCACAACTTGGCCACTTTCATTACAGAGCTTTCCATATATATCTGCATGAGATACCCAAGAATTGATTGTGAGTACAGAAAAATGAAGGGAAAAAATGGGCATTATTAACTTGCGTGAACAAATCCATAATATTTCTCACATTTTCTCCTTATGTTTATTTGATTCCACCAGTCTCTTCCCCCCCCCTCTCTCTCTCTCTCTCTTTCTATATATATATATATAGATAGATAGATAGATAGATATAGATATATTAGTGTAGTTGGGTAGCAGTCTTTCCTGAATGCAAATTTTGTTGAAGACCATTGTGTATTTTGCCTTAATTAATTTCCTTTGGCAACTTTCTCTTCTTCTAACTATCTTTTTTATTCCATCTTGTAAATGGAATACTGGCCAAGTGATCCATCATCTACAATATGGAATAAAAAAGATAGTTAGAAGAAGAGAAAGTTGCCAAAGGAAATTAATTAAGGCAAAATACACAATGGTCTTCAACAAAATTTGCATATATATATATATATATATATATATATATATATATATATATATATATATATATATATATATATATATATATATATATATATATATATACTATCCCTCTTCTGTCCTGGAAACATACCGAAGGGGTTTCTATATCCATATGCGCTTGATTTGGAACGGATGACTACCCTTTGAGGTCTATCTTATCAGGTCTCCCAAATGCGAATTTTCAGTTCATAAGAATATGAGAAATAAAAGCAAGACAATCGTCACCAGGGCATACCAAACCACTGCCCTGCCATATGCTCCCCTTAGCCTAGTAGATGCTGCGTTGCCTTCCAAGCCATGGTACAAGTTTCAATCCCAGTGTGTGTAGGGAGCAGGCCGCTTGACAAGTTGGTGCAAGCAGTTGCATCCTCCCATACCATACCCCAAAAGCCAATCACAACACAGGTAGCTTTTTCACCCTCTTTTCATACTCACATATCATCCCTCTTCCGTCCTAGAAACCTACCGAAGGGGGCTCTGTATCCACACACGCCTGACGTGGAACGGGTGATCATCTCTTCGGTCACGAAAGATAATTATCTGCGCTAGTGGGAGCTGTCACCACACAGCTCTACCACTCTTCCTACCCCTCCCATCCTCAAATTGGTTCTTCCCAAAGTTCCCTCGGAATCGACAGCAATTGTCATTGCATTTTTTATGCAGCTTTCTTTATCCGGTTGGTGGTTCTCGTCTACCATTAAAAATGGATAGGTACCATAATTAACTACACTTGTCTATCTACCATCACTCCAAAGCGTCTCATCGTCTCGTTCTTTCCCTTCCAGGTGTGCGCTCTTTTGGAAATATTTAGAATTCTTGTTGGGATACTTAAATTCTTCATTTTTACTTTATTTTTATTCTATTATCTTTGTTTTTCCAATAATCGACATGACCCTAATGGTCACACAGCTACCTCACACAATCTAACAAATTTAGCGAAATGGTTCACCTCAAAGGTAGCTGCATCGATTGTGAGATTGAAAAATGTTGAAATAAGACGTTAATTTTATCCAATGAGAGACGTTAACTATGGGGCATGCACGAATTTATTGGTTATTCATGTTAATGAGTCTATTCATGTTAATGAGTCTATTCATGTTAATGTGTCTATTCGTGTAATTTTGGATATTAGAACATTATTAAAGCATATGATAGAGCATCATTATGGAATGAATGGTAAACTGTTGGAGGGTGTGAAGAGTATTTATGTAGGAAGTACGGCTTACGTTAGGATAGCCGGAGTGGTTTGACATATGTGAGGGTGTAAGGCAAGGTTGTATGATGACGCAATGTCTGATTAATATCTTTATGGGTGAGGGAAGCATGCATGGGAATGAGAAAATGAGGGGAACGAAAGATAAGGAATGGTGAGTGGGGGATTCTATGTTGGTGATGACCCGGTGTTGTTGGCTGAGAGTGAGAGGGATTTAGGAATGTTGATCGAAGCTTTTGTCTGGATGTGCCAAAGGAGATAGGAGGGGACGGGGGCTAGCAGTGCATGCAGAAAAGTTATGATGTGAAAATAGAGTGGGGTGTGATATTAGAGTACGTGATGTCACCCTTGAACAGGTGGTGGTTCCGACCACGAGGTTTATTAAAATGGTAGGAAAGTCTCTGGGGGCAATTAAGCGTTGGTGAATGGTAAGGTGTATAGTGTGGAGGCGGGCAGAAAGCTGCACGAAACTATACTGATGCCAACGTCGTATAAGGGCGAGACTATGTTATGGAAGAAGGGAAGAGCTCGACTGAGAGCAGTGAAAATGGACAAGTTTAGAAGGACACTTGATGTGCGAAAGGTGGAGAGAGTGAGGAATGAATGTGTAAAAGGTGTTTATGGTGTGATTGAGTGTACTAAGGTGGTATGAGCATGTGAGAAGAATGGAGGTCGAAATAGATTTGTGAAGAAGAGAATATACGAGAGTGAGTGTCAAGGGCTGAGAAGATGTGGGGGAGTGCTTAAAAGGTAGGTTGATTGTGCGAATGAGTGTTTGAGAGAGAAATGGCTGACTAGGAGTAGGAAGTGGGCATTATTTTATATGGGGGATGTTTATGAGAGGGGGGGATGCAGGGGGCTATCTGCCCAAGGGTAAACCCTAACTGGACGAGATCCTACATCACATGCCACCCCATCGCTATCAAGGGCCATTTTGTGTGTGAATGATGTGTGTCTGTGTGCTTATGGGGCATAAGGAGCGAGGGGGGGGGGGTTGAATGACGTTAAAGTGTATCAACCTCAGTTTGTGGCAAAATGGTTGACGTTGAAGTCTTGAAGCACATTAATGATGCTGGTATTCATGATTTGAGATAATTGTGTTTGGTTGTATATTTGTTTGAAAGAAATAAAGTGTAATTCTGTGCCCCACTTTGACACTTCCATCACCTTCTTCATCACACAGCCTCATTCTCTCTGGAATGCAGATATTAGGCCTAGACCAATGTGTGAAATTGACAAGTGGGTGTTTTACGCGTGCTCGCCTTCGAGGGAAAGACGCGGTGGGGGAAAAGCCGGGGCATTTTTCGCTTCACTTTGCAGCTTTCTGTGTGTGGGAGAGAAAGGCGAATTCATTGAGCTATTTCGGGAAAGACGGAAAGGACGTGGTTACCATTTGTATCTTTACCAGCTACCGATTGATTTGAGATCTTTGTTTGCCCTCCACCTCTCGATCTATCTTTGGACAACAGTTATCTTCATGAGAGTGGTAGAGTGAGAGAAGTGTATGAGAGACAGAAAGAGTGGGAATAAGAGCAAGAGAAAGAAATAGCGATAGAAAACGTGTGTGTGTGAGAGAGAGTGTATGTGTGTATGCGTGTGTGTATATGAAAGAAAGTGAGATAGAGTGAGTGATAGAAAGACAGAGGAGGGGGGAGATAGTGAGGTAGGTAGGTAGGTAGGTAGATATATTAATCAAAAGATCGTCTTACGTTACTCTGTCCATCAAGTTTACAGGGAATAGTGCCGTACCATTTGGACAAGCGGAAACTAGCACTATTTCCATAAAAAGTCCCCCATTTGCTCCATCTGGCTTTTTAAAGGTTCTTTGCGCCCATCAACAACACTTCCTCTCGCCCTCGCAGCAGATGCATGTGTTTGAACCTAACTGCCTGCTCGGTTCCAACACCCCGCCACCACCAAAGGGTCTACTGTTTAGACATGACAGCGCCACCGCTCATTCAATTCTTGACACTTCTCTCGAACCTTTAATGAGGAAAGATGGTTTACCGTACGTGTAAATGCAATAATTTGGTATATAATTTACCACCGATCTGTTAACTCTTTTGAACATCTATGAGTCACTACAGCGTAGACAGCTGCCGTGAATTCGACCCCGAATGGCAAATCATCACACCAGATGTGGCTTAACTTCACTTAAATCGGAAGCGCTATTTCCATTTGGCTAAGGCATTCCATTTTATTTTTTTGGTTGGGTAGGATGGGGGGGATTTTTGTTTGTTAAGTTATTTCATTGTTATTCGCCAGAATTACACATTGTAAAATAGTTTCTTTATTATCGTTTCATTTTTCAAAATAATGATTCTGTCACTGATCATTTAGTTCATTTGACTTGTTTGTTAGTGCCATTTGGAGGGTATTTATTTTACTTTGTGTGCCAAGTTTTAGGTCGGTTGTTCTCTTTGTATGAATTTGTCTCTTTCTTGTTTTAGATCTATTTTGATTTTGCTCCGAAGTAATCTGTGTCGCTTCATGTGTTGACAGCCGATATGGATTTAATGAGATTATTCTCTGTTCAAGGCTATTTAATTGGTCTCATATTTAGTTTCATTCGGTCGCATCCATCCCCATCTTTTGCTTTGGCTCTCGGGGAAAAGGAGTTCAGAGGGTAAAAGGTTTGCTCCATTTGCAAATTATACACAGATGTTTCAACGATCATTTTTCCTTTTCCTGATGTTTACCGATTGTTTATCGTGTCTTTATTCTCGGACCCAACAGTTTGCCCTCCCGGCCCAAATTCCTCCAAGAAGATATGTGGCTATATTTTTTTCACACATTTGCACTTCCCCCATCTTCACTACCTTCTTTATAGATCTCTCCTTACAACTTTCTGCGGAATTCACCCTGTTTGATATTTCACTTTTAATTTGAGTTGGCCAGAGTAGTGCCCCCATCCAAAAGAGGCATCAGTATCCGATATGCGGGAATCTTTAGTCATCATTATCATCATTTGCCTGGTAGATAATGCCTGTCTATCAGTTTGCGTACTCGTCCGAAATAACCTCTATTCTACTCGGTCTTCGTATCTTATTTTCTCCTCCACATCCGTCAGTGTTTTTCCTCTACGTATCAGCGCCCTCTCCACATCTTCGATCCATGTTTTTCTTGGTCGGCCGGCTGGTCTTTTTCCTCGAGGTCTCCATAGGAGGTACTTCTTCGGAAATCTCCCCTCGTTTATCCTCATTACATGGCCAGACCATCTCAGTTTACTTTTCACTACGGTGTTCAGTATTGACCTGACGCCCAGATCAGCTCTTATCCTCGCATTCCGAAGTCGCTCTCTCTTTGCAACTCCCGGAATCTATAGTATATATATATATATATATATATATATATATATATATATATATATATATATATATATATATATATATATATATATATATATATATATATATATATATATATATATATTTAAAGGCCCAAGGAAATTGGTATCACAACCCGGAGGAAAAACGCGTATGAGGAGAATATTACATGAACCAATGAAAGCTTAAGAAGGAAAATAGGAGAAGTAGAGAACGGAAAGATAGGGCAAACTATTTTAACCGTTATATGAAAATAAATAAAGAAGTTGGATTCGAATTTGTGTCATCAAGCGCTCATCGCCAGAGCTACCATCCTCAACCCCAAAAAGGTTGATTCAAGAAGCCTTTTGAATAACGAAGTGTATGTTTTTATCCAGTGAGAGACAAGCCCGTGTCCACTTCTACCAGAAAAACAATTTCCTTGGGCTTTTAAATACATATATGTATATATCACACGTCATGTGATTTTCAATTATATATATATATATGCTATTGTGTTTCAATTAAGGTGTGTTGCACGTACTACCGATCGTGATGCTAGGATTATTAAGAACATAATAAAAGAGGAGTCTGCAAAAGGCTAATCAATAGTCTATACGATGCAGTTCCTGCTCCCATCACCAGGTTCAGTCCCTCCTAGTATCCTCATCCATAAATCTATCCAATTTATTATTAAAGCTCCCGAGGGTGGATGGGACGCTTCTATCACATGATTAGTGAGCCTATTCCATTCATCTACCACTCGATTTGTGAACCAATTTCTACCAATCTCTTTCCTAAACCTAAACTTGTCAAGCATAAACCCATTGCTCCGTGTCGTATCATGTTGACTAAAAAAAAAAGAGTCTCATCTATGCCTCTCCTATTATAACATTTTATCCACTTGAAGACTTCAATCAAGTCTACTGAAACTTTTCTCCTTTCTAACCAATATAAATTTATTTTTTTAAACCTTTCACTATAAGGTAAGCTCAAACCATGAATCATCTTAGGCATCATTATTTATACAGACTCAAGCAAACCAATATCCATCATTTAATAAGGTGACCAAAATTACACGCCATAGTCAAGATGAGGCCTAACTAATGCCAGGTACAATTTCAGAATGGCAGCACTACTATTACCTCACTCCTCCCAATAAACCCCAATACCTTATTAGCTCTATTCTCACCACTTATGCACTGCTTTCTAGCCTGGAGGTTTGAAATTACCAGGACACCTAATTCTTTTTCGCATTCTGACCTTCCTAAAACTCTTTCATTCAATTTATAATTATTCAATAAATTACACTTACTTATATTAAGTACACTACACTTGCTTGTTTTAAAAATTCCATTTGCCATTTCTCTTCACATTGAGATAGTTCGATCAATTCATCTTGTAATCCCTCAGCATCAGAGTCAGACCTTTTACTCTTACCTAACTTAGTATCATCCGCAGACTTGCTCAGGCTGCTACTTATGTATACTTAAGTCAAGATCATTAATATAAGTCAAGAACAACAACGGCCCCAACACCGACCCCTGAGGAACCCCTCTTGTAACATTTTCCCACTCAGATTTAATCCCATCTATACTAACTCTTCGCTGTATGTCACTAAGCCACAACTGAATCCACCTAAAAATACTTCAATCTATCCTATGTGCTTTAACTTTATTTAAAAGTCGAAGTGTGGCCCCCTGTCGAAAGCCTTACTAAAATCCAAATAAACAATATCGTAATTCTCATTTCTATCGGCAGCATCATACACCTTTCTATAAAAAGACAGTCAATTAGCCAAACATGATTTACCCATAGTAAAGCCGTGTTGAGATTCTTTAATGAACTTGTTTATCTAAATGATCACTAATAGCTTATGCTCTTAAAGATTCCATCATTTTCCCCACTACTGATGTCAAACTTACTGGACGGTAATTGGACATTATCGTTTTATCCACCTTCTTAAATATAGGTATCGCATTAGCTTTCTTCCATGAGGTTGGTACAATGCTAGTATCTAACGATTTTCTAAATATGCACATGCGTGGGCCTCACTTGACACATCCTTACATCCTTTCGAAATCCTAGGAAAAATCTCACCATGGCCCAGGGCTTTATTAGATTCAATTCTATGTATTTCTTATATCCTTTGTAATTAAAATATCCACTAATTTCTGCTCCTCATTGCCCCTGAAGATCAAGGTCCTTTCAGGTAAAATTATATTATCCTCGAGTGTAAATATTGAAAGAAAATCCTTATTTAGCATCCTAGCCATTGCATCACTATCACTCACTAACTCTCCATCTGTAGTTTTAAGTGTTCCTATTTTATCTCTAGTCTTAGTTCTGTGTAATTGAAAGAAACCTCTGGGATCTTCTTTTGCCTTATTTGCCACTATAATTTTATAATATCTCTTTGTTAACATAATAAACTTTTTAATGTTTCGAGTTAGCTTCATTATTTATTGTACGTAGTTCCGAACCTGATGTTTAGTACGTTCCTCCATTGTACATTGTTCCGACCATGATGCTTCGTATATGCCTCCATTGCACGTGGTTCTTGCCGTAATGCTTGGCGCGTTCCTCCATTGTACGTGGTTCCAACTATGGTTTAGGGCTTGTTACGTTCCCCTAGCACGTGTTTCCAACCGTGGTGTATAGCATGGTACGTTATCCTCCATTGCACGTGGTTCCGACAGTGATGTTTAGTACGTTCCTCTCCTTTGCCCATGGTTCCGACCGTGGTGTAGAGCTTGGTACTCTCCCCTCCATTTTACGAGGTTCTGACCTTGATCCTAGGCTGTGTACTTTCCCCTCCTTTTAACGACCTACCTTTATTTTGAAGAAAAATCCGATAGACAGACGGAAACGCCGAGATTACCGAAGAAGAACTACTCGGCGCGCTCTGTTTATTTCGCCAGAAAGCCCCAAGACAATCGGGGCTGATGAAACTAAACTTCGAAAAGGCACCAGCCAACATCATTGAAGGAATGAGGAGAATTTTTAACTCTTGTCTAAACACGGGATACTTCTCAGATGCTTTTAAAACGGCAAAAATGATCTTCTTGCCTAAGCACGGGAAGGACCCGAGGTTGAGAGAGAGTTACCGGCCAATTTCACTTCTAGAATTTGGCGGGAAGTTCTTTCAGAAGATCCTCAACCAAAAACTGGTGTCTCACCTGGAAGAGAACTTCCTCTACAACCCATACCACTTTGGGTTTAGAAAAAGGTGAAGTACGGAGATGGCGATAAATGTCATCACGGAAAAGCTTGCCCAAGCCAAACGGGAAAAGAGCTACATGGACATTGTCGGGATGTATCAAAGGCGTTTGATAAGATGTGGCAACAGAGAATGCAATGTAAGATCTTACGGCTGGGCCTAAGTGAAAACTTAGAAAGAACTCTCTCTGACTATATCATGGAGAGGACGGCGTATATCAGTTTAGGGTGCACGGACGGACCGAAGTTTCTGCTCACTACGGGCCTCACGCAGGAGAGGGCTGTCCCCAACTCTCTACTCAATTTCCACCGCAGATGTTCCAGCACCTACGAACCTCACTTGCCTCAACACTCAAATTGCTGATGATTTCAGCCAGATAATCACATGTCCTTGGAGGAATGCACCTATGCAAGCTCGAATGACGGTAGCAGAAATAGAAAGATTAAACATCTACGAGACCGAGTGGAAGATAAAGACCAGCCTGGATAAATTCAAGATAGTCCCCATTGGAAGGAGACTACTTTCTAATGTCAGAGTAAGAGATAGGCGCTATCCATACACCACGGAGTGCAATGTACTCGGAATGAAAATTACTTCATCCGGGTACAGGAAGCACGTCTCAGATCGGATTTTTAAAGCCTCAGCTGCAGTCAAGACCCTATATATGTTTAGAAATCTTCGTGAGAGCAATAAAAAAATATCTACAATGCACTTGTAAGATCTATGTTGTTCTACCCCGCATCCGCCCTCTCTCGTGTCTCGAAAACACAAAAGAGGAAACTACAAATGCTGCGGAATAAATGCGTGTACATAATAACGGGTACATGTAGGCGGGAAAGAAGAAGCCAAGAAGAGCTGCACCGGGAGGTGGGGTTAAGACCCATTAACGTTGTCTTGAAGAACAGACAAGGGATATGCACGAGCTGGTTAATCGGGAATTGGACAAAGAAATCGTTCAAAAGATTAACTAGGATAAAAGAGCTACAAGTCACGCTAGGTTTCCAAGCTCTGCCAGACAGCTGGCCGGCGGAGCTCAAGTGCCATTCCATGCATAAAAAGGATTGTATTTACCAGAACAGATTATGAAAACCAATATCCTGATTAACTAGGAAAGAAGAGCTACAAGTCACGCCAGGTTTCCAAGCTCTGCCAGACAGCTGGCCGGCGGAGCTCAAGTGCCATTCCATGCATAAAAAGGATTGTATTTACCAGAACAGATTATGAAAACCAATATCCTGATTAACTAGGAAAGAAGAGCTACAAGTCACGCCAGGTTTCCAAGCTCTGCCAGACAGCTGGCCGGCGGAGCTCAAGTGACGTTCCATGCATAAAAAGGATTGTATTTACCAGAACAGATAAAACTAAGCACAAAAGTTAAAATAGTTACTACAACAATAGCAAATGCGCACTACATTCACATGAACATTAATTTATTGAAGACAAATGGTTTGAACGCTAAATAATAGACTATAACGAAAACAGTAAAGAAAACTCACAACAAATAAACTTGAGAGAGATAGGCCTGATCTCCAGGCACCTAGCATCCCTTTGCACCCTACCACACTTCTTTCTCTTTTCACCACTTGACTATTTTCATCTATCTACCTACACCCCCTTTTTTGCCCCTAAACACACATTTACACTTACATCAATTCAAATTCGACAGCGATCAGCCACCCACTTTTGGAAGATTACATCCAAGCGATGAGAGATATTTTGGCCCCTACAGGACAATCGGAATTGCCCGTTAGGATAATTTTGAGAGCAGTATTTGTCTTTAAGTTCAGGAGGCAATGTTGTGTACAAAAAATGTATAAAATATAATTAACTATGTAGGGTGGAACGTAGTGAATATGCTGCGATAAATTTTATAAGAAGATAAAAATTCAAGAGATTTTAATGAGTAAAGATCACAGATATTAATTATCAAGAAGCTTTAATTATCCTCATTTGGAGATGTCTAGCGTGTCATTACTTATGTCCATGAATAAAGAGTGAAGAGAGAATTACCTCTCACGAAACATAAGACTTCGTATGATTGTAAAAGAAGCTTGCGTTACATTGTTGACCACATGAACGCAAGATGTAATAATTCAGAAATATTTCGACCTTGAACTTTTGCTGTTATTGATCTTAAAAGAGTTCGATCTCCATCATCAAGTGTTATTAATTGGCTATTGCAACTCATTAAAACTAGTCATCTTTTGCGGAAGATAAACGGCGTGGGAATTAATTAGAAGTTTCATATTGCATTTTTTTGAGATTTACTTCTTATTACAAATTAACTTCACACTTTATCAGAAGTGTTAAAATTATTGTGGTATTTTAATGAGGCTTTTATATACAACCGATTCTAAGTGTTCATTTACCATTTGAAACCCGTTATAAATATTGTTTTCAAAAATAGGGTGGTCCAAAAGTTTGTCCGCAGTAAGAAAATACACTTGTTGAGCAGTGAAAAGAATTAAGTATAAATGAGGAATAGAAATCGTTATTACTTCTTTGCCAATAAACCGTGAGGGATCAAACTTGGTGTTCGAGTACAAGGACGACATTTTCAACTCTTACAGTAATTGCAGGGCAGTATTTTAAATTTTGTTAGCACGGAGAGACTTTGGATCACTCTATACACGAGACAGAAACAGTTAAACATCTTTGCTCTCCAAGCATTCACTATTTCAAATATTCGACTATAACAAGAAAGTGGCTGAAAAACTTGCTGAAAAGAAAACTCAAGAGCAGAATACTCATGTAAGTACATAAATACCAGTTTAGTGATATTATTTTAATGAATCTGTAAACATTGCAATATAATTCATTATAAATATATATATATATATATATATATATATATATATATATATATATATATATATATATATATATATATATATATATATATATATATATACATTGCCTAGCTGGCCTTGTCTTCCCTCATTAGTCATTGATTGATTCGCTTGAATTTGTTTTTATGTTGATGCTATGGTAGATTGAGCAGTATTTATGATGTGTTTGAGGGACAGATAAATGTTGGATTTTTTTTATTACAGGTTTGTCTCTTGTGGACACTTCTTATTTCGTACTTCTTTTAGTAGCGAGCTTGTCTGTCTTTCCCTTTCATCCCGCATCTCGTTTTGTTTCGTTTTTAGTCGCGTGCGAGTCAGGTCGCGAGCGACTCAGGTCGCGAGCGACTCTACATCTCACATGTCGGTCGAACCCAGTTTTGTTTTTGTAATAACACTAACTATTCGGCCGATTCTAACGAAATTTGAAACCCTATTGTTGCTTAACGTTTTCTTTCGAATGATACAATTGCCAAAGTCCTCCCGAGGTTAACTCAGTAATTATTTTGTTTTGGCAATGACATCATAGCTATTCGGCCGATTCTAACGAAATTTAAAACCATTATATTGTTTTACATTCTCTTTCAAATGATATAATTGACAAAGTCCTATCAAATTTATCCCAGGAATTAATTTGTTTTAGCAATAACATCATAACTTTTCGGCCGATACTCTGCTAGGCTAGACCCGGCTATAATATGCTATACTCTGCTAGGCAAGTCTAGAATAGGCTATGTTATGCTAAAATATTATAGGCTAGGCTATACTATGCTAAGCTATGCTAGGCTATAATGTACCAGGGTAAAATATACTATGCTAATTTAGGCTATAATATGCTATGATAGGATAGCTTATAGTACATATGTTAGGATAGACAATAAATAATAAACTATGCTTGACTAGAGTATAATAGTATAGTATAGGCTATACATGTCTAGGATAATTACTGCTAGGCTAGGTAATGCTATGCTAGGAAAGCCTAATTTATTACTAGGCTAGAGGGTATGCAAGGCTATACTAGGCTAAGATACGCTGTGGTAGGCTAGGTAATGCTATGCTAGGATAGGCTAATCTTACTAGTCTAGAGGGTATGCCAGGCTATACTAGGCTAGGATACGCTGTGGTATGCTAGGTTAGGCTATGATATACTAAGCTATGCTACACTAGGCTAGTCTTCGCTATACCAGGCTAGGATAAGCGAGGCTTTGCTAGGGTAGGCTAGGCTATATTATGCATGCTATGCAACTCTGCGCAGATCTAATAGTCTAGTCTAGTATAGGCAATACTATGATATACTATACTATACTAACTAGGCTAGGGTAGGGTAAGATAAGCTATGGTATACATTACAAGTCTAGGCTAGAATATTCTAACTAGGCTAGGATGGGATAGAATATACTAGGCTAGGCTTCAGTGAACTAGTCTAAGATAGGCTATA
The DNA here is from genome assembly GCA_963969495.1 of Ceratothoa steindachneri. Lineage (NCBI taxonomy): Eukaryota > Metazoa > Arthropoda > Malacostraca > Isopoda > Cymothoidae > Ceratothoa > Ceratothoa steindachneri. The sequence goes on along the minus strand of OZ018330.1, from coordinate 143,139,581 downwards.
CTAGACAGGGTAATCTAAGCTAGCCTAGACTAAATTTTAATATACAATTGTAGGCTGCGCTAAGCTAGGCTAGGTTATACTCTGCTAGGCTATACTTTGATAAGCTCGGCTAGGATACACTGAGATAGGCTCAGGTATACTATACTAAGTTAGGTTATTCTAATATATACTATGCTAGGTATATATACTAGCCAGGTAATACTAGGCTACGCCAGGTAATTATTTTGTTTTGGCAAAACCATCATAACTATTCGGCTGATTCTAACGAAATTTGAAACCCTTATGTTGTTTTACATTCTCTTTCGAATGATATAATTGCCAAAGTCCTCCCAAGGTTACTCCGGGAATTATTGAAAGTTTTCAAAGTCGTAAGGACATAAATCACAATAGGTGAGGGCAGGTGACCTTTTAGTCAGCAGACCTTGTTTACTTTTCCTTTGAGTTGGAGTTCGAGGTCGTGTATTCGTGTTCCTGTGCCTCTTGTACGAACATGTTTCAGGTTTGAAAATGAACCCACTTCTGCCGCAGTATTTACGGTTATATAGTTCTTCATAACATTCCAAGCCATTCTCAATTTATTGATACCTGTTTTGCCCTCATTTTTTTATTCTGTTTTTACATCACTAAAAGGCAAATGGCATTTAAATTCTGCTCCGAAATAAGGTTAAAAAATATGAACTACAAAGAGAAGCAAAAGCGTCTATAAAAAACTTTTAATTAAAGTAGAAACACGTTAAAAGCGGCTAATAGGAATAATAAATATGCTCCGAAAATGTGGAATGAACTGCCTGTTTATCCCATTCCCTTTGTACCTTCAAGCTTGTCTTCGAAGACCCATCTCTCGTCTCTAGCTTTTCTTTAGTTGATATAAAGGCGCCCTGTAAAGGCACATGGCCTTTAAATGCACCATACAAAAATCCATATTATTATTATTCATTGTGGCCATAGCGATGGTGATAGTACCCTAAGTAGCTATTGATAATACCATTGATAATAGTTTTAGAGTAAAATACTACAAACGAAAACCAAATTTATAACCACTGTGTTTTGATGTGTTTTTTTACCGTCTCTGAAGCTAAATGGGAGCCCAAATAAAATATGGCAGAAACTAATAAAATCACATAGTTGATATTAGGTCATCCCAAAAGTTTTGGCCGATTTTGGGGTTAATGACTATGAAAATTTGGCAAAAACTTATGGGATGACCTGATGATAATACGAGGACGAGGTCACAGCTTATAGTAGTATACGGGGCAGAAAGGATTTAATCTAGTCGACGCTGCTCTTGGTGACCTCTCCACCGCCCATTCAACTACATCCCGGGGTGTTAAGCGACAGGGGGCCTGGTGGGCCACCCCACATCCAACCCTCATACACAACCCAATCCCACACCGTTCAAAAGAAGTGTTCAGAAGATTTCCGCTTCATCACCCACCAGTCTTCAAAATCTGCGATATTCAGAACATAACCAACATAGCCACACAGACAAAATCTACTGATACCCGTAGTGGTAGATCTCGGCGAGAACCCGTCCGGTCAGCGAGGTCGATCCGAGGACAAAAATTATACATTTTCTAGATTTGCTCCTAGAATGCGGAATGATCTGCCTCCAGCCTTTAAAGGTGTTTAGATGAAGCGCTTCTTCAGCCAACCCTTTCCTTTGATGGTAAATAAGCGCTCGGTGAAGCCCCGTGGCCTTGAACAGCGTCATAAAAAAATGCTTATAAATGGTAATAATTAAAACCAAGGCAATGATAGATTATTAAGGAGACATGCGCAATCCAACGTGGACATGTTCACTCATTGCATAGAGAATGAAGGAATAAAAAAGAAAAAAAAGATTACAAATAAACGAACTGACGTAATTGAAAGGGTAATAAAAGAATCGTTAAGGCAAAGCTCAGCTCTAAATGTTATAGACGGAGGGTGCATTAGCGATCTCCCAAAACAACCTGACCTGCCGAGTGGTAATTGCTATCAGAATGTTGTTGTTTTGGACTGACCACACGGGGCATGGTAGTATATGACGAAATGTCAGCGTTAATCTGCTTTTGCGCCACCTCCAAACAGATCTGACCAGTGGTAATTCCTGGTTGATGGCGCAATTGACTGATTAATAAGTCACACAGCAAGAATTTTTAGTTCCTAAGTTCTTAAATGCACCGTCGCCCTTCTCACTACGATAGGTTATTCAAAATGTTCGCGGAAAGCTTTAATAAGGCGAATTGAAATCAATAATTAGGTAGAACTTTTACCCTCAATCTGCACCGATCTCCACTTATTTCGATGCCTTTTACCACCGATCTCCACTCATATAAGATGCCTTTTACTACCATTCTTCACTCATATAAGATACAGTTTACCACAAATCTACATTCATTTATGATGCCATTTACTACTGATATATACTCATCTAATATACCATTTACCACCGATCCACACTCATTTAAAATGTACTTTACTATCAATCAGTACTCATTTAAGATATATTTTAGTACCGATCCACACCCATTTAATATGCCTTTTATGACCGATCTGAACTTATTTATTATGCCTTTTACCACCAAACTGCACTCATTTAAGACGCCTTCTACCGCCCATATGAACTCATTTCAAGTGCCTTTTACCACCGGTCCACTCTCATTTAAGATGCCTTTTACCACTGATCTGCACTCACCTGAGTCTTTTATTTCTCAGTTGGGACCTACTGATTAACGTGGCATCCGAACCAAGGGTATCTACCGCGTATGGCAGCGGCCGTGAAATCAACTGCCCATCAGAGCGGCATCCTCGACTAATCACACCCGGTGTGGCTTAACTTCACTAAAATCGAAAGCGGCGTTTACCCTAGGCAACCCGGAGCTGAATAAGGCGTCTATGGCTTAATTACCAGCGCCCCGATTCTTAAAGGAATGGCTTAATGGTAGGGAGAGATCGCCTTGGCTGATGGATGCGTTGAGGCAGAAATTATCTTTCAAATGGCTCGTTTGTTTATTGGTATTTTCCGAGAACTTTTTGAATACTCATATTACAGTTGAGGTTCATTGAAGCGATCCTCTTCATCCTTGGTATTTTCACTATTGGTTTTCCCAAGTTTTTTTTATAGGATGGGATCTTATTTTCTCTTTTTTTTTAATGCATCTCGATAGACCTAGCTAATGCGGAAAAGGGGCATTAAAACGATCTCAAAATGACAAAAAGATAACGAATATATTAATAAAAATAATATAATTAGTTTGTTATCCGGCTCAGTTTATCATTTAATTATATTAATTTCTCTTCATGGATGTGTGTGTGTGTGTGTGTGTGTGTGTGAGAGAGAGAGAGAGAGAGAGAGAGAGAGAGAGAGATATGGAAGCAATAAAAAGGACGAAATAAGAAAATACTCGGTATGCTAAGAGGCGACACCACAATCCTTCGACGAAGCCGGAACCAAGTTGGGGTTTGAGTTGGGGTGAAATACCCACGGTACTGCAAAAGGTGCGCCCAGTACAAGCTCGAACATAACTTTAAAGAATATCAAAGACAACTGAAAAATAATATTTAATTGTGGTTGGTGGAAGGTTAAAATAAGGAGATTGTTCATTACATTTAAATTCAGAAGTGTTTCCGCTTAAATATTCTCTTCCTGAAATAACATCCCGTTTTCTTTCGGGCATAATTTCAACACCCACTTTCTATCTATTTTTGCCCCAACACTGACTGTTCGAATTTTATGGAGATGATGCAGTCGGCAGGACTTGGCATACAACTTCTTGCCCTTATGTGGAATATAGATGGATGTATACATACATATACACACGCCTACTTACAATCTCCTCAAACGAGGATGTAGGCGGTTAGGATGTGGGATAAATGTTTGATTTGGCCTTGAGTTTATCGAGTTTACAGTATGTGAGTTTAGTAGGAGTTGATAACTAGCGTGTTTGCTTGAATCTAAGCTATTTTTAGAGGATTCGAAAAGCTGTTGTCAAAATGGGAGCATTTTTGACGTATACAAAAAGGCAGGTTGGGGATCAGTGATTTTTTGTGGGTAGTTTCGGGGAATTATTGACTCCATCAATTCAGAAGGAGAGAATTTGGATCAAAGTGGTTATGGAGTGTGATTAATCTCGTAGTTGTAATAATCCATGCCACTTTCTACAGGTTTTGAGGCATGTTAAAGGCCTCAACCCCCATTACCGGTTGATACCATGATAAATCGTATTTTAAAGGCCTCAACCCCCATTACCGGTTGATACCATGATAAATCGTATTTTCGAGTTGGTATTTCCTAATTATGCGTCGATTCACGAAAATGGGTTTAAAAGGTTTTTGGATGGGTTTAGCGAACATTCACGTTCAAAGAGGTTTGTTGTAACAGATTTGGGCTTTAATATCCTAAACGTGTTAGGATATTTGTCTCATTTTTCAAAGAATATTTCTGCCTCTATTAGTTGTTTGGGACTTCTTTTTATCATTGTAGCTCAAAAGAACAGAGGAACACATTGCTGCTTATTTTTTAACATATTAATTCCAAATTTATATCAATGTAATTCTGACACTGTTTTCAATATTCGTTGTGAGTAGATACATCCAAAACGAACACTACATCTCATCTGACACCATTTTAATATACATATTTGTTCCTATTTGAAAGTGATTAGTTACTTTCCATCTTCATTACTTTCTTCTAATTATTTTTTGCTAGAGGCAGAATTAGTTTATCCGATCCACTTACAGGGTTGAAATTTGTTTCTTACATTAATGAGTCCACTTTATGAACATGTTACTAAGGGTTCGCAGTGCTACTTTATTATTACAACCCTTATTTCCATCTATTACTACTATTTCATTTCTTTTGGTATTTCTAACTCCCCTTACTCCATTTAAGTGCAATGCTTAATCAGTTACTTTAAATTCCCCTTTATTTTAAATTAACTAAAAACTCGCATGCACATAAGAATACTTGTTATATCCTTAATGTAAGTAATTTTAAAGGACCCATTTTCTCCAAAACACGAAGCCTCAGGAGATTGAGAGAAGGGCCACACCTGGCATTAATGGTAATTGCTATTGTCACGTCTGGCGGCCATGTCGCCTTGAGAGCTGTTGTCAAGAGGAGAAGGAAATTAAGCGAGCATCTTAAAATACCCAAGGTTCTCTGAATTATCGTCCATTTCATACACAAATTAAAGAGTCTTTATGACGAAGGTTCCATTAATTTATAAGTATAGGTTAACTTTAACGTATTGCTTCAGATATCTAGTGGTAAGCAATATGTTAAGGTGAACTACACTATGTAAAAAACATGGTGTGAATCGTTGGTCGGAGTGGAAATGTGTTTATTGAAAAGGACGCTATCGAGATTCATATATTGAAAATTAATGAAAATTATTTGAATAAAATATAATATTTACAATAAGATACTACAAATGGATGTTGTTTAAAGCTTTAAAATAATCTAACCTAAACTGGGTTATATGTTACATCGATGTAAAATGGAAAGCAATATGTAAAGAGATAGCGTTTACTTTAACAGTGCGAATTTTCCCGTGGTTCTTCGTCCATCTAATTTTTTTTATACTTGAACAATTTCGTTTAAGGCTTAATGAATGTTATATATAGGCGTAGATCGGGAGCGCCTAGGGAATGCTCGAATCCACGCCAAGCAAGTGACTGTATCCAATAGACCAATCTAACGGTCCTATAAAAGAACTGTATCAATTGGCTATTTTAACTTTCACTTTTGCCGTCGCAGTAAAGTGCAACAGCTGAAGTGAGTGTCGCTGTTCGAGCATTCCTCAGAATGGGTGACATCCCTGCCATAAACGTTGATTTTTCCTGTATATAGACGATATCTCTCTTCTGAAACACGACTGCTTCCGGTTGGAGCTCTGTGTAATCTCTCCCGCGTGGATGGACGCCACGAGCCTGAGATACTTCGAATATTGCCTCGCAGGCGATAAGTAGGAATTCCATTATAAGTTTCAGCCTTTGTCAATTGCTGGCCATCTTAACCCATCTATCTTATTTTGTAGTATTTTATAAGCACTTTGTCATAATAACTTTATTAACAATGCAATAGGTTTAGAAAAGAACGGTGCTGGTTTTTACTGATATTACATACGTGGTGTAGTAGTTAATTGTGCAAACAATACTTTTTTAAAAAAGACACCGCCTGAGTTTTAGTATCAAGCAAGTCAAAAATTAAGGAAATTCTAAAGGAACCTTCGGTACTGCCATTGGTGCAGGAAATCCTATAATTAGCATATCAGGATAGCAGATAGACCGCCGCAGAGGTTGATAAACCTATCCGATTCACCTGACCTCTGTTTGAAGGCCTCCGTTTCATCCGCATCAGAGGAATTTCATCATTTTAGTTACACCGATAAGATGAATAATGCGCTTCATGTAATTAAACTAAATCTTAACCCTATGATTAGGAAATAAAAAACACACACACAAAAAAGCAAGGTTTAATCTTGCGAAAGTGTCACTTGAGCATTTGCAATATTGCTCTGGTTCTAGAACTAATTCTGAATGGATTCGTTTGTTTGTTTTGCGTTTCTTGATTCTGTAACTCGATTCGGATTCAGTCTGCGTGAAGACAGTCTTAAGTTTAATCCGTCATAAGTAAGATCCTAGGACCAGTTTGGATCCTGCATTATTCAACCTTTTGAATAATTCGTTAACCTGTGATCTGAATTATGTGTAATTCGTGTAATCATTTAATTTGTTTGTTTCATGAATCATTCATTAGTACTTGTGAATTTGATAGGCTAAGAAATGGACATTAAACCCACTTGGTTTATTTTTGATTGGCCATTTCGTGAAGAAGAGGTCATATTCAGATTATTTTTCAAACCAATTTTGTACATAAGATTTATTTTTTCAGAACAATTTTTCCTTTCAGAAAAAGTGAACTGTATTTTTTCCCGTAAATATTGAGTGTTAATCAAATTCCACGAAGGAAAGAAAAATTATCTTGAGTTTGAGTAATGAATAAAACGAGTTTTTGATTTACAGGGTGCTAAAATGTAATAAATTTTAAATCCTTTGGGGGATTTATTTGGAGTGTTTATAATTTGTTTTTCCTCGAAATTTAATTTTTAATTCACTTCTTTTCCATTCTCATATTTAGTGGAACTCGATTACCTCAGAGCAGGTAACTCGACAAAGTACAGAAGCTAGCTAAAGTTTCGTTCTGGACAGCAGGTTGGGGGAAAAGGAGAAAAACTGGAAAAAAAACCAATAGAAACTAAATCAGATAAAAAAAAAACATTAAACGATCTTTACCAAGGAACTTAACTTGAAAAATTCTACTACAGTGATTCTCAACCTTTCTTACCCCATACCCCCCCCCCTTCCCTTTTCACTATATATTAGGTCTTCCTGAAAATTCGTGCAACTTTCGAAAAATGAAAAAAATAAATATTTTTAATTAAATTTAATCAATTTCTAATCATTTTGTGCTACAAATTTTCCCCCATTTTATTGGTTTGAAATAAAAGAACAAAAAATCGTTAAAAAGTAATAATAATAATTGATATGCAAATAATTTTGAGCTAACAACGCACCTCCCCTCCTCACTAGTGAGCTACAAATGAGTACTAGGATAGTCAAGTTATGCTATTAACTAGGAGTAGGCTTACCTATCACCGGTCATACTAGTGATAGACTAAATAGGCTCGACCTGTCCTCATTTCTCGCTCACTAGGGAGAGGTGCGTTGTTAGCTCATAATTATTCGCATAAGAATTATTATTATTTTTAATAAAAAAATTATTTTCTTTCAAACCAATAAAAAGGGGGAAATGTTGTTGCACAAAGTGGTAACTAATTGATTAAATTTAGTTAAAAATATATATTTTTTTTAATTTTTCGAAAGTGCCACTAACTTTCTGGACGACTTATATATAATCAGAATGTAAATAAATCCCAAAGTTCCCAGGATTCTCTGACTTATAAGAATATTTCACATCATGAAAAGATAATTATGAATAGAATATTTGTAAAAAAAAAATAACATAAAAAGTGTAAATTATGTATGATCTGTAGAATTGTATTGATAAAAAGATATTCCAACTCTATTCAATCTCTAGTGTTTGATCCCTTCTCGAATTCCTAATTTTTTCGAAGGTCAATCACCCTAGTACCATTTGAAAGTAAGTTTGATAATAATAATAAATAATCATCTTATACGGTGGTCTTGAAGACCACAGTGCCCTTAAAAAAATACCTGTCTATCAACTGAGGAAAAAGCCTGAGAGAAGAGGTGGGTCTTCAAAGCACGCTCGAAGGCACCAAAGGAGAGAAAGAGGATCTATAGCAGCAATCAGCTCATTTCAAACCTAAACAGAATCGATAGACTCTAGATCTACTTCATAAATCGACTAGATGCCTGAATAGGTTTACCTCTAGTGTATATTTTGAACCTCTGTCATTCCTCTCTTCTCCCTGATATACAGGAATTGGGGAAAATAATGTAAAAACCTGCTAATTTCACTTGTTTTTCGCAACGATATTATAATGCCTAGGATTTAGAAAAAGAGGAAATCCATTTTGAATGTGTTAGAGATTATTATATATTATTTTGTTATAAATCTCATTTAGGTTATTATTTTACCATAATTTAATGATAACATAAATAATTATCACTCAGGATTTTTGGGAAATGTTCTTTTTTAAAAAAATGCTACATCAGAGTTGTGTTTGATTTTAAAGCTGTCGCTTCATTTTCAGAGATCGCAATTCTTTTTTTACTAAAAATAAAAAAATAATAAACTTTAGCATTTTCTGAGCTCAATGGTTAATCGACCCTTACATATTTAAGCGCCTCATTTAAATAAAAAAATGAGGAGAATATAGACAGGCATAGGAGAATACGAGGAGACTAGAGAGAGAAAGAGGTTAACACGAGAGGAATAATATCAGAAATAATCGTCTTCGCTTAAAACCAAGTCAAATCGTCGTTACTCCGATTTCAGGTTTGGACCTCATTTCGTGTCACATCTTCCTCCATTCCTTCCTCCAGATTAAACGACTGAGGCGCCCTCTCTCTTACACTGGCGACCCTGCCAGGATCAAATTCTTCCCTTCTCTTCAACACTGGCGACCCCACCAGACTTCTCTTTTTTACAATAATATATGAAAGGCAGCTCAAACTTTCAAAGAGGGAAGATTATAGGAACTCGAATTGTTCGAACATCTGTAACAAAATTTTTTAAATTTTTTAATGTTTCCAGATGAACTTTTTAAGAGAATAAAGAAAGAAAAACTCCGACAAAAGTAATAGTAGACGAAAGAAAAAGATCAACGTTAGAGATTGTAAAATTCTAACGCACATATTGTCGAAGAATCACAAAACCAAAGATTCAAAGGTGACTATAGAACTTAGGCAATGCCTAAATGTCATGTTTCAACCAGGTCTGTAAAGAGAGAGCTTCATGAAGCTGGGTGTTACAGGATAGCTACAATTGTCAAACCTTTGCTTACGCAAATCAAGATGGATCGTCGCAAAAAATGGTGTATGGACTCTAGGAATTAGACAATGGACCAATGGAAGAATGTGATACATTCGGACCAATCTTCCTTTACTTTATTTCCATTTTCTGGCAATGTTTATTGCTAGAGCACGCCTAAAGAAGCTTATGATCCTGATTGTCTCATTCTGACAGTTAAGCATGGAGGTGGCTCAAATGGTGATTGGGTGGCATTATGATGGAATTCCCTTTAGTAGAAATACACCATGGAATGGGAAACTCCCAAGGCTATCTGTCAGTTTTGGCTGATTAGGTGTATCACATGGTGCAAACGCTCTTTCACATTGGCGGTGCCATCTTTTAGGACAATAATGCATCTATTCGCCCCGCTAATTCATTGTAAACTGTCTTGGAATCCATGAAAATGAGTTTAGGTAGGGATTCCGAGCATTTGTGGTGTTAATTGGAGCAGAGCTAAGGAATCAATTCACTCCATCTGCATCTCTGAAGGATTTGTTTGAGAAAAGGCCTAGACTTCTTGTAGGAACTGTCCCAAAACTGTATCAATCAATTTCTCAACGAATTAAAGTTGTTTCGATACTAAAAGAGTAACAAGAAAACAAGGAAAGAAAGTACCCTAGAAGACCTTACGGTCCATTCAATGAGGGTACCTTTGGACTAGCAGTTGAGCGGGCACATCTCTGCTCAAATGCTTTACGTTCTTAAACGGCCGCTTTTCAAGACCCTGTCTAGTATTGACTTGAACTGGTCAACAGATTCACTGTTGACAACTTCCACTGGAAGTGCGTTCCAACTACCGCAGATACTGTAGGTGAATAATTTTCCACACAGATCGCGGTTGTAACACTTCAGTTCAAGTTTAAAGCCGTGGTTTCTTGTTCTGCTCTCAGCAAGTGTGAAAATATCCCTGTAGTCAACATTGTCGAACCTTCGAAGTATTTTTAAAACTTCGATAAGCTGACCACGCAGTCTACGGGTTTCCAACGAGAACAGATCTAATCTCCTTAATCTATCTTCATAACTTTTATGTCTGATAGAGGGAATCAGTTTGGTTGCCCTGGCTTGCACGCGTTCCAATCTCGCAATGTCCTTTCTAAATGAAGAACTCCAGAATTGTACGGCATACTCCAGGTGCGGTCGGACGAGGGAGTTGTACAGACACAGTACTATCTCCTTGTTCCGATATCCAAACTGTCGCTTTATATACCCTAACATCCTTTGGGCTTTCTTCTCCTCCTCAATACACTGTTTCGAGAACTTGAGGTCTGGTGATAGTTACACCCAAGTCCTTCTCAGTGTACTTCTCAGAGGGCCTACTCCATATTTAAAACAGTAATTAAAATAATGTTTCCATTATTTCATCGAACCCCTATAATTAGCCTTCGTTTCTCCTCTCGTTTTCACCACCACATTTCATTATTCCTAATTATCGAATGGTTTCGCTAAGTAGAACGCATATACGTCAATTATCGGCCACCACTCCAATCCTAAAAAAAAATAATTTGCTTATGGGTTACTTAGCCACTGAGCGCCCAGCTTCATTATAATGGACAAGTCTTGCCACTTAGTTTGTCTGGTTCACAAATTTCGCTGAAATTTGGCTGCCTCCGGCATACATATGGCGCAAGGCCAAACAGGGCCGATCTGCCTCCATTGCAGCTAATCGAATTCCGGATAATTTCGGCTCCTTCCGATGCTCTATCTATGGAGATGCTTAATGAGTCTCCGGCCTTATTCCATCACACTGGATTATCTGGTGCAGCATAGGTTACCCATTGCGATGGACTAAGGCACGAGTTCTTAATAGGGGATGCTCTCACCCCTATGAGGAGAGAAATTATATTTTGCATTGAATAGTAATATATTCGAGTTTCCAAATATATGAATAAGTAAAATATAAATAAAAATTAAAACCCCAATGAATTATATTCTTTCACGAGAGTGGGAATCGAGGCGCGGGCATTACTTGCCTCTTTCCAAAGGGCGTAACTATGGAAAAGGGCTAAGAACCACCGGCATAGAGTAGTAAGATTGATGTTAGGCAATATTTATATTGAAAATATGACCAAAAAAACTTGTTTATATCATTAAAATATAACTTGCAGCTTCATTAAATCCCATCAATGCATTAAGAAATGCCCGCAAGAAGACTTTCCTTCATTGCACTTGGGGGAAGTTGTTAGGAGAGTTGCGTTCCTACGCGCACATGCGACCTTCCAGCTTCACCCTGATCTAACTTATATATGGAATTTTTCGAAACGGTTTTCCTCCCCTCTATTATAGATTTTCCTATAATCTGGTTCCTCTATATTGATGATATCCTTTTCTTGTGGCCCAATTCTGAAAATATTTTTCTTTTTTTGAACAAACTTAATTCCCTTGTACCTTCCATCAAATTTACCCTTGAAATATAATAGAATAGAAGTATTCCTTTCCTTGACTTATTAATACACCGCACTCCTTCTGGTTTCAAATTCTCTGTCTATCGGAAACCAACTAATTCTTCTTCTTATATTCACTTTCACGCCTCTCACCATATTAAAGTCAAAAGATCAATTTCTATTTCAATGTTTCTCCCTGAGTACTTCGTGTGGTTAGTCCTGAATTCTTTGACTCTGAAGTTTCCAAAATTTTTGGCATCGGCCATAAACTTTGCTATCCTTTTCATTTCCTTGATAAAGGTCTTCAGTTAGCTAAAAAGTCTTTATCGTTTTGAACCTCGCGCGCCTTTTAATAACAAGAATACTCTTGTACTTCCTTTTAATCCATCCTTTGCTTCTCTCCCTCATACTTTAAAATCTCTAGGCATTTGTGTAGTATTTAACTATAATAATACTATCTCTAAACTATTATTCAAGAACGCCCCTTCTCCTATTGGTAATGTATATTGCGTAAATTCGTTTAAAAAAAAAGAATTTCTCAGCATAAATATAATGTCCGTCGCGGGAAGAAAGCAGTTCATTTTATGTTCATATTTCATATCTTAATCACAATATTGATTGGAATTCTGCTAAAATCATCTGTCATAATAACGATACAATTTCCCGAAATATCATTGAATCAACCTTTATTAGTAAATTTCCAAATTTTAATTTGAGTCCTGGCTTGTATAAACTTGATGGTTATTTTTAAAATTATATTCACAATGTACTGTCGAAACTTTTAAGTTGAAACTTAATATTTATATTAATCTTAATAAACTATTTAATTTTATTTTTATTTTTTTGTGCATCTATGTAGCTTTATGTTTATGTCTGTGTATTTATTTTCGTTTGAGTCAAGTCCTTAGAACATTTGTACTTATTCGACCATGTTTTTTCAATCCTGACCTCTGATGTTAATCTCTCGCTCAGCTTTCCTCCCTCCCTAATTGCTTAGGCGGTATTTTAATCCTCTTGTCAACCTTTAGTCTTTTGAATTTACCTGATTTAATGATCTTTGTTTGTATTTATCTTCCTTTTTTTTCCCTTTTTTGTCACTCTTCACTCCTGCTAATGTTTCCATTTCATATTAATTCATTTTGTCGATTGTTTTTTTTTGCTTTTTTTGTGGGCGTTCCCTCGACTCTGTATCATCCTTATATATATTACAATTTTCAATACTTTTGTTATTCCTTGATAAAGAACTCGAATAAAGTTCGAAAGTACTTGGAATCCTCGTATAAATTTTCCCTGTGGGCTTTGTTGCATTTATTGCTTACTCACGCGATACTTTGTGGGTTTTCCATATATATATATATATATTGTACAAATCATGTGGTATGAATTTTGATCAGAAATATAACATTAATACAGATGCAAATTCTGTTTCAGGGTTATTTTACGGCAAATGGCAGAAATTCGGAAAGGGTATGGACTCGGTGCTGATTAAAAATAAAAATGATTAACAGGTGTGAATTGTGAATGGATTTGGGGAAAATGGCTTCGATGGGTAAAGTTGCAAAGTAATACTTCCCCCAAAATTTGTCTTGAAAAAGTTTATGAAAACTTTTTTTGGTCTTTTTATGATAGCCCAAGGCGCTCTGGATAAAAAACACCGGGTTTGTGGTACAAGAAAAACACAACTAATAAACCGGAGTTCCGATTGGTAACTATTTATTGTGTAGTGCTAATGGCTTATCAGACATGAAAACAATCATCTATTCCCATTTTTTTTCTCATTAATTTCTTTTATTTCTCGCCCAATACTCATTTATCCATTTTCTACTCCCGCCTTGCCAATATCCAAAACGTCCCTTTGTTAACTCCGCAAATACAACGGTAACCTGGTATTTTCTGGTTCTTATATTATGTGTGATCTTGGACTTTGAAATACACCCCTTGGCCTAAATATTTTATGATTTTTATGTTTATATTACGTACATGTAATTGTAGTCCTGCGACTTTGAGATGCAACCCTTGGCATAAGTATTTTCTAGTTCTTAGGTACATGTAAATGTGATCCTGGGACTTTGAGATACTCCCATTGGCCTGAGTATTTCCTGGTTCTTACATACATGAAAATTGTGATCCTGGAACTTTGAGATACAACCCTTGGCATAAGTATTTTCTAGTTCTTACATATAAGTAAAGGTGATTCAGGGATTTTGAGATACACCCATTAGCCTAAGTATTTCCTCGTTCTTACATACATGAAATTGTGATCCTGGAACTTTGAGATACACCCCTGGCCTAAGTATTTTCTAGTTCTTACGTACATGTAATTCTGATCCTGGGACTTTGAGACGCACTCATTGGCCTGCGTGGAGCACCGACATTTCCTTGCAGGACAATTCCGCGCCGACAGTTCCGCGCAGGACAATTCAGCGCAACGACAATTCAACGACAACTCAGTGTAAAGATATAAAATTACTAGTTTTTGCGACAATTTTTTGAAATACCTAAATTAATAATGTAAAAAAAGGTATAAAATAGTTAAAAAATAAATAATAATAAATTTTACTTCAGCAGTTCAATCTGGTAACTGATTGCCCTAAGGTAGTCCATTTTATTTTCCATTTCATCGAACCGTGCAACCAGTCTTTATAACCTCGTAAGCCCTGCGGTATTTAGAGAATTTTTCCTATCCATTTGACCAACCGCTAAACACAGCAAACTTTTCTCCGTGTGGTCCTGCTTTAACCGTAAAAAACCAATTAATTTATAAACGGTAAGATGACAATGGCCTAAAGATATTTGGATAGCTTTATTCCATCCTTCTAGGGCGTTATTGCTTTTTGCTAAGTCTGTTAGAACTCTTATCATAAATGCTCCATATAAATGGCTTAAATACAGGATCTCTTCTTCCACGCCTGAATGGGCGCCCTATCCACGTATCCTCAAAATAATTTACCAATTCTTCCAATGGAGGTGGTATTTCATCTTGCAAGTTTTCAAATGTAGTCACAATTTGATCAACTGGGACAAAAGCTAAAGCTACTAGCGTCCTGCAGAATGTACGATGATTTCATCTTCTAGGTAAAGTTGAACCAGCTTTAAATTTTGCACTTTTCGCCATACACTTTGGCTAAGATGGAAATCGCATAAAATTCTTTCTGGAGTTATATTAGGATAAAATATCTTTAGTTTTCGCAATACTCTATCATAAGATTCTTGAGATTTATTTTGCAATAACACATAAACCATTGGGAAGACACTGCTATTACGAGCTATGTGAATAAAATGAAGCTGATAAAATAGTTGAGGAGCAATTTTAAAAGTACCATCTGCCAGCCAATGCTTGTTCTCTACAAGGTGTTCTATATTGTTTGGTGTGAAGAAAATGAAAATTCTATTTGGATCTGCTGAACCTAAATCAAACATTAGAAATTTTTCTCCATTGTGTGTTTTTGCTAACCAATCTGGAATTTGAATTTCACTTACGCTACTAGGCGCTGTATTGGGTTTTCTAGTTGTTTTCTGTGGCGCTGAACAGTTCTTTGTAGTGAAGTGTATTTAGGAGGAATAGAGGTTGCTTCGTCTGCCAAATTGAGTCTACTTTCCTGAATCAAGAGTCGTGGAGCATCATTTGATGCAGCAGCTTTCTGTCTCAGTTTAGATTGCATGACTCTTTTTGCTGTTTCGGATGGATGTGGCACGTGACTATGATCTTCTCTTTTCTCCCAAGTATCTCTATAAACGTGAATTTGTCCTTTACACTTATCATCTGTGCATGGCCATGACTCTTTTCCATTAGCAAGGGTTCTTCTATCCAAACGATAAAAAAATCCATTTAACAAAATTTACTTTTTCCTTCTCTGATGAAATGATCTCTATGAGGGTATTTTTAGTCAGTTTTTATATTCACTTAACGGGACTTTCAGACTGTCTATCTTCACAGTTGTGCTTAAACTACAAACTACATTTTTACCGTCAAGGTTATCACGTTGTGTTTGTTATTGGCTGAGCTTTTGTTTGTTAGTTGGTTGAGCTTTGTTTGTTAATTGGTTAGTTTTGTTTTTTTAGTTTCTTAAAAAATATTTTATACCTTTTTTACATTATTAATTTTTGTATTTCAATAAATTGTCGCAAAAACTAGTAATTTTATATCTTTACACTGAGTTGTCGCTGAATTGTCGTTGCGCTGAATTGTCCTGCGCGGAACTGTCATCTCACGGGCCTGAGTATTACTTGGTTCTCACGTACATGAAAATTGTGATCCTGGAACTTTGAGATACATCCCTTGGCCTATTTCCTGGCTCTTACGTTCATGGAATTGTGATCCTGGGACTTTGAGATACACCCCTTCGCCTAAGTATTTTCATGTTCTTACGTACGTGTAATTGTGATCCTAGAACTTTGAGATACACACCTTGACCTGAGTATTTCCCGGTTCTTACGTACATGAAAATTGTGATCCCGGAACTTTGAGATACACCCCTTGGCCTAAGTATTTCCTGGTTCTTACGTACATGAAAATTGTGATCCTGGGACTTTGAGATACACCCCTTGGCTGAAGTATTAATGCTCGTTATGGCCACTGCGGTAGACTGACCGAAATATACTTGATTCTTTCCCTTACTTTCTTACTACTTTTGGACCTATCCCTTTCTTCTACGCCACAGCGATCGTGAATGTAAACGGTCTCACCTAGCTACCACCATCAAGGGCATATTCGCCGAAATGAAAGACTAGGCTATTCTTAGGCTATAGTTAGAAATATAAGTGCTAAACAGGAAAAGAATAAACCAATAACACGCACAAAACCTAAATAAGACTTAAAAAAAGAAAAACATGACCAAAAAGACTATATACAATAGAGGGGATCCACCTCCTCCAACAGCTCTTTCAGTCCACAATTGGGGGTGCACGAATCTGTCCCAAGTGCAAGAGTCAAGAGGTCGCGACTCCGATCGTCTATGTACCGGAATAGCTCATGTTCAGCATGTTGGTATTTTGACTGCCCTAACTTCATAAAACCTCATGAACTTGCTTCTTCTTGTGCAGGGTTTTTATGGCAGTAATATTCTTATTTATTTTTCAGTCGTAACAAATCCTATGGGTCTACTCCTGTTGTCCACATCTACTACTTTTGATACGGAAGACTGCGCCGTTGGAGTTCAGTCACATCTAGTGAGTATCATACTATTACTAGTAGGCTCATATAGATGTTATTCTGCCATTTTCTTCTCAATCAGACACCGGCCCCATTCGTTCATTCGATATTACCACTCAATTATAAAGGACGCTTTAGGCTGAGTATTTAAGTTTTTGGAGTAGCAATGACCTTTCCGTAACCCGCTATTGAATGGTCACTAATTTTCTTTCTCTTCTTAATTACACCCCCTCCCATCTTCATACTTTTAGGAGCCTATAAGAAATTACGGATTAAAACCTAGCTTCTGCCTTGGTTCATCCGATTACTCTTTTTTCCAGCACTAACCAGTTATATTCTATTGATAGCATAAATTTGAACCCATCCACACAAAGGAAAATTGATAGGCCTGTGAGCTTCGCTCCTTAACTTCTGCAAACGGCCTTCCATATCTTGCTTGACCGAGGTCTCAAGACTCTCATATATCGACTTGCTACTTGTTCGATGCCCATCCAATTGGAATTCGTTCTCAATAATTAAAGAGAACATAATAGAGAATGACAAGACAGATAAAGCAAGTCTAGGCAATCCATAAATCTTAGATTTTAGGAACATTTCAAACCTTAGGGAAAATCTCACCCCAAAAAGCAACGTAACTCAAGGGGCATGAATTCCAATTTGTTTGCAAGGAAGTCCCTAAGGGCAAACAACCTTTCCTTAATCCAAAATTTTCCTTTTTACTGAAACTTCCCCGTTTTCATTGAGTGAATACACAAAGGTAAATGATTATTTAGACAAACGGAGTAATAATCTTGATTGCATACTCTTTTCATTTCTATTCTTGTGAGTCTGTTTCTCTTTCTTTAGCACGAATTTTTGCTTCATTATTTATCTTCTTTTTTCCTCAGTTCTCTCCATCAGTCCTTTTTTGATGGTGGAACGCCCCGCTAGGTTACACAATAATGAAAGATAATTAATATCATTCTCCAAGAGTGCCATTGAAAGCCAATAAGTGTCAAACTCGGAAGAATTTTTAAGATGGTGAGACCAAACTTTATGGGTTGAGATCCAAGGAACCTCTCTCAAAAACCTTTCCAGTTTGGAGATTCTGACAAATCGGGTTTTCAGGGTTTTCTTATTGCAGGTGAGTTGAACGCTGAATGACGCCTATCGTCTCACTCGGCAAAAACATACGATATCAAGGAATTGGGAGATAGGAAGAGGAAAACAAGAGGGTGATGGCACAGACTCAATTATATCTGATAGAAAAGATGAGTGGCAGAATGGAAGTAAAAAATATTATTTAAGGAGATCCAGGGTCCTTCGGCCAGGATTATACGCAAATAGTCTGAGCCAGGATAAGAGGAAAGAAACGACGACTGGGGATGGGTTATAAGGCACACTCAATGATTAATGTGTGGCACTGAGTCTGGTATGGCAGGAATTAAAGGGGTGGGGGTTACGCGTGACATAAGGTGTCAGTGGCTTAACCTGTTGTGACACAGAACCAAGTCATAGCAGGCCAGCACAACCTCATTTTGGAGGGAACGGTGGAAAGATGAAGCCCAGTATCCGAGGAAGGGCTTTAATGCGGTGGAGTTTGGTAATGAGCCGAGTTTACCAGGCGGTAACCATTATGTATTAAGGAACTACTTCAAGTGTAGAAGGAGACCAGTGAAGGGAAGGGGCTTAGGGTCCTGGACGGAGGCTAACAGAGAAGCTTGACCAGCTGCTTCGTTACCAAGCACCGCCAACGTGACAGAGCACTCAGCAGAAGGGGGCAGATTGTCGTACGAGACTGAAAGGTTGTAGGACAAGTAATGGGTCTGTCTAGCAACCGTATAAAGAGACCTACCGCCGTAGTAGATCACTAGGTAGTCTGCGTAGTGTGGGATGGGGAATAAAAAGAGGAGATGACCGTATTATCACAAAAGAAAAAATCACGTTTAGGACCCTGCCATGGGGAACACTCTCTTCCTGTGAGTTAGGATTTGGGTAGGAGGAACCTACACGAACACGGAATGAACTTTTGTGCAAAAAATTGTAAATCTAAGTGAACAGGTGTGCCTAGATTCCAGAAGAATGCAAGATAGAGATAATATAGGAGCGGCCAGAAGTGTAGTAGGTTTTTCAGATGTCAGAAAATACAGCAAAAGTGATACTACGGAGCAAGAATACCTCCTGGATATTGTGGCTGAAGCGGAGAAGGGAATTTAGAACACTACAGAAGTGCCCGAAGCCAGCCTGGCAGCCAAAAAACATAGAATATTATTCGGCGTTTAAAAAATACACGAGGCTCCCATCTTCTCCCTCACTTTGCATGAGCAGCAGGTCATGAATATGGGACGGTAGGATGAGATACACGAGGACTTGAAGTTCGATTTGAAGGAAAGTACCACGCATGCTTTACACCAGGCCGAAGGGAAGCTGTCCTTCAGCTAGATCCAGTTATAAAGATCCTGGAAGAAGTGAAGCGCCGATATGTTTAGGTGCTGGAAGAGACAGTAGGAGATTATGTCGGGTCTTGGAGCGGTAGACTGACATAAGAAAGTGCATGTCAAAGCTCACTTATGCGGAAGAAGTGGTTGTATTTTTCATCTCTAGTGTGGCGGAAGTGATGCGAGAAGGGGCCATCTTGATCATAACTTTGAGATTGGTGCGAAGTAGAGGGTCATCCTTTCAGCAAACGCTCCTCTATTAATAGGAATGAGTTGCCATCTCTGAAGACAGGTGGGTACGATGGTGCGGATTTCACCGTCATTCCGCTCACTTGTCCTCAGACGTCGTTGAGTGAAGAAGAGGTGGATATCTTAGAGACAGGAGACTTCTAGGAGGAGCGCCAGGCCTCTTTAGACACCGCTCTGGCCTAGTTCATCTGCTCCTTATGTAGAGGATAACGGGTGAGGTAGTATTGGAGAGTTGTGCGCTTCTTAGCCTGACCTGCTTCACTACATTCGGGAAACCAATCGAGGGGGGACTATGCCGACAGAGTAACCCTACGGAAGAGCCATATGTGTCGCACGACAGTTGGGCTCGAAGAGGAGGGAGAAAGATACTGGAAAGTGGTTGCTACCATAATCATCTTGGAAAATAGCTCAAGAGAATTCTAGTAAGCGCTTCATCCGAGACGAATTAGGGATCAAGACAGGAGAGTATGTCGATCTGAGGATGGTAATAGGTGAGTGGGCTGAATTCCTATATCAGGATAGCTCATCCATGAAGGTTATGAGAGTGGATGACAGAAAGGTCGAGCAACAATCGCCCCAGGAGGGGTCCCTTCTGTTAAAATCTCGGAAAAGAAGAATGGGTAGGGTGAGCTTAAGGATTAAATTACGGATATAATCAGAGGAAGGACGGTCGTGATGAGGAATGTAGACCAAACATAGTGAATTTTTATTCCAGGAAAAGGCAGACAGCCACCGAATGAATCCCGGTACGGAGAGGAAGAGAGAGAGAGAGAGAGAGAGAGAGAGAGAGAAGCATGGGACAGACACCTGGACGAGGATGGCTGCTCGGCGGCCGCTACCAAATCTGCCCCGATCGGAAGAGAGGAAAGTAAGATAACCGGAGATTCTAGGAATCTAATGCCCAGTCATAATCACTTTCTGGATACAGCAACAACTTGGTTGATAGTCAATTAAAAGAGACGTAAAGCCCTCCATTGACCAGTAAACCACAGCAATTTCAGTGGACTACTGCGAGAGACGAAAAGATAAGCAGAAGAATCGAATATTGAGATTAACATTTGGAATTAAGGATAGGAATGGGCTGCCCAGAAGGAGAATTAGATAATGTTGTTTATTTAGATAGTCTTGAGCAGTGTTTCCCTACCTCTTTACCCCTAGGCCCCACAATAACTTTCCAGAAAAAACGTATGCCCCCACCAATGGTTAAAAAATATAACTATTTTTAATAATTTAATCTTAATTATTGAATACAATAAAAAAAATAAGAATCATTTTATTTAGTATATTGAGAACCTTGTGCCCGGCACTTATGGCAGGTATCCTTGATTCAAGGGGACAATTTTGTTAGCTTCATCCGTAAATCACACCGTTTTTTTATGTAATTTCAAGGCGGTTTCTCTTCGCTCGGAGCAAAGTGTCAAAGGCACTCAAGCAACATTCAGCCAAATAAGACGAGAGAAAATGAATCAAAAATCCCTCATTAATGTAGTACGGTAGAATATTTCTTTTCCCCTTTGCCACATAGCCATATAATGATAGCTTTGATTATGAATAGAGTATTTATCCATTGATTCATATTGTTGCAACGACAAGCAAGTTGAAAGAATTGAGCTAAATCAGCTAATGAAACCATTTTGATCTTACTTCATATACCTGCTGGTTGCCAAGTCGCCATTTAGCAAAACTATTAAAAAACATGAATGCTCATTGTCAAAAAGATATTGTTGTATCCCACGCCCCACCAAAACTTTCCCAGGCTCCACCGGTGGGGCGAACGCCCCACGTTGGGAATCACTGGTCTAGAGTCATGGCCAGATGGGGTTGGGGACATTGGAAAACGGAAGGTTTCCATTTGATAAAGGGAACAGCAGTTTGGGTGAGGAAGAAGCTGGAGATAAGGGGGAGTTGAGAAATCCAGGTGACATGCAAGGGGGGAAGGACAGCCGTGAGAGGCGGCGTTACTTGGAGGGCATGTGGGTTACTTTGGGGAAGAAGGGGTAGGAAGGGAATGGTTTCCTGGGATGGATGGGTTTGAGGTTTGGTGGGTTGGGTTTGGGGATTTGGAAAGGGTGTTGGATGTAGGTCTTGTGGGTTGGGCGTTTTGGGAGTGGCATTTGGGAAGGGGTTGTAATAGAGACATGTAGGAGTAGGGTTTGCAGTAGGGTCTTTAGAGTTATGGGTTTGGCGAGGAGCGTGAGAAGAATGGAACGTGGATGACCCAAAAGGTTCCTCATTGCCTCTTCCAGTGAGAGCAATGGATCAATTTAGGACGGTGGACAGGAGTGTAGAAATTAGAGCCATATTTCGTGTACATAGACACCGCTTTTCGTTCTCAATAATTAAAGAGAACATAATAGAGAATGACAAGACAGATAAAGCAAGTCTAGGCAATTCATAAATCTTAGATTTTAGGAACATTTCAAACCTTAGGGAAAATCTCACCCCAAAAAGCAACGTAACTCAAGGGGCATGAATTCCAATTTGTTTGCAAGGAAGTCCCTAAGGGCAAACAACCTTTCCTTAATCCAAAATTTTCCTTTTTACTGAAACTTCCCCGTTTTCATTGAGTGAATACACAAAGGTAAATGATTATTTAGACAAACGGAGTAATAATCTTGATTGCATACTCTTTTCATTTCTATTCTTGTGAGTCTGTTTCTCTTTCTTTAGCACGAATTTTTGCTTCATTATTTATCTTCTTTTTTCCTCAGTTCTCTCCATCAGTCCTTTTTTGATGGTGGAACGCCCCGCTAGGTTACACAATAATGAAAGATAATTAATATCATTCTCCAAGAGTGCCATTGAAAGCCAATAAGTGTCAAACTCGGAAGAATTTTTAAGATGGTGAGACCAAACTTTATGGGTTGAGATCCAAGGAACCTCTCTCAAAAACCTTTCCAGTTTGGAGATTCTGACAAATCGGGTTTTCAGGGTTTTCTTATTGCAGGTGAGTTGAACGCTGAATGACGCCTATCGTCTCACTCGGCAAAAACATACGATATCAAGGAATTGGGAGATAGGAAGAGGAAAACAAGAGGGTGATGGCACAGACTCAATTATATCTGATAGAAAAGATGAGTGGCAGAATGGAAGTAAAAAATATTATTTAAGGAGATCCAGGGTCCTTCGGCCAGGATTATACGCAAATAGTCTGAGCCAGGATAAGAGGAAAGAAACGACGACTGGGGATGGGTTATAAGGCACACTCAATGATTAATGTGTGGCACTGAGTCTGGTATGGCAGGAATTAAAGGGGTGGGGGTTACGCGTGACATAAGGTGTCAGTGGCTTAACCTGTTGTGACACAGAACCAAGTCATAGCAGGCCAGCACAACCTCATTTTGGAGGGAACGGTGGAAAGATGAAGCCCAGTATCCGAGGAAGGGCTTTAATGCGGTGGAGTTTGGTAATGAGCCGAGTTTACCAGGCGGTAACCATTATGTATTAAGGAACTACTTCAAGTGTAGAAGGAGACCAGTGAAGGGAAGGGGCTTAGGGTCCTGGACGGAGGCTAACAGAGAAGCTTGACCAGCTGCTTCGTTACCAAGCACCGCCAACGTGACAGAGCACTCAGCAGAAGGGGGCAGATTGTCGTACGAGACTGAAAGGTTGTAGGACAAGTAATGGGTCTGTCTAGCAACCGTATAAAGAGACCTACCGCCGTAGTAGATCACTAGGTAGTCTGCGTAGTGTGGGATGGGGAATAAAAAGAGGAGATGACCGTATTATCACAAAAGAAAAAATCACGTTTAGGACCCTGCCATGGGGAACACTCTCTTCCTGTGAGTTAGGATTTGGGTAGGAGGAACCTACACGAACACGGAATGAACTTTTGTGCAAAAAATTGTAAATCTAAGTGAACAGGTGTGCCTAGATTCCAGAAGAATGCAAGATAGAGATAATATAGGAGCGGCCAGAAGTGTAGTAGGTTTTTCAGATGTCAGAAAATACAGCAAAAGTGATACTACGGAGCAAGAATACCTCCTGGATATTGTGGCTGAAGCGGAGAAGGGAATTTAGAACACTACAGAAGTGCCCGAAGCCAGCCTGGCAGCCAAAAAACATAGAATATTATTCGGCGTTTAAAAAATACACGAGGCTCCCATCTTCTCCCTCACTTTGCATGAGCAGCAGGTCATGAATATGGGACGGTAGGATGAGATACACGAGGACTTGAAGTTCGATTTGAAGGAAAGTACCACGCATGCTTTACACCAGGCCGAAGGGAAGCTGTCCTTCAGCTAGATCCAGTTATAAAGATCCTGGAAGAAGTGAAGCGCCGATATGTTTAGGTGCTGGAAGAGACAGTAGGAGATTATGTCGGGTCTTGGAGCGGTAGACTGACATAAGAAAGTGCATGTCAAAGCTCACTTATGCGGAAGAAGTGGTTGTATTTTTCATCTCTAGTGTGGCGGAAGTGATGCGAGAAGGGGCCATCTTGATCATAACTTTGAGATTGGTGCGAAGTAGAGGGTCATCCTTTCAGCAAACGCTCCTCTATTAATAGGAATGAGTTGCCATCTCTGAAGACAGGTGGGTACGATGGTGCGGATTTCACCGTCATTCCGCTCACTTGTCCTCAGACGTCGTTGAGTGAAGAAGAGGTGGATATCTTAGAGACAGGAGACTTCTAGGAGGAGCGCCAGGCCTCTTTAGACACCGCTCTGGCCTAGTTCATCTGCTCCTTATGTAGAGGATAACGGGTGAGGTAGTATTGGAGAGTTGTGCGCTTCTTAGCCTGACCTGCTTCACTACATTCGGGAAACCAATCGAGGGGGGACTATGCCGACAGAGTAACCCTACGGAAGAGCCATATGTGTCGCACGACAGTTGGGCTCGAAGAGGAGGGAGAAAGATACTGGAAAGTGGTTGCTACCATAATCATCTTGGAAAATAGCTCAAGAGAATTCTAGTAAGCGCTTCATCCGAGACGAATTAGGGATCAAGACAGGAGAGTATGTCGATCTGAGGATGGTAATAGGTGAGTGGGCTGAATTCCTATATCAGGATAGCTCATCCATGAAGGTTATGAGAGTGGATGACAGAAAGGTCGAGCAACAATCGCCCCAGGAGGGGTCCCTTCTGTTAAAATCTCGGAAAAGAAGAATGGGTAGGGTGAGCTTAAGGATTAAATTACGGATATAATCAGAGGAAGGACGGTCGTGATGAGGAATGTAGACCAAACATAGTGAATTTTTATTCCAGGAAAAGGCAGACAGCCACCGAATGAATCCCGGTACGGAGAGGAAGAGAGAGAGAGAGAGAGAGAGAGAGAGAGAGAGAAGCATGGGACAGACACCTGGACGAGGATGGCTGCTCGGCGGCCGCTACCAAATCTGCCCCGATCGGAAGAGAGGAAAGTAAGATAACCGGAGATTCTAGGAATCTAATGCCCAGTCATAATCACTTTCTGGATACAGCAACAACTTGGTTGATAGTCAATTAAAAGAGACGTAAAGCCCTCCATTGACCAGTAAACCACAGCAATTTCAGTGGACTACTGCGAGAGACGAAAAGATAAGCAGAAGAATCGAATATTGAGATTAACATTTGGAATTAAGGATAGGAATGGGCTGCCCAGAAGGAGAATTAGATAATGTTGTTTATTTAGATAGTCTTGAGCAGTGTTTCCCTACCTCTTTACCCCTAGGCCCCACAATAACTTTCCAGAAAAAACGTATGCCCCCACCAATGGTTAAAAAATATAACTATTTTTAATAATTTAATCTTAATTATTGAATACAATAAAAAAAATAAGAATCATTTTATTTAGTATATTGAGAACCTTGTGCCCGGCACTTATGGCAGGTATCCTTGATTCAAGGGGACAATTTTGTTAGCTTCATCCGTAAATCACACCGTTTTTTTATGTAATTTCAAGGCGGTTTCTCTTCGCTCGGAGCAAAGTGTCAAAGGCACTCAAGCAACATTCAGCCAAATAAGACGAGAGAAAATGAATCAAAAATCCCTCATTAATGTAGTACGGTAGAATATTTCTTTTCCCCTTTGCCACATAGCCATATAATGATAGCTTTGATTATGAATAGAGTATTTATCCATTGATTCATATTGTTGCAACGACAAGCAAGTTGAAAGAATTGAGCTAAATCAGCTAATGAAACCATTTTGATCTTACTTCATATACCTGCTGGTTGCCAAGTCGCCATTTAGCAAAACTATTAAAAAACATGAATGCTCATTGTCAAAAAGATATTGTTGTATCCCACGCCCCACCAAAACTTTCCCAGGCTCCACCGGTGGGGCGAACGCCCCACGTTGGGAATCACTGGTCTAGAGTCATGGCCAGATGGGGTTGGGGACATTGGAAAACGGAAGGTTTCCATTTGATAAAGGGAACAGCAGTTTGGGTGAGGAAGAAGCTGGAGATAAGGGGGAGTTGAGAAATCCAGGTGACATGCAAGGGGGGAAGGACAGCCGTGAGAGGCGGCGTTACTTGGAGGGCATGTGGGTTACTTTGGGGAAGAAGGGGTAGGAAGGGAATGGTTTCCTGGGATGGATGGGTTTGAGGTTTGGTGGGTTGGGTTTGGGGATTTGGAAAGGGTGTTGGATGTAGGTCTTGTGGGTTGGGCGTTTTGGGAGTGGCATTTGGGAAGGGGTTGTAATAGAGACATGTAGGAGTAGGGTTTGCAGTAGGGTCTTTAGAGTTATGGGTTTGGCGAGGAGCGTGAGAAGAATGGAACGTGGATGACCCAAAAGGTTCCTCATTGCCTCTTCCAGTGAGAGCAATGGATCAATTTAGGACGGTGGACAGGAGTGTAGAAATTAGAGCCATATTTCGTGTACATAGACACCGCTTTTCGGCAGGCAGAGCACGCTGCAGTTTAGGCAACCGGATGGTGTCTTGGCAGATCTGGGGTTACCTACACCTCAATAAATGTAGGGAGGTGGTTATATCAACCAAAAGGTCAGTATTAACCTTAGGATAGGCACTTTTGCTATGCCCAACTTTTGATGGAACCTATGGACTTCCGTGACCTCTTGGGAGAAAGATCGTATTGGAGGTCATCCATCGTGATGTCCTGAAAGCTCTTGTAGAAAATGATGCCTTGGCAGCAGTTGAGGCTGGTTGCTGGATCACGCTGACTGTAGAACCCAGTAAATTTCGAGGCAGTGGAGAGGTTCATTGCGGCCAGCCGAACGTTACTTTAGAAATAGAGGCCCATCCGATTGGGGTCGAATATCAAACCCTTCTATTGATGTTTTACAGTGGAGCGCCTAGAAAAGGCGTTCACGTTTGAGGACAGTGAGGCCGAAAGGAGATAGAGGTGATACTCGAAAGGAGCCGAGTAATTTTGAGCGGGCGTTTGGAGGAGTGTGTTCGTTTTCAGATAGATGGTGGGGCTTGGGAAAGTTGAATGTACTGGGTGGGGGTAGTTAATGGGGTTTGGAAACGGGGATAAAGGCATTGGATAGCTAGCTGCAAAGAATTAGGAATGTGTTGTAGCAGTTGACCAATTCAATTCCGTGGGAGACGAGTCACTAGCCATTTTGGAGCTAGCTTTAATTTGTAAGGTCTCATGATTGGGCATGGGGACTCGTGAGGAGTGAGGGACACGAATGTTACATGAGTGCATGGGGTACCGGTTGGACTTCCTGGTGCCACTGGGGTCCACCTTTCCCACCCGATGACCAAACAGTACGAGTCGTAGCGCGTGGCGCCTCACCGAGACTTGGGCGTAAAAACATGGAAAAAAAGAGAAAGGTCGGGGGCAGTAGGAGAACTTTAGGGTGTGTTGGTGCAGACATGTTACCCTCCCCCCTCCCACATCCAATAAGGGATTTTTTAATGGTAAAGGATCGTGACGGCCGATTGACGCTAGTTAGTGCGTTCTACTCAGCCAAAAGGGTTAATACGATGGGACAGGGAGAAAGAAGAGACCAAAGGTCTAAGGCGATGTCAAATAGTCGAAAAATGGTAAAATAAGGGCTCGTGACAGGCTTAGGAAGGTTGAAGGAGTGTTCGGGAGAAAATCATAGTGTCAATGGTCAATGGGTGTTCAGGCTCAAAGTTATTTGGGGAGGCCTCTATGGGTATTTAGTGAAGGCATTTTTACATTGGGCGCCGCCTGCCGCATGTTCCTTGCCAAAAGGTGCCTTGGTCCAAGGACAGTTCAATGGGTATTACGAGAGGCCTGAATTGAGTGTTCAAGGAGAGTTGAATCGATTTTCAGGCAGGACCAACAATACAATGACAGACCACCACTGTAACTTCTCTACTGAAAGAGTACCTTGGTCCAGACAAGGTTCGATGGGTGTTCAGAGAAACCTCCAGGAAGGGATCAATGAGTGCTCAGGGTGGAAATTGGTCGACGACTAGCCTGCAAAATTAGCTGGCTAAGAAACGAGGGGGAGAAGGGGTTAGTAATGAAAGGTCCGAAAAGAAAGAAAGAAAGGGAAATGCGTAGAAGAAATAAGGCCAATTTAGTTTATGGACTACTATGTTTTAGTTGTACCCTGGGTATGATAAAAGTTATCTTTGTTACAGAAAAGCTTGCTAACCTCGCCCCCATCACCATAAAAAACTAAGATGATAAAAGCTCATCCCCAGCCAGTTCAAGAAATATCGCATACGAGGAAGTGGAAACAAAAGTCTGGCAAAGCAACGAGGGCTTTGTGGAACAAATAAACTGAAACTTGAAATTTAATTCACTGATGAATACTTAAGAGAGGTGAATTTCCTTGGTGTCAAAAAAGTGAGGAATGCTAAGAGCCATTCGTGGTTTTCACGGCCGTGATTCTACGAAAATATCTGAGTAAAATTTATTTTTTGTAGGAATTTCGGTGTGGAAAAAGTATATGTATAATATCGATATTGAAAATTAAATATTGTGAATCAATTATGCGAATAGTATGTATTTCATTTTACTATTAATACATGCAGGATTGAGGTCTGTATATACGATGCCATGTACAACCCTTTGAGACCATTCTTAGTCAGAGGTATCTTTCAGGTAACTCTTTTCCTGCCGTCTCTTCACCATATTAATCAAACGAGTTTTCGGTCCAGAAAGACGTTTAACGTCGCCTCTGTGAATTTCGATTTTGCCTTTACTGCCACATGCAGCAGGGACAACAAGGAGCAATTTACGGTTGAATGCCTAGTCGAAAACAAGTAGTAATTTACGGTGGCATGCCTCAGCGACATCAAGGCGCAATTTACTGTCGCATGCCGCAGGGACAACAAGGACCAATTTACGGTCGCATGTCGCGGGAACAGCAATGAGCAATTGACGGTGGCATGCCGCAGGGACAACAAAAAGAAATCTACGGTGGCATACTGCAGGGACAACAAGGAGAAATCTGCGGTGGCATACCGCAGGGACAACAAGGAGAAATCTACGGTGTCATACTGCAGGGACAACATGGAGAAATCTGCGGTGGCATACCGCAGGGACAACAAGGAGAAATCTACGGTGTCATACTGCAGGGACAACAAGGAGAAATCTGCGGTGGCATACCGCAGGGACAATAAGGAAAAATCTACGGTGGCATGCCGCAGGGACAATAAGGAGCAATTTTATATTTTTTCAGACCACATCTGGCGACTGCCCGCTAGGGAAAAGTCACAGTAATCAACTTACAGCATAATGCTAGACTAGATTAAAAAAATATGAAAAAGACCAAAAAAAACAAACAAACAAAAACAAGAAGAACGCTCCGGCGGTTGGAGGAGCCTACCTCCCCCCGGCGCAGGAAAATGCTACCTACAACAAAGAGAGTCGAATAAACTGAAAGAAGCCAGCCTACTCCAAGTCTGTGTACACGAACCTGTCCCGAGTACAAGGGGGATAGCGAACACGCTCGTCGTCTCAAAACCGGGACAGGTAACGTGCGTGATCAACCAGAATTGGACATTCAACTAGAATGTGCCGAACAATCTGGGGGACAACGCACTCGTCGCAATAAAGTGCAAGCGAACGCTCCATCAAATGTCGGTGCATCCCGTGACTGTGCCCAATTTTAAGACTACAGAAAGCGACCTGAAGCGTCGCATCATTGTGGGGGAGGGAGGTTAGGTTCATGGGAACAGTCGCTACGCAATGGCATGCAACTTTAAGTTCCACTCGACTGTCTCACATCTTATTTGCTAAACAGCCCGGAGAGCTGCCCTGATTCCTGCCATGTAGTCGGCGGGAGGAAAAGCCAAGGGATAGTCAAGTCGCGTAGTCTTCGCGGACTCGGGCACTCTCATCGGGGTTTCATTCCTCGCCCTTCCGACATGCCCTGAAACCCAGCATAAGATAATCTAGACATCCACCCTACTTGCGGAAACAGTGGCGTCACAGATACCGCATACCAGGGTGTGTGAGGATTACAATGCCTCAAAAGCACTCAAGGCGCTTTGTGAGTTGCAATAGATCACAATCTGGTCTCCAAACCGGGTATGACGCGTTAACTCCCTTATGGAGCGGTGTATTGCAACCAGCTTTGTCGTGAAGACAAAGGCAGCGCCGGGGAGAGCCCCGCTGACTTCAAAAATAGGGGATAAGTGGTGGAAACTGCATCCTTCCTGCGACTTAGAGACATCCGTATACACTGGGACGGATCCAGCGAGACACGAATTGTGCTCCCAAAAAGCTGAACGCAATACTCCCGGCGCTGGAGAAGCTTTGGCATCAGAGGCATGGCAACAAATAATCAAAGCTGGTACCATCCAGGGGTAGAGTGATCTCTCCCCAGTTTGCGGAAAAGCAAGCACAGTTGCTATTTGCCAGGAGTCTGAGAGGATATCCTCTTTCCAGATCCTGTTGAATAAATCTAACCGAAACGCTATGCCTTGCCCAATTACGTGTCGAAGCATAGTATACGGGACATCGTCTGGACTAAGGGTGTCTCCACGTACGAAAGGAAAGCGGAACGCAACTCACCTAATGTAAATATGCCGTTAAACGTTTCTCCACATCTGGAGGTAAAGTCCAGTCAGCGGCCTTCAGTGATGTCACGACGTACAATGAATGCTGGCGGAGCAGCCTTCTGGCTAAATAATGAGCAGAAAGCGGTCGCGAAAGACTCCACCATGGACGCGGGGTCCAAGATTGCGGTCACATTCTCCTGAAGAACGGGAGGGAGTTCCTGCAAGAATTTGCCACGAATCCTTTTTACTCGCATTCACACCTGCTTGAGGCGTCTTCCCCATGAAGAGGGGCGGACATGCTTCGAAAAATACCAAAACCTAGCCCTAGCTAGACGAAATTCATCGACTTTGAAATCGTTCGGGCGGCGCTTATTGCGCATGTAGGCATGTCGCTTCTCTTTGAGGGCAGCCTCACACTCGGCTGACCATCACAGAAGCAGAGAGCACAGGGACATATCAAGAGGGGGTTGTATACCGTTCAAATCCCCGAGCAGTAGAAAGGGCCTTGGCAACCATGCCACGATGCGGCTGAAGTACCCCGTTTCAAATTACGCTGACGGTGAAATGTACGCAGCAATAACAGTATACCTCCTATCCAAGTGCAGCTGGATAGGAGACATCATGCTGGGTATAAATGGCGCATCCTCCTACCCGGCCCTCATCCCGTGAGGGTGGGGTCGCAATCCCCTTATACCCCAAGAGGGTGGGAGGGGGCACACACCCAGCATGGTCTCCAGAAAAAAATGATAGCTAACGAGGATTGGGAAGAGACTAGCTTCTGTAGCTCTTTCCAGTTGGCCCGTAGTCCACGGCAACTCCATTGAAGGAATAGGCTCTTCAGGCCTAGTTTGGAAGAGATGCAGGGGCCCTCTTAGACAAAAGACCCTCGTGGGGCTGGCCGTAAGCTTCAGGTAGGCACAACTCCATGAACTGTTATCCGAAAAAGGCGCTGAAAGCGCTGTCGCCTTCGAGGATTTATCGGGAGAGATCGGGCTCGCTATGCGAGTCTTTTCCTCCCTCCGCCTCAAAATCTTTGGCGGGTGCGGCGGCTTCGGTGTCTGAAGTCCCTCTTTTGGAGGATCCATCGTCTTCGAACCACCTAATCAAGCCTTACGTGAGAGCGTAGAAGCCGAAGCTCCTTTTATGGTAGGGCCTACCGAGTCGTTAGACTCGGTAGAGGTGCGCGGCTATTTCGCCATACATGAAACAGTGACGCTGGGGGCGGGAGGGAAAGCTTGGCTTTAGCCGAGGCTGTTTTAAACCCATTGTGCCGCTAGCTCTAACATGTGAACTCCCGGGGTGAGTAGAACCTTCAGACGGGTTCTGAATGAGTGCGGAAACGACCGTGATCGTAGGCCTGGAGTGGATAGAAGCAGATGGTACCTTTTAAAAATTGCGGAATAAGACGTCCAAGGCGGCGCTAGGTGCGACAGAATCACGTCTTTAGCCTCGCGAAATACAAGACAAACGGCCAGAATTTACTTCTTCAGGACATAAGCACCTCATTGATTCAAAAAAGCGAGGTACGGCTCTCCGCATTTAACACAGTTGGCCATATACGATAGAAACGTATCGTGTACGGCCTAGGAGCAACTTAAAACTTAAACAGACTTCGAGTAAACCACAATTTGAACGTCTAAAGGAGCTATTCTTATGTCCGAAACGCTGGCATTAGTAGCACTTTCACGGCAGTGGCACGGATGTCTTCACGGGGAAGCGATATCAACAGCTACTCACCGCATCAGGAAACCTTTCACGGTCGAACGTGATGAAGAGTGTAGGTGTGTGTCTCAAGGCCCCTGGTTGCCCAGCTCTAAGGTAATGTCTTCTATTAAGTAGTCCACGAGTTCCCTTGCATAAATCACTCCTTTCACGACGTTCATGGTAGACTGCGGCGTCGTACTCACTGGTGAGCCATTGTGGCCGACTCGCACTAATTATGGCCGCTTCATTGGGATTCGACGCATTCGACAATAGGGTCACCTTCGGCGCTTTACCAATTAAGCTAGCTAATGCTCTACTCTGATGGATCATAGTGCCCTTGACCACCATACTGCTATCATTGGAGCGAATAACCAGAAAGCGTTTGAAGCCAGCGGGTTCGAAAACGCCTGGTAGCCTTTCAATGTTGGGCCCCAACGTAATCGAAGTTCCACTTAGCACATTTGCTACTTTGATCGTAGTCTGGACCCCTAACCCTAGGGTGCCTCGGGGCCGGACGTGCCAATCGTGACCTGGTCGCTTGCTGAAACGGCAGCGTACTCCTTGGTTCTCGGATTCCCTGCGTAGAGAGGAGAACCCTTAGTACTTTTTGTCTTCTTACTTCTTTTCTTGTGGAGAGAGGAGGTTGGAGAATAAACCGCTTCTCTTCGCCCCCGGAAGAAGACCCTAGGTCGGACGAACAGGCCTCAGCAATATCCTTCTTCGAGAAGAAGGTCTCAGAAGAGGGGCACCAGTCGCGGGAGGAGATTCTTCCTCTCCTTTTTACTCCCCGGGGGTCCGAGACGGCTGAGAGGATGCTTACACAGTGGCGGACACCGGTTTGGTGTTTGGTACTGAGCCTGGGTTCGACCCCCTTGGGAGATCCTGCCGTCTGGGGCTGGGTCATCTCCGGGGCAATGTTCATCTCAGGAGGGCCTCCATTTGCCTATCACCCCAAGGTATCACGG
The DNA here is from genome assembly GCA_963969495.1 of Ceratothoa steindachneri. NCBI lineage: Eukaryota > Metazoa > Arthropoda > Malacostraca > Isopoda > Cymothoidae > Ceratothoa > Ceratothoa steindachneri. Next base: position 143,106,353 of record OZ018330.1, on the reverse strand, counting down.
ACCCCTGTCGAAGGATCTGTCATTCGTCTTTGTCTTCGGAAAAGGGAGGGGAGCAGGAACGCCGACCCCCTGCAAACTATCAATGCAGAACTGTAGGGGACACAGACCAGCGGGCCATGCTATCCCTTGCCCCTCTAAAGGGGTTGGCCCTATCGAGTCACCCTCATCGGGAGCGGTCAACTTTGGGCCGCCTGCATCCTCTCTTGGCAGTTCCCTGTGATAAAAAAGAAGGGACTGCCGCTGGTAGGGAGATGAAGTCGCCCAAGGGCGCCTTCAAACAAGGGAGTAAGTGGGAAGCTACCGCACCCGTAGCCCTAGAAGAGGAGTAAACCTCTTCTCCGGTTGAAGAGAGTTGGAGAGGCCCCTGAGAAAGGACAGGGGGGTGGGGAGCGGAGGACCTCATTTTAAAAGGTGGAGCTGCCCGAGAGCGGCTCCAAAGATGGCAAAGAGAAAGCCCCTTTTCTGCATGAATATGGCGCGATGGGTGCCTCTCCACCTGTCGAAGGTGTGTCTCATGTTATTTAGTTCTCCGCGACACCTAAGGAAGGCGAGGCCGATCTTTGAGGCGGATCTCCTTACGCTTTCCCACGATTGTCTTCTGTTGCACCCATAATTAGAAAGAGAAAAGTATCCATAGGATCATAAATTCTAGAATGGGATCATTTACACATACTCAATCCAAGTCCAGCTAAATGGGCTTTCCCATCCTGGCTCTCCATTCAGGCGAAATTGTCTTTGATCTTTAACTATAAAGGATGTTGCCGGTGTAGCCACCTTTTATATGTGCACTGGAAGAAGGAGTGTAGAGGTGACGGCCCGACACACTCCATAATAGGTGATCACCTCTTATTATTATACCCTTGGCATTAGAAGAATGGGCCGATGAAAGGGTAAGAAAGTTAAGGAGTAAAAAGGGTGGATGGACGGACGATGCAGGGTGAAAGAGAGTTGGTACAGAAGATGAGGTAGGGGTTAGCAAGAGAAGAAGAGGCAGGCGATGCTAGGGCTGAACGGGGCGCTAATTGCCTTCAGCACGGCGGACAGCAAAACACATCGCAGTGCCTGTTACGGGGCAACAAGTAGAAATTTACGTTCGTATGCCACAAGGACAACAAGGAGCAATGTGCACCCGCATGGCGCAGGTACAACAAGCAGAAATTTACGGTCGCATGCATCAGCAACCAGAAGTAGCAATTTACAGTCCTATGTTGGAGGGACAACAAGGAGGAATTTACGGTCACATTCAGTGGGACAACGATGAGCAATTTACGGTCACTTTCAGCAGGATAACGATGAACAATTTACGGTCGCATGCCACATGGACAACAATGAGAAATTTAAAGTCTCAGGCAGCAGGGAGAAGGATAAATTTGCGGTCGCATTCCACAGGGACAATAAGGAGCAATTTATACTCACATACCGTAGGGTAAACAAGGAGCAATTTACGGTCGCATGCCGCAGGGACAACAAGGATCAAGTTACGGTCACATGCCGCAGGGGCAACAAAGAGCAATTTACGATGGCATGACCCAAAGACAACAATGAGCAATTTACGGTCACATGCCGCGAGGACAGCAAGAAGCTGTTTTCCTCATGATTACTGGTACTGCGTGAACAATATATTCTTAAAAATGTTAATCCTTGACCGTCAGGACTACCACCAAACTATTAGGCTATGAAGTTGCGATAATTATAAATTTAAAAAATTAATGAAACTAAAACGAAAGAGTAAAAATCAAATGGTTCTTTTTATGCATAAACTGCGGTTAATGTTGTTAATGAAGGATAACGTATAGGGAAACCTCCCAGTTTCGCATTATATTTATTTAGCTGGTAGGCCGTGTGTGTCGAATCTATGGCACGCGTGCTCAAAATTATACCATGGAAAAAAATCGGCCCGCGAAGCCCAGGGCCAGTTTGAGTTTGTCATCAGGCTTATGATTTCGCTTTAATGAAATACATCTTTGTTATGGCGAGTTACATCATTGAAAATGTGATAAAAAACAAACATGATACATAATGACTACTAATATACAGCACCAATAGTATTTAGTTGTATCATTTTTGATCATACCTTTGTGAAATGAAACTTGAAAAATAATATTTGATCCAACATCACGAATGATAGGCAGGATTTCATCTCACCTCTGACACTTCTTTTAATTACCTTTGCCTCTACTATTTGTTCTACCTATTCAGATAAAACGTATTCTTTAAAGGTGTTGCTAAAAAAAGGTTTTAGTAAGACATAAAAAACTTTTCACCCATGCATAATCTTTTTTAGCTATATCTGGCAAAAATGAGTGAAATTAAGTAATTAATGTGTCATAAGTGAGGCACCCTGTAGTTAAAAGGAGCCGATTTAGGCACACATGCTTCTAGAGGCACGTCATCATTTCAGAAAGTGTCCATTTGCTTGATAGATACCAACTCATAGGAAAACAAACTTTGGAGGGTGATAGTAGGAGGGAAAGACTCATCGCCGGCACAGATACCTCTCCACTCTCCTCTCCCTTTCCGCCCCCAAAGGGTCCGTGGACCCAGATGTGGATGGGTCGGTAGGAAAGATACGGAAAAGCGAAGTTTCTAATACTTTCGAACAAACTTAATTGGGATGTTTCGCTAGAAAGGCTTCTTCAGGGAAACGGCTGGATAACGTCTCTGTTCCATAGCATTCGTCCCTCTCCATCCTTCGCATAACTATTGCCGAGGCCAAACGTTATGTGACATTTCGTTTAAAATTATTTAGGAAAATAATCTTTTCCCATCATGTTTTTATATTTATAGCCAAAGCGATGGATATCTCCCAGCAAAATTAGTTTTAATTACACTGTATGAAAGGTTTAAGAGGAGTGATGATTCCCCCAACCACGCACTACCCAATAATTGGCCATTTGTCAGTGTAATAAAACTGATGGATAGAATTTGAGTGATAGAACAAGCCATCTTAAGAAAGATCGGGGCTGGATTATTCCCTGACCCGTTCTAAGGTCACTAAACGTCTTCATGGGATTATTCTACATTAGAACCGATTGAAAATCCAGTGTATCCGTCCATTTCACACATTAGTAATCATTTAATCGTCTTCTACATATGGTAGTTAACACAACGAAGACGGTAATCTTATTCCCTGACCACAGGAAGGAGTAGATGATTTTACATCACCATAATATAATTTAATCAGGATTCTTTTTCAATCAATGCAACCGTATATATTTTCTTATCGTTTATTTGTGAATTCTTGAAAATTTTCATTCGCTTTATGGACGATGGTAGATGTCATTTCACTGTAAAAAATTGCATTTACTTCATCTCCCTTACGATTAATAAAAACGTTTGGATGCACTGTAAACAGTGCAACTGGCTTGAGCGTGTGACCTATAGCAGCAAACCAGGTGCGACTTTTTTACTCATGCTTGTTTTCAATGATCACTGCAAACCATACAATTCACTCATGTAATCAGAGTTTTCGTTGGTTACTAGAAAACACGAAACTTCACATAAACAAACGCGATTCCAGACTAATGATTTAACTGGAAAACCGCTAACCCTGTTAAGAATTTAGAAATTTGACCTGTTAAATTCTCAGCCAGATGAAAAACTGTTGCTATGTTGAGGCGAATTGTCATTAGAACTAAAAACAAACCGATTTTGTACTAGTAACATGAAAGGTATGGTTGTTTACCAAGCCCTGTCAAATCATTTGTCAACTTGGGACCTACCAACATCCTGTTGAAGAGCAGATATTTCACGGGGGACGCAGGGCTTCGTTCGTTGACGAGAGATACATTCAACCAACTTTGAGACATTTTGAAGTTTAGTATTAGTCTTTCATTGAATTCAAAATATCATTGTAGTTACAGGTTGGTCAGTAAAAGTAGAAAGGTTAAATTTATCTCCTTGGAATATTAATCATGCAGTTTATGAGTGTGAAGGGTGAGTTAAATAGCGGAGTGATTTCTTTTCTAGTTGTTACAAGGGTGAATCTGGTAGGTAGTGTGAAGTTAAGAGAAGTATATAGTACGTGAGGTTCACTTCATTGGTCCAAGTATATATCTATAATCCAGACACCACATTTCCCGTGGTTGATTGCCAAAAGCTCTTGATAATTGGTGGGAGTCTGTCCCGAACGGAAAAGGAGACAAAATTATGAAATGTAACCATATTTATTTACCCAAGCAAATTTCAACATAAATAGACCAAAACAAAAAGAAATCTTAGATCACGCATAAGAAAAAAATAACTTTGGAAAAAATGAGACACTAACAAAGCAGAGATTTCATCCAAAGTGTTTTAATATCCTGCATTGTCTGTTGATAATTAAACAAGCGCTTTTTTATAATCTAAAATTACAGTTATTTTTAAGTACACATGATTAAAAGCAAATATGACTAGAAATTTTTGTTTTCTAAAGTAAGGGATAGAGAAGCAGTGATTATGTGTGTGTATTTTAAGTTTTCATATTTACAGCTGAGAAAAATATAAATTTTAATTATGTATATATATATATATATATATATATATATATATATATATATATATATATATATATATATATATATAAGCTAAAAGCACCATAAGTTGAAGGAAAGCACTGTGGATAAACCTTATATACTGTATTACAGACCGTAAATATTCAGCGATTTCACATTAGTAAAAATATTTGCCCATGCAATTTAGTGTAGGTAGAATCCTTCACCAGAACTAATTCCAAGGCACAGAGGATAGATTTCGGAAGATACTATAATCACGTATTTGAGACAGTTTCTTGTGCTTTCTTATGTTAAATACCACAATAGTTACCAATGCCAATGATAAACTTGAATACGTCCTGGACGCACTTTTTGAAGATCACAGTTTAAGGAAATTTCAGTAGAAATTTTTATCGTTTCGTATGTTAACAATCATCAATTTACGTCACTTTAAAAAAACCAAACCTTTACACTATGATTCCATATTCGATTACCAAGTTAGTAAATAGTTTTTAATTTAAAATAAAATACTGGTATATTTCCACTTGATCTGCGTGAACAAACGCACAGATTATAAAATCAATCCAAAATACACGGTGTTTTATCGACACATCCCTCAACCGATTGAAAATTTAAAACAAAGTGCATTCAAATTAACCAACTTTAAGAAGGAATTAATTTGATTTTCACATAATACTGATGACCATTATTTTAATTCTCTCTGCAGTATGACCTTTTCTTTATCGCAGTTCGCAAACTGCTGTTTTACACCTATATTACGATGTCTCACCTGGTGGTGCAACTATAACTGAAGACGAGGTTGAATCTTTACCCACAGTGTTTTCCGCAGTACAAGTATAAACGCCAGAATCACCTGAAAAAGATGATATTATTTAGTTTTATAGATTGGCTGATAAAGGAGGTAAAAGTAAACTGCTAGGAGTTTGGCAACTATATTTTTTTTCGTAAAGTACAAATTGCTGGAACATTACATTTTTTTCGACGGTCTTACCTGGCTGAAGTTGAGCGAGAATTAGTCTACAAACGCCACCCTTTTGTTGGATGTGCACTCGTGGTCCTTCGGTCAGAAGGACTCCATCTTTGTACCAATATATTACGGGAGCCTTCATGCTTCTGATAACACATTCCAACCTCAATTCGCTTCTGATTGGCGCTGCGTGATCTTTTAGGGGCTGAAATAAAATACAGTACTTAACTATATTATCAGTTGTATGAACCTCCCGACCCCGAACTTCATCCGGATCTTTCGCCGACCATCTTCAGCGATCCTCCTAGGGGACCTCAATGCAAGATGCAACTTTGCTGGATACACGAACGCCTTCAATGGTAATGGAAAAATCCTAGAACTACTCATGAAGCGGCAGATGGTGCAAAGAGGGGGCCCTGATTTTCCCACATTTGTAACAAACCAGTCTTCAACCACTCCAGGCATAATATTGACTAACCCCAACTTCGCTTTCAAAATCCACACCACTCTCATCCCCGCAATACCTTCTGGTCACATTGGACTCATTACAAAGATTTCAACCTCGCCTATCCAAATTGAAATTCCCCAAAGGAAGGCATTATCAAAGACCTACTGGACCGAGTATAAGAAACACTTAGAAAATTACAGTATAACTTCCTTGCAGTCATCTAGAAGAAATCAACACGCACCTAAACAACATTACAAACTTCATCATAGAAGCCGACAGGCTATACGTCCCAAAAACTAATTACAGAACAATCTCTGCTCTTCAATGGACCGATGAAGCCAAAACTAAAATGGAGGAAATTACAACACGTTTGAAGAAATCAGTTGATATGGTAGCAGTAGAGAAAGGTATGTATAGTTAAGAGACCTCAGAAATCAAGTGAATGATCTAACCAGAAGAAATATCAACACAGCATGGCACAATATCATTAGAAACATAGATATTTAAAGAGATCCAAGAAGGTTCTGGAACCAGTATAAAAAACTTAAAGGTTGCATACCTAAAGACAAAATGTACCTGAAAGAAGGCGCAATCACAATGTATGAAAACAGGAAAATCGAAGAGAGATTTAAAGAGCATTGGTATAGGATCTTCTCTATTACCTCGAAGGAGAACCAAAACTACGATGTGGCCGATGAACAGCGCATAATAGATGAATTACAAGATAGGGAGCACGAACACTCATCCTTCACACGGGTGGACGAATTCCGCGATCAAAGGAACAAAGGAAGGCCCTTCACCCTAGTAAAATTTAAACCAGCCCTAGCGATGTTTAAACAAAAAACCCTAAGCATTAGCGAAATCACCAAAAACCACATTACAAATGCGCCCGCCAATATTCATCAAGCACTCCTCAAAATCTTCAATGCATGCCTGAAAACTGGCCATTTTCCACCAGCCTTGAAGACGGCGAGGATGATATTCCTTCCCAAACCCGGAAAACCCAAGGACCACATCGAGAGTTATAGACCAATCTCACTGTTAGAATTCATCGATAAACTAATGGAAAAGCTACTCAATGAGAGACTAAAGACCTTCCTGAAAGAAAAACGAAATGCAGAACGAACAACAACATGGATTCAGGAAAGAAACGAGGTACGGAGACAGCACTGGCACTCATTACCGAGAAAATCGCAGTCGATATAGCAAGAGGCAACAGAGTGGACTCGACACTCCGCGACGTCGCCAAAGCCTTCGACAAGGTATGGGTGCCAAGCCTTAAAGCAAAAATAATCTAGCTCAGTCTCGAGACAAACCTAAGCAGAATCTTGTGTAGCTATCTGTAAGCCAGGAATGCGAAAATCACCATCAACAACTACACTAGCAGTGCTTTCAATCTAAAAGCAGGGGCCCCGCAAGGTGGGTGCCTCAGCCCTACGCTGTGCACAGTGTACACCAGGGACCCCCCTCAACTCTTGGAGGAAAGCACGATGTATATCCAACTGGCCGACGATGTCACCTAGATCATCGCCAGTGATAGACAAAACCCAAGGGATATCGCAGATCGCACTGCCAGAGAGATCATAAATATAAATGAATTCGAGAGGACACATAAAATAAAAAGAAATAATACAAAATTTCAAATCATACGAATGAATAGAAGGAAGACGTACCGAGTCACCGCCAACAACATCAACTACCCCTACAGCGAAGGGGGTAAGGTACTCGGCCTAAAATTCACCAAAAATGGGTACAATATGAATGTGAACCCCAAAAACTACACAAGCAAAAAGGACCCTTTCCTCTCTACAAAGATTAAAAAAAAACTCTGAAGATAACAAAAGAAAACTATACCTAGCCCTAGTTCGTCCCATTTTAACGTACCTCGTCATCCCGATTAACACTTTGTCCAAAAGGCGAATGTTAAAATTACAAGTAGTCCAAAATTCCGCGACCAGATATATAATTAACACCTCGAGACTGGAAGGAATACCATCAATAGAATTACATCGAAGAAGAAGATTAAAACCAATCAATCAATTCCTTCACGAACGTACCAAGAAAATATGGCACCAATTAGAGGAGGAACTTCCAAATGAAACAATAAATAAAGTTATACCCACCGAAAGAGAATACAGGAGACTACACTTTAGGCAAAGGTTTAAAAGTAGTCGAAGAAATATACAGGATGAAATCGAACCACTATATAGCTAGACTACCTGAGAATGACCCTAAATAAATAAGTAGATTTTAAGAAAATAACTTTGTAACTTAATAATAATAAAAATAAAATATATGTATATATATGTGTATATAATAATTAAAAAAAAAAAAAAAAAATATATATATATATATATATGTGTGTGTGTGTGTGTGTGTGTGTATAATGATAATAAAATAAATAACAGTAAAAAAAATAATGATAAAAATAAAATAAAAATATATACATATAGATATACTAAGGAGACAAATAAAATTCATATAACTGTAATAAATAAGATAACGGCACACGAGAGTGCACCAAAAATGAACATAAACTAACGAAAAGAAGAAAACTTTAGAGAAAAATGAAAATAGGCTTGAACGCTTCCCTCGAAAGAGAAAACTACATAAATAACTATTTATAAAACCAATAAAACAAAGGCTTTTATGTTGATAAGATATAAACAATAGTAAAATAAAGCAACATAAAGCAATTGACAGGCAGCCTGGTACACACACACACTCATCATCACACACATCACTGACATTATCACCCCATCACTATCACCATATCAATTCATCTCCCCTGTTACACTATTATTTCTATCTATCCTATCTTATTCTCCCACATTTTCACCACCTTTGCAATCCCAATCCTATTCCCACTTTTAAATCTGTTAGAAATTAAAATTAATTTCTTATTTTTTGTATAAATAGTTGCATCGAGTTAGACAATGAAGAAAAGGAGGCAAACATCAGCGTACATTGGATAAAACATCAGTCATACATTACCATCATCCATTACCTTGTCCAAATCTTTTTTTATCCTTGAATATTATCTAATATCGTGCATAGGCTACCGGCTACTTCTGATTTATAAGCTGTATAGTCGTTTACTTTTGTATAGTACCACGGCTTTTAACTAACACTGGTAATAGAGAATTACAACGAGATGATCGACAACATTTCATGTCTTTTTCATCTTAAAAATAAATACTGAACTTTTGTCTCTTATTTATAGTCATCTTTATAAAAACGTACATCTGAAGGACCCAGCATGGCTTTAGAACAAAAAGATCCAAAGTAACACTAGTGACCACTCTAACAAAACAATTTAGAAAGCCTCAAGCAAAATTATCGCCCACCACTCACGCAGTTATGGTCGCAATAAACATCAGCAAATCCAATCCGCCACCACATCCTCCTACACAGATTTTATTTTCTTCATTGTGGTACCCCATCTAGCGACCGCCTACTTGGGCATAAGTCGCCGTACACAACAGCCTACTATTAGGCTGTAATAAAAAAACAAACAAATAACCAAATCTAAGTAACACATGACAATGATAAAAAAGGACAAAGTCTAAAGAAATAACAACGAGAAAAGGCAAAAAGGAAAGAAGGAAACGTGCTCCGGCGTCTGGGGAATGTCCGCCTCCTCCCGGCGCAGGAACGTGCGACCTACCAAAAAGAAACACACAAATAAAGGTCAAATAACGTGGAGGAGACCCTCATACAAAGAATAATAGACACCAACTACCACAGCACCTCAAAAAATGGATAACATACTTCCTTTCTAACAAACACCACCAAGTTCTCCAACTGCTCAATCTCCAAAGAAAAACCACTACGAAGTCAGGCAGACGGCATCCTCTTTCGCACACTCTTCAACCTTTGCATGCATGACATACCACTCGCTACTACCCAATGGCTGCCTAAAACCTAAACACCTACCTAGAGCACCTGAATAACTGGTTCACACTAAATGTCTAGCTCCTCCCATAAGTTAACATTCATCCATTTTACCCTTAACACACTCGAATTAAACCCCTACTCACGCATGTTCCACAGTCAACTTCTCACACTCAACCGTAGCAACACTACTGGGCATCACCCTTATAGTTTATAGTTCTTAATTTTTGCCTTTTCACTACTGTGTGTAGTGTTTAAGGTTGTGCTTTGCGGAAAGGGGTGGTTCTCTTGGGTTTTTTTTTTAGTTTTCCTCACAACCACTTGGTTTATGAGTAAGATTTCCAGTATTAATTAAGCCATGTGTGTTCTTCCAGGCAGTGAATTTGCCTGTTATCCTACTCATTACACTTGCCTTTTTTATTTTATTCACTGCTATTAGTATCGTTGATTTCATCCTCGCGACTTCACTACTCGCGCCCCGGTTTAGAAATTCAACTTACCATAAAGTATTGAAGCCACGCACCAGGACTTATCGTAGGTTCTCTCTAGTTAAATCTCTGCGCGCTCTCTTTCGAGATGAAGGGGTTTCTAACGTACTCGCAAACGCACCTAAACCCATTCATCAAAACCAAACTTCATCCCATTACCCAAATTCCCACTCACTCTGCTGTTTTTTTTATTTATTTTGTGTCAGGTTGACATTGGGGACACCAACTTTAGCTGTGACGTTATCTCATTTGAGGAACATGGCATTTTTGACTTAGCAGAAACGGGGTCAGGCGAAGGAAATAAAGTTACTCCTCAGAACTCTGCTTGCAACCTTACCTCTGTAACCCATTTTTACATTTTTAATCATTTATTGTCCCCAGGTCATCCTACGGACAGAGTCATTAATGAGCTGAGTGAAATTCTAAACACGATCCTTATCTAATCCCCCTATAACCTTCCTTATTCTGGGAAATTTAAACATCCCCCAGCATACCCCCATCCTATCTAAAAATTTTCGCCCTTATTAAACTCCTCTCTCTCTCTCTTAAACTTTTTGATGTCCTACTCACACACATGGAAACATACATGACTTAGTCACCTTCTCATTCTAAATTCATATACTAACCATAAATGACCCATCAAAAGCTAATTTCTGACCACTTCCTGATCCAATTTTGTTTCTCTCTTCCTCTCACACGTCCATGCTATCAAACACATCATCGGCTCTCTTCCATTAACCAAGAACAGATGGCGATGGCTCTTGCGTCTCTCCTTCCGTTAGACTGCCTTTACCCTTACTGATCTAAACATAACTTTCGCTTCCTTTCCCGAACCACCTCCTCCTACCCCCAACACCCATGCCTCTTTTCTCCCCACCTCCACTCGCCGAAAAAGAGCCCTGTGGTTCTCGACCATTATTTTGAATGACAGAAAGAGACAAAAATACGAGAGAAGACTTCGGGATGCCTGTGGCCGCAGTGTAGAGATAGCGAGTGCCTCCGTAGCTTTTCTACCCGCTACACTGATTAAGTATCTCCGCTGCTGAATTTTCCTAGAAGATAGTCCACATCCATTCTGGCCTACCCGATTAATCTATTCATCACCACTAAGAAACTCTCCTTTTCCTTCTTTTTTTATTTTAGGAGCCTATCTGGCGACTGCCTCCTAGGGCTAGAGTAAAAAAAAAATGATATGTAAATAAAAAAAATAAAAAAGGAACACAGGCTAAGACAGGCTAAAAAAAGGACAACAGCGAAGAATAAAAACCACAAGCAAGATAAGGCAACATAAAAGAAGCGCGCTCTGGCGTCGGGGGTAGGCTCGCCTCCCACCGGCGCAGGAACATGCGACCTAGAAGAAAGAGTCCAATAGTGGAGGAAGCCAGCCGCCTCCAAAAAGTCGTATAGTCCGTAAGTCTGTGTGCACGAAACAGTTGGTAGCGGTAGCGACTCCGCTCGTTCCAGTACCGGGATAGGTAACGTGCGCAAAGGTCACCCAGACTGGGACATTCAACAAGAATGTGCGGAACAGTCTAGGGGACAACGCAGTCGTTGCAGTAAGGCGCAGGCGAGCGCTCCATCAAATGGCGGTGCGTCCCTTAAGTGTGTCCAATTCGGAGACGACAGGAAGCAACCTGGAGACGTTGTGGCATTGGGGGGGTAGGTCCATGAGAATAGTTACGGCTCAATGGCACTGAACTTTAAGTTCCCCTCGACCATCTCCAATCTTCTTTACCAAGCCGCCCGGAGGGCAGTCCGTATTCTTTCCATGTAGTGGGTGTGAGGAAGAGCGAAGCGCTGGTCTGGTTGCCCAGTCAAAGCGGACTCTTTGGCGCCATCATGAGCGTGCTCATTCCCGGCAATTCCTACATGTCCAGGAACCCAGCAGAACATAAGCTCGACATCTGCCCGGTCGCCAAAACCATGGCGTCACGGATATCACGAACCAGAGGATGCTGAGATTCCAATGCCTCGAGAGCATTCAGAGCGCTTTGTGAGTCGCTATAGATCACAATCCGGTCTCCGAGCCGGGCACCTCGCGTTATCTCCCGTACCGAGCGGTGTATTGCAACCAGCTCGACTGTGAAGACAGACGCAGCGCCTGGCAGAGCCCCGCTGACTTCAAACAGAGGTGATATGGCGTGGAAGCCGACCCAATCTTCGGACTTGGAGCCATCCGTATACACTGGCACGGTTCTAGCGTGACACGAGGTGTGCTCCAAAAAGGTCGAACGCCATACTCCCGGCGTTGTACAAGCTTTGGGAGCAGAAGCGTGGCGACGAATAGCTAAATGTGGTACCCTCCAGGGTGGCGTCCTGGGCAGAACCAGGGGCGCCACCGGCCCGAGAGCTATACCTAGCCCTCGAAGGAGTTTCCTGGCCCTAAACCCGAAGTGCTTAGGGTATGACTGGCGTCTCTCGGCGGCATAGGCACCGTCAAGATCAGCTACGGATGCAGTGAGAGCTGTTGGTGACTGAGGGAGGCGCCTGGCTCGCGCGTACAGGCGAATAATGTACTGTGCACGGCGGAAAGCGGGTGGCATCTCCCCAGCATCAACAAGTAGGCTCTCAATAGGGAAAGAGCAGAAGGTACCGGTCGCCAAGCGAGGGCCGCTGTGGTGGATCGAGTCCACCTTCCGCAAAACACGCTCTGCAGCGGATGCATAAAACTCTCATCTGTAGTCGAGCTTCAAACGAACAAACGATCGATAAAATGTAAGGGAGTCTCCCTATCATCGCCCCAGGCACTGAATGTGACATAACGAAGAATCTCCATGGCGCGGGTACAAGAGACCATAAGGCTGCGAATATGAGCCTCCTAGGTGAGGCGTCGGTCAAATACAAGACCAAGGAAACGGTGCGAGTCAACCACTTCCAGGCACACCTCATTTAAAAATTAGTCTTGGTCAGGGTGGAGGCGAGGATGGTGGCAAAAGTGCACCACCTCAGTCTTGACCAAGGAAAACCGAAGCCTGTCAGTTTCTACATTGCGAGAGATCCTGGAGGGTACAACCTATTTGAATATTTGTCGCCGCGCCTCTGCTCCCAAAGCTTCTACAGCACCGGGAGTATTGCGTTCAGCCTTTTTTGGAGCACACTTCGTGTCACGCTGGAACCATTCCAGTGTATACGGATGGCTCTAGCTCCCAAGAAGGGGGCGGTTTCCACGCCATGTCCCCTCTGTTTGAAGTCAGCGGGGCTCTGCCAGGCGCTGCGTCTGTCTTCACGGCCGAGCTGGTTTCAATACACCGCTCGTCCCCACTATACTTTTCGCTTGCGACCATAGTTGAGAAAGAAAAGGAGAACTCATGGAAAGTATATAGTATGGCCTACCGATCACTTTTGAGGTTAAGACAAAAGTCTCCATTGGATCATAAATTCCAGAATGTGATCATTTACACATAATTGGTTCAGGTCCAGCGTTGATGTGCTTTGACTACCTAGCCCGCCATTCAGGAGACATTGTCTTGGAGCTTTAACCAGAAAGGATGGTGCCAGCCAGCACAACCCTGACCTAATACTTGCCCAAGCCTGTGGGCGTTCGGCCCTCGCAGCAGATAGGAACCTCGCGGTATCCACTGCCACTCTACTAAGCTCATAAGAGGACGAAAGTGCGACGGGCAACCAGAACCTTTGTGGATAGAAGAGCAAATGTAGAAAAGGGGTAGGAGGGCATTTAATAAAGAGAAGTAGAGATAGGCGGGTCCACTAACGAGTAGGGTGGGTGCTCACCTATTTTCCTCATACTCTGGTGCTAGTTGATCACAGGATGGCATGTAGTCCACCAAGGCACCATGGCTAGCGGACCGAACTCTCTCCAGGTGGAAATTAGTTTAGTTGCCCGTCGTTGAATTCTTTCAGTTTTATTGGTTTGCATGTGTATAAGGTGACCACAATTGTATCGCAATAATAATAATAGTATAAAATGCTATTAAATAATAATAATAACGTATACCAATATTAATTAATACTACTACTAAGAAATAATACGAGTAATAAATAATAACCAGTATATAATAACCAGTATATAAAATACTACTAATATATAATAAGAAGAAGAATGATAATAACAATAACTAATAATAAAAAGGTTGAGTAGTGCTGAGAGGGGGCGAGGGGAAAGCGCACCCACAACTCTCCTGCAATAAACCCCAGCCTCACGACGAACGGGTCCTTGTAGTCAACTTACTGTAATGAAAACCGGTGCCTTGGACATGGCGGATGCTGAGCTAACAAGAGCTGGAGACGAGAGATGATAGTCTGATCCTGAGAGAAATAAAAAACAAGAGTTTAAACTGTAGATTCTCAGTACATTGTGCATTTGAGTAGAATATATAGAAATTCGGTGAAATTAGATTTTAATCTAGAGCGATGCATGCACCATCAAAAACAGCGAAAACAAACGGCAATCAACGTTGAATAGGTGTCAAATTGTAGGTGCAAAGTACTACCAGTAGACGTGCATTTCTGTCGAAGTTTTTGATAGAGTCGTGTTGCAATATTACTCGCCATTGCAAGTTTATAGTGCAATCAATGGCATGGTGCTGCTAAGAACTGTGCCATGCGTGCCACATTTCGGCTTCGCACACAGGACGCACTCAGGTAAACTGGTAAAATTCTCCTTTCCTTCGGTGCTTTCACTCCTCCCATACCCCTGCCTATAAGCAAATGCCCCTCACTTTGCTCTCCGTCAGAATTACACGTATATACCTAAGGGGTAATCAAAATAACCTCGGAGTGACTAACGAACCAGGAGATCAGGGTAATCTAGGGGGTTACTAACGATGAGGGTAGGGCCGCCGAAAAGAAACAATAAATAAAAAAATGGCAATAACCTAATTTAAAAAAAACAATAACAAAATAAAAGGGGAAAACAAAAATCACGAGTCAGGTTCAGGTGCACCCATTGAAGAACCTGTCCCATCAGCACACAGGCGACCGATCAACAATTTAAAAAAGTAAATCATTAAAGTAAAAAGTAAATATGCGGTAGCGACCCTCTCGTCATGTTATGGAGCCAGATACCGCACAAGAATTCCCTCCCACCCCCCACTTGGATTAGAACATTCCAACGAAGAGTGGAATACACTCTTGTGGACCAAACACACTTAGTAGAAAGGTTCAGGAAAACGCTCCATCAAATGCCGCCACGTCACGCGAGTGTGTCCGATTCGGAAACGACATAAAATGACTTGATACTGTCGTCGAGGTATTAGGGGCTAGGTACACAAGAATAGTCGGAAAGTGGTAATAAGTAATCTTTTTGGCATAAGCATCGGCGAGATCGGTCGTGGGCAAAATGAGAGCCGTTAGCGAATGGGGTAGACGTTGAATCCGAAGGTATAGGCACATTATGCACTGTGCACGGCGTAAAGCGATTAACATCGCCCCGGCACCAAAACTCTCTATTTGATACGTACGAAGTGCAACAGACGCCGACCCGAGACCAGTGTAGTGGACTGGATCAACCATCCGCTGTAGGCGTTTGGATGTGGATGAATAAATCTCGCACCCGTGGGCAGGTTTTGAGAGTTCAACCGAACAGTAAAACAGAAGTAAGAAAAAATAGAAGTAGTCCTATCACCACTCTACCTGTTAAACGCCACAGGGCGGAGAATCTCCATGGCACGGGTGCAAGAGAACCTAGGGGAACTCCATTTAGGACAAGGTTCTGGTTAAGGTGATGTCCGCGATGGCTGCAGACGTACACAACTTTGGTATTGGTATGCAGCAAAACAAAATGAGTGATAACGTTACAGGGGACGTCAAATCTCAACATTCTGCACATGTCAGCCATAATTTTATTGAAACCAAATCGATAAATAAATGTAATACGACCGTCTTGCTAGTTTATACGAGATAATTTCTACAATAGCTTCATACCCCATCTGTTTTCATCCATAAATTATAACTTTATCGTATTTATTTCAATCCATAAGCCCTGGTAAATTTACAATTAAAACTTTCTAGAATACACAAGCCAAATTATTGCGTACTGGTGCAAATTAATACAGAATTGTCACAAACAACAAAAATTATTTGCCGCATTTTTCGACCAATCTCTAGAAATCTACTTTCTCAAAAATAAAAAGTGCTAAAAATGTGTTAAAACAAAAGTCAAAAACAAGATGTTAAAATATTAAAAAAAAATTACAAGTCTCATAATCAGCGAGATAAATAGAGACAGTGATTTACACAAACAACTGTGCTAATTTTAAATAGGCGATAACAAAGGACTAATTAGTTCCAGGAAGCTTATAACACAAAGTTATTATAGCGCGGCATCATATGAACCATTTTACCTTGACTAAACTTGATCGATGAATGCCCAGAAGGTTTGAATCCTTTCTCTCTCAATTTGGTCCCCGAAATGTGGGGTATTTGTTTGACAGAACGAACCTCAGTTTCACTATCCGATAGAGGTGCCCCAGTGATAGGTCTAAACTGTGTGTGGGGCTTGGGAATTACTTTCCCTTTTGGTTCACCACGATCTTTGGCTCCTCGAGAATATCCATTCTTTGCTTTTGCTTTGGAAACGCTTTCGTCATCGGATCGTACATGGATAACAGGGATATCAATGTCGCCGTTCTGTTTACCAACAGGAACAGATTTACATCTTTCAACTTTCTTCGCTTCGCCTGGAAAAACTATGCCAAACTCATAGCCAAAGTCATACTTAAAGTAAATGAGACCACTGTCTGGATCTAAGTGTTTGGAGCCTGGTGGAAAGAACAACCTTATAGTTATGCAATAAAGACGGATATATTATCACAACTATTGAAATAAGAAAATTATTTAGTTTTAACTTACCAAATTCTGACATTCTTGATTCGTCTCTGTAAGCTTGAGGTTGGTTAAGGTCTAATCCATTCTCTTCGATCTCTGGTTCGATAACTCGTGGTGGAGAAGGCTTCATTTCTTCAGCAAGAATTGGAGGTTCTCCAATAGGTTCAGTTAATTCAGTCTCGTCCCTAGCTGCAAACACTTCGGATACCAACTGTTCAGCAAATTTCTGAGCTTTGGTACGGAAAGCTTGGTTCATATCGCTAAATTGTTCGCCAACGAATTCTGAAAAAGAGAATTAATTTTGTGGGCTCCATCCAGTATTTAAGGTTACCAAGATTTGCTATTATCTTCCTTTGCCAACTTTCATCCATTTCACTCTTTCTTCTCAATATTTACCCAACTGCCTCAGGTGCCCTTTCCTCCTCCAATGAAAACGTTCTCGTTGCTTACATCAGTTTCCTTTCTTTTCTCGATTAAATGTATATTATTTCCACACTTTATTCCAAAACAATTCACAATTATATCATATTTAATAACTGGGGAGACGACAGTAGAGGCGTAAACTTACACGCAACAAATCACAAAATCCCAAAACGTCGCACTCATCAGAAAATATAATTAACTTTTTATTTTTAACATCTTTTGCATTCCTTTGAAATCTTCCACTATCTTTTCCGCTCCTGCAAATACCCAATAAAGGGTGAAATAAGTCGTTATACTCCACATTATACTCCATTACTTAGTCATGTTGCTTAGGCCTAGAAAATTAGCATGGATCTGGAAAAACCTAGACGAAATGTAAATTATTAGGAGATATGCACTGGAAACATTTTTTTTTTTTACTAAAACCCCGTTGCTAGAACAGGATAGACCGCAGGCCGCAGACCGAAAGTCTGCCTGTGAAGCGTAAGATCCTCATGTAAGGAGAAGCGGCGAAGTCGCTCCTCCTGTTTTTTTTTTTTACAAAAAAAACCCTCCGTAAAAGTATCTTCCTTCTAAATTGTGTACGTATATAGAGTTTTTCATTTTTATTTTTTTCGTCTACCTTATCAATGCTTTCGAGGGGTTAAATACGAATATTATTGTTTCATTTACTTTTTTGTGATTTACTATTTTTTAGTTTTTGAGGTAAAAGCTTTTAACAACCAACAAAAGCGTGGACAAACTATATAATCAGCTTTGTTTTAGTCTTTTAAACGACTCAAAATAGGTTATTTTATAGTTTGTATAGTTTTTGGTGGGATTAGAACCAAAAACTATGTTTTTGTTTTTCATAATAAACATCGTTAACGGTACAAAGATAACTTTTGTTACATTTTTAACGAATTACTTGTTTAACGGTGAACGAAGTTAACTTTTGTTTAACGTATTAACAGTTAACGAAGTTGCTTTGATTAAATTTGCCCACCTCTTTAATGGGGGGACCTGAGAGCACAACCTGTTGGGACAGGGGGAGGGGGATCCTTCTTTTTTTTCCAGTGTAGTCTGCTGAAGTGAGTGGATGCGAGCTTTGGTGGCCAGGCTGAGGAGGCATGTTGCTTGTGGTTCCTATGAGTGCTAAGTGTGTTGTTCATTTCTGTTTTAGCTGTGTTCTCGTGTACTTTACAAATTTCCTCATGTATCTAATGTGGCACCAAGAACTGTAGTCGTTTTATTTAATGGAAGCGACGTATTTGCTAAAGTGATGTGAGAGGGATTGTTGTATTCTCGTTTAAGGGTGACATAGATTTCGAAGCTGAGGCGGTCATTTGGTTCTGATTCAGCCATCGTTTAAGTCCCGCGATATACGAGTTGTAGATGGCGAGCTGCTGGGGTGTATTTTGTGTCATGTACTACAATAATGATATCATTTGCATACTTTTAAAGTATTTTGGGATTGTCAGGAGCGGGTGAAGGAAAAGGTTGACGATGTAGTGTATTCGTGATAGCTTGCCGTGGTGTATTACTTGTGTTTGTCTGCGTGTGAGAAAATTGGCGACACATTTTATAGATGGAGCCGAATGGATTGTTTAGTATTTTATTGACGAGGATGTCTGGCTATTGTGTCAAAGGCAGTGCTTATGCCGATTGCTGCCATTACTCTCTTGAGTTGGGGGGTGGGGTGGGGTGGGGGTGTGAGTGGGGGGTGGGGGGGTGGGGGTAAACATTTTTTTTATGAATTGGGTGAGTGGAATACGTGGGGATTCGTCTTGGGAGGCGTCTAGCGGGATGTGCTGCTCTATTTCGTTTGGTAATAGACGTTCCATGAATTTGGAGGGAGTGCAAAGTAGAGAAATTGTGCGGTATGATACAGGATTGGGATCTTTTATTTGCCTTGAGGATGGAAATTATGTGACCAGATTTCGAAACGCTTAGAATAGAGATGTGGTAGATAGAGTGGTTGAAGATTTGTGTGAGGTCACCGATGCCTCTTAAACCGAGGTGTTTTGGGTGAATTTTGGATATGTTGTCAGGTCTTAGAGGTGGGGGAGAATTTTGCCTGCCTTATAGCATACTATAGCTTTTGTGCTTAATTCTTTGGGCATGTCGTGGTCAATTGCAAGTGAGTGTAGGTGTTGTAGTTCTGTGTGAGAGGTCAGGAGTTCTGTGGCTCATTTGCACTTAGTGTTGTACGAGTGTGCTTGCCTGCCGGGTGAAGTTAACGATGTTTGCGTTCGAGTAGAGTGTCTTGTTCGCCGCTGTTTGGCTTGGAAAGACTCATAATAGTTTTCCAGAATTTGTCGATCTTTTGTCATTTAAAGAGTCCAGGAAGGCTTTCCAGGGTCGCTTCGGTTGTTGATGGATCAGTCGCCTATACAATTCTCGGCTCGGTCACCACCTTATCCTCCATTGTAGGCCTTTTTCAATTTCCAATAGGATCTCAATTTCACCCTTTTGCAAACCGTCCCATAAGACATCTACCATACAGGTCTTTCTCCGCTTCCTCACGTGACCATTTTTCCCTTCCATCAACTTCACCTTTTTCTCTACGAACCTCTTGAAACATTTAGAAGAGGCACCCAACAAACTTTCGACTTTTATAGGTACTACTTCGCCTATGGTGTCAGCTGGGCGTCGCGTAAGGCTGTCCAATCATTGTTGCCCAGAAGGTCGTGGAATTGAAACCACGGCAGTACGTGGTCTTATTTAAACCCGCCATCAAACACCATGCACGCGCGCACAACACTTTTTCAATTTTTCTGGTCGGGCCCATCTTTCTTCTGCTAGTACACTCATAATCATACACTTTTTCACTGGTCTTGATTGGTCTATTCTTTCGGGCATACCCATACCATGGACCACAGGGGTAAATAAAGCCTTTCCCAGTCCAATGCCAGCAGAGGATCTGCGGCTATATACCTTCTGTACATTTTCACTTCCTCTATTTTCACCACTTTCTTTACAGATCTCTCCTTAAAAACGCTCTGGTGGATATGGCCCGTTGGGTTTCACTTTAAGTGTAAATAAGAAAACAAATCACACTAAACCTGATATTTTTTAAATAGGAAATATTGACATGTCGACTAGCGGTGTATCGCCTGTGCTGCATTGACTGAAAACATATAATCAAAATATTATGTTCAATTTGCGGTAATTAAGATAAGTGACAAGTACCTTAATTAATTATTGTATTATAATAGTAAAAGGTAACCCCGGCAATACACTAGTAACTAATCCTTTAAATATTTAGATACATCGGCAGTCAACTTGTCAATTATCTCCAGCTGGTGAAATTGCAAATCAGTTAATGCCTCTTAGAATTTGCACTGCCCTGCATTCTGTACCAGCGTCATAGTGAGTGTCGAAAGGACGACTGCGACTCTTACTTTGTGTCGATTCGGTGTATTTCTTGGATGTTGACGACTTGAAGGAAGTGTCTGTGTCGATGGGGTACCTCGTCTTCGGTCGTTTCGTCTCATCGTCATCGATATCGAACGGCTTAAACTCGACCTTAGGGAATTTGGGAATGGAGTACTCCTCGAGGGATTCTCTTCTCTCTCGTCGGGGAATATCCTGGACGTCTACCACCGGCCTCGGGGGCCCATCAAACGAAGGCGGGTGATCGAATTTGGACGGAGGAGATGGGATTTTCCCACTGTCGGCTCTCGGTTTTCGGCCTGATGTGGACGGGGCTTTTACCTTACGGTAGGACAAAGTTTCTCCTTCGCTGTCTGTAGGTCCCCATTTGGGAAGGATTTTCCCATCATAATCACTATCATAATCACTCTCTTTGAATTCGCCTTTCATGAATTTCTTGGGCATCGGGGGAGGCTGTCCTCTTTCTCTCTTAGGTCTTGGGGGATCGGGGGTGTAAGGAAAAGGTTCCAGATCGGGAAAAGATTTGTAGCCGCCAATGTCAGAGTAGACCTTTTCAGATTCGGATTCCGACATGCAATCGTAGACATCGGTGATGTCGATGTCGATATCGATTCCTTTCTTAGTAGTTCTGCTGTGGAAACTTCGCGTTTCCTCAAACTCTTGTTTAACCTTGGGCTCTGGTTTTATATAGCCCATTTGAGGCTTAGGGTCGGGTTTAGGCTCTGGTTTTATGTAGCCTATTTCAGGCTCTGGTCCAGGCTCTGGCAAAACGGGTTCATCCAATGGAATGGTTTTAACCATCTGCATAGTTTTCTCAACTCTTACTTTGTCTGCCTTCGACTTTGACAGTTGTTTCTGGTTGCCTGGTAAAACAACAGGAATTTTTACCTCAGACTTTGAAACAATTTCTTCTAATTTGTAGGAAGACTTACTAATAATATCAAGGGTTTTGTGTAGAAATTCACTCTGAGGTGGTCCTTTGTCGAATTTCGAAGGCGGAGTAGGGGTGCGCTCTTCGCTTCTTGATGGTTTTCTACCCTTTGGGAGAGAGATTTCAACTTTATGGTAATTAGGTTCCTCTACATCACTGTAACAGGGTTTCCACAAAGCCGAAATAGGGCCATCCTGGTCGCTATCGTAACTTGAATCTCTCATTTCGCCTTTTACGAATTTGGTGGGTTGTGGGGGAGGGGGTCCTTTCGGTGCACGGCGTCTTTGAAGCTCCACCTCGAATGGAAAAGGCTCTAGATTGGATACCTCCTCCAGGCTCGATTTAGAGTAAAACCTTCCTGGCGAAGTTTGTTTTGGTTCTTTTCTAGGTAATTCGGTTACAGTCGTTTTAACAGTTTCCATTTTACCCATTTTGAAGGTTTTTTCTTCCGTATAATGGCGGTCAGTAATTTTGCGTTCAGTTTTTTCTATAATTTCACGGAAAGGTTTCTTCTGAAAAGTTGGCACCTGTTTCATTTGAGGTGGAGCTCTTTTCGTCTCTACATTTACTCCATCAACGACGTACTCAGTTATCTGACTTATGATTCCTTCTTGGGGCGGTGTGCCTGGAGTAGGTAAAGGTGGAGAGGGTTCCCTTATGATGCCTTCTTCCGGTGGTGTACCGGGAGGAGGAAGAGGTGGAGAAGGCTCTCGGGTAACGAGTGATTTAGCCAGTTGCTTCTCCTCGATCAAAGAGACATTCAAGAGCAAGGCACTGTCAGGCGATGGATCCCTTTTCTTTACAACTTGTACAGGATCAATTTTAGGTCTCAAGGGCTCGCCCGTTGGTGGAGGGTGATCGAATACAGAAGGGGGAGTTGGAGTTCGTTCCTTTGGTTTATGGGACATCTTCAAAGGAGGTTGTGGACTCTTAACATTTTCGTAAACGGGTTCTTCGTAATCGCTATCTGGATGCTGCCATCTGGGTTTAATGTGAATATCCGAATCACTGTCATAGTCACTTTCTCTCATTTCCCCTTTTATAAACTTCTTTGGCATTGATGGAGGTTGGCCGCGATCCTTCCTTACTCGAGGTGCTTCTGGAGTGAATGGGAAAGGTCTTAGTTCAGGCAGAGGCTTCACTTCGAAGGTTGGGAGATCGATTTTGAACTTCTCTTCCACCTTGAAGGTGCGAGACGAAGTTTCCTGGGTATGAAGAGGTTTTGCTGGAGTTGTGCGAGTTTGTTTCGATTTAGGCTTGGTTGTTGGTTGCACTTGCGGGGTTTCTGTTAGTTTAATAACTCGTGTGGTTTGTTCCATGGTCATAAAATGCTTGTGGTACTGGCTGGAATCTTCAATTTTGGTTGTTTTCTTCGATTCAATTCCAATGGTACTTGGTAGAGGTTGTTGTTTCGGCGGCGGTTTTATGTAACCTTCTTCAGGTGATGGTTCTCTCTGAAGAACGGGGGAAGGAGAGCGTTCCACTTTGACGGGATGGCGTGGCGCATGAGGTTTAACAATGGGTTCTTTTTTAGGCACAATTTTGGGAGTTAATGGTTCTTTTCGAATTGGAAAGGTCCGTTCTTTTTTAAGTTCGGGTTCAGAATCATGAAATTCGACGACTGGTCTTGGAGTATCGTCGAATTTGGGGTAAGGGTCGTACATAGGAGGCGTGGGGGTTCTTTGTTGAAAATGCGGCTTGGGTTCCATTTTAGGAGCTTCTAATTTGGAGTAATAATTTTCTTGGACTTCACTGTCGGGAGCTTTCCAAAGGGGAGGAATTTTCCCGCCAAAGTCACTCTCGTAGTCAGTCTCTCGAAATTCACCTTTTATAAATTTTGTGGGGGTAGAGGGGGGTTGTGCTTTATCCTTCTTTGGTTTTTCAGGCTCAGGCTTAAATGGAAATGGCTGTAAGTCCAATTCTTTTTCTTTTTCCTGTCGACTCATCTCCTGTTTAACAAGGCTGATGGATTTCATTCTTTTATCAATTTGTGTGGAAGACATTGCACAGATTAGCTCTGTAGGCTTGGGTTCAGGGGGCGGCAGAGCGATCACAGTTTTACGCTCTTCTTTCTTCGCAGTGTCAAGGTCATCCACAGCTGGTCTCGATGCCTTCTTTTTCTTGGTTTTGGGAGATTCCTTTTTAGGGATTTCTCCTCCCTCACCTGAACTGTAACTATAATACTCCGACTTCTTGTCTGACATTCTCTGGACATGTGATTCAGTCTTCATTTCCACTTTGCTCTTCTTCTTCCCTTTATCTGTTACTACCTCACTTTCGTCACTCATGGCGTAGAAAGAATCTTCAGAAAAAGGACCATGAGTAGACGGCTTCCCTTTCGTCTCGCGTCTAAATTCCTCAAATTTTGGTTTCCTCCTGGTATCCTGCGTTTCATCTTCACTTGTCTTCCTGTCACTCGTTCCTGGCCGTTTTTCAAAGAATTCTTCGGTTTTGGTGGTACAGTAATACTTTAAAAAAGAAGAAAAACGAAAAATATCAATGACCCTCAAGGGTAAACCCAAGTGGACAATCCCCATTTTTTGAAAAATTGGGAGTTGTGGTAAAATTCATTCAAAATTCATTAGCCGTCTTGCTTACATCATTCAAAGCAAGTACGTTTCTTTTGTTAGAATGGATATTACTATTAATACTTGTGAATATCATCGTTTCGGTATTCTTATTGTAAATTAATAGAGTATGAAGATGAGTTATGTAAAATCTGATGCGTGATAACCGGATGGGTAATCGAAAACAAATTGAATAATATACAGAATATTGCTCGTAATGGTCATTCAAGTTTCCTTTGAAAAAAGTGCATAACTTACCTTCAAATTTTATATTTTAAAGTATTTTAATATATATATATATATACAAATATTCAAAGATACTCAATACTATGCTTACAGCCGACCCAAAGAGGTGTATGTATAAACACCAGATGAGCAAAGTCTATCTTGAAGCTTCTTTCTCCAAATTCTCAAACAAAACGTGCGAGATTTGAATATAAAATGTTCAAATATATGTATATATATATACTGACGACAGGGTCATTATAAAAGATATTTAAATTACATTTCGTCTTAGCCTCTTTTATGTTTTCTATGGGAACAAAACAGCAACGTATTAGTTCAAAAAATGATGCAGTGTTTCTTTGCAAGCCTGATGCATAGCAGGATATAAAGGATCACCATCACACTGGCTCAAAAAGATAATACCGCCAAAACTTACTTAAACCGCACGCTTTCGCATCAATTTTATTTTTTTCTTTAGCGGGAAAGGAACCATAGATTTTTAACCTGTTTAAGAAAAGTTTGCATTAGAATCCACCCTCCAGTAATAAGCTTTGTGTAATTTCATTAACTTAGGGGTATGGACGCCCATGCAAATGAAGCATGCATAATTAAGGATCAACAAGAGACGTTATTGTAAACATAGAAAGATCCAGGAAGAGATTGATAACAACGAATTGTTTGGAAGATCTTCAATTATCACTTCGATATGCTCACGGCCGAAAAAATTCTACAACTTTACTGAATCTGATTTATGTATAATAAAGATGGATTAGCATTGTACATATAAAAATGTAATTACTTATTAAAATCATGCTCTATGATATTACATTAATTTAAAATTAGATTACACATTTCTAGATTTTAATCCTATTTGGATAAAAGGATGGGCAGTGACATAACAAATAATTTTATCTTCAATCCAACCAGATTATTCTGGACCTTTCTAAAAAGGCAACATAAGCTAAATCGTTGGCCACGGGTTAGACAGTTAGCACAAGAAAACTACAGCTTTGAATGTGAACAATACAAAATGGCCAACAAAAACTAGAACATTCAGATAATTTTGAACCAACCTGGGATGATTTACTTTCAGAAGAGGTGAAAGAACTTGTGGCACTGGCTGTTTGATTAAATGGTGGAGGGAAGGATGTGGAAGGGAATGAAAAGGGATCTGGAGGGCCATCATAAGGAGGATATCCACCACCACCACCACGACCACCAACTCCAGCAAATGCACTAGTACCACCAATGGGGAAATCTTTGGAAGCTCCCTCTCCCTGAGCATAACTAGCGTGGGAGCTTTTGGACTCGTTTTGAGAGGAAAAGAAAGAGGAAGAGTGACTTTCAGACTTGGAGAAGTACGTGGAGGACGAGGACGTTTGCTGGTGATTCTGTGATTTGGCTGTCTTTCTCGGGAGGGTTGCTTCAGTATCTGCAGTGTAGCCGCTCTCCTCAAATTCCCTTGGGAATTGACCAAATACTCCAACTTCAGTTTGCATCGATGCAGAATGATCGGTTTGTAAAGGTTTAAACGGGAGCGTTTCTTGGATGACTGGAATGATTTTGCTTTCTCCTTGAATACTTGTAGAGGTGGAAGCTTTATAATCTTGCTTTGAATAATTGACATGCTTTTGGGAAGAAAGAGTGGACGGTATAAGTTTATCCCCTAAAAGAAGAGGTGGAGGTTGCCCCCCTTCGAATTTGTCCTTTAAATTCTGGACTCCTTTAACGACGTTGGTCTCGATGATGTGTACCTGGTCTTCTTGTGCCACCAATGGTGCTTTGTAAGTAGAAGCTGGGGTAGCTAAGGTGGATGTGGTTGGAACTTTTGTTGTGGTAGGTTTGATTGGAGTAGGTTTGAACAGTGGGGGTTCGGAGACGGGAGGGGTAGGTTTTACTGAAGTCGGTTTAAATGAAACTGACTTTATCGGAGATGAAGGCGTGGAAGTCGGCTTGATAGGAATGGGTTTAACAATTGATGGAGCGACCTTTGACTTATTACTGGTACTCTTCTTAGTAAACTTACACTCAACCTTAGTCATCTGCAGCGGTTCTTTATGTACCCTAGTTTCATGAGTGAGATCCGAAAGGGAAAGAACTGGCCTTAGAGGTTCTGTACTTTGAGGCGGTACATCGAACTTGGATGGTGGAGGAGGAGATGGCCCTTTTGTGTGCTTATGTCTACCTTGTTTCAATTTTACATTTACAGGTCTATAATAAGGTGCTTCTGTATCACTCATGTAAGGTCTCCACATAGAGGGAGGCTTTCCTTCATAATCGCTCTCATAGTCACTCTCCGTAAATGATCCAGGCACGAACTTTTTCGGCGTCGGAGGAGGTGGCCCATGCTGGCGAACTTTAGTTCGAGTCTCAGGAACCTGGAATGGGAAAGGTTCTAGGTTTGGAATCGGCTTATAACCGAAATCGAAGATCTCCAATTCTTTCGTGACATCTTTCTTCACTTTGGCCAAATCGGGCAATACTTTATGAGGCGCCGGAGTTGGTTTCCTTTTCGCTAGAGAAACACTTTTCTGCTTCTTTTCGCCGAGAAGGGAAGCTTCGTCGATATGAACATGTTTAGGTTTCAAACCTTCTTTCTTTTTTGCGTGTTTTTGCATTAATACTCTTTGCTCTTGTTCTTCGGTCGTTTGAATGGACTTTTGATAAGATGTATCTTCTTCGGAAAATCTTACACCCGTTGTCGTCTGAGTAAATTCCATTGGTAACGAGCGTCTTTTTTCTTCCAACGTGATGTTACTGGACCAATATATGGCTGGTGGTGCCTCGTGTGGCATTGGTGGTAAAGATGGAGCAACGGATACTTTGTATCTTTCCAAGGACTGAGAACGCCCTTGTACCCATGGTGGAGATACTATTTGGGTGGAAGAGGCAAACTGCTTCGTCTGTTTGGAGGTGCTTAAAGATGTTTTCTGTGAAAAGCTTTGTTGTTTCATTTCTTCAGATACGAATGATACTTTCTTGTCAGTGGTAGACTGAGTAGGAGCTGGAGCTACGTCTGTAAATTTTGGTACATGCATATCGAAAGGTGGTGCTGGTGATTTAAATGAGGCAGCCACTGTATCTTTAGCCGTAACAGGAACAGGAGCTTTCACCGTTTTGAACCCTTTCACAGCTGTCGCTTGTTGAGTTTGCATCAATGATGTCAATGTAGTTGTAGGGCTTGCCTGAGGAATAATTTTTACGTCAGGAAGCAGAGGCACAGGCTGTGGTATTTTGACTGGAGGTAGTTGAATTGGCGCTACGGGCTTGTCTAATACCGGCTCTGGCATTTGGGGCGGTTTTGCTTCTTTAGTTTCTACGTCGAGTTGTTGGTCAAATAACTCTTGCGAGATTGTAATTGGCTCCTGAGGAGGTGGCCAAGCTTTGTCGATCTTCTGAGGCACAGGTCTTGCTAAGTCTGCCTGAGGTTGGGATTCTGTTATAACCGTTTCCTTCATGAAAACTTCTTTCTCGTATTTCTTACTTTCGCGTATGATCTCATCTGATTCCATGTACGGACTTGGCGACGTTTTGGGTGCTTTTGGTTGAGTAATTTCATGTCCGGTTTGCTCTCCAGCCTTGGCAAGAAACTTTTGCACAATCTTTGGTTTCTTCTTTGGGGTTTCAATTTTTGGAGTTTCTTTAAGAACTATGTCGGGTGAAGCCTCCTCCCTTCTTAGCGGTTCAGGTCTCATTCCTTCGATTAAAGGAGGTGTGTCAAAAACTGATGGGGGTGGTGGCTCAGAAATACTGGATGGGATAACAGTCATTGTACTTGGTTTGGCCTCAAAGTTAATTTTTTTCGGGATAAACTTCACTCCTATGGGGACATCGAACTCACTTTCATATTCGCTGTCGCTAAAAGCTCCTGGAATAAACTTTTTCGGCTTAGGGGGCGGTGGACATTTTTTTCTTTCGATCGTTTGTTGCTCTTCGATTTTAAAGGGGAAAGGTTCCAACTGTGGAAATTCCTTAAATTGTACTTTTGCTCTTTCGTCAATTTCCTCCTCGATCAGAGTAACTGGTTCCTTGAGAATTGGTCCGTTCTGAGCACTTTCTGCCGATGGCGTCGGGGGCTTTGGAGGAAACATTCGGATACCGCCCGGAACCTCATCAGGAGAAACAGGGATAATGGATTCTTCCAGTTGGAGAGCAATTTCTTTCACCGATGCTCTCTTCTTTTTCACTTTTTTTTCTGACTTGTCAGATGATGCATCGACCAGAATTGGCGACTTTGCAAATTCATCTCCGGAAGTCCATTCTTCTGACATCCTAACAGGCGGTTGAAACAGCTGAGGCTTCGTGTACATTGCCGTCTGTGGAGCAGGTAAAACTTGAGTGGGTTTAACAGAATCGGCGTCAGGAAATAGTTTTGTGTCAGTCTGAATGGATGAAGCAAAACTTGAATAGGCCTTTTGAGTCGAAAAGGTAGAAGACTTTTCTGATGCACTAAAAGTACTAGAAATAACCGGCTCAGTTGGCTTGCTTGGTTGTGGTATGCCATGAAACTCAGCCTGGGTAGATTTCGGGGTAGTCGGGATAAACTTAACGACTTCTTTAGACTCTGGCACGACATACTCAATAATTTCTTCAGTTTTAGTTTCAGGAATGATCTCCGTTACGCCACCCTCTTTAGGATAATCCCTATAAACCTTGGTTTCAATAATCGTCTTCTCGGACGATGTCATTGATTTCTTAATCTCAGTAAAGCTAGATTCCCGAGAATGTTTCTCTGTCCTGATCTCCATATCTCCGTCGACAGGCTCTGCCTTGACTTCGATGGCTTCTTGTATTGGTTCTGTTTCCCTGGTAACTTGATGGAACTTTTCGAAATTTTCTATTTCTACACTTGGACTCGTTTTGGGATAATAGTCTGACGTAGCAGGGGTAGAGAGAATGTCATCAGACAAATCGACATCAAATGTTTCGAATTCTGAAGAAGACGGAACGTTGTGGTCTAAGTTAAAGTCAGGGGTTATTGATATCTCCTGGCATTGTTCTTCGGGCAAATAACTCAGGGGTTGCTGAGGTTCTAGGTAACCGTACTCAGGCTCAGGTTCAGGCGCAAGAGTGAATTCCACTAATTTCGTCGCTTCAACAGGTTTTAATGTGGGAATTGATTTTTCAACAGGAGCTGGCTCGGCTTCTGCCAATGCGCAAAAGGTGGATACAATGTCTGAAACTTTATTTTTACTAATATCAGCGTCAATTTTAGGGCCAACTTCTTCCTCTTCTTCCGATGCCGGTGGGGGCCAAGACAACCTCAGCTTCCCGGGTGCTCGGCGTTCGATTATTTCTTCCAATTTTATCTCTGACGATGACTGAACTGGGGTTTCGATCGGTGTACAGGACTGGGTTAGCTGTTCAGAAGCGTTATAAGTTATTTGGGAAACACTAACGGGTATTAAAGGAACTTTGGTCTGGGGTGGCCCTGATTCGATAACTTTGGTTAGATTTTTCACGTGCCCTGGTTCCACAACAACGGTCTGTTGTTGACTCTGCGCATTGAGATAGAAAATAAGATTTAAAGAGAACTATACCAGTTTAGAGGCAAGTAGTCTTGAACTCTAATATTTACAAAATTTACATGAAAATAGTGTAGCTTTCTTCGAAAACCATGAATAAAGCAAAAATAAAGAATTCAACTTAAAACTACTTCTCATCACATCCTTCTACCGCCCACCACCACCATTTCCCTCGCGTGAAAGAAATCGACAGTTTTTAAAGCATGCGCTAACGCTAAGAATCTCGGAAGCTTTAAACAAATCAATATCCCAAGCTTTGTAATAACTGCAAGCAAACCCATGAATTAAAATCCTTTATTCAATTGCTCAATTAAAACTGCCATCTTACCCTAGTGTCGTCGGAGATGTCTGTAAATACGATGGTTTTAGTCGGTTCGCTAAGTACTAAATTTGTGACCATAACATCAGCGAGGCATTCCGCTCTCCCAGCCCCATTGGAGGCGGTTACTCCGTAGCGTCCAGAGTCAGATTCTTTAGCTATGGGCAAAAAAAGTGTGTCAAAATATGTAGAAGGGACCAATTGTTAATGACTCTAATAGTTTCTTTAATATTTTTCTCATTTGCTTTATTTCCCTTTTCACACTCCCTAAATACTGTTGTCAATAAGTCACATACTCTCCCCTATCTCGCTGATCCAACAGGCTTTTACTTGATTCTTTCTTTCTCACCACCACCTCATTTGCATACCAACCAATTTAACTTTACACAACATAAGCATGTAGTGAGAAAGGCCCTTATTCATACCTCACAGCTTTCACATCGAACACATCCCTTATTTATGTTGAGCCTGCCCCTAGGCCGCTGGCTTCGACGAACTCCACTTCTCACAAAGAGAAGTGGACTCTGGCAGCGAGAAGAAGATGCCGGTAGAAGACATTATCACCTAGCTATATACCCTTGCCCATATACATCCCTCAACATGTTCTTTCTCACAATCAACAAATCAATCAATACTTTTACAATGACTCACACGCATTCTTACCAGTTTTACTAACCCCTCTCCCCCTTATTCTCTTATCCTGTCACCTATCCGCCCGTTCACATATCCCTACAACCATCAACCTATGATGAAAAGGGATTGCAAAGGACTTGTTAGTTAGGATGATCCTAGAAAAAAATGAATGTAAAAAATAGAACCAGATGGGTGAATAGGAACAGAGGATGTCCAAGAATTGTTCCGTTAATGCAGTCATGCACGGTTCTTGAACCTGAAGATTGGACTAAAATCGATCCAGATACAAAATATGCTCAAAGGAGAAGGACGCTCTCTTAAAGAGGTCAAGACCCTTTTAGAAGTATACAAAACACACCTTAAGAAACTAAGATGCGGTACGAACTTACCGTCTTGTATGACAAGCCAACTTCGAGTTCCTTCGGTCTTGATTGTCAACACGTCGTCGGACTGAATTGGATGGCCGTTCTTGCTCCAGCAAATGGTCGGTGTGGGCGTACCAGAAACGTCAATTTCCAAAAACAGGCGCTCTCCAACGCCCACAACGGATGGTTGAAGTCGTTTGCTAAATACTGGTGGGAACTGTAACTCTGAAGGGAAAAAATGGTCATTGACACTAATAGCGATATAAACGATGTACAAGTATGAAAAATATGATAATATAATATGATTAGTTCTTTTAATTAATTGTCACTTCGGACAAGATTAAGTGGTAAATTGGAATTAATGCCCCAAGAGTCAACTAGACAAAATTCGAGTTGGTTATCAATATTTATATATTACACACATGCATAATATCTCTTAAATGTGTTTCATAGAGGTACGTTCATCGTATCGTATGAGTTCATATAAGTTCTCTACTAACTGAACGCCCAGGAATCAGGAAGTGGTATACTGTTTTATGCACTACTTGCCTCTACACACAACGGAATGTCAGGTTGTGGCTGATATCGGTAAGCGTGGTCCCCACGAGCCAAAACGCCTGCAGCATGATCTGAGATGATGTCTTCTACACATTTTTAGTTTCTCGAGCTTCAATACTTAAGTTACAGTTCTCTCCTAAAAACCCTTCACAATATACGTCATCGTTGGCATTTTGCTTTAAATCCGAGAGGAAAAATAGACCTTGTCACCTCCACCACCGTCCCTATATCTCATTCACCCTCGGCCCGCTCTCCCCCATCACCTCCTTTGATGAGAACTTACTTCTGACTACGAGGTCGCAGGTACACTGGGCAGTGCCGGCTTCGTTATCGAGGGAGCAGGAGTATCGCCCCCCGTGCCCCTGACTGACTTGCGCGATTTCGAGAGACACCCGGTTTCCGTCGGTGATGATTTGAGCTTCGTCGGGCAATGGACCCCCGTTGTGGGACCAAGTAATCTTGGGTTCCGGGAAACCTGTGGAACGACGGAGGAATTAATCGCTATCTCGAAGAACTTCGGAAAATGCATTGGTGAGAGCAAAAAAGAGAAATTAAGATAAATGGATAAATAAGAGGAACCGGATTTTTTTTTTAGAAGCCCATCTGGCGACTGCGTATTTGGGCATAAGTCGCCATACTCGCCACGACAGCCTAGTACTAGGCTACTTTAGAATAAAAACAATAAAAAAGAAAAAAGGCAACAAGCAGGAAGCAGGCTCGAGCGTCGGGGGGAGGTCCGATTCCTCCCCAGGCGCAGGGACGTGCGACCTACAGAGAAAACAACACCAAGAAAAACCCCACCTAGTTAAATAAACTGGAGGAGGCCGGCATCCCCCCAAAAGTCTATAAGTCCACCAGTCAATGTGCACGAACTCGTCCCGAGTACATCCCGACCCCGCCAATCCGGTACCGGGACAGGTAACGTGCGCAGAGATCGCCCAGACTGGGACATTCAACAAGAATGTGCCGAACAGTCGGGGGGATAACGCAGTCTTCACAGAAGGGCGCTGGCGAGCGATCCATCAAATGGCGGTGCGTCCCGCGAATGTGTCCAATTCGGAGACGACAGAAAACAACCTGAAGCCTTCGCGGCATTGAGAGGTAGGTCCATGGGAAGAGGAACCGGAAGAGAAAGAAGAGCTTGTTGCACCAAAAGGTCTCTTCTACGTGTCAGAATTTCATCTCTCTTCACCCCCCCCCCCCGCGCTATGGGGTGTTCAGTGTAGCATGGGAACTGTGGTGCAGCTGACATCTGGAGCCCCCAACCCTCGCAGGTGGATCTGCGGCTTTCTTCCACACACTTTCACTTTATCTTCACAACTACTTCTTCAACGAGGTGGTTATGGGTGTTTCCAATGAAAGGATAAAAGAAAGGAAAATAATTCTTTCCATTCATGGATGAGGTCCTCCGACCGAATAATGAAATTCACATAAAGATTAGAATAAAAATCGCTAGAAAGCTCAAAGGAGACCGTTCTCGTTGATGGCAAATGAATTAAAGCGGTAATAATGTTTTGGCCCCAATCGGCTAACACGGAATCTTCCGGGGCCCAAGGGAGAGTCACCCAATCCATCTTTCAGCGGCAGGTTCCAGGATGGAAAAACGATGCGCTGTGTGCGAAGAGGAGGATACAGAGCGATGTGATTGGCTATGTGTGTGGTGACGTGTGTATATGAAACTACCTGCGTGCACAAGTCAGACTCAACGCCCCACTGATGGGCGACTAGCTCCCTACGAACGCCAAAATTATTTATATTCGATCTCACAAGGAATCGTACCCGATACCTATGCGTAGAAATACTACGCCTTATCCATTTTGACAGGGTGAGCTCCTTGGAAAAAATGAGGAAAATAAAGCTTGTGAAATCCAACGAGGGCATGTTTAGTGAGTAGAAAAAGAATGAGGAAAAGGGCGAATAGAAGGAAAAAAATGAAAGAACTGAGATTGTTTAAAAGATTGAGCAAGAAAATGACTTCTATAGTGAGTCTCTTTACCTCTAAATACAGAGATAGGCTGCATTCAAAGCAACCAAGACCAAGACATCCCCTACACAAAATGCCCTCTCAAGGAACCCAACTTAGGCCTATTTAGAGGACATGGGGGTGAAGATGATCCACTGAAAAGCCTACCGTCAATAACGCAGTGGAAGGAAGCCTTTTCAGACTCTTTTAGGATGATTCCTTGCAAGGGAGTGATGAAGCGCGCCGGTGTCGCCTTCCGTTTGCCCTGGATCTTCTTCGGAGAATCGGGTGGGGGATGAACCACTTTAGAGAAGTCGTTGCTAACCTTTTCAACCACTTGGTCTCCCTCGAGTTTGATGAGACTAACCTGATGAGTATGAGCGGAGTGAAAGATTTCTCTGATTGGACGGTGAGTTTGCTATCGGGAGACTGCAGGAGAGAAATAGAGAGAGAGCAAACAGGAAAATAAGATAAATTAAGAGAAAAGGAACTGGCTGATACGAGGCTTCCAGTGGTATCGACGAGCAGAGGCATGGGTGATGAACGTTAGTCACCTTCACGTCGCAAAAACTCCCCCGCACGCCTCAACGTCGAGGAAAACTCGTTGAAATGAAGACGACCATTACCATCAATATTGCCCCCGGCCAGAACCACGTCCCTTTCCCCTGTCTCCGAGGTGTACTTCAGGGGCGCAGCCTGAGAGCAGCCGGTCTGGATAGACATCCCCTCACGTTACACAGGCCCCCTTCTGCAGACTACCCTGTAAACGAGGCCAAGCCTCAATCTAGTGTGCGGTCTGTGAAAGCTATTCCTAACACAACACACGCTGTTCGAGTTTCCGGTACAGACATCGCAAAAAAACGATAATCGTAAATCATTTACCTGCATTACGCACAATCCATACATACAGAAAAACCAAGACCATCATCTACGCACGCCTTTCCCCCACAACGATACAGTAACGCACAATCCCTCCCTCCTTCACAACCACCCCTGCCTTCACTGTCCAGTCATAAAACCTCCTCCAAACCTACATACATCTCCTCTACCAACATCCTACAAAACCCCAAATACAACAGAAAGACACACCCAGCACCTTACAAATATATATTAACGGTATGCACAACAAAGAAATGCTACTAAAGGAATTCCTCAACAACCACAACACACTTCTAGCCTTCATCCAAGAATAAAACTCCTAACTCACACTTGCATAAGAAAAGTACCACCTTATAGGCACATCAAGGCAAGACAGAGATAAACGACAGAGGCAGAAACCTACTCACACAAAGAGACGCCATCACCTTCACCAATATCACTAGAGTCACTTCAGCTTTCAACCTATACCATGACCCAATGGAAATCCAAACCATCCAAGCACCTATCAACAGAACAGCCTACACTTTCACCAATCTGCGCATGCCTCTCCAGGCATTCTGTCCATAAAACTAAAAGGCTGCACTCGACCACTATCCAACACAAGAAAATAACGCCTCCGGTAAGGGCGACTTCATTGCTCACCCCTTCACTTGGCTTGAACTACAAGACAGAGAGATACAAGAGTTTGTAGGTTCACAAAACTCTTAAACCACATATTCCTCCTTACCAACCCTTCTAGCCACACACGGAAGCTCATCAATACCAACTGCCAGGACAGCTCCCCGGACATCACCTTATTTCAGATCTTAATCTAATCTTAATCCCAGATCCATTTTCTGATGGTTCCCGCCATCAACCGCGAACGTATTGCTGAGTATCTCTCCTTTCCCCACCCCTCCTCTTGATCGTTCCCCCAAGTGTTGTCCCAAATTAATCCCTTCGTTCATGCTCATGTACCGTTTAATACTTATCTCGATCAGCATCCCCCTTTCCTTCACCCTTCACCCCGGCGTCATCGTGTAGGTTCACTGGCGATTTGCGGAGAGTGATAAGACAAAGACGCTTATACGTCTAAAATGGCTCGGTCTCGGATCCCTGATATGACCTAGGACCCATTGCCTGCTTTCAGAACACATGTTTCTATCTCCTGCGGAGGTTAACACACGCCAGCTTATTGCTACTCATAAAAACAACTCGCATGTGTTGTACAAGGTCCTCTCCCGTCTTTCTCCTTTTCTGTCTCACTGTTACCTATTCCTTCCACCATTTCTCTACTTTCCCTAAAAAAATTGTCGACATCAGTTCTGGTATTCCCATTTTTCCTGCCTGTTCTCGTGAACTCCCTCTCTTCTGCTCTTTCTCTGGCTCAACCTGCGCGAGCACTACGATCCGGTGCTGCTTCTCGCTTGCAAACTGTTGGTAGCCGTCCCGCTTCATGGGGTAAAGCGCCTTCTTGGTCTGTGCCCCAAGAATTTTAAACACCCTATCCCCTACCATTCGTTCCTAGTCCTCCCCCTGTGCCTTCAAGAGCGCTTTGAAGACACATCTCTTCTCCCTAGCCTTTCCCAAGTTTGCCGACGGCCAGCACTGTGTGAAGCCCTGTGACATTGAAGAGCTCGGTATAAAACCTATTTACTTAACTCAACCATGAAGACACTGGCAAACCTTCTTGGACACCTAAAACAACAAAACAGACAACAAAAAGTTGTGAAAAACTATTAGAGGACTTGCCAACTCAACAGCAGTGAGCAAGATACACACGAAACCATCTTCTTCTAACCCAAAAGGGTCAAAGGGTCAACTTTACCAGACAAGCAAATACTCGCACAAAAACTACAAAAATAAGTAAAAAAAAACCCTCCTAAACATATCCAATACCCATGACTAATGTTTAGACGGGAAATGAATAAAGAAATGAGTAAGTCTCTGAGTATTTGGCACACCATAATGAACTTTTGTAAGGATCAACAACCGGGGGCTGAGTTCGTAAATTCAACAAGCTCTAAAATAACCTGGTAAAGATAAACTACCAGAGATGTCTAATTCTAGGCAATAAAGAAACAATGATTGAATATAGATTAAATAAACAACAAACATAACATGATAAAAATATAACACTTTTAAAAGACAACTGAAATTGCTAGTGAGTAGTAATTCTTAAAGATATAAATTCAAAAGGTCCCTTGCATTATAGAGAAGGGTCTAGAGTAATGATTCATCCCAAAATTTGGTGGGGCGTGGGATGCCAGAATATACCTTTGATAATGAGCATCCATCTGTTTTTATATAATCTTGCTAAATGGCAACTAACAGGTATATGAAGTGAGATAAAAATTGCTTCATTAGCTGCAGTTTCATATATATATATATATATATATATATATATATATATATATATATATATATATATATATATATATATATATATATATATATATATATATATATCCAAAATACCACAAAGAAAGAGAAGATAAACGGAATCATTTCTTCTTCGGAAAAATGCTTTTTCCTAATTACGAAAAGATCCGTACAGGAGTGCTGATTAAAACAAGCACACTGAGGTCGCGAGCAACAGATTTGATCTCAATGCGAACCTCTAGACAACTTGTCAATATATTCGAATTGACAAGCTTTTAAGGCACGTATTGCTTGGTGGATTGGGACAATGAAAGAGAAATTAAATTAATATGGAATTCAAAGGACAAACGAGAAATAGAGTTAAACGCTCGGCGAATATACAATGTATATCTCACATTATATATATATATATATATATATATATATATATATATATATATATATATATATATATATATATATATATATATATATATATATATATATATATATATATATATATATATGGTTCTTCAAAATATCTCAGACTGGAGCATTCAACAATAATGCCTGCTGAAGAGTCGGGGAAAACGCAGTCGTCGCAGTCAGGTGTAGGCGAGCGCTCCATAAAGTAGTAGAGGTGCGTCCCGCAGCTATATCCAATTCGATGACAACGGAAAGCGCTTGAAGCCGTCGTCGTGGCGTTGAGGATAGGTCCATGGGAACAGTCGCGACGCAATGGTACGCAATTTACTTCGTTCGTCTCCCATTATCTCTGCCAAGCAGCCCGGATGGCTACCCTGATATCTGCCATGTAGTCGGTGTGATGAAGAAACAAACACTGGTCTGGTCGCCCAGTCCTCGCGGACACTTTGGCACCATGGTCAGCGCGCCCATTCCCCGCAATTGCCACATGTTCAGGAACCCAGCAGATGATAATTTCGACATCTGCCATGTTCGTGGCAACCGTCGTGCCACGGATACTGCGAACCAGGGAGTGTCGAGATTACAATGCCCTTAGGGCGCTCTGTGAGTGGCTAAAGATCACAATGCGGTCTCTGAACCGAGCACGATGAGTTATATTCGTACCAAGCGCTATATTGCAACCATTTCTGTCGTGAAGATAGACGCAGCGCCTGGTAGAGGCCCGATGACTTCAAACAGAGGGGATATGGCGTAGAAGCCGACCCCCTTCTAGAACTTGAAGCCATCCATGTACTCTACCTCGGATCCTGTGTGACACAAAGTGTGCTCCAAAAAGGCCAAATGCAATACTTCCGGTGCTGTGGAAGCTTTGGGAGCAAAGGCGTGGCTACAAATAGTCAAAAGCGGAAAGGGGGTACCATCCAGGATAGTGTCTTAGGAAGAACCAGGCGCCAACAGCACTAAAGCTACACCTAGCTCTCGGAGGAGTTTCTTAGGCCTATACCTAAAGGTCATAGGGTATGAGTGGCTTCTCTCGTCGGCATGGCACCGTCATGATTGGCCGCGGATGCAGTGACAGCCGGGATCATGCGTACAGGTGCATAATGCAATGTGCACGGCGCAGAGCGAGTAGCATCTCCCTAGCATTGAAAGGTAGGCTTCCAATGGGGATGTGCGGAAGGCACCGGTCGCCAGGCGGGTACAGGTCTGATGGATTTAGTCCACTTTTTGCAAGGCACGCTCGGCTGCGGATGCATAAAACTCGGATCCGTAGTCAAGCTTCGAGCGAACGTCATGGATAGAACGTACATAGCACGCATACAAGAATATCTAAGACTGCGAACATGAACCTCCAAGGTGAGGCGTCATTCGAAAACAAGATTAAGGAAACTGTGCGAATCCACCACTTCCGGGGAAAACCCGTTCAGGAACAAGTCCAGTTCGAGATGGAGCCGTGCGGTAGAAGTGCACAACATTACTCTTGGCCAAGGTGAACCGCAACCTGTGCGCTTCTCAATAGCTAGAGATGCGGCTTAATGCCTAGTGGAGTCGACGCTCCAGAGTTGGCATTTGGGCCGCACCAAAAGAGATCGAAAGGTCGTCCACGTATAGGGTAGCGAGAACATCTTCCGACAGCACATAACTGATACTGTTGATGCTCAGGGCAAAGTGTGACACTGAAGATACTTCCCATCGACACACCCACTTTCCATCTCCATTTGTCAGAAAAGGGCTCTTCCAACCCATATGCGGAATCAACGATTTCGCAGAAATTTAAAAATAAAGATTGGGAGGCGTCCCCTCACCCCAATCGTGGGGAGAGTCTCCATGATGACATATTGAGATGCGGTATCATAGTCCCTCTCCAGATCAAAAAACCCCCTGATGTAGTGATGTCTGCGAACGAAGGCCTCGCAGACAGCATTTTGTAGTCGGAGCAGAGCATCCAAGGTGGATTGGAACTTGCGGAAGCCGCACTATGCAGAAGATAGGTGGCCTTCGCTGTCCAGACAAAGGCTAATCTAACATTTACCAATCTCTCCATAAATTGTACAAGCAGTAGGTTAGAGAGATTGGTATAAACCAGACGGGGTAGAGTGACCTCTCTCCCGGTTTGCAAAAATCGAGCACAGTAGCCATCTATTGGTCAGGAACCTGGGAGGATGTGCTCTGTCTAGATCTTGTCGAAAAAAAATCTAAGAAAATAGCCATGCCTAGCTCATCTTGTATTGAAGCATGTCATGCAAGACATCGTCCGGACCAGGGGCGGTTACTGCGGACGAAGCGAGAGAGGAACGCAACTCACTGTAGATCTGTCGTTGAAGGGTTCTCCAGTCGACGGCTTTCAGCGGCATCACGATATGCATTGAATGCTGGCGGAGCAGAATGCAGAGAAAGAGGTCACAAAGGACTCCCATACGGACGCGGTGTCCGAGATTGTGGTTCCGTTCTCCTGGAGAACAGGAGGGCGGGTGGGCTGCAAAAACTTGCCCCAAATCCTTTTGACTCTCTTACATACCTTCGTAAGAAGAGTCTTACAGTTAAATGAAGAAACGTATGCACGCCAGTAAGAGCGGCGGGCGTGTTTCGAAATATACCGGAACCTAGCCCAAGCTAGACGAAATTCAGCCGACCACTAAGGAAGCGGACAGTGTGCAAAACGACCAGATGTTCTAGAAATAATAGCTCAGCCCAGAATTTGGATATAGAAAGCAGTCATTTCCAGAAATATTAACCATCACGCCCCTTGCAAGTACCGCCGAGGCTGGTTCTCAGGTGGCAGTGCAGCGGCACAGCAAATGTTCGTTGAATAAGAAAGTGATCACTAACAAGGAGGTCATCGATTACCTCCCTCCCAAACTCAGTCTTTGAATCTGGAGAGCACAGGGATATATAAAGGCAGAGAAATGGAGCGGTTCTCGGACATTAATGCGTAAAGTAATCTACATTTAAGACACGATTAGGTCAGCTAGGACCTAATCCTTGGTTTTGATCGAGTTGTCTCTCCAGAGTGGATGTCCACTCTTCAAATCCACGAGCAGTAGAAAGAGTCTCGGCAACTGCGCCACGACCCTGTGGAAGTCGTCTTTGTCGAAGTCGGCTGACGGTGGAATGTACGCAGAAATAACACTATAGCTCCTATCCAGGTGTAGTTGCACTGCTACTGCCCGAAAGGGGGGTATTTATAGCAAATAGTAGAACGGAGATATATCGGGTGTATTTCGCGCATCCTCCTGCCTGGCTCCCATCCCGTGACGGTGGGCTAAAGAACTCTTATACACTGGGAGAATAGACATGAGGCAGGCGCCCGGCATGGTCTCCTGCAAAAACAATAGCTAACGAGGAACGGGAGGAAACGAGCATCAGCAGCTCCTCCCAATTGGCTTAGAGTCCGCAGCAATTTCATTGAAGAAATATGCGCTTCAGTCCTCGCTGGCCTACCGCTCAAATCCATGGGAGAAAAAAAGTGCCTCGGCTAGACCGTTACAACGACGCGACGGAAATCCTCCGTGTCGAGGTCAGCTGACAACGAAAATACACGGAAATGAAAGAATACTTCTCGCATAATTTTTTTTTTTATTTTAGGAGCCTATCTGGCGACTACCCACTTTGGCATAAGTCGCCGCAATCACGACAGACTAGCACTAGGCTACTTTAAAATAAGAATATGAAAAACAACAATAAAAAGGGAAAATGGCAACAATTAATGGCGTGAGAGCTACAAAGAAAACAACAAAAAAACAAAGAGAAAACCTAGGTAAATAAAGGGGAGAAGGCCGGCCTCCCCCCCGAAGTCTATAAGTCTACCAGTCAATGTGCATGAACTCGTCCCGAGTACAAGGGACAGGCAGTAGCGACCCCGCCCATCCCGGTACCGGGACAGGAAACTTGCGCGAAGATCACCCAGACTGGGACATTCAACAAGTCTGGGGGATATCTCAGTCTTCACAGTAGGGCGCTGGCGAGCGCTCCATTAAATGGCGATGCGTCCCGCGAGTGTGCCCAATTCGGAGACGACAGAAAGCAACCTGAAGCCTTCGCAGAATTGGGGGCAGGTTCATGGGAACAGTCGCGGCGCAATGGCACGCAACGTTAAGTTCCCTTCGACCGTCTCCCATCTTCTTTGCCAAGCAGCCCGGATAACTGCCCGTATTCCTGCCATGTAGTCGGTGTGAGGAAGAGCGAAACGCTGGTCCGATTACAGAGTCCTCGCCGACTCTTTGGCGCTCTCATCGGCGCGCTCATTCCCCGCAATTCCTACATGTCCAGGAACCCAGCAGAAGATAATCTCGGCATCCACTCGGCTTGCCAAAACCGTGGCGTCACGAATATCGTGAACCAGGGGATGCGGAGATTCCAAAGCCCCGAGAGCACTCAGGGCGCTTTGTGAGTCGCTATAGATCACAATCCGGTCTCCGAACGGGGCACGTCGCGTAATCTCCAGTACCGAGTGGTGTATTGCCACCAGCTCGGCCGTAAAGACAGACGCAGCGCCTGGTAGAGCCCCGCTGACTTCAAACAGAGGGGATACAGCGTGGAAGCCGACCCCCTCTTGGGACTTGGAGGCATCTGTATACACTGGCACGGTTCTAGCGTGACACGAGGTATGCTCCAAAAAGGCCGAACACAATACTCCCGGCGCAGTACAAGCTTTGGGAGCAGAGGCATGGCGACAAATAGCCAAATGTGGTACCCTCCAGGGTGGCGTCCTGGGCAGAACCAAGGGTGCCACCAGCACTAAAGCTACACCTAGCTCTCGAAGGAGTTTCCTGGCCCTAAACCCAAAGGGCTTAGGGTATGACTGGTGTCTCTCGGCGGCGGCGGCATAGGCACCTTCGAAGTCAGCTGCGGATGCAGTGAGAGCTGTTGGCGATTGAGAAAGGCGCCAGGCTCGCGCGTACAGGCAAATAATGCACTGCATACGGCGTAGAGCAAGTGGCCTCTCCCCAGCATCGACTAGTAGGCTCTCAATGGGGGGAGTGCGGAAGGCACTGGTCGCCAAGCGAAGGCCGGTGTGGTGGATCGAGTCCACCTTCCAGGATACACGCTCGGCTGCGGATGCATAAAACTCGCATCCGTATTCGAGCTTTGAACGAACAAAGGATCGATAAAAAAGTAATGCCGCAGCCCTATCAGCGCCCCAAGCGCTGAACGTCACGGAACGGAGAATATCCATGGCGCGGGTACAAGAGACCCTAAGGCTGCGAATATTAGCCTCCCAGGTGAGTCGTCAGTCAAATGCAATACCAAGGAAACGGTGCGATTCGACCACTTCCAGGCATACCCCATTAAGAAACAAGTCTGGGTCTGGGCGGAGCCGTGGATGGCGGCAGAAGTGCACCACCTTAGTCTTGGCCAAGGAAATCAGAAGCCTGTGCGTTTCGACATAGCGAGAGACGCGGTTCAATGCCTGTTGGAGTCAACGCTCCAGAGTTGGCATCTGGGCCGCGCCAAAAGATATCGAAAGGTCGTCCACGTAGAGCGTAGCGAGAACATCTTCCGGCAGCACCGAGGTGATGCTGTTGATGCTCAGGGCAAAGAGTGTGACACTGAGGACACTTCCCTGAGGGACACCCTCTTCCTGCTCCATTGGGCCGGAGGGTGCTCCCACCACCCAACTTCTTGCACCAAGGTTGCTGTACCTCAACCTCCTTTAAGCTGATATTTAAAGGCAAAGAGCAAACGTAGATATCATGTCGGGTGTAAATCGTGCAGCTACCTGCCCATCCCCTATTCCTTATACCCGGTGAGTTGGGCAGTGGGGACGCGCACTGCATCGTCGATTCAAAGTAAACAGTTCTGGGGCAACGGGAGAAGACGAAAAGTCTCCCAACTCCTCCCAATTAGCCCGGAATTCATTGCAATTCCATTCAAGATAATAAGCGCTCCGGGCAGGCGCGAATCCAAGGGGGGCTAGGGTACTTAAGACCCCCCTAACTTCAGACCCGTTTATGTTTATATTTCATTTTTAAGTAATACTTGTATTCTGCTATTCAGAAAGAGTTATGTAATAATATAGAATATATATAAAAGCAGTTTTTAAGCCGCTGCTATCGAATGTATCTTATATGATACGTCTAAAATACAAGTAATTATTAAATTCAG
Organism: Ceratothoa steindachneri; assembly: GCA_963969495.1. Classification (NCBI taxonomy): domain Eukaryota; kingdom Metazoa; phylum Arthropoda; class Malacostraca; order Isopoda; family Cymothoidae; genus Ceratothoa; species Ceratothoa steindachneri. Next base: position 143,062,643 of record OZ018330.1, on the reverse strand, counting down.
TATTATACCTTAGATAACGTCCTAAACTTTAATAAACCAAAATTCATAATTTTCTGATATGTGACAAAAAAATCGGATATGAGAGAGTTTGTGTTCACTCTTGTGTGAGTTACCGTTATTTATTATCAATGCTATGTATTAATCATCAATGCCATTTTCTCAGACCATTCAGAGGAAGGAATTTATATAAGCTCCCCTCTGGGATTATTGAGGAGCTGTCGGAGTCTTCCTAGAGGGGAAAACCTTCACCAGAATGGCCGTAGCCTTTTAGAGAAGCAACTCCGAGGGCTGTTGCCAGGAAAAACGCTGCTTCCTTTGAGAACTTATTAGAGGACGGCTCTTCCCTGCCTAGAACTATTTTGCTGGCTCGGCGGCATTGAGGTTGGAGTTTCTAGTCCTTTGGGAGGGATCGACTCTCCTAAGCGCCCTGTCCAGTCTCGAGCAGAGATGTGGAAGCCAAAGCTTCTTTCTACGGATATACTTTGAAATCCGTGGGGCGGTTTCACCACCACCTTCCCGGTTTTTCCCTCCCGAGAGTCTAACGACTGGGTGGAGGGGGCGGCCAATTCGCTTTTTGTGAAGGGATCACGTGGTGGCAGGGGTCCTTGGTTTTAGCTGGTGTGGGACTCGAGCCCGTATTGCCACCAGATCTACCAGGATGACACCCAAGGAAGGTAGAACCTACAAAAGGGGTCATACTGAGCCCGGGAGCTACAGTGCTTGTAGGCCTTGAATGGCCAGAAGCGGTGGTTGAAGATTCGGCCCGGCGTCTGAACGGCCAAGAAATCTTTATCAAATAAATACGAGTCACAGAACTTCAAGGAACCAAAGTGTGGCTCGTCGCAATTCACACATTTAGCTTTAGTCAAGAATTTGATGAAAGAGTCTCGTGACATGAAGGCAAAAAGGGCACGGCAATAATACGAGACTAGACTCATCATGATGATTTTAAAAAATCAGCATATCGATCAGAATGACCAAACTCTTACTTACACTAAGCATGGTAAAAAATACATCATAATACAATTTTACAACTCATTAATCTTTGTCTAAAATCTTAACTACTTATAAATGTATTTAGTGTTCTAAATTTATAAATAAAGTTGTTGGAGCAAAATTGTAGCGTCTCTTTGCAACTATTGCTTCCTCTGAAGAACCTGGAACACTATTTCAAGGTAGGGATCGAATCGTAGGTTAATGTGAGATGTGCGCAAAAGACATTGAGAATCGGTGGTACAAATTAACAGGAGGCAACTGGCCTCCGCGAATGTCGCACTTAGTAGAACATGGCAAGGAATCAAAACTAATTTGCTCAAAAAGTAAAGCTCGTAAGCCTTAAGTGCCAGTGCCAACATAATATCCAGTATCACCAGAGACTCGAAAGCACGATAAACAACCCTTAATACAAGGGCATGGAATTTGTGGCTGGGCAAGTTTACCTTTTCTGTGATATGTTGTGGAGCAGCGGCCTCTTGATCAACCTGTTGAATGTGCGTCTTGTGAACCTTTAACATAAGAGAACATTTTAGTCACGCTCAAACCGGGAGATGACACATTTAGTACCGCCACCAACTAAGGAACTAAAAAATAACTCTTTCTAGATTAATACAAAAACAAAAGGACACTAGTATTTTTTTTTTTAATTTTAGGAGCCCTTCTGGCAACTGCCTACTTGGGCATAAGTTGCCGTGCTCAAGACAGCCTACTACTAGAGTATATTCAAAAACAAATACCAATATGTAAATAACAAATAACAACGATAAAAAGGAGAAAGGCTAAAAAAAACCCAACAAAAATTAAAACAAAGCAAAAAGGAAACAAGAAGGAAGCGCTGTCCGGCGTCAGGGGTACGCCCGTCTCTCCCTGGCGCAGGAACATGCGAACTAAAAAAAAACAGCCAAAAAAAGTGTAGTAGGCCAGCCTCGTCCAAAAGGTCGTATAGTTCGCAAGTCTATGCGCACGAACCATGCCCGAGTACAAGATACAAGTGGTGGCGATCCCGTTGCTCCCGGTACCGGGACAGATAACGTAAGCAAAGATCACCCAGACTGGGATATTCAACAAGAATGTGCCGAACAGTTTGGGGGACAACGCAGTCGTCACAATAAGGCGCAGGCGAGCCCTCCATCAAATAGCGGTGCGTGCCGCGAGTGTGTCCAATTCGGAGACGAAAGAAAGCAAACTGAAGCCGTTGCGGCATGGGGGGTAGGTCCATAAGAAGAGTCACGGTGCAATGGCGCGCAGCTTTAAATTCACCTCGACTGTCTCCCATCTTCTTTGCCAAGCAGCCCGGATAACTACCCGTATTCCTGCAGTACAAGATACAAGTGGTGGCGACCCCGTTGCTCCCGGTACCGGGACAGATAACGTAAGCAAAGATCACCCAGACTGGGATATTCAACAAGAATGTGCCGAACAGTTTGGGGGACAACGCAGTCGTCACAATAAGGCGCAGGCGAGCCCTCCATCAAATAGCGGTGCGTGCCGCGAGTGTGTCCAATTCGGAGACGAAAGAAAGCAAACTGAAGCCGTTGCGGCATGGGGGGTAGGTCCATAAGAAGAGTCACGGTGCAATGGCGCGCAGCTTTAAATTCACCTCGACCGTCTCCCATCTTCTTTGCCAAGCAGCCCGGATAACTACCCGTATTCCTGCAGTGTAATCAGTGTGAGGAAGAGGGAAACGATGGTCGGGTCGCCCAGTCCTCGCAAAAACAGGGGCACCACCGGCCCAAGAGCTATATCGAACTCTCGAAGGAGTTTCCTAACCATAAACTCAAAGGGCTTAGGATATGACTGGCGTCTCTCGGTGGCATAGGATACGTCGAAATCATCTGTGAATGCAGTGAGAGCTGTTGGCTACTGAGGTTGGCGCCAGGCTCGCGCTTATATGCGAATAATGCACTGTGCACCAGGCAGAGCGAGTGGCATCTCCCCAGCATCAATAAATAGGCTCTCAATGGGGGATGTATGGAAGGCATCGCTTGCCAGGCGAAGGCCGGTGTGGTGGATCGAGTCCACGTTCCGCAATACACGCTTGGCTGAGGATGCACAAGACTCGCGTCCGTATTCAAGCTTCGAACGAACAAAGGATCGATAAAAAAGTAATGCAGTAGCCCTATCAGCGCCCCATCCACTGAACGTCACGGAACGAAGAATATCCATGGCGCGGGTACAAGAGACCCTAAGGCTGCGAATATGAGCCTCCCAGGTGAGGCGTCGGTCAAATACAAGACCAAGGAAACAGTGCGAGTCCACCACTTCTAGGCGAACCCCATTAAGAATCAAGTCTGGGTCAGAGTGGAGCCGTGGATGGCGGCAGAAGTGCACTATCTTAGTCTTGGCCAAGTAATACCGAAGCCTGTGCACTTCGGCATAGCGAGAGAGGCGGTTCAATACCTGTTGGAGTCGACGCTCCAGAGTTGGCATCTGGGCCGCGCCAAAAGCAAAAGAGATCGAAAGGTCGTCCACGTAGAGCGTAGCGAGAATATCTTCCGGTAGCAACAGATGATGCCGTTGAAGTTCAAGGCAAAGATGTGACACTGATGACACTTCCCTGTGGGACACAATCTTCCTGCTCTATTCGGGCAGAGAGGCCTCCTCCCCAAAGGTACGCAGAATGGACGATCTCGCAAAAATTCAGATATAAAGATTGGGAGGCGTCCCCTCGCCTCCATCGTGTGGAGAGGCTCCATGATACGGTATCTCCATGCGGTATCATAGGCCTTCTCCAGATCGAAAAACACCGTGACGTAGTGCTGTCTATGAAGGAAGGCCATGTAGACGGCATTTTCCAGTCGAAGCAGAGCATCCGACGTAGAGTAGAACTTACAAAATCCGCACTGTGTATAAGAGATGTGGCCTCCGCTGTCCAGAAAAAGGTTAATCTAACATTTACCAATTTCTTCATCAACTTGCACACGCAGGAGGTTAGAGAGATTCGGCAGAAACCGGCTGGGGTAGAGTGACCTCTTCCCGGTTTGCGAAAAGCGGGCACAGTAGCGATTCGCCAGAAGTCTGAAGGATACCCTTTACCCAGATTCTGCTGACCCATCTAACAGAAAGGCCATGACTCGCGCACCCAGGTGTCGAAGCATGGCGTACAGGACATCGTCCGGACCAGGGTTGGTATCTGCGCCCGAAGCAGGAGCGGAACGCAACTGACTCAATGTAAACCTGTCGTTGAAGCGTTCTCCGACTCTGAAGATAAAGTCCAGTCGGTGACCTACCGCGACATCACAACGCGCATTGAATGCTGGCGGAGCAGCATCCCGGCTAGAGAATCCAGTAAACACGGTCGTGAAGGATTCCGGTACGGACGCGGGGTCAGAGAATGCGGTCCCATTCTGCTGGAGAATGAAATGGGGGTCCTGTGAGAACTTGTCCAAATACTTTTGATTCGCTTCCACATCTCTGCTAGAGGGGTATTCCCGTTAAGTGAAGACACGTAAGGCCGCCAGGAAGAGCGGTGGGCGCACTTCGAACCTAGCCTTAGCTGGACGAAATTCACCGACAGTAAAAGCGTTCGGGCGGGGCTTATAGTGCATGTAGGCATAACGCTTCTGTTTGAAGGCCGCGTCACACTCGGCTGACCACCAAGAAAGCGGTCAGCCTGAAAAACGGCCAGACCTTCTAGGAATAGCTATTAGTCTCACGGCGATGAGGTTGACGGAGAAGTCAACGGACTCATTTACCGGCCTAGACACTTGAACTGAGCTAGAGAAATCAGTCATTTCCTGAAATGCGACCACCGCGCCCGCGCCAAGTAAAACCGGGGCGGGCTCTCGGGTGGCAGCTGCCCAGAAAATGATACTTGAATGGGAAAGTGATCATTACCATGGAGGTCATCGACTACCCCCCATCCAAAATTAGGCTGTGCATCTGGAGAGCAGAAAGATAAATAGAGACAGAAAAATGAAGCAGTTCTCGAGCAGTGATGCTTAAACTAATCCATATTTAGTAAACCTATCTCCAGCTCTTCGATCAGGTCGGCAAGGGCTTGACCCCTGGGATTGATTGAGTAGTCTCCCCAGAGGGGGTGTCTACCGTTCAGATCTCTGAGCAAGAGAAAGGGTTTCGGCAACCGTGCCACGACGCGGTGGAAGTCCCCCACGTTGAAGTCGGCTGACAGTGGACTGTACGAAAAAATAACAATATACCTCCTATCCAGGTGAAACTGCACAACTACTGGCTGAAAGGAGGTATCTAAAGCAAAGAGAAGAACGGAGACATCATGCCGGGTGTAAATGGCGCATTCTCCTGCCCGGCCCGCATCCCGTGGTGGTGGGATCGTAAATCCCTTATACCCGTGAGGGTGGGCAGAGGGCACGCGCTCAGTATGGTCTCCTGCAAAAAGATAGTTAAGGGAAAAATGGGCGAGACGAGCCGAGCCTCCACAGCTCCTCTCAGTTGGCTCGGAGTCCGCGGCAATTCCATTAAAGGAATATGCCCTCCAAGCTTAGCTCGGAGATGCGGGGGCAATCTTCGAAAAGAAGACCCTCACGTGAATGGCCGTACGCTTCCTGGAGGCAGAACTCCTGGCGCTGTCGCTTTCGAGGACTTATCGGGGAAGGTTGGGTTTGCCATGCGAGTCTTTCGTCCCTCCACCTCGAAACCTTAAGCAGGTGGGGCGGCTTCAGAGGCCGGGGACCCTCCTTTGGAGGATCTACCGTTTTCGAGCCACCCAGCCTACCACTGGGTGTAGGCGTAGGAACCGAAGCTACTTTAGTGCTGTCTTCCTTTCGGGGACAGCTTTAGGAACCCCGCAAGATGGACTCCCGACCAACGTAAGGGGTTGTTGCCTCCTGTAAATCTAACGCCTCGGTGAAGGCGCGCGGTCGTTTCGCCTTACGGGAAACGGTCACGCTGGTGGAAGTGGGGGAGCTCTGGTTTTAGCCGGCCTGGGTGCGAATCCTTTGTTCCGCCAGCTGTACCAAGGGAGAGGCCAGGGTGGTTAGAACCCGAACAAATGGTTCAGAATGGGCGCGAAAACAACCGTGCTCGTTGGCCAGGAGGGGCCAGAAGCAGAGGGTGTTTTTCTTAAAAATTGAGGCATAAGACGCCCCAAGAAACGCCGGGCGCGTTAGAATAAACTCCTTATCCTTGCGAAGTGCAAGAGGATCCTGCGCCCGGACGGCCAGGATTTCCTTTTCAAAGAGATACGCACCACAGTGCTTCGAAGAAGCGGGATGTAGCTCTCCCCAATTGACGCACTTGGCTACAGACGATATGGACTTATCATGTGCGGCCTTGGAACAACTTACACATATGTACTTCGGGTAACCCCGACTTTGTATGTCTACAGGAGCGATTCATGTGGCCGAAGCGGTGGCAGTAGTAGCACCTCCGCGGCAGTGGCACGAATGCCTTCACGCGGTAGTGATACCAGGCACCGACTCAGAGAGCCTGTCACGGTCTAACGTGACGAAGTGTAGTGGTAGGTCTCGGAGCCCCGCCCCCCCTGTTTTCTCATCACACGTTCTACCTTGACCGCTCCTTGGTCAGCCAACTCTAATGCGATGTCATCTATAGACTAGGCACGAGTTCCCTCACATAAGCTACTCCTTTCACAAAGTTCATGGTAGAGTGTGGCGTCACACTCACTGGGGTGCCATCAAGTGTTCAAAGAGGACTAATTTTTGCGCCTCGGAGGGATCCGACGCATTCGCCAGAAGCCTCCCATCCGAGAAACGGGTCACCTTCGGCTTTCTACCAACCAGGCTAGCTAGTGCTCTCCTGTGATGGAACATGTTGCCCTTGGCCAACATGCTGCCATCAGTAGAGCGAATAATGAGGAAGCGTTTGAAGCTAGCGGGCTCCAAAACGCCAGGTAACCTCTAAATGAGGGGCCGACGTAATCGAGGCTCCACTCTGCGTCCTTGCAATTTTAGTCGTAGTCAGGGACTACCCACCTGGGGCAGCACTGGGGCCGGACGTGCCAATCTTGGGTTGGTGCCTAAGCAAAACGGCTGCGGACCGGTCCGTCATCGTGGCTCTCGCGGAAGGAGAGGAGACACAGAGTTGTTTTTGTCTTTGTTTCTTTTCCTTTTAGGAGAGGAGGGCGGGAATGAACCCGCTTCTCCCCTCCACTGGCAGTAGCCCATAGGACAGATTAAGCGGCCTCAGCAAGATCTTGGAGAAGGTTTTGGCTGTCACAGGGGCAACAGTCGGGGGGGGGTTACTCCTCTCCTTGTAAGGCCTCAGGGGTCCGAGCCATCAGAGGAGAAGCTTTCACAGGGGCGTACTCGGGTTCTGTGCTTGGCACCGAGTCCGTGTTCGGCCTCGTGGAAGATCCTACCGTCTGGTGCTGAGTCACCTAAAGGACTATGTCTATCTTAGGGAGTGGGTGCCTCTATGTGGCCATTTCCCCCCAAGACATCACGGATCCCATTCGAGGAACCTTTTGTCTCGTCTTGGGCCGGCGAACCGGCATCTGTCGGGAAAGAGAGGGGGTCACGTACAGTGACCCCCTGTAAACTGAGAATGCACGAGTACAGGGCGTTGGGGGTGCACGGACCGACGGGCCCTGCGGTCAATATTCGGCAGCCTGCGTGCTTTCTTGGCAGTCCCCTGTGAAAGAAGGAGGGAATGCCGCTGGAAAGAGGGAGGGGCCAAAAGGTATCTCCAGACAACGAATTTAGCGGGAGTCCTTTGCACCCGTTGACCTAGGAGAGGACTAAGCCTCCTCTCCGGTCGAAGAAATTTGGAGGATCCCCTGAGAAAGCATAGGGGAGGACCTCCATTTTTTCATCCGACGCTAGTGAAGGGAGAGTAAAGGGGGAGATTTTTTTAGATTCATTCATAGGCATGGTAACTCTAGTATTTTCATAGGACGCAAACGCTAATCACGCCCAGGCAGTAGCCCGCTCTGTGAGGGGTGAATACGTGTCCAGCAAAAATAGCTGCCGCAATTTGTTAAAAATTCACCACCTCAAACAGGAGCTCAGTTTTGAGGGGGCGTTGTCCCTTCTCCCTTCAGTCCCGATCCGGAATGGTTGGGTGAGAGGAAGGTGGTCGGCGTCTACCCTGAGAAATTAGAGACCGACCAGAGAAAGTTGTGGGAGAAGTGTATGGAAAGTGAGGAAACAGGGTAAGAAGACAGGGTGTCAGAAAGAAGGGTAAGAGGCTAAGATGGGGCCGACCTGGGCGCTGAGTCCAGTCAGCACGGTGGCTAGGAAAGCAAATCGCTGTGCCCCTTACGGAGGAACACTAGTAGAATAATTTACACTATCCAGGTCGATGATGTAGGCTTGCATTAGGGATAGCAAGATGAATTAAAAAGAAGAGTCATTAAAAGGCTCCTGGACAACACCAAATGATAATAGTAACATGAAAAAAACTGATGCTGTAAAAGAGAGACTAACGGAAGGGATAATGGCGATATAAACAATTCATTAATAGGTATTTGCAGTTCAATGTTTATGATTAGACGAATGGAGAGGTGATTTGACAGCTTGATGTCTCACCTCTACGGGAGGTTGTCCTGTTGCGGCGCTGATTTGGGACGAGGAAGTAGCGGAGAAGCTGTGTTGCTGTGGCACTGCCTCGTCCGAGGTAGAAGATGACACGATCTTTGTGACGTGCTTTTCAGAAATGATCGTCTTACGTTCAAGGGTTTCAGACACCGGTGGAGGTATGGGTGGAAGCGGTTCTGAGAAAGAATAGAACAAATGGGTCATTCAACATAAGAAACACATTCCTTTCATTTCTTTAGAGGCGGAGTTTCTGAGGGGTTTGTAGCGTCTCCCAGAATAATTTGCTTCGATTTCGGATTCGGTGAAATACATAGAAACACATAATGGCTTTAGGTTTATTAATAGTTTCGTAATTTACTAAGCTAATAAACATGGAACTCGGGGGGGGGGGGTTACTTCTTCCTACCGTCCAAATTCATATTGATTTTTATTTTAATTCTCTACTATCTAACCTATTTGGATCTTTATAGTAGATGGTATTCAGAACCGCCCTTAAATTAGCAATAGCCATCTAACAATAGAGGCAATAACTAATCGCCGGCCACTAGTTATAAAAAACCGCGAAAATATCGTTTTATTTACAGATCCTACCAATAAAACCACTGAGTAGATACCATCTTCTTCAAGGTACAAACCAACCAGCAGTGTCCGTTTCGTGCCTATTCTCGAGGTGTAAAAATGCGTCACGCAGCGAGTGTCAGATAGGGGAGACAATTGATAAACCAAACCATCTAAGGGAAACCATCAATAACATTTGGTCGCACAGTAGTAAAAAACACATCAAATCAGACCTCGCCTATTGTAATTTTACGTGTTTATAGTTTACATGTTAATTAGTTTCGGCTAGGATAGGTTGCGCCTAATTAAAAAGTAAATTGAACATCTAACAAGGTCTGCTGCCTAAAAAGTCACGTGCTCTCACTTATTCTTATTTATAACCTTACGACCTTCAAAACTTTCAATAATTCAAGGACTAACCTTAGGAGGACCTTGGAACTTATAGCATTCAAAGGGAAGGTAGAAACAACATAAGGGTTTCAAATTTCGTTAGTATCGTCCGAATAGTTATGATGTTATTGCCAAAATAAAATAATTCATCGGCTAACCTCGGGTGGACTTTGGCAATTAGTTATAAAAGCAGGTCTGCTGACCAAAAGGTCACGTGCCCTCACTTATTCTGATTTATAACCTTACGACCTTCAAAACTTCAATAATTCCCGGAGTAACCTTGGAAGGCCCTTGGCAATTCTATCATTCGTAAGAGAATGTAGACACCTTAAGGGTTTCAAATTTAGTTAGAATCGGCCGAATAATTATGATGTTTTGCCAAAACAAAATAATTCCCGGGCTAACCTTGGGAGAACTTTGGCAATTATATTATTTGAAAGAGAATGTAAAACAATATAAGATTTTCAAATATCGTTAGAATCAGACGAAAAGTTATGATGTTAATGCCCCAGAAAATCATTCCCGCGTTGCTTTATAATGGAATTTGAACATGTCGCTTCATTTGTTCTTCATTTTCTTCAGGAGAGAAAATTATTTCACTTGATGGCATTGAAACATTGGCCTACTTATAGTAAGCAACTCTTTTTCCTTCACCCTCTTGTCGCTTTTACTTATTTGACTTGTCTATTTTACTCAAGTTAATCTCGAAAGCAAACCCTGTGTGGTCCAAAAGAAGTAGTCATTTCTCTCTGACCTTTAATGAGAGCAAGTTCCTTCGCTGAGATGTTCATCTCCATAGGGGATTTAAATTAATTCGAACTTCGTTTTTACAACCAGGTCAGCCAAATTCCCAGCAAAAAACAATTTTACACTTGATCCTAAGGATATCAACAGGTTGTCTAGTTTTGTAATGAAAGTGTCTTAAGCCTGTAGCTCTCCTCTCCCAAGGGATATGTTTTTAACCTGCTCCCAGTTTTTTGGGATCAGTTTAAGATTGTGACTCTTGAATTTGCAACGGGGGCTAGAAAAGAACTGTTCCCTCATTCCCACTTTTCAAGCTCTTTAGGGTAAATATCTTTTGCAAGATTGGCCGATGGGTAGTTTCTCACATCCACATCTCAGGACGTCAACCAGAGTTTGGAGTTGACATGGCAGCGACTCTGCTATTTTCAATTTAGGTGTTCAAATGTGTGAATGTCGCCAGTCTTGTCTTAATTTTAAATGCAGTTGTAGGTCAAATCCCACTGGTAGGATGGTCGTACTAAAGGCCACGTAATCTTCAGCGCACTGATGATTATGATTCAAACGGTGAAATAAGAAAGAAAAGTCAAATAGATATAATTATTAATATAATAATAGTCATTTAATTCCCCAAGAGGACAAAAATAAGTCAAAACTTTTAAGTAGCTAACCAAATAGAACTAAAATTATATTAAAATAAAAAATAACTCTAGAATTCATAAGTAGAGCTGCAAATTTTGAGCACCCCTCATCTATGTAATTAGAACATTGAAAAGATTGACACACAGTATTCCATAGTAGCGCATAATATACCATAGCATATTAGAGCATAGTATATTATAGAATATTATTGCATATCATAGCAGAGGAGAGTATATTATAGCATAGCATAGCACAAAATATAGTACAGCAGAGTATATTATAGCATAGCATAGCACAAAATATAGTACAGCAGAGTATATTATAGCATAGCATAGCACAAAATAGTATAGCCACATACTTTAGCATAGCATAGTAGAGAGTAGCCTAAACTTGCCTAGTATAGCATAGCATATCATAGCTAAGCATAGCATAGTATAACCTACCCTATTTTAGCCTAGTATAGCCAAACATAGGATAGCCTAGCTGTGTCGGGCCTAACCTAGCTTAGTATAATCTAGCTAGCCTAGTATAACCTAGCATAGTATAGCCTACTTTATCTTACATTAGCTTAGTATAGCCTAGCCTATCGTATCTTAGTATAGCCTAGCCTAGCTTAGTAGACCCTAGTCTAACCTAGCTTAACCTAGCCTAGTATACCCTGCCTAGCGTAGCATTGACTAGTGTAGCCTAGCCTAGCCTAGCGTCGCCTAGTATAGTTAAGCTAGAATAGGCTACTATAGACTAGCCAATATATCCTTGCAAAGATAGCCTAGCCTAGCATACTATAGGCTAGATTGGTATAGCCTATCTTAGCATAAGCACACCTAACATAATATAGCCAAGCGTATCATGTTATAGCCTAGACTAGTATAGCATACCATACCCTAGACTAGAATAACCTTGCATAGCTAAGCTTATTATAGCCTTGGTTAGCTAGCCTATCGTAGCCTAACATAGCAGAGCACAGCAGAGCATAGTCCTCCCTAGCCTATTATACTTTAGCCTACCCTAGCATAGCATATTATAGCCCTGTCTAGCCTAGTATAGCTTAGCCTAGCCTAGCATAGTATAACCTAGCAAGAGCATTAACCATCCTAGACAAGTATAGCCTATATTATCCTATTATACCCTAGTCAAGCATAACTTAGTATCGTCTAACTTAACATACTATATGCTATCCTAGCATAGCATTTTCTAGCCTAAATTAGCATAGTTTATCTTACCCTTGTACAATATATTATAGCATAGTATAGCCTAGCCTATAATAGCCTATTCTAGGCTTGCCCAGCACAGTATAGCATATTATAGCCTAGTCTAGTCTAGCAAGGTATCGGCCGGATAGTTATGATGTTATTGCCAAAACCAAATAATTCCCGGGCTAATGTTGGGAGGACTTTGGCAATTATATCATTCGAAAGAGAATGTAGAACAACATAAGGGTTTCAAATTTTGTTAGAATCGGCCTAAAAGTTACAATGTAATTAAAAAAAAGAAGAAACAAAACAAAACGGGCACCGACCGACATAGTGAGATGTAGAGTCACCGCGACTAAAAATTAGAATAGACGAAAAATCAATTGATCTTAATTTAGCAGCCGGTCAACTCATTAGTTGAGCTACCTTTTCTTGTGACCGATTCATGGCTGTGCTGCCAGCATATATACAAAATCACCCCCAATTCTGGGACTGAAAAGACCTATATTGGTCATTGATCTAGCTAATCATGCATTCTGATCAAGTCACAGATTTCTTTCGATTTGTTTTCTCAGCAACGAACTAGTTACTTGTCACTCCTTTGGTGTCTGGTCTGTGACTCCATTCGCTCTTTATGTGCCCACATCAGAACCTAACTTAAGTTCCGTTGTAGAACAGGTTACTTTCATGTTCGGAATTTTACATCTAACTTTAGTGTAAAATAAAGAAAGTAGACTCCCCCTTTCAAAAAATGTCATTTCGAGAAGGACATAAGTCGTTGGGTGGAGGACCCAGCGAGTCGCCCGACCTTGCAAGGGTTGCCAGGCGCTACAGCGACACCTGCTTGGAATCTGATCGATGTAAAGCAAAACCGTACACACACACACACATACATATATATATATATATATATATATATCAACACAAAGATTTGGGGGAGCGTTGGCCCACCAATGAGATGAGGGAGCCTGATTGTGATGCCATAAAATATATAAGTCAGGCTTATAGTCGTTTTAGGATTCCCGTAATTAGATAAGGAATTGTTCTAACTAACAAGGGCAATTTTATTCAAAGAAATAGGAAAAGAGGATAAAGAAGAACGACTGCAATAACAAAAAACACGTCAGTACCTAAATTCTAGGAGCAAGGAGCAGGGAACAGGGGCTGGCTATATTATTTACCTCCAGAAACAAGTTCGTTTTCCCTCAGAAAATGGAATCATGGATACAAACTTCACCCCTTTTGTAGGATCCCTTTATGGTGATAAACGGGCGGAGGAAAATGAACCCCAAATCACAGAGATAGATCGAGGGTAAACGAATGAAAGAAGAAAACGCAAGATCCCCACCCCTAAAAATACACATAGACACATGCAGTCAAAATGAAACAGCAAAACACAAGACACACTTGAGATAAACAAACACTAGAGACGATAAAGGAACAAGATTCATCTAGGACATGCAAAAATATGTGCAACTTATGAAGAGAGGGGACGAGAGAGAGGGGTAAGTCATACATGTATACTTATAGTATAAACACAAGAGAGAGAAACGACACATGTTAAGGAAGCGATGGCGAATCGCCAAATTCACAAGAAATAAACGTTTATTCCCCTGTTAAAAAAACATCGGCTGCTAGCGATGGTTACTCAGCTTTATTACTCCGACTATCTCCTACACACCAACCCACATCAACTCATCATCTATCTCTCCAAAGGTTTCCTAGAGGGTCATGCAGAGAACCAGCAACCACATTTAGGTGCATGAGATTCAACCCGATAAAGATGGCAAGAAAAGCTAAGTGCCAAGAGTGTGAAAACGGACCAAGATGGCTACATTGCCACAATAATTATTTACCCTCCCTGATCCTCACCCGCTTACAGCCCACTATCATCCAACATCGCGATGGGGGCGGAAGATATGTGGATAAGAGAGACGGGACCAGATTAAGAAAGAAAATAAGGATAAAAGTAAAAATGCAAGAACTACATCAGCCTTTGATTCGGAAATGGCGGCCAGGAGTGAAATGGGTCTGTCGCCGCTTATTTTTTAAAAATTTTGATCAGTTTTAGGGACCTTAGAACTCCAGTTTTTTAATTAGAAATTTCACTCAAACTAGAAACGGACAGACATGAAAATATAAAGAAAAAATACGAAAAAACTAAAGATACAAAGGCATTACAAAACACACCAATCCAAGATACTGGGAAAGTCGTATTACAAGCCTTCAAGTACGAACAAGTTCATACAAAACCTCACAAATGCAACAATTTCTGGCCGAGTTCTTCTAATGACGATGAGAGAGGAGACGAACTTTGAACGTCCTCTAAAACTCATCCCAAAAGTTCTCAATGGGGGTTCTGGTCGGGATTTTGTGGTGACTAATTCAGGCGAAAAAATAAACTCACGTTCTCCCTGAACTCTAAACAATCTTTGCTCGATGAATCCTAACATTAGCGTCCTTGAAGATGACCCTGCCCTCAGGAAAATAAAAAAAATCATTGATAGGACCGTCTGGTTATCGTAAAGTTTAAATATCCACTACAATTCATGTCGTCGATTAAATATCGGACCATCTGACGCATTCTCAGATAATGAACTACCCGCAAAGGCCTGACCAGTGGGCACGGTGCATGATGGATGCATAGCCTCGTAGGCTTCACTTTTACCCTGGAAAATCCATTTCTTTGGAGTAAGGTAAATCTTGATTCATCAGACCACCCACATCTTTTATTTTCCATTGCGCCACGCTCCAAGATCTCCCATTGTTCAATCTTTGAAATATGGAGCAGTGAAAAGAGAACACATAAGGCTATACATCAATCATGAACAATGCCCACTGTACAGGAGTGCTCATCTGGGAATGCTTCAGTTAGTCCGATATTGGATAGACCACATGAATTCTACTGAGTATTTGAACGTATTCAACAACCAGATTTTTTTTTTTTTACCTTCCTAAGCGGAAGGTCATATTCCAAAATGTCATTGCCAGGATTCATCGAGCAAAATTGTGAAAAATAGGTTCAGGAAGAAAGTGGGTTGTTTTTTTCGTATGGATTAGCCATCACAAAATCCTGACCAGAATCACCATTGAGAACTTTTGGGATGAGTTTGAGAAGACTCAAAGTTCGTCTCCTCTCCGATCGTCATTAGAACTGTGTCAGAAATGTTTGCAATTGTGAATGGAAATAAATGTTGAGACACTTGAAAGCCTTGTAGAAAGAACGCCACGACGAATGGAAGCAACTATTAAAGCTAAAGGCAGTCCTACATAATAATAGTGTGCTACATTTTGGGGGGAGGGGGGTAGGCATATGTAGATAGTAGACCTGTATTCAGTAGAGCGCACTTATTAGAACAATGATTCTCAACCTTTTTTTGGTTCATGCCAAGATTAACTTAATGAGTAAATTCGAAATAATATTGAAACTATAAATGAACGATTTTAAGGATAAGTGAAATATCTATATTATATTCTTAATTTAATGTCACATTTAATAAGGTGCGATGTAGATTATGTAGAATAATATTTGTAGAAAGATCAATATCCAATACTGAGTCTCCCCATCTCTGGGCCCGATTAACCCGACTACACCCCCACCGCGTTCAGAGAATTCCCCTAGGGGAGAACGCCTACTTTGGAGCGATTAAAGTGAACCTTAACAACTGAACGAAGATTATTTGATGTCTAGTCATTCGCAATACCATTCTACTTCGACCGTGATTCATAAGCATTTATTTTCCCTGGGTTTTACCATCGACCTTCCTCTACTGAAAGATCCCCTTATAAACCATTCCTATTTTCTACCAAATAAATCAGGTCAAATGGTATTCCTGCCTCGGCTCCTTTCAAAGTTCTCAGGAACCGGAAATTCAAGGGAGGAAGACCCCGATTTGAAGAGTAATCCAACAAAGGTAAGTTCTCTCAACAGGATTGAAGAGGAAAATTAAGAAATAGAACAAAAGTGGGATCGAGATTGTCAACATTGCCATCAAAATCGATTTTAGTGGCCGTAAGAGAGAACTTCGAAGCGTCTGGATTAAGAACGAACGCAGAGGGTTACAAACTTACCCAAACCCCTTTGCGGATATGATGGAGACTAGCGCTAACCCCTCTCCAGAACTCTCCCTAAAAATGTGCCGGAACAGATGGACTTTTCTTATTTTCCTGCCGTACAATGATAAAAAAAATAAGTCGTTTGCTGCCAGGCGTAAAATGTTCCCGGGAAAACGCGGGTTCGAATCAGGATACAAATTTTGTGCAATAAAATGTCGAGATATCAAATAATAAAAGGTGACTAACTGTAAAAATGAAGCAAAAGGATACATACAAATAGATCCCGTTAATTGTTGGGGCCTGTGAGGGATTTCAACGTCTGAGGAACGTTAAAAAAAACAGTGACTCAAACGTAGGAACAAGGGGGAATTATTCATGCCACGGTAATAATGATTGAAAAAATCGAAAACCATCGTAGGCACCTCCCAAGAAGGTTCTTAAAGAGGTTTATGAGGGTAATCGAAGTAAAAATGTGCGAAATAAGACAATCAGAGACCTCTAAATATGAGACTACTCGACGCACTGAAGCTCGGGAGAGGAGACAATTCTCCATAACCTCTCCAAACTCGGCCCCAACGCTCCACAGAATGGAATCCAATTCTATCAGGCGATGGGGCCGGGAGGGTACGCATTCTCTGATGTAGGTTGGGGCATGTCTGCCAAGGGTAGCTAACGCCTCCTCGCGGGGCAAAACGAAAACAAGACCGACGTGGGAGGAAAGAATGAGCACAAGCTTAATAGTTGGCGCTTACTGACGGGAATATAAAAAACTAATAGCAGTAAAGGGAGGGAGGGAGATGATCATGAGTACAGTGATCGATGTGATATTATCATGGAAACCAACGAAGGGATTAACGCTCGATCTGGGGAGGGTTTCGTAGAACAAGTGAAGAGGGGAGCGAAACTTTTCACTCGAGTACGGCTAGGAAAAGAAATCAAACGAAATTGGTAACCGAAAGGCGAGTGTCTGGTTACACTGGCAGCAAGCCACGAATTCGAACCATCAAGACAACCAAGAATTCGAATCGTTATGACAGCCATGAATTCAAACCGTTGAGACAACCACCAATTCGAACCGTTAGAAGAACCACGAATTCGAAGGTTTTGACAACCACGAATTTGAACCTTTATGACATGCACGAATTCGAACCGTCATAACAACCACGAGTCCGAACCATTATGACAAACATCTACCAAATAGGAGGATACAGGACCTTAGAATAGCGTCCCGATGTACTCCAATTCCGAGCGCTCGAAACCTACTGCCTTCGTCCGTTGTTGTGCTCACTTGTCCTTAAAGGCCCATTAGAGTGGCCTTTACACGATGCGACCTGTTGTGTGGTAGTCATACTTGTTCGCATGTCTTTGTTCTTATTTGGCAATTCAAGATGTCTCTAAATCAAAAACAAGCGATTACCATTGGCACAGCAGTTTGCGCTAAATATGAGGCAAATAGGAAACGATCGAATTGGGTAAAAGGGACGTAAGATATACAGTTAGACGCTCATATAGGTTTGCAGGCAAGAGGGTCCTTCGCCATCAAAAGTCGAGTTGGTCCAGAAAATCACCAGACAGGTCTGAAGCGTAAACACTTCGTACGAGAGGTCGTGTTGGGTTGGGTTGGGTCGTATAATCCAGGGCCCTTAAATGGTAATCAAGGAGAACCCTCGGGTTATTTATAATGTGGTTCAATGCCTTCCTTCATCTACACCTCGATCTAACCGGGGATGGATGAAGAAGTAGCACAGGAAGAATTATTTATCATAATAGGTATTATTGTTGTTACTGAAACAGAAAACCAACGAGGGCATCTCTGCGAGAAGGTTTGCACCTCGACGAGCGATGGGACCGGGAAGGCAAATCCTCCAGATGTCAGCTGCTGAAGCACTATTGCTCATGCTACACCTGACACCTCATTGCAAGTAGTAATAAGTCTAAGAAGCAAAACTAACGAGGGAATTACCACCAAAATTTTTATGAGGTAAGAATGTATAAGCAAAGTGGGTAAGCAAAATGTGTAGAAGGTGTAATCCGATGGGCGATGAATAGGGCAAATAATAATTTGTGATGGTACACAAGTAGTTCGAGTAGTTGGAGGAGGCCAGTCCGCGGGGCAATCGGGCCAATGAGAGCACGCAACTCTCCTCAAACCTCCGCAATGCAGACAAATCCCCCTGAGAAACACAGAAGAAGCACTGAGCCGCAAAGTGAGAGAGAAAAGAAAAAGAGATAAAAAAGAGAGGGTGAAGGAGAATACGATAAGTAACATCCAGAGAAGTGCATTGAAAACTCCCTGAACAAAATGGTACAAACAATACAGGGACTCTTACAAACTTGCCCCCCCGTGTTTTGAAAAACCCTTGGTTTAGTGTTAAAATGTCTTCTGTAAGCGCATATCTCAGTATGAAGTCACCCGGTAACGTACACACAAAATTATGGCCAGTATTGGAATGGTTAAGATCAACCAGGAAACCAGGGTTGTGCACACAAGAACCTCTACATCTCCCCCGCCAACCAACAAGTCGCTAGGTGTATGGGGCCCACAGGTATTCATAAATACCTGTGCCTACCAATCCTTCCGTAACACCAAATAAGTGATAAAACCCACTTATTCCAAAGCAGTTTCTAAAATGGTAATAAAAACACTTCGAGCTTTCACTGCTTCCAACACCCTCATGAGAGGAATTTCAAAGTTAGGACCTCAATTTATTACCGATATAAATACTGAAAAATAAAAATAGCCCAACATTTATCATCATAGATGATTAACATAATTTGGTAATTGTGAATAACGCAGATTTATGGTAAGAAAATTCTAATAAATATATATTTGGATGAGATTTGAGGTGAAGAACGATCATAAAAAAGGCACAAATTGACTCAATGCTAGTTACCTGGAGAAACAAGAGGGGGTAAACGATGAAAATGAACGGGGTTACCCACTTGAAGCAATCGCCAGACGACTAAAGGGAAAAAAGTCTCAAACCGATGTTCAAACAGACATCAAGCTAAGAGGACACGAAGCCACTGCTGGTAACAAACGAATGAACAAGTTGCATCCATGTAGACCAATCACCGGGTGAATTCGCGAGTGGATACTTCTTAAGTAAATCACCAGAGACAAGAGATGGGCCCTTTAAATTAGTTTTAGCAAAATTACAGGGCGAAACAACGCGTTTAAGAACAATCTCCGAAATCAAAACCACCTTTCAAAACACCGGGTGTGAACGAGGCGGAACCACTAAACCCAAGCAAACAAACTCTTCACCCGTATGGCACTGGCTGCTCTTTTCACAGAGTGCCCAAAGCCGCCTTAACTCAGAGAGCGAACTAAAAATCGCCCTCACTGCTCGGGCAATCCGAGTATGAGTCAGCACTACCCTAATCAACTATTCAGGAACCTCGAATCCTAGAAGCTCCACCATAACACTGAACTTCGTGCTTTATCTTTACTTCCTCTCAAGCAGAAGTGCACGAAACTGCGCAAATAATTGTTGTTGTTGTTCATCCATGGATGACCAGGAAGGAAGGAGGAGGGCCTTATGGGACTAGTACCAGAACATTAAATCACTCCATATGTGCTCGTTCTGAAGACCAGTCTAAGGGGCATTCTATCCGTCTCGTATTTCTTGTCAAAAGATTAAAAATAGACGTGTAAATAAACTAGAATTAAAGGAGTGACTTAAAAAAGGAGCGTCTGACATGTCAGAATATAGGTGGGTTAATCTCTGAAATGCAGATACACTTACATCACTCTTTTAAATTTTAACGTTAAACCCAAACTAGATATCCAGAAGGCAGGAAGGAGTAAGAAACTAAACAGCACTAGGTAGAGCTTTAAGAAAAACCCATTTGTGGTTGCTACTTATATATTTCTAGTTATGATTTAGTGTTGTTGCCAAATTTTCCCATTTGCTTGAGCTACCCAAGTGCAATGAGAATTGGTAAACTACTAATCACTTAATGCCACATAATTACTACTCTGCTAATGAGGGTGCTATAATATAGTGCAATTACCTATTTATTTGAAATTAGTGTACTTATGGGTTATTGCTATTCTTTAGTTTAGATAATCAAACCAGAATTTGGCCAGAATAGGTCGATTTAAAATATGTACAAATACCTAAAAATAAGAATATGGGGAGACCCGTAAAAGTTAAATTATTAATTGCATTTCTTAACCTTTGGGTGTAAGAATGTAGGGGAATGAGGAAAACTTTAATTTTGGGTAGAGGCTATTTTGGCGAAGGCAGAATGCGGTGGGCGAATTTAGGTCGATGTACTTACCAACCTAAAAATAACCTTAACAGCTCATTTGTACCACAAGCTGGAGAGTTGGCGATTATTATCGAATAAATATGATTGAAATGAGAAAAAATAGTCAGAGCTAAAGGATATACATTTAGGGATAGCATTGTAACTAGGGTTCAATGATAGATATTTAGAGATGTCATTGTGGCTAGGGTTAAATAATTCGTATTTAACCGAGTGGGTATCTTATTGTGGCCCCAATATGCTCCAAACAGGCATTTATTACAAAAATAAAACCAACTAAACCATCCTGAACAAAGTGTTTATAATTAAGTTAATCATACGCAAGGTGATTAAAGTTTCGAGAAATCAGAATACGTGGATGATACATACGCTGAGTCAATAATTTGTCTCGAGACAATTGGTAGTTTTGTCGAAAATACGGTATATAAGAGAGCTGATATTCCACTTAAGTACACTTCACACCAGTACACACAAGCGCGTGCGAACAATAATCACCAAACAAGGGCGAGAGAGCCTTAAGGAACGCCTTGCCAGCGGACAGGCAGGGTCTTTCCCTTGAGAACATGCAAAAAGTTGAAGAGAAATTGTCTAAACAAACAGGCCAGGTGAGTCAGTGAGAGAGAGAAAGATAAATAGAGAGAATCTTTAGAAATAGCTTCTCTAATATGAAATTAAAGCGTTTCACGGGAAGTCTATTCTTAGAGATCTTCATCAGTGATGTTGACAGTTTAAAGAAACATGGGTGTGGAAGGTGAGGAGAGGAATGAAGATCCATATAAAAGTAGAAGGAAGATGCTCAGAAAACATTGTAAACTACACATCCAAACCAAAATAAATATATTCAATAAATACATTGTATCTTAGATTTAGTGAGAATATACGTGAGAGTAGTATCCGAGATCCCTTATCAGCGGCTCCGGTTTGTTTTTCTTTGTGTCGTATTTTAGTCTAATATTGCAATGCATCCAACTCCTCATTTCGCTTATGCTGATTCATATCGAAGAATCGACCTCAAGATTACAGCAGAGATATTTTCTTCCCATCGGTATCCAGAAAGGTCTTAATTTATCTAATTTGTTTTTACAGATTATCGAGTGGCGAAGAATTAGCGCTACAAGTGCAGCGTTGAAATTCCGTCCGTGTGAGGCTAGCAAACAGCACCTGACCCATTTTATAAAAGTTCACCAGATTTTATTATACATATAAAAGAAAATTGAAAATAATCGAGACTAATAATATCGAAATCAATATTTAATTGGTTTGAAGTATATAACACTAACTGAAGGTATATTAACAATTGTTTTTATGATTTGCTGATAAACGTGTTTTGCCAAAGCATTTGAGAGACCTAAGTTTTCTATTTAAAACAAAAAACAACGAAAGCATCTTGGCGAAGTTTGTAAAGAGAGATCTATAAAGAAAGTGGAGAAGATAGAGGAAGTGAAAATGTATGGATGATAAATAGCCATAGATACTCCGGGACTGCGGGAGTTGTGACATGGAGATAACCCAAACCTCCAGATGTCAGCTGCAGCAGAGTTGTCCATGTTAGATGTGGCGTCCCCTTGAGCGAACGACACATTTTGTGCGGCGACGCACCCTTTAGGTTAAGGTGTATCTTAGGACAAAAAACAGGAAATGGGGGATGCCCTGTAATAGTCAAAAATCAAATTGATAAATCCTTCAATGGCAAACCCCATACCTCCACACTGTCGGAGGTTGGGGGGGACCATTAAATATCTCTCAGAACAAGCGCATACAAAGGGCGCAACACACACCTCTCTCCCGTATTAGACCCCACTGAATGGGGTGATATATCCACACAACCTTGACCCTGGATGGGTGGTTTGCCCTTGGGCCACGAAGAGTTCCCAGGTATCTGGTTGCTGGAAAAATACACTATTAGAGATCTTTTCTCCGTGGAACGAAGTCAGACCCTAGTCCCCTTGACCTTGCCAGCGATTGTCATGCTGAATATTATGTGAATTTCATTACCTGATCGGAGGACCTCGTTGATGATTAGAAAGGAACGGTTAAAGATATTAACAAAGAGGACAGACATTAAATTTCTAATAACGACTGTTCGGGGGGAGGGGGGCAGAATATAGAATAGTTATTTAAAAATGTACATTTTTCACCCATTTCCAAAGAGCCACTAACATCAAAATGGCTTGGGTCGACTTCTGACCAATTTATTAAAATGGCTTGGGTCGACTTCTGACCAATTTATTAAAATGGCTTGGGTTGACTTCCGACCAATTTATTAAATGGCTTGGGTCGACTTTTGGACAATTTATTAAATTGAATCGGGTCGACCTCTGACCAATTTATTAAAATGACTTATGTCGACTTCCGACCAATTTATTACAATGGCCTGGGTCGACTTCTGGCCAATTTAAAATAATTAAAACTTGTTCAAATTACGCAAATGAGAACACGGGTACTTGAGGGTACGAACTGAGAGAAAACATAAGGATAAGTGGGTCCGAATGTCACGGCAGAAGGACTTTTTAAAAGAACTTTTATAAATACAGTAACTTGAGACATCCCCGATTCAGTCCAAGCTTCAACCCACTGCAATATTCTGCATCAAAGAAAATGTTTTTATGCTGAAAAAAGAGAATATTTTCGAATTAATATCAATTGTTTTTTCTTGGTAAATTTCAATAAATTAGCGAATGTTGAAATTTTCAAATAAACTACAAATTCCATGTAAACAATTTAATTTTTTTAAGTATTATATGGTATGTAAGAGTGTAAAAAACACACTACAAAGACTTGTCAAAATGGAGAGAGAGACAACATAAGGTAGATGGCAATTAATGCGCCCATCGCTACTTTATCTTTTTCTGACTGTCATTTATCTCCACAAATCTCATGAATGATGTGTGACCTCTTCTTCTAAGATTAATGGAAGTGGGTGGATTGTAAATGAGATTTGAATCAATTGTATGCATAATAAGTGTTCGGTGAATTAAGAATGGATGAGCTCGGGTAACAAGAGAGGGCAGCCGCAGCCGTGCGAAAACTATTGGCAGGCCATATTCAGAGGAGTAATAAACGCGTAGGCTATTGGTTTCCACGGCTACGTTAATTCGGTTGATTTAGTTAATATATAACGAAATCTATGCACAGAATATTGAGGTCTCCATGGTTACGGAAATTCGGTTGATTTAGTTAATATATAACGAAATCTATGCACAGAATATTGAGGTCTCCATGGTTACGGAAATTCGGTTGATTTAGTTAATATATAACGAAATCTATGCACAGAATATTGAGGTCTCCATGGTTACGGAAATTCGGTTGATTTATTTAACACTGGGCGTAGGCTATGGTCTTATGGCAACGGAAGTTCGAGTGATATATTTAAACCTATGCAAAAGCTAAGCCTTGCGATTACTTTGATCAACTGTCTACGAGGAAGATTAACAATGCTTGGTTTTCTTGATTAAATATCATTTATCGGACAAAACTTTGCATACAATCCTGTTCAAGGAAACTCAACGTGTTGAGTTACCCAGAAGGAAAAGGATATTGGCACGTTTTTAATTGAAAGAATGGAAAGTAATGTAACAAGTTAAAGTATTTTCCCTCATCGGATAAAGAATAAAGGGAGGGGTGACAGAGTAAAATATTGAGTAAAGGAAATAAGAGATTTTTTTCATAGAATTTTAAGTGCAATAGCAAAGAGGTCATATCGCGCACAAAGTTTGTAAGGAGAGATCTGTATAGAAGATGGTGAATATAGAGGAAGTGAAAGTGTGTGGAAGATATAGAGCCGCAGATCCTCTTGTAGGCATTGGTGACGGGAAGGCAAACTGCTGGTGTAGGGGCCAGGGGGGCAGACGAACCTTCGAGCATCACAGGACACCTTGCGGATGCGTAATTCGATAAAGAAGGAAAATAAATGTGGGAGGGGGTTCAGAACCCTCTATTCTGACCGAAACCAAGATGGAGGGGTAAACCAGCTCCCCACCTTCCTTCCGGGCCCAACCAGGGGTGAATGGACGAAGGCCGGTCGGTAATCAGCCTGCAAAATCAGCCGCTGAACAAGAAAGAAAAGGTGAGAAGAGCCTTGTAAAGTTAAATGGTTACATGGAAAGGTCGAGAAAGAATAAATCCCAGGTAGTTTCAAAACTAGTTTGAAACTGCCGGGGATACTGGGACCGGGAGTGCATGCCGTTACTACATGTAAAAGGTGCAACAATTTAAACGAGACGCCCTCTTGCGGGGGGAAGATGAAAAAGCATGAAGCTCTTGAGGATTAAGCAAGAAGAAAAAGAGAAAAATTTAGGGAACAAAATTATGTTCATTGAAAAGCGGTATCGAAGTTAAAAGACGGGTTCATAGTTAACCCTACCAGCCAATCATGAATGGTTCTATAACCTGGGAAAAGGAATATTAATAAAAAAAACGTCTAGAAAAAAGGTCTCAAAAACTAAATAAGGGTCCGCAGGCTACAAATTTGGAAAGTTCTTGTGATCATTTCGTTACATGCTCTTTCTCTCAAAGATTATCGTTATGAAATCCCGAATATATTGACTAGTATCATTTAAAACGATTTGGATTAATTTGAATAAGGTTTAATTATAGTAAAGGCTGCCAGACAGCAACACAATTATTTATAGCAATGTATATATTTGAATGCAAGACCAATAAAACATTTCTTTTGATAAGCCATCCATTGAAACATTCGTTTTCTTTCTAATAGTTATTGCAATTCAAAGGAGAACTATAGCAATGTTTCTCGGGGTGGTAGAAATATGAAAAAAAACGAGCTCTTTTCGTAAAATATTCTATTTATGGCTGTTGGATCCAAGCCGAGAGACTCAAACGAGAAAAACGTTGCCAATCGACTTGATATCGGAACTCAAAGCTCTCTTGGCACTTTAATTGAAGTATAGGGATTTCATTTGATGCCCAATACAGCCACTTTGGAGAAAGAGACAAAAACAACGCAAATATGCAAAATATCACTTTTTGCGCGATTGTTGACAATAGCAATATCACAGCTAAGAAACAACATTCTTTGCCGAGTGAATTACAATGCCAATATACAATGAAAACTCAGGCACATAAAAAAAAATTATATAATCATCTAAGAACTTTTCTTGAGTAGTAAGTTCTACTTGATATTCACAAGCATCTTCTCTTTCTAACATCTCGCATGGCATGGGTTTCATACCTAACTTGTTCGTGAAACCATGCAATGGTTTCGCTGCTAAGATTAAAAGTTAAAATCTAAAAAAAAGCAGCCATGGTTAAATTTTTATAAATTTTCTGAACTTCACCAATTATAATAATTTTAAAAAGGAACTCTAAACTAAATTCCCCCCCTTTTAAAATATTACGTTGCTAAAATAATAGAATAGAAGATATATAAAATAAATTTTCTGAACTTCACCATTTGTACTTCTTTGGGTATTAAAAAATTCACAAAATTTCGATACTTATATTTATTTCTGAACTTCACCATTTTGTTTTTTTTATATTATAAAAGAATTATTAGAAATAACTTTGATAAAAAAAATGCCATAACCAAACTAAGATGAAATTATTATTCAAATACTAAAAAAAATCCCCTTCTTAAATTATAGAGTTAGTGATGAAGATGATGAGGAGGATAATGATGATGGTGATGCTAAGAGCGCACAAGTTCCTTTTCAGTCCAATTTTCTCAAATAAAAACAACAAAACGAAAGTAAACAGCGTCTCGGTCGTTCGCCCTTAGTGCTTTTCGGAGAATGAGAGAGATCCGTGAGCGTTACTTCTCTTCCCGACCTCCCCATCACCTTTTGGACTTAAAGAGAGAGAGGACTCAACTGTGTTTTTTTTTTGTTTTTTTTAGAAGAGCTTAAATTTTCACCTCAATATGTGATATCCGCGCGCACTAGAACTCCATAACCAAGCTGCTCCAAAAATGAGATTATTAAGAAGCCATTGATATATAGTAGTATCCCAAGGAGTTCTTTGTCTCACAAACAAAATGGGTAGAGATTGTCAGTAAACAGCACGGACTGAATAATGACATACATCGGCTTCAAAAACTTAAGTCATCCTCTCAATTCCATTTTCTTTAACCATATAAAATGTGCCGAGCCATTTTCTCACTGGCGTCGTCCCAAATATTTAATGCAGACATGACCTTACGCATAGCATTGTATTTTATATATATATATATATATATATATATATATATATATATATATATATATATATATATATATATATATAATGGGTATATATTGTACATTTCTATTTCTTAGTGATAGCTTATTTTGGGGGTTGATGTAGTTTTCTGAGCATATTATCACGAATACAAGTTTGTTCATCGGCGATTCCTAAAGCTTCTAAATCATGTTGGAATTCTTAATCCAATTGTCAAAGACATACTCAATCACCTTGCATATGCATATTTATCCAGTTACTTCTTTGATGTATTTTTTTTGATAGGACAACTGACTCAGTAAGAAGAACGCAGCTATGGCAGCAATAATAGCAATGGACAAAACCCTCAATAGACAAAACAGCCACGAATTTCATCTGTTCGGAGGGTTTTTAAGACGGAAGAGGATATACACAAATAGTGCAATTAAGACTAGTCCATCAAATGTATTATCGTTCCTTGTATTAAATACATCATTGCCTCTTATGTATACAAACTGGCCTTTCGCCTCACTATGCACCTTATAGAACCTTCAAGGCCGGCTCGACTTTTTAGAAGATAAAAAACGGTACCACATCTGGGGACATGGCGATCAATGAGGAACGAAGAGAAGAAAAATAAGGTCCCTTGAAAGGAACAAAGGTGACATGAACTGCTGTAAGAAGATAAGAAGAATACGAAAGACTCAGGGGATGCACTATGCATAAATAAACTCAGAAACCCATTATCCCACGGGGGTAAGAAGCCAATACTTAGGAGTGCCCGCATTCTTGAGGCGAACTGCTTCGTAAAGGATCAAAATATCACAACGCATTCCAGCCCGACCATAAAGGTGAACGCCTTTTCTTATCGCAGTATTTGCTAGTCCTGATCTTTACATCGTGCCTGTAAATTTTATGTTATTCATATTTTTCCTGTTTCATCTCTCCACCATAATTAAAACTTAAAATAAAAAATCCCAGACTGATCGATTTTACAACCAAGGCCGTTTTACAGTCTTAAAAATTAGCGAAATCGACAGCGAGTATCGATGCCGTGGTGTTTGGTGGGCATATAAGATAGGTATTGGTGAATTTTAAAAGCTAGGGAAACATATACGTAGAGACGGGGAAACTAATGGTAAATATGTAGATTAGCGGCCCGGGCGAAAAAAAATTTGTGTGTAAATATTATCGTTCACTCGTGTCGGAATATTCATGCGCGTTTGAGTCCTTTTCGAATTATTATTCTATAAAAAATTAGGATTATATACTGGCGGGCTGTGCCCCCCAGACCCTCCCCCAATTTAATGAAGCTCAGGATCATCGTAGTGTAGTCTCCCCATTGTGTTTACCCCCACACGAGCCATCAACTTAAATGTATTCCAAAAACGTGAAACATTTTGGAACACGGACGAAATAGTACGTCCCATCGTTCGCGCCGATAATCTACATATTTACAAAACTAATTAGGTATTAGAGTCTTGTAGTGAGGAACAGATGACTCAATTTCTTAGATAGACCCTTAACCTGGTCTGAACCTCAATTGGCCATTCTGATATGACTTTATTCGGGTAGGCGTCGCATCAAACCAAAGTTTAAAATTATTGGAAATAAATCTCGAACGATTGGCATAATCCTTTTTTCTTTGGCATGAAAGAAAAAATAATTATCCAAATAAGGACAATTTTATTACCAAACTATTTAATTTAGTAACTTTCGTTAATGAGGCGAAACTAGAAAGAGTGATATTAAGGACCAAATATAGGTAGGTAAAAACTTCCACGATGAAATTTTAACCATCTTTAAACCCCTGGTCTGTAAAGGGGCACAGGGAAACTCCCTGAGTCAAACAAACACAAATCTTAAAATACAAAATTAATCTCAATTATCTCCTTCATTCGTTACTAGGGTAGAAAAAGACAATGTCCCTCAAAATACTCACGAGCGAACTTTTATAAAAAATTCAGTACACTTATTTGCAGCTGCTAACGCAAACATTGGAGGTGTAGAACGTTTGATGTTAAATTTACGTGCCCTTTACTTAACTGTTTTGAGTGCTCTTAAAATATTTCCCCGATGATGTTAAAGTTAATTTAACGGATTTATGTGCAATATTTTCACGTATCTATTCTGTCTCAAGTTGCGAAATGGGGATTCTCAGCTAAAATCTCCAATTGATGAGTTTTTTTTAATAGTAGTTTTAGTTATGTCCAAAAATCAATAATTTAGAGATACAAAATAACGCAATAATTGCAGAATAAACGCTCTCAAACTTCCGAAAAGTACATGTAAGCAACATGTGTCAAACTTCTTTCTATTGAAAAACAATATTGAATTAAAAAAAAATTAATTTCGGACATTCTGACAAGAAAACGTTTTCCTAATGTCATTTGAATCTTTCAAGTGAATACTTTGAATAACAAATAAGCTTACCAGAACTTTTATTCTTTCAAACGAAAATGAAAAATGATTCCGAGCGCTTTCATTTTTATTATTAAAGACCACCTCTGGGAACGAAAAGAGAGGCATTTGGGAGTGTTTATAAATGGGACAGGGATTTACTTAACTGACTTGAAGCCAGGGAGCGGGAAAGGTAACATTAAGTAAATATTTGGTGGTTTTGGACTTGGATTAAATACATGACGATGGATCTAAAGCAAAAAGACCGGATATATATATATATATATATATATATATATATATATATATATATATATATATATATATATATATATATATATATATGAGGAATTAAACCACATTCTCCGAAGACAATTTAATTCAGAACAGTTTCGGTGTATCTCACACCCATTTTCAACTGACACTGGGCACAAAATATATAAGAGAAAAGCATAACACAAGATCCCCTCTTTTTCCCCCCAATCCCCTACTTGTGGCTAATCGGGGGGGGGGGGGTTAGGCCTAAACATATTGAAGGGCTGACATTTTACTATTTTATTTATTTGCCATCTTATTACAGGATTAAAAGAAAATTGACCCTCAGATAGATTTAAATTAGGAACTGACGATATCAAGCTCGATTCTACGATTCTTCTCTTAACATAGTTGGCCGATTTAAATAACATTTTACTTCCATTGAAATCGATCGTATGATTCTTGTCTCTAACATGGCAAAAAATTCCACTACTTTCGCTGCCCACTCTAATATCTCTTTTGTGTTCGTACAATCTCTTGTCTAGATTTCTCCCCGTTTCCCCTATATAAACTTTATGGCAATCGTTTCATGGTACTGCATATACTCCTATGTTATGATGTTCTTGGGCTTTCCTGGCCATCATCAATTGGTTTAAGGAATTATTATATTTAAAGGCTAGATTAATACCCACTTTTCCAAATATGTCCTTTAAACTATTTAATTTATTATTAAATGGCAATGTTATACATTTGTTGAAGTCGTTAGTGCGGGAAGGCTTATTACCATAGAATGTTTTCCTAGCTGCAAAATGGGCAGACAATATGAACCAATCGGGGTATTTCAAATTAGAAAAAAATGGTCCTGATAATGACAATTTCTTCATCTAAATAAGAAGGATGACATATTTTGTATGCTCTAAGGAAAAGGTTAGAAATTACCGATTTTTTAACAGTATTATCGTGAAACGAAAAATAATGTATATAGGCATTCGAGTGGGTTGGTTTCCTATACACGCCAAGTTTTAATTCATGGTGATCTTTATTAATGAGGACATCTAAAAAGGGTAATCTATTATCATATTCCCATTCATATTTAAATTTGATGGAGACATGCAAATTATTCAAATTATTAAAAAAAGGTATAAAAATCATGGCCATTAGAGATTGTACGAACACAAAAGAGATATTAGAGTGGGCAGCGAAAGTAGTGGAATTTTTTTGCCATGTTAGAGACAAGAATCATACGATCGATTTCAAAGGAAGTAAAATGTTATTTAAATCGGCCAACTATGTTAAGAGAAGAATCGTAGAATCGAGCTTGATATCGTCAGTTCCTAATTTAAATCTATCTGAGGGTCAATTTTCTTTTAATCCTGTAATAAGATGGCAAATAAATAAAATAGTAAAATGTCAGCCCTTCAATATGTTTAGGCCTAACCCACCCACCCCAGATTAGCCACAAGTAGGGGATTGGGGGGAAAAAGAGGGGATCTTGTGTTATGCTTTTCTCTTATATATTTTCTGCCCAGTGTCAGTTGAAAAAGGGTGTGAGATACACCGAAACTGTTCTGAATTAAATTGTCTTGGGAGAATGTGGTTTAATTCCTCATATTTTCTTGCGATATTGCATTAATTTTCATCATATATATATATATATATATATATATATATATATATATATATATATATATATATATATATATATATATATATATATATATATATATATATATATATATATATATATACACGAGGGGCGGTCAATAAGTTTTGCGAATCGGTAGAGCAAAACAGATGAAGGGGGATGGCTGTTTGTGGGAGTGTTATGACAAGTTATGACAAATCAGAACTGCAGCCACACGCTCCTGCCTTGTCTATTTAAGAAACAGTGGCTGATCGCAGATCGTCAGTCACAAATTTTTCAACAATGGAGAAGGTTGAGCACCACGCAGTGATCAGATTTTTTACCAAGGAAGGCAAGAATGCAAAAGAGATCCATGAACGCATGGTTGCAGGGTACACCGACACCGCCCCTTCCTATGCAACCATTGCTTGCTGGAATAGGGAGTTCCGACATGGTGGTGAGTCCCTTGAAGATGACCCCCATCCAGGACGCCCGTGGGACGTGACCAACGATAAAAATGTGGCCCGTGTGGAGAGGATGATCCTCGAAAATCGACAGGTGAAAGTCGAAAAAATCGAGCGACAACTTGGAATATCACATGGAAGTGTTATCAACATCATCCACGACAATTTGGCCATGACCAAGGTCATTGCCCGTTGGGTCCCTAGAAACCTCACGCCCCATGATCGACTTCAACGTCGTCAAAGTCCACAAAGCCAAAGTTGCACAAGCTTCCCTGCGCGAGTGCGGATTCGAGGAGCTAAACCATTTTCCCCTACACTCCAGATCTGGCCCCTAGCGACTACTTTTTATTTGTCCAG
Organism: Ceratothoa steindachneri; assembly: GCA_963969495.1. NCBI lineage: Eukaryota > Metazoa > Arthropoda > Malacostraca > Isopoda > Cymothoidae > Ceratothoa > Ceratothoa steindachneri. Next base: position 143,031,067 of record OZ018330.1, on the reverse strand, counting down.
CTCAAGGCTGCACTGCGTGGATGCCGGTTTAGGGACGATGAAGATGTCCAGCTCGCCGTCCAGGAGTGGATTGAACAGCAGTCAGGAGATTTCTGGTTGTCGAGAATTCGAAGTCTCAGGGACAAGTGGCGCAAGTGCATTGAAGTCGAGGGTAGTTATTTTGAAAAATAATAAAACATTTTTCCTCATATCTCGTTTCCTTATCTCCGAATTGCAAAACTTATTGACCGCCCCTCGTATATATATATATATATATATATATATATATATATATATATTAGTGTAAATGGGTAGCAGACCTTCTCCTGATTTTTATATGGTTATGGTATCCTCTTGTACCTATGTGTAGGCCTAACACATTCCATTCAGTTGACTATTGGTACTCGATTCCGTCGACGTTAATTTGATCTTTTCTCCTTCTCAGGATTGGAATAATCTTGAACTTTGTAACATTGGTCTTAATCTTCCAACTTTTTCAAATTCGTTTAGAATTTTTATTTCACGTTCGGTATTCCTTGCTTGCCATTTGGGGTTCGTGGAGCGTGATGAGATCTCCCTGGCTGATATCGTCTGCGTACTCTATATTCATACAGTCTGGTGAACTCGAAGGCGGAAGGTCTACTGTAAAGATGGAGTACAGGGTGGGGCTCAGGCACCCCTCTTGTGGGACCCCAGTTTGGAGATGAAAGATGGGTCCTTCTAGTCCCTCGATACTTATATATACCTTCCTGTTAGTTAGATAATCAGCCAGGAGTCTTTCCATCCTGATGCCGAGATTGAGCTGAAGTTGTTTAAATTTTAGTCCTTCGACCCATACCTAATCAAAGGCCTTCCGACGTCGCGGAGGACCACGTTCACGTAACCCTTTTCGGTAGTGGCTTGTGCCAACTTTTCTGTAATGAATGCTAGTGGCAGGGTGGAGTCTTTTTCTTTCCTGAATCCATACTGATGTTTATTATATTTATCTGTTTCTTCGAGGAATGTGTCCAGTCTCCCGTTCACGATCTTTTCGAAAACCTTCCCTAGGAAGTTCAGCAACGAAATCGGCCTATAGTTCGAGCCCAGATTTGATGGCTTGCCTGGTTTTGACAGGAAAAAAAACTTCGTTACTTTGAACTTATCGGGAAAGGCTCCTATGTTTAAGTAGCTATTGAAAAGTTCGGTAATGCTCCTGACTTTGTTCTCGGGGACCCTCTCGTAATTTTGTTTTGTTAGGCCTGTTGTCCCGGATGCTTTTTGTTTGAAGGCGTTTATAGCACTTTTAACTTCCTCCGTCGTTATCGTCGCTCCAGGTCCCTGTTGTTCTTCTGTACTTTTATCCACCTGTACTGCCGGTGTCACTCTATGTATGTTTGTTTGCATGTACTCTGCGACTCTTCTTTCCGTTTCTCTATCGAATCTTTCGTTGTCTGCCTCCTCTATTGTGTAATTTTTTCTCCAGTGTTCCCTGAATTTCTCTTCGATCTCCTCGTTGCGTCTTAGATACTTATTGTCGTTGTTGGTAATTTTGATTGGTTTATTGGGAATTCTTCCTTTAATTATATTAATTAATCTCCATGCTTCCTTTGAATTATATGTTGTTTCGGCTTTCTTTACTAGTTATTTCCACATTTTATCTTGCTGTTCTTCTATTAGAACTATCATCTCTCCTTTCATTTGTTTTAATTCTTTATTTCTCTACTGATTCGTTCCATTATCTCTAATCCTTGATATTTCTCTTTAATTTTTTCGCTTTCCTCTTCATCTCTTTAGTCCACTTTGGGTACGGTAAGGTCTTGTATTTTGTCTTTGGGATGGCCTGTTCGTCGGCTTTAATAATACTGTTGATCATATTGTCTGTTATTATGTCAAGCTCTTCCAGGTTCTTCCCATCCAGGTCCGGTTGGAAGTATTCTTCTAGCATCGTTACCTATTTTGTCCAGTCCGCCTTCTTGTAGGATTTTCTAGTGCTTATGGGAACCATAATTGGGTTCTGGTTTATGGTTACCATGATTCCTATGTGGTTACTACAGGAGATGGTGACTTGTTCCATATAAATATTGTATGGAAATCTTGAGGTTGTCATTACTATGTCCAGCCGGGTAGAGGCTCTACCAGTTATATAAGTCGGGAAGTCGGGGCCGACTCTTTGGAGTATATTTCTTTCCATTACAAGTTCCAGGTTGCGACCGGCGTTGTTCTTCGTATTGTAACCTGAATCGTGTAATCGAGAATTCAGGTCCCCCAGTAAGATGGTAGGGTTGTTTTTGTTGAACATCTCCATCCCTGAGTGGACCGGGATGTATGAGCGACGGGGTGGCTGGTAGGCCGCCACGGACATGAGTGGGGTATACTCCATTTCTATTGTCACTGCGATGTAGGCCTCGTCTACCTCGCTTTCCTGAGTGGAGTGGATGGATGTGTTTCTTTATTGCGATGGCTGCTCCGTCGTACCTCTCTCCAGTCGGGTTCTTTTTTATGTTATAGTTGGTAATTTTCATGTACTCGTTGTTTTTTAGTCCATGTTATGAAGTGCAGACTATGTCTGCATCCAGGCGTCTGAAGATATTACCGTATTGGATGGCTTTATTTTTCCATCTGTATTGATGTGTAGTATCTTAATTTTACTATTTATGGTGTCCATTGTTTTAATTTTGTTTCTGTTTTTTCTTTTTTGTATCTTCCGTTCAATAGTTTGTCAAAGGTTTCTTTCTTTAATATTTTGAAGTCGTTCGGGTAGAATTGGATGCAATCTTCCAAAATCAGCTTTTCAATTGAGCCTTCCTCATGTTCCGTTACGTACGTCCATTTATATGTGCCCTTTTCCAGTCTTTTCTTATGTCGGCTGGTCTGGCCCCTTTTGGCAGGGGGGAGGCTTCATGTACAAAGATAGGTAATTTGAAATCTTTAGCTTCGTATCTGCATCCTTCTTCATTTTCTGCTTCTGATGAGGTTTCTGAATCGGTATTTTCTTCCTTGTTTTGTCTTTTATTTGACTTTTTTGTGTCTTCCTTTTCTTTCCTTTTTCTGTTTCTTTCCCTTCGTCTGTTGTTTCTTCGGTCTCTTCTTCTTTTTCTTCTAATGTAGCGTCTACTTCCTGCATGTCCTTCACTTGGAGGGTTTTGTCGGCCGTGACTCCGTATATTAGTGCCGATGGGATGTTTGGGTGGAAACCACATATTTCTTATCTCGTTCTTTTCAAGGAGCAGGTTCAGGGTGTCTGGGAATGTTCCTGGATGTGCTATGTTGTGTACATGCTTTAGCAACACTTGCGTATGTTTGATTTGTCTTCTTTTCATATTCTTGCCTCTCTTGTTGTTCCTTTCTTATTATTAATTCTCTTCCTTTGGCGCAATTGACGGCCATAGTCCTGTGTGGACCCTAGCAGTTTAGGCACATTTTAGTTGTTGCTTCCGTGCATTCTCTGAAGTAGTGGCCATCTTAACCGCATTCGGAACACATTTTTCTGTCTTTGTGGGGACAGTTTTTGGTCACATGTTGTTTCAGTGCTATGGAAACACGTCTGTATGTTTATGAATTTTTCTATTGTTATGTTACCTGGTGGGATTCTCATTCCGAATGACAGAAGGCCGTTCTGCAGCACCCTGTTGGCCAAATTTGTTGATGGGCACGCTATTTTGAAGACGTGAGTGTGGTGACCGAATTTTATTATTTCCGTTATGTTTAGGTGCAGGTTTTCTCTTTCCAGTTCCATCTTGAGTTCCTCCTTCGTGTGAGATCCCACGTACAGGTCTACTTTTCTGCATACGAATGATCGATTGGCCGGCAGTTGTGGTGGTAGTTTTGGTGCTAGTCCGATGTTATCTAGTATTCTAGTCCTTTCGGTGCTACTAGCCGTTCCACATCTTCTTGTTTATGGCATAATGCTATATACCCGTTTGGTACATCGATTAGCTTTGTAATGGATATTTTTAGCTCTGTGTACAAGGCCCTTATCAAAACCCCCTTCTCGGGTTTTGGCTTCCCAGGCTCGGTTCTTCGGTACTCCATGGTTAGTATGTATGTATGCTGTCCGGACCCTCCCGACCCGCTGGCCCAGTCCCCGCTAATTTGGCTGACAAGGAGTATGATGATGAATGAATGGATGGACTCGGGTGGGGTCCTTTCGAGGGGTGAAAAGTGGCGGACTTTTTGCTGGCTAGCGCGGAATCAACCATCGCTAGCCGGGGGTGCCGCCTCCTCGAGGGAATTAAAAACCGCGGTTACTTCCTACCATACAGTGAGACGGTTGTATGTCCCTCAGAGGTCCTGTGGGCCCCCACAGGTGGAGGAGTGGTTAAATTCCCCTTCAGAGGTTGCAACCCGGACCATGAATGTTTCGGGAGCTCCTCTGGTACGGGTATCTTGCAGTGGGTTAGTCTTCAAACCTCCTTCCTTCCGTACCCCAAATTATACAAAGCTACTGCTTTGTATACTTGGGACGAGGTTGTGGTGAGAGCTTCCATCAGTGGGGGCGCTAGGCCACGGGGTGGGGGGTGGGAGGAAATTAGCCCGTCATGATGGATTGACTAACTGTGGTTAATAACGTATTCCTCTTTTTAGGTACCTCCCGGAAGGAAGGATTTATGGTGTTGGGAGAGGAAGAGGTGGAGGAGACTATAGATGAAAATGAAAAGAAATGACGAAATTGAAGTGGAGGGAAGTCTTCTTTCTTCAGATTTTCCTGAGCGGGCGATTTGTTGTTTAATTTCTTCCAAATTTAAGGGATAAATTCTAGGCATTGAAATAGGATAGATACGAGTGAATAATTTCCTACTTAATCTTCGAATTTCCAAGACGAAAATTCTCTTCGGTGGAAATGATGAAAATCTTTCGGGCGTTTGCTTTGCTACGCGTGAATTATTCCGAGTGAAGTAGATCCAATCGGTGATTTCTCTCTCTGATTTCAGGCACTTTCACCTACTCTTTTCCCTCTCGCACGAATTCAACAGCCTTTCATTTCTGATTATTTCTTTCTTGCAGCCCTTTCTGAGTATTCTCATTCACACACCACCAAATGCACAATCATGTGATTTTGTTGCCTCATACTCTCTCTTCTCTCACAGCTTTCACGTCAAATATATTCAGCACTATATTCTTCTTCACAAGGAGCAAATCGATTTTACTCCTCCATATATATATATATATATATATATATATATATATATATATATATATATATATATATATATCGAACCGTGTGCACGGTTCGAATCCCACCCAAGCTCGGATTCTTTCAAAGTAGGAAATAAATATTTCCGAAGAAAAATTATGATGAAAGAAATACAACACACCGCAGGAAAGAGAAAACGGAATAATTTTTCTTCGGAAATAGTTATTTCCTACTTTGAAAGAATCCGAGCTTGGGTGGGATTCGAACCGTGCACACTGAGGCAGCGAGCAACCGGTTTGATCTCGGCTAAAGGGCGGCTTAATTGAGATCGCTGCCTCAGTATGCACGGTTCGAATCCCACTCAAGCTCGGATTTTTTCAAAGTAGGAAATAACTATTTCCGAAGAAAAATTATTACGTGTTCTCTTTCTTTTATTAGTAAAAACCAAACTTGACTTTAGTTGCTGAGCTTTCGATCTATGCGATCATCTTAAGTGTCTTTCCTCCTTTATCGTTGAAGAATGGCAGAGTCAGAATGAAAAGAACGATCAATGATCGTAAAAGATAGGTGTGTGGATAGAACGTAGGAAATAGATAGAAAAGGTGTTTTTTTAGTAGTAGGGTATGTGTGCCAGGTTGTCTGGTTACCTCAGTAAATGTTCATTTGTTTTTTAGTTATTAAGCATTCAAGCCTTTGTCATAAGGTTTAAGATTTCTCGTAATAGGTCTTAGCTTGATGTTACACTTCTTTCTTCATTTAGATCGGTTGTTATTTTCATATTTACTAGAATTTATTACTTGTTTATCTCTACTCTTATTGTTTACTGTTAATATAAGTTTGTCCACTTTGGATCTTTTTAGACTTTTAAGTTATTCTTTTCTGTAGATTGTGTCTACTTTGGATACTTTGTGTTTAGCTCGTCTTTTAGTTTTGTTTATTATGTATTGTTTATTCTGTTAGGTTATCCACAAATCGGTCAGTCTTCTGCAATGCCAGCAGTTGACTACATTTTAAGGATCGTTTAAAGGTCAAGTTAGGTAATCCTTCATTGGGTATTCTGATAGGGTTTAGTACTTCAGTTGGGATAACTTGATAGATCTCCTGCCATAGGTTTCTTGCTCGTCTGTTTAGGGTGACGTTGATGGGTTCAATATCCACCATTTCGTGCAGGACCTCTGAAGGGATGTGGTCCCACAGGGTTACATTTGTTATAAAGCGAATTGCCTTATTCTGTACCACTTGTGCTTTTCTGATGACGGTCGTGCTCAGAGTATGGAGGTATGTGACAGGATACAGGAGGTTTAGTCTTATTAACAAGTACAGTTTCTTCTTGTTCTTCATTGAGAGTCGTTTGGAGCGATAGAGGGCCCGTAATTTCTTTGTGGCCACGGCAACCTTATCTTCGTAATGGGCGATGTAATCATTTGAAGTCAATTTCATTCCAAGTATCCGACCTTCTCTCGAATAATCGTAAGGTTCGTCCTGCACTAACACGTCCGCTGTTTTCCGACGGCCCATAGGTATTATTTTAAATTTTTGAACATTAGATTTAATCTTGTTCAATTTTTCGAAATCGTTGATAATTCCGATCTCCCAGCTTGTCCTGTTTGCGATGTCCGCATGGTTTTTATACAAGCTTGTGCTGACCTGTGTTATGTCGTCCGCCAGATGGACGTATTGAGTGAGGTCTTGGTCAGGGTAAGGCAGGTCTCCGGTATATACAGCGTATATAGTAGGGCTGAGGCAACCCTTTTGTGGCACTCCTGCCTCCAGGTTGAAAGGCTCCCCTTGGATGTCATTAACACTCACGACTGCCTCCCGATCTTCCAGGTAGTCACAGAGTATCTTCGTTAGGTTTTGTTCCATACCCAGTTCACTTATTTTTCTTTTTCGCCCCGGTAGCCACACTTTGTCGAAGCCTGGAGCCACATCTCGAAGTACCACGTCGACATTGCCATTTCTGGCCTTTCCAATAACTATCTTTTCCGTGATCAGAGCGAGAGCCGTTTATGTGCCAAGTTTCTTCCAGAAGCCGTGTTGTTGGGTATTATATAGGTTGTTGAGTTCCAGAAAAGTCCTAAGTCTGTTGTTCAGAAGCTTTTCCAGAAGTTGGCCAATGAATTGTAGCAAAGAAATAGGTCTGTAACTGCAGATCTCTTTCTTCGGCTTTCCAGGCTTTAATATAAATATCATCCGGGCTCTTTTCAAGTGGTCCGGAAAGTAGCCAACGTTGAGGCAGGCGTTAAATACCTCGAGAAGGGCCTGATTGAAGTTATTGGGGGCGTTAAGTAAGTGCATTTTGGTGTTGACAGTTATCCCCGGCGCTTTTTGTTTAAAGCTCTTCAGGGCTATTTCGTATTCCTCGTTTGAGAAGGGTTTACCTTCTTCCCTCGCAAGCCGCGTTCTGTCAACAAAATGATGGGGATAAGGTCAGCCCTCAGTTCTCGAAGAACATGCTCCTCATGTCGCTCATCGAAGAATTCGTTCTCTTCTTCACTAATGTGAAAACGGTTTATCAAATAATGTCTAAACTCGCGTTCGATGTCCTGGTCTTCCGTGTATTTCATGCCATTCGCTTGGATTTTATACGATTCTTGGGTGGAGAGCCTCGCAGTCTCTTCAGTTGGCTCCATAATTTTTAGGGTCACCTTCAGCGTCAATGTTAGCGATTATATCATTCCACTGCTCTCTTGACTTTTCCATTATGATATTGTCTGATGTCGTTCCTTAAATCTCTTATTTCTTGGTGTCGATGCGCCGTGATCCCAAATAAGTTTACGAAATAGATGGCTGCCTCTAATTGATCCATCTTCTCCTGAATGATGTGGTCCCATCTAGGAGCGGGCAGTATTTTGTATTCCTTCCATGAGACAGTCAACCGGTCAGCCTCTAAGATCTTTGATGTGAGATGGTCATGTTTTGCATCAATTTCTTCGAGAGTAGCTCCTTCCAGTTCTTCGACCTGCACGTATTGTAAATGTTCACGGTATAACTCCCAGTTGGCTCTTGCTAGACATATAAGCTTAGGAACCCGTACTTGGATCGGGAAAGTGGAGACATGGGTGATCATACTGACGTGGTCTGATGGAATTAAGGGGCCAGGAAGAGTCACTTGGTTCAGAGAGAAGTTCTTATTCGTTAGGACTATATCTAGGGTGGTCGCCGATCTCTCTGTATGGAAGGTGGTGAAGTTGGGCCCTTCTCTCTGCATGCACTATGCCTCTCTTAATTAGAAGGCTTAGTGAGTTACCGGCTCCGTTAAAAGCTGATGTATAGCCGGCTTCCCTACAGTGGGTGTCTAAATCTCCGATCAGGATTGTTGACGATTCCATCCTGAAGAGTCGCAGGAAGTTAGGGATCGGAAGATACGGACGCCTGGGAGGTTGATACCTGACCGCAACTACTAGATCATCAAATGTCATGTGGATTTTAATTGCCAGATAAGATTCCTCCAAGTCCTATATCTCCTTGAAGTTGATTACCTTCCTGATGGCAATGGCTACTCCATCGTACCTTTCCTTCGAGTGGTTAGTTGTATATTTTTATGTATTCATTATCATCTTTTAGACCATGTTCAGAGATGAGTATGATATCGGGATCAATGGATCTTATAATTTAGTTGTACATCCTACTTTTATTGGTCCAACCATTTACATTAAGTGAGAAGATTTTTAAACATTTGATGAGTTTGGTATAGGCAGCCATTATTAATTATTATTGGGTTGCTTAACCTTAGTTCCTCTTTCCCTGTCGGGTGACCTTACTCTTCCCGATCGCTTTTTTCTAAACTGATCATGGTTAAGGTTGAAGCAGGATTCGGGATATATTTAGATCTGATCCCGTTTGAGAGCTTGCAACATTTAAATTTTCCTTTTATGATCCCATCAATCAAATCCGTAACCTTGGACTTTTTGGTATAGGAGCGGCTGGGGAGCCGTAAATTTCCATACATAGGTCTTGTGTATTTTTGAAGGGTATCGAGGGCACGGCAGCTGCCACTGCCACTGTATCAAATTCGATTTCCTTTTTCGTAATCCACTCACTTGGTAGGTCGCCCGTTTCTATCTGAACTTCCCCGTCCTCGTTACGGTCCTCGTTGCGTAGGCGCGGGTCTCGGGAAACCGAGCGAGACCTCGGCACCGTTTGCTTCATTCTCTTTAGTTAGGCGTGGAAAAGATCTCCTGACGGGGGGTTGTCAGAGAACCACATTGGTATAAGACCGTTGTGAATCAACATTTTATTGAGCTCAGTTGAGTAGCTTCCTGGTTTCGTAATTTTAGTGAAGTGAGCATGTAAAATTCACATTACGAGATCCGGCCTCATGTTTAGGTCGAGTTGCAGCATAGTCTTTTCTTGTTCTTTCTTCTTTGCTGCCTGTGCATAGCTAGTAGTGGCTCTTTTATTCCTTTCTTCAATCATCGCCTTTGTTTTGTCGGAAATGAGTCTTTTTTATTGGGTATGCCATTGATAAGGTGCGGTGGGAGTTGCCGCAGTTCAGGCACTTCTTGTTCGGATCAATGCAATCCGTCCAGGTGTGGCCGGATTCTGCGCACTCAGAACATTTCTTCCCTTCGAATTGGCAGTCCTTGGTCGCATGCTTCTCCATTGCGTAGCACGAGAAACAGATTTGCAGTGGAACAAACAATTCTCTCTCGATGAAGCTAGCGGAGACTTTCGAGTAGAACATAATCAGCCCGTTTATAGCTGCCTTTGCAGCCATCTCAAGTGTTTTGAAAACTACTTTGAACACGTGTGTGTGTTCAATGCCATCAGGGTTCTTCAATTTTATAGCCTCGACGATTTTTGCTCAATTTTGTTTTTTCTTCAATCTCTTGTTTTATTTCTTCAGCAGAATGTTCTCCAACATAGGGGTCAATACGTCGACATATGATCAACCTCTTTGCCAAGACATGTGGAGGAACCTTAGGCGTAAGACCGATTTCTTCTAGATCATCTCGCGACTTTTCGCTAAGTAGTTTGTCAAGGTTTTGGTTCGTGTCGCAAAAGGCCATATATCCATAAGCCTGATCTTTGAATCGGCAGAGTGCGATTTCCAGCTTGGAGAAGATGACCTCAAATACTTTCTCGCGTGTGGGCTTTTAGCATCGCTCTTTGACCCGGAGCAGGACGAGTTTCTCGCCGCTGGGGTCGTCCATGACGGCCCCCAACTGCGGGTTCCTTCTTGAAGCCTAACAGGCCCTTATCGCGGGGGCGTGTTCCTAAATAGTCTCTGGTTCTCCTTTTCTGCCCTACTTAATTAATATGTCTATCAGGGTCCTGCAAACCTGCCCTGACCACTCTACCCCAGAGCGGGGCCCCCTTCTTCGCGCCCCTTGCGAGGCTTCCTTCCGGGGTTCGGACACGTCAGAGATAGGCAGCTTCTACAGACCTTAAGTGGCAGAAATATTATCAGTACCAGAAATCTGCTGCTGATTAGAAAAGAGCAAATTCACGGTGAAATCTCCGAAGAATCCAAATTCCTCGCTGATGCTTGCTCGCGCGAGCAGAGGTAGCCCTATGCAGGCAGGAACAGTCAGTGAAGGCTAAATCCAAATCGGGGTTCCTCAGATTCGGGGTAATTTCCTCACCCACTAATCACAGTGTAGAATTCCGAAGGTGGATGTAGCAAGACTTTACTTTATCAAGTGAAAGATATGTTTTCCATAAAGCGCAGTTAATGAAAAGAAAACGGATTTTAGGGAATATTTATTCCTCCTCGTTTGAACGTTATGTCAAGGGAACGGGCCACTCCTGTGTGACTGCGAATTTAGTGTTAATTATTTTCTTTTCGAGTCTCTCGATTTGTATTATATTCCGCTTTTGGTTGTGAGTTAAAGGTGGTATGAGTGAAGTATATTCGAAGAAGCAAAGTAAGTTTGCGACGTAAATCAAAGTTAGGGAAGCCGAGGTTTGGGAAGAGGCAATAACGGAGGTCCTTGGAAACAGTAACGATTGGGAGAGATGGACTGTATAACTTATCCCCAAACTGCCGAATACACTTTTCAACCAGGGATAACTGGAAGCCGTTCTTAAGAAATAACTCTTATTCAGGCAAATTATTTCATTGTAAGGACAGGCTCCCTCTTAAGGCGAGATGCTCGGGGGTGTATAAATTTACTTACATCAGGTGCCACTAGGGGACTTATATGGTAAGCACCATCAGCTTGTTGAAGGCACAAGTTTATTTCCCTGAGGAATAAGCCCACGTACCACGGGCACCATAATCGCCAATAAAGAAAAGTCTCCCATTAGAGATCATTTTATTTATGTAAAACAGATTTCCCATCAAAAATTAGAAATATTAAGCCAGTCCAAACACTACCCCCCTTCGAATACTTGATCCTTTTTATCAAACAATTAAACAGCTACAATTAAAAGCGATTTCTCCGTCTACCTCTTCCTAGGCACATAATTTTAAAGTAACCGAAATTATGCGACCATATTTAAGGTACATTTCAATGTACCTTCATGTATTTAAGAAATTCCATTCATCATAAGTATGTTCATATATTTGTTAACATCTAACATATCATGTATATAAAGCTCTGTCTTCAATTCCTGAAAATAACAACTATCCGCCTTTGATGATGATACAAGTGTGTATCTAAACGCACGTTTTGAGTTAAAGAAAAAAAAAAAATATATATATATATATATATATATATATATATATATATATATATATATATGAAAGTGAAACCACTGTATAGGAGCCAAAATTTTAATTTATGATAAACTACATACCGAAATTAGTCTCGTAAATTAAACTTTTGGCTCCTATACAGTGGTTTTACTATTATATATATATATATATATATATATATATATATATATATATATATATATATATATATCTGATTGTTTTATTTCTTTGTTTAGAAGACTGTCTGTTCTCAGTATACGACTCCTACATAGTAGCTCTATTAAGGTATAAATAAAATCGACAAACAACTTTCTTTCCGAAAAATATTCGTTACATTTGCGCGCATTACGTTATTGTTGGCTAATTTAATTCAGTTGCTAAACCTTTTGTTTTACGCCACTACTTCATACTCTGTGCTTTTTAAAGAAGAGTCTTAAAAAGAACAATTCTCTCGGAAACTGACAAGTCTAACAAACCTACCATCAGGCAAAAAAGGTAATTTGTTCGCCAGACATTTTGTTGTTGTTTTTTGCCTACTTACAAACTGGTATAAAACGATTTTTAATGTCAAGAACAGCGAACTTAAAATTCCACATGACAATAATAGTAACTCCATTTATTTTGCAGTAAAATGTGAAAAATTTTCCGAACTAAACTGCTTAACCTTAAGTTAGGTTAGTTGGTTAGGTTAGCTACTTTAAACTAGGGTGTTTAGGTTAGTTAGGTTAGTTTAGCTATATATTTTGCAAATGAATTATCCAACACCTAACATTAGGAAAACTACAATTATAAGATTTACAGAATGAGGACATTAATCATTTGGTTTTGATGAAATATATGATTTGTTTTCCCTCTCCTTCATATAATAGTAAACTTTGCCATTTAAGGTGCTGGTCCAATGCTTATGGAGGATGAGAAAGAACTTCACAACCTAACGCAATAATCTTTTCTCGGGTCACATATGCGAGGTGTGGGTGTACATTGTCATGAAAGAGAACGCTTCAGTCGACCAGTGGAGGACGTTTTGTTTAAATGCTTTATTTAATTAAACGATGCAAGTGTTGAACATTTTGGTCTGGTGTAACTGTTTTCTTATGCTTGAGGAGCTATGCAAAACATAGCCTTCTGCTTTTCGAGACCACGTCTAGGAGTAGGAATGGGTTTGTTGTTGCGATCAAGATATTGTATTTTGTGCTTAATATTGGAGTAAAGAAACCACTTTTCATCTCCACTAAAAATTCTGTCCACAAATGTCTCACCGGCATTTCAAGCAAAAAGATATGGAACAATACTCACACGTTGTAAACTTTGCCCTTGAGATAGTTCATGCGGAAACCCAAACACCAATTTTTTTTATAGCTTTAAAAAGGCGTAGGCATTTCTGCGGCTTAAAAAACGTCTAGGCCTTACTACAGCTGTCTTTAAATACCTTGCAGCAAATTTGAAACAATATAAAGAACGCTAAAAATCAGTTTTTTATTTCTTCTCAAATAACATTAATTTCTTGACAACCTCAATAAAGTGAAGCGAGTTGGACCACCCTCACATGCTAGTCTTCAAGCAGATGGACTTCGTTCTTTGATCATGTAATTAGAATTTTGTATGCATAAATAAAAAAATCTTAAAGGTTAAAGTTCACTGTTCGATGATAGACATCGAAATGAATGACAACATAGATAGTCGAGATATTATTGATGAGTTAATGTGAGAGTTTGTTCAGTGAGAACAGAAGCAGCGAACTGGCGGAGCAAACAGATGAACATAAAAGTGGTGAAAAGGAAAGTTAAGTATAACTAATAAGCCATAACAGAATGAAGACACTAAATTCAGAAAGAGTATCTTTTCTAACCTCCAACTTCCAAGACAAGTTTGCAAAAAAGCATAAACAATCGTGCAAAAATTAAACTGTTCGTGTCTCCCAATCCCCAGTGTTCTAATTTGGTACATTGGGAACCTACTCTATACACTTACCCCTGGTGCTTTGTTTTGATCTTGACAACTTCCGAGAGCTCTATGCATTCTGTAGTTTCAAAGGAACGCATTTGGAATTCTTTGGAAAGAAATTCATAGAACAAGCGTCCTCAAAGCCTCGTCCCAATGTACAAACCTGATGCCCCTTGAAAAATTGCGAACTATGTTTAAAATATTCCTGGCGCCAAAATGACGCACTTTGAAGGCGTTTGGCATAATGTTCTCTCTCTCTCTCTCTCTCACTGAGGAATTTAAATGAACAAATATTAAATGGAGGACGGATTTCCTAAACTAGAGGTGGCGATTCTACGGCCCAAATTGATTCTGGTGTATTTTTTTTCGTCACGTGAGGATTAAGCCAGCCACAAAGAACTGGAAGTTAAAATCTCTCATAAAGCTTATGATTTAATTTTAATGAGATGCATCAATATTATGCATTATTATGGCGAGCTATATCGAAGAAAATGCAATGAAACATTCTAGTTAATCACGATTATAACGTGCAGCATTATTAATTTTCCTTTGTAAAGTAAAACTTCCTAAATTACATTTTCTTCAACGTCACGAATGAGACGCGCCAGTTATTTACAAAATATTTAAACGGATTTTGGCACAGAGAGTTAAAGTGTTATTCTTGTTCAGCCACACAATTCCGTTATCCTCGCTACTTTCTTGAACTCTGCCCAACACGTGTACTCACATTCTCCAAACGCAACCACTAACCGAAATATCTTGGACAATTTTCGCATAAACTACCATTATAGCAGGGTGTCATTTAACAACTTGCACTCTATTTTGGGTTAACTGTGAAATATGTGTTCACTTTTTCTTTCAAATAATAGCTTGCAACCATAGATAGAAAGGGAGATATTTGGCATTCCATTACACGTAGCCTCTTAATATTACACATTAGCGATAAATTAGAAAAGCGCTTAGGGATGATGACCAGAGCAGGTACAGGAGTTAAATGACGTTAGAATCTCTTGACGGAACTAACGATTCGCTTGAAGCAAACCTCGTCTCAAATTACATCACGATTTATGTTTCGTTTCTAAATTATTTAAACAATCAACTTGATATCCCTCTATTTAAACATTCAAAATAGACCTTAAATTAGGTTGTCCATAAAATATGTAGAAGAAAACGATTTTTTTATAAGACACTTTTGTTTTCTTTCGTGACTTTAAATCAGGATGAAATTCAGCGTTTAAACGAAGACCTACCGGAGAATGTGGAAACAAAACCAGAGTACTTAGTGACTGGAGATATTAAAACGTCGTTACACAATGAACAAATATTAAAAAGCATCATGTATTTATTTAAGAAAGTTTAACGACCTCTCCGCCCCCCTTTGTTGGGTCTATACAGGCACGTAAAAAGATATCGAGAGATTTAAGAGACGAGGATCCGAGAGAGAGCACCAGTTTCTCTCGGGGTGCTGGAGTCGGAAGGGCGTACTACTCCTCCACAAGTTTCAGTTGTATCAGGGTCATTACCCCTGTGAGACAATCACCCCTATTGGGGGGATAAGCACCCTGTATGCTTTAATCAAGATCAACTAAATAAAAAAACGAGAAAAACGTTTAAAATTCACTAATCAGCGATCATAGATCGCCCTTCATAGTTTCGCGTCAGGGGTATGTGCCCCCTCCCCCTATTGGATACAAGTACTCCATCAACAGAGGAGAGAATGGGTATGTTGAGCTGTGAAGGTGAGAAGGGGAATGATAGCGGTATAGTGATTGGCTATGAGCATGATAATGCGTGCGTAACCATCTAACCCCCTCGGGGGTGAATATCAGCATATCTGCCAATGGGCGGTTAGCTCGTGACGTCGCTGAAAGTTTTGTGGCCACGCTCGCTGGGATCGAGCCCCCTTGCCTCGACGCTAGAAGTGCAACCCACGAGACTAGCGTCAAAATACCAAAGAGAAGTCAACAGAGACGCGCGTGCGCTGAATCACAAGCGTTGACGGGCACGTCCGTACCCCCAACACGTGATAAAAACCCTTCTCCCCAACCTATCCCCCCCTACAATCGAGACCCGAAAGCGCGTGACCACCGCATTTATAGTACATATATATACGTGACTGTATCCGCATGACCTTTGCGAAGGTCAGGCATTTCGTGGACTTGGCATCGTTGCAGTGCCATGAGGCTCTAAACCTGAGAGAAACGAGAGGGGACAGGGGTGAGAGAGGGGGAGCGCCTCTTACATGTTGACGTGGTGACCTCACACAGGCAGCGAAGAGCTGATGATGTCTTTGTCAGAAGCCAATGAGTGTTGCCCCAATGAGGCTGGTTTCTAGTGATTGTTCACGACTGTTCATGGCCAACTTTTTCCCGCTCCTTCCCACAACCCTCATCTTTTAGAATCAGTGATTTTCGGGAATAATTGGACGCGATGCAAAGTCAAGAGCTGGGAACAGTGATGTTGTAAAAGGTCAATCCATATCCTGAGATAAGGAGTACATCAGGAAGATCCGCAAGATGAATGATCAAACTTAGCAAACTATGAGTTCCGATTCCGCCATCAAAGAGCATCTAGACAGAGGTAAGTGTATATAAAATGATTGAATTGACCAGTAATGGTTTTTTTTTTGAAATAAAAAAAAAAATTCGTCACCTTTAACCTATTCCTTCTAGATCCATCTGTCGGTGGTCACTCAAAACTTAGGATGATTATTCTGTCTCAACGAACCTTTTCAATAACTAGCAAATTAGGACCTCTAGCTATATCTTCTTTCGATGAAGCTGAGTAGTACACTACCTTCTTAAATTCATTTGAACGTAGTTTAGAAACGGTTCAAGTTCATTTAACTGTATTTTAAGAACGATTATATTCGTTCCCTTCTGACATCATTAGTGCCATTTTATTAGAACTCTGACGTTCAGTTGGCACCATCCTCAGTTGGTAGCGTTTGTCTAACGAGTGCCTATGCGTTGGCTCATCAGGGCCAAATAGATACTCTTCAATAATTTCGTACCTTTAGAGTCTGGTATGGAGGAATGAGTCCTATTATATGGTCCTTGTTAAATAAAGTCAGGTTTCAGGAGTGTGGAAATTTTTACTTCTCATATAATTCCTGTCTACTGTCTATCTCTTAGGTCTTAATTAATTTCTCTTCGATATTCTTTACCTTTCTTCTTCTGGGTTTATGCATCAATCGTGGGAGACCATTGTCTATCCTCAAAGTATAAAGAATCAAACAATATCAGATAATGACGTAGACGACTCCCTTCGACAGTCAGATAAAAAAAAAATCAAGAATTCTAGCCCCATGACGTCGGTTGTGTCGTAAAAGATCTAGAGATGGGTGTGGATAGATATCTAGTTTAATTCTCTTCCTACATAATTCTCCCCTCGAGAGAGGCAAGACATTTTTTGAAGGCAGATGTAGTCAACCCGATAAATAAGTCTCTCTCCCCAATCCCAGAAAAAAATGAGGTTGCGAGTTTCACAGCTTAGGTCGCAATTGAAACCTTATTTAAAACAAGGAAATTGGGGACGTGTTATGCCTTGACTGACCCCTTTTATCCACTCTCTACTCGAGTCCCCTACAATCTTTATCCATCTCTTCTTAGCCATTTGAAAATGAAGCTGGTCTTAGAGATTACAACTTTCAGGTTTCTTTATGGAGCCATTTGTCTATTTTTCTAAAAGTTTTCAGAGCTCCAATGGTGTCTCCGTAACATATTCATTCACCCAAGCGATCTTCTCCTCCCCGCAAAGGAGTGCTACATACATGATTCCATGTGTACAATCTCTCAACATATTCAGGAGAGGTTTTTATGTCGCCCTACCGACCTCTGCACTTAGGATTGGCGAGTCTCGTCACACCAATATTAATCACTCGTGTCTTAGCGAATTATTTGGTCGTTGTGATGTAGTGTTCACACTCTTTCTGGTACTAGGGGCTTTATTTACAGCTCAAGAAACTCAATTTTGTTCCCTCAATAAAATTTCATGCCCTCAATGGAATAAAAAATAGCACCTAGTGCAAAAAGCAAGTGAAAAAAGAGGAAATACAGGGAATAGAAAACAGGAAACTAGTGAGAATGAGTTAAGGATGACAAGGACTTAGGATTTTTTTTAGCCTGTGAATAGTAATTAAATTTATTAATTTCAAGGGTTGGGGATAGAGGTAGTGTAATCCAATGGAAATTTGGCTCATCTTTGATAGAAAGAGATGAAGGATAGGTAGAAAAAAAAATGGAGAATGCAGGAATATTAAAAAAATGGAGTGTTACAGAGACGACAGCTATAGCAAACTTTAACCTTAGACAGTGAGAGCGGGAGGCTATTTTACAAAGGCCATTGAATGATATTTTTACAAGAAGCAAATGTATGAAAGGATAAATTTGATTTATTAGTAGAATACGTATTTCGAAACCCCCTAAAACAGGTTTACCCAAGAGGAGAGTAGTCAAATCACCCAACCTAAATTATGGAATTAAAATTTTAACAGCATTGCTAAAAAATGAATGGAGCTTTAGAGACTTTATCACGACTCACTTTTTGATAACTTATTTATTTCTACAGCGCACCTGCTACACTTGGTTGGCCTGACTCGTGATAATCCTCATCGTTAATGGACTGAAGATGAAGACTTTTTGAAGTGGATTTTCCACAAAGCCGGATGAAAAAAAGGTCTTACCTATCAAAGCTCAGTCGACAATAGAAAAAGAACAAAAAGGATAACGGTGGAAATATAGAAAACTAACTCCCCTTTCCCCTCCAAAGTGTCAAAAGAAGTATAGATGTCACGGGATAGAGGAAGGAACAATTGAAAAAACATCCAGTTGCAAGTACATCTACAAAATCAGAAAGAAACCACACTATTTCAATTTTTCTTTTTTTTCCTCCCCCAAAACCCAAAACACCGCAACGACCACATCACTCAAAAGCTCCCACAAATACAAAGGAACCTTGAATTATCTCGGACGACACTGAAAAAAGCGAGCAGGGTACTCACCAAATACACTGAGGTGACAAGAGGAAACTGCCCTGCCAACGTCATTCTCAGCGACGATAGAGAGACGCCCGTTGAGACTTCTGCTGACGAAGGCGATGTTCAAGCTATGTTTGCCAGGTTCCTTCTCCGTCACTGTGTATTGCCTCACGCCGTGCACAAACTCAAATTCGTCCACGGGGCTTTCGTTCAAGGTCCAATACACCTGCAGGAATCGAGTGTTTAAGTCATCGCAAAATAGAACTGTTGGTGAATACTACCACCAACACTAGGAATGGTAGATAATTACCGTCCATTGTTAGACGTGTTAATCCTTTGAATAGGTGAAATGTAATGGAAGATATGACATCTTTGATTTTTCATGGAATCTCGTTAGTTTAAAGTGCCGTGTGCTTTTTTTTTGGGGGGGAGGAGTATTTAAAATCTTATTTCAGTTGATTCCAATTTTTTCCAATCTTTTTTTTATATTTCGCCGAAGTTTATGAAGAATAAACGTATATCATAACTTTTTTCAGATCAAAATATTCTGATTTTTCCCATACAAGAAATTCCAGCTCACTTTTACAATACTCACTTGACCAATCAAACGGAGAAGGATTAAGCTAACACAAAGGAACGTAATCAAAGGTATCTTTGGTGTTTATTACAACAGAAGCCATATGAGGCATAAGTCTATAATGGCAGCCAAAGTTCACTGATGACAAATTGTGTCAGCTTTTACATAAAGTTCAGCAAGATGATTGACTAATTGCCGGAATTGGGTCTTGTTATTCCAACAAGACAAGGAATAGCAAGATCCATTCCGTGCAATTATCATTCGTTTTGCTTAAGTCGTCAGAGTTGGTAAACGTTATGTACTAGTTGGCTTAGTTTCCCATTAGTGATTTTAGGATGCCATTGTAGAATTAGCCTTTATGTGGCTTCTGATGTAATTATTCTCCAATAGAACAACGATGGTAAGCGAGACAAATGATGAAAACAAGACAAATGAATATATAGGAATGCTAAGAAAATATGTACTGAGATGACAATGACTGGACGGTGATACAGTGGAGGACCAATGGCCCATGAAAATATGGCTAGATTTTTACATAAGAGAGAATAAAGAGGGATAATACTTTTAGTGAGGTTGATGTGCGCCGAACTCACCATGTGCGATAGTGTTGAATATGAGTATGTTAACTGAAGCATGCTCTATCAAGTCACCCAAAATGACAAGGGATTGAAGTGTACAGATTTAAAAATAGGTAAAGGGGTTGAATGAAATAGAGATACAAAACAAGGGATATACACAGATAAAACTATACAAAAAGGTTTATAGAAGTTTGAAAAAATAATGCACAGATGAAAAAAGAGAAATAATAATAATTATGTTTTATATGTCGTTCTTGAGGCCTGCAGTTACAGAACGTGACTCTGGACCAGAAAGGAAGGAAGGAGAATAAGGGATGTACTAAGGGGTAAATGGAAGGAAATAGAGCAATGAATGGAGGAACAAGGATGTACTAAAACATAGAGCTGGTTCGAAAGTAGCCAGATTCGAGAGGGATTCAGGTAAAGCCGAGAAGAGGTCAACTTCAGAGGATCTATCAGCTGATTTCGAACGCTACGTTGCATCTTTCATTTGGCCCCAATGATCCGGTTCGTAGAGCAGTGTACCACACGGGGATTAATTCTCATCTTCTCCCTTGTAAGTTTATCTGGGTAGTTCTGAACCCCAAACAGTATCACGTTCATTACGGCCCCTCCATGTTCCTGCATTCGCCGTTGTGACTTAAAATCTTACATTTACAATCGCGAGATGCATTTTTTTCAAGGATTTTGCAGGTTTAGTACAAAAAAATATACCAGTGGCCATAATCTATTTGAGCTCTTTGATATGCATGAAATATCACACTCTTGATCTATATAAATCGCACGTAAAGTTAGATTAAGCTAATATATAACATTAGTAATAGCAAAAATCATATTTTTCAAGAAAGGAAACATAATATTACCTTTCCAGGAAGGTTTGAATGACTAAGTTTCTAAAGACTAGATTTGATCATGATGTAGAATATGTGGCGTAAGACCAATTTATTGAGTAATACTTTTTTAGACATTAATTAGTCTCGTCTTTATGACATAAAACATATATGAGGAAATAGCCAGCTTGGACAAAAGCTGGAGTGGTAGGATCGGAATGTTCACCTGTCAAAATGGCCGACTGTGGGGAAGTCGCTAAATCGCAGCTTTTTAAAATAAAATGGTGGATACTTTTGGCTAAAGCATCAGCACTAAGCTTCATGGGGTTGAGTAAAGGTAGGTTGGTGTCGTTATCGCCGATTGGAACGATATAAGTGTGGAGTACTTGTCTACTTGAGCTAAAGGTCGTTGAAAGTCGATGGACAATCTTTCTCTTCATGTCAGCCAAAGACATGGCGTTCACAATCTTCATCATGAAGAAGAAAATGCCATCGGAAAACACCGCCTGCTGGTTATCGCCGCCCATCGAAAAGCAACACTCGTCGCAGAAAGTCTTGCGGATTACCTTCGAGCCATATGATGCAAGATGGTTATTTTTTAATGTCAATTTCTTACAAACTACACGTGATAGTGGGTAAGATTGTAACACGAGTTTATCATTTCGCGCACTGCTCTCCAGAGATATGGCAGACAACTTGGAAGGACTTTTCAACTTTTCAGTAATCATTTTCAGGGTTTTTAGATGACTTCTCTCAGAAGAGGGTACAAAACAAGATTGTGTACTCAAAGCTTGAGACTTATTTTGTTTCTGTAATGATGAAATCCGACTTGAATCTAAGTGGTTTATGTGACCATTCAACTTTGTTTGGACAAATATCTTCTCTGAAGCACTTTTGACATTTGTCAGCATGCCGATAGAAGACTTGATTTCATTTGTTTCATAACCTGACTTAACCTTTTGAATGTCTCGAGAAACATTATCAAAGTTTCCATCTCCATTAGAAGATCCTGAATTTGTGTTTTTAATTCTTTCAGAACCATGAGTCATAGTTAATGACTCTAACTTATCATCCACAATGATTCTTTCTGATATGTTATGAGTTTCTGCTATTTGTTTTGGTATGTCTTCTTTCGTAGTACTTTCAAAATCAGGATCGAAGAGTTCACTAACGTTTTGAAAGTCTTCTGTATCATCTTCACTTATTCCGTTAGAATCGTAATCATTGGTCTTTTTTAAGAAATGTAAAGCTTCCTCTTCTGTAATACCTTCAGAATCATTGTCTCGATTCATATCTTTCAACTTATTCTTTTTTAGAGACTTTTTAGAATCTGAGTGGTGTATTTTATTCGAGGACTGATAATCTGTTTCTACCATCGCGAGAGTATAATCAGATCGTTCTTCGCCATCTGAATTCAAGTTATTTATACTATCTGATAATCGAGAAGGTGCTTTCAAATCGAAGAGACCTTGGTTGTCCTCTTGGTAAATATCTACTAAATAATCCGTTTCCTTCAAACACTCTTCCCCTACTTGGACAGTTGGTATTTGGGCATCTGCTTTGCTACACTCACGGTCGGAACTCGAATCTTCTTCACTAATGACAGTTAAAGGCATCAGAGAACGAGTGGTAAGAAATCCATAATAAAGAGCTCTTGATTCCACTGACCTCGAGCAGCTGTAGGCTCCATTAATTTTGTTCCTCTTTTTTGATAAAGGAAACGTATAGGAGTTGGTCTGACTTCGGCTGACAAAATTCTTGGGTTTCAAAGCGGTGCATTTTCTATGCCTCGAGAACGGTTGCTCAACTGGAATTTCAGACATGTAAGCGTCCTCATATTTCTCATCGAAGAGTAACTGTAACACATCCACAGTTTCACTTCTGGCCTTTGGCTTTTTTAAGTAATTATAGCTTTCGTTTTCCGGACTAACATCGGAAAATGCATCCTCGAACATGCTTTGAATTTGACTCACTTGATCGGGAGGTAAATCGTTCGACGAATATGTGATATCAACTTGAGAAATGTCGGAAACATTTTCTTTTCCACCTTCCTTCCAATCTAGATCTGAATATCTCCCTTTTCGACTGTTGTCTTCAGAATAACTTGCTCCATATCGTTCTTTGGAAGGTGTGTAACCGATCTTCTTTCGACGTGCGGGTTTTCCACGATATTTTTCTATTCTGGTCTTAGATTCAAATCTAGAGCTACCTTGTCCTCTAGCCTCATCACTTAAAGTGCCCGGCTTAAGATCGTTCTGATCCTGATGAAACCTTTCCGAAAAATAACCTGATTCATGAGAGCCTTGGTCAAAAAGGTCAAGATTTTTGCCAATGGTAGCATCTGGGGATGTGTTGTTATTATGAAGAAGAACCTGTTGTTGGTGGACAATCTTCCATAGATCCTCTAGTTTTATAGGTTGCACGTAATTTCCCACTCCCGTTTCTATGATCTGAGAAGATTCTGTTGAAAAGGAATCTGGCAAATTACTTGGAGATTCTTCCCTCTCCCTTTCATGCCGTTCGAAACTGGAGTCAGAAAAATCCATTTCATCGTCGGAATCACTTCCACGTTCAAAAGATTCCTCAACAAATCTGCTGTACTCCTGAGGATCAAGAATTTGGATATCTTTCATATTGCAGGTCTTTCCTCCAGTTTGGCATTCTTCATTGCGTTCTGTTTCTTCGATAAAGTGCCTCATTGAAGATATATATAAGCTTTGGTCCATTACTCTTACCTTTCTGTCGGTCAGCGGAACAGGCTTTTCATCAGGGCTGTCCAAAATTTGGGATACGTTAGATAACTCATCGTGAAGATCCGAAATGTTGCTACTATCTGAATCCTCGCTATCGAGTAGCACGAAATTCCACTTCACATCACTTGCGATCTCCTTCCGGAACTCTTCGCTCACTGTCCCCTCGTTCAGCCCTAGCGCACAAGACAAAATGCCCTCCTTAGCGGATGCCAAGCACAAACTCACCGACGGTTTGGGTTTGCCCGCGATCTCAGCTTCGAAGGTGGCGGCCTCTCCAGAATGGACCGTAGTATCCTGGAGAAGCTTCAAGAACTCGGGTGGTTCCTGAGGTTCAGCAGGAAGTGGTGAAGGAAGGCGAGGTTCGATGCTCAGGAAACCGATGCATTTTGCAGTTCCTGCGGAATTAGACGCCACAACTTCGTACTGGCCCGTGTGGTCCAAGTTCGTTCGCGGGATGTGAATCTTCACGAGACCGCTCGGCTCTTCGAAGATCTAGTAGAAAAAAACAAACGCATGAGAGCAGGAAACGCTTCAAAGGACCTAAGATATCGCTTTTGGATTTCGGTCAACGAACCTAACAAGAAGGCACGCCTTCAGGCAGACACAGCGATACATGTGTCGTTTCGCCACATGAAGCCAAATAAGAAATAATCCTAATACCCATACCGTCTTTAAGCGCGTGTCGTAAAAGACTGATCCAGGATAAGGGCCGCTAATCTGGGAACCTGGGTATTCGAAAGTTTGTTCCTGCGAGCGCAACACACAATGGGCGGGGCGGTAGCGGCCCCATTCCAGTCTTGCAGGTAATGAATACGATGTGCGCCAACCCCCCTTTGTGGGAAGGCTGATAATGATGAGTAGACGTGGATAAACACATACAAACATATGAATACACCTCACTGTAAATGAATGAGGATGTAAATGGATTTCATACTCCATCACTTAACATCTTCCTTTCGTCACATATCACCACCACCACACCGAAACCACAAGCGGGAAGGTATAGCAGGGGTAAAGCCCCTACTACACATGAACCTGGGGGAGTAACACATACTCCCATGCCCAGTGCACATCCTAAAAGGGGTGTCAGGCGTAGTGGGGGCCAGCATACCGCAGCTATTATATGGAGGATCGCGTGCCCTCCCACCCCCAAAGCCCGCAGGAGGATCTTCGGCTTACTCACATTATCGCTTCCTCTATCTTCACCACTTCACAGATATCTTATTACAAAGTTTTAGCTCGATATGCCCTCGATGGTTTTAGTTTTAAATAAAAGACCCATGAACATAGAATGGTCATCGACGCACATAGGATGGCGAAGCAAACCAGAGAGGAGACAGAATCTGGAAACTACTTTTGTCCTCACGTCTGCTATTGACCCCGAGGCGGTGATAGCATCCTTCCATTCGAAGGGCTCATTTGGTGATGGTGACCACTTAGAGATCTGGTCAATTCAGGGCTCTTATGCCTTTTCAGACATTTTCCAAAGTATTCATAGGTCAATCATGCATAATTATCCCACTTGTTAAGGTGATACTCCTTCTCATACGGCTTCAGTCAATACTGGATTTTTCACGCAGCAAATCCGATCTTCTCACTCTATCATCTAACACTATCGTGTTCCCTTTTTCACTGACAATCGTAGCAGAGCCACAAAAAACCGTACAAAACACATTTGCAACCCAGAAACTGACCAAAGAAGTGTCATTGAGCAAAGAGATGATCTACAATGTCTCTCTGGACCTTAAACAGCCATGCTCATCTCCCAAACGCTCACTTGCTCTTCCACGCACTATTTCTTCACATTCATCTAAGGTCTGTCTCTAATTTTTATACTAGCAACTTCCTCACACTTTTGATAGACACACACAAACACACATAGGCTTCATATTCCACATACTAACATGATGATACATCCTAAGAGGCTGCTCTAAGGCAGCATGCAACTTGAGGTCGACAGGTCCCCCTAGTTAATCTAACGCATTTTATCGCAGTCATGGGATTATTAAGATGGAACGGATTCACATTCCAGCGTCTCGGCCCATTTCGCGCAAGGCAATACTTAGTCGCTTACAACCTACGAATGACACCAGATAGGGGCATGTTTACTCTCGTACCACAAGGCAAAGTAGTAGGGAAAATTTTGCTGACCTGCAATTGGTCGTCTGGTAGCAACGGAACGCCCTCCTTGAACCAAGCGATCGTAGGTTTGGGCAGTCCAGACACACTGGCCCCCAGGGTGACGGGTCCTCCTTCTGCGACGTGACTATCAACCAGCAACTGGAAGAACCGCGGAGCCTCCGTCGGGACCACGAGAGGCACCGAAATCACTTTGGGGGGAGGAATTGGGGAAGGGACTTTCTCAGGTGGGGCTGCGAAGAAAATCAAGACACCATTTATTTATTTAATCTATTTATTCATTTAATTTATTTATTTAATCTATTTTTAGATGCCCAAACCCAGCGTGTGACACCATTGGGAGATGTACTGGTAGATTTGCCTATTTAACATCTCTCTTTCTCTCTCTCTCTCTCTCTCTCTCTCTCTTCATGGTCTAAGGCATGAGCTTCCCGCTTATGCACCAACGGGGCGAAGTCTCCCCAATGTAGCCAACTGGCTACTCGCCCAACCTATTATATTTAACTGAGTGGAAACACCCTTTAGGATTTTAGCGAAGTTAAACTACATCGGGTGTGGCTAGTAGCCGGCTGGAGTCCCGATTCGGGTTGACTGGCATACGCTCTAGATATCAGTGGTTCGGATCCCACGTTAATCAGTCGGTCACCACTGAGAAATAATGCCATCATAAATGAATGGAGGTCAAGGGTAAAACCCTTACTATTAAAAACAAATTATAAAAAAGTAAAGTTATAAATTCTGGCCAGTTTGCCCCATCCCCTTTTACATTATTTTTCCTCTATGTACGCTAAATCAACCCCGCATGTGCTATTACGTGTGTGTGTGGGATTTTTTTTCTTTTTGAAGTTTATCGCTCTATTGCACCTATAGTTTTGTCCATCCAGTCGTGGGAAAGAATGAGGGAAAAACAGACACGACAAAATAAAAAGCAGAAGGAAATTAAAATAGTATAAAAAATTAGGGATGAAAATGATATATATAACAAACCTCATCAACCCTAAATGTTGGAGGTGCACTTGAAACTTCCGGTAACGAATTTGTACTCTACCTCTCAATGAAATGGGGTGGATTCGAACCTTCGCCATCAAGCGCTCCTCACTTCTCAGGTGCAAGTTCGAATTTCCACCCTTTGACGGGTAGTTTTATTTTATATATAAAAAAGTTATTCTATATTATTTACGTTATTATCCCGCTTATATATCTTCCCTTTATCTCAAGTTTGTGTTTTAATGGTTCTAAATGCAGTACTCTGGAATGATGATGTATTTGACAGTACCAAACTGAGCCTCCAAGATTGAAGCTTCCAAAGGAATTGCGATTTAATTCTAGCTTTTGGTAATCGACGCTTTTACACCAATGTAAAAATTTAGTGTGAATAAAAGGAAGGATTAAATATGAAAGGACGAGTTAATAGGACGTCGGTGCTGTTTTCGATGGGTTCTATCATGATTCGCACAGGTTAAAACCCATTCCGGTGAAGATGTACAGTTTAATATCTCACCCGAACCGTGGTTCGATCCATTGTATGGTAAACCAGTTCCAATTCGACCCAAATTGAGATGCCCGTCAGGCGACTAACCCATACCCATTGTGTATTAGCTTCGCTCAACATGTTAAGTTTCCTAAATTATTTCAAAACTTTCTATAGCGTTTCGAATACAATCAAAACAACAAAAAATCGGGGTACTGCAGATACGAGTCTTTTAGTTTTTATGTGAGAGGCATTTGGGACGCTGAAGTGCGAGTGCTTCCTTACAATGAACATAAACAGCCATTTCTAATCACTGGACACAAAGCATCATCTCTTGCGATCGATAGACTCGTTCTTATGAAACCTGCACTTAGCCAACTCTAGTTCTTAAAAGGACACCCAAGTATTCTTGAAAACAGACAAGTGACCAAGAGTTGAGAATTATACCCGTCAACTCACCAAGAACGTTCACGTGACAAGACGTGGAAGCTTCTCCGGCTGAGTTCATCGCGACTACTTTATAGACGCCGATGTCCTCTGGGAAAGCCTCTTGGATGACGAGGGAGCATCGATCACCATGGAACAATAGCCGAATATCCTCAGACTCTTTAACGGGCTTCTCGTCATGGTACCAAATAACCTTTTGGAAGAAACAATAGTTTTTTTAATTACCTCTCTACTGAGTATACCATATTTGGGGGAGCATTAAGTTCGAATAGAAGCCCTCCCCCCCCCCCCCTCTTTTCTTTATAAAAAACAAAGAGGATATAATTTCCTAAACCCAGACGTAAGAATAAGGAGGAAAACAGACCCAGAAAGAAACCTATATAAGATTAATTTAATCCACTAAATGTGATCTCGAAATAAAAATTATAATTATGTAATCCAATAGGGAAAATGCATATCAAAAGAAAGTTAATTTTGGTTTAATATGTTTCATATTTTTTAAAATAACCTCTTGAACATTCATGTATTCTAGGACGTCATTACTGGCCGATAATTGAAAGGACCCAACCCTTCATATCCGTTAAATTTGGCCTATCCTTGTGGTAAGATGAACAAAAAATGAAATATGTATGTAAATAAAAAAAAATTATCTTTCGAATACGGTTTCCTTTTTGGGGGGAGGGGTGGGGGCAGTGAACTATTCACAAGTCATTGAATTTTCTTTACCGTCTCACACTTTTGGCATTAAAAAGGGCATTTATAGGAAAATAAAAAATGGAGAGGATCACTTAAGGCAGAGATATAATGAACTAGCAAGAGATGTTAAAAAGTGAATTAGAGTAGCAAGGAAAAATTATGAAATTAAAGTGGCAAATAGGGCAAAGGAAGATCCTAAAAGTTTTTATCAATTATACAAAACTAAGGTTAGAGATAAAATAGGCCCACTTATAGATTCCAATGGAGAATTAGTGAGTGATAGGGACTCAATGGCTGGAATGCTAAATGACTTTTTTCTCTCAGTATTTACACAGGAGGATACTCTAAATATACCCGAGGTGTCAATGATCTTTCGGGGTAATGATGAAGAGAAATTAAAGGATATCTTGATCACAAAGGAGATAGTGACAAAGGAAATTGATAAAATCAAAAGTAGTAAAGCACCCGGTCCTGATGAGGTCTTTCCTAGATTTTTGAAAGAATGTAAGGATGTGTTAAGTGAGCCCCTAGCATGCATCTTTAGAGAATCATTGGAGAGTGGCATTGTGCCAGTGGCATGGAAGAAAGCCAATGTGATACCTATATTTAAGAAAGGGAATAAAACAAATATGTCTAATTACAGACCAGTAAGTTTGACATCAGTGGTAGGGAAAATGATGGAATCTATTATAGCAAGGAGTATTAGAGATCACTTGGATAAGCATAAGTTGATAAAAGAATCACAGCATGGCTTTAGTAAGGATAAAACCTGTCTGACTAATTTGCTGTCTTTTTATAGTAAGGTGTATGAAGCAGCAGATAATGATGAAAACTATGATATTTTATACTTGGACTTTAGTAAGGCTTTTGATCGAGTGCCACACTTACGGCTTCTGAGCAAAGTTAAAGCACACGGGATCGATGGCAGTATATTTAGGTGGATTCAGTCATGGCTTGGTGACAGACAGCAAAGAGTTAGTTTAAATAGAGTTAAATCTGAGTGGGGGGATGTTAGCAGTGGAGTTCCGCAAGGATCTGTTTTGGGTCCCTTGCTATTCTTAATTTATATTAATGATCTTGACATAGGTATAAGTAGTGACCTGAGTAAATTTGCTGATGATACTAAGCTAGGTAGGGCCATTAGGGATGATTCTGATGCTGTTGTAATGCAGGAGGAATTGACCATTCTGTCCAATTGGGCCGAGAAATGGCAAATGAAGTTTAACATAGACAAATGTTGTGTACTTAGTATAGGTAGAAATAATCCATTGAATAGTTATAAATTAAATGGGATAATTTTAGGGAGGACCGATTGTGAGAGGGACTTGAGTATTTTAGTAAGTTCAGACCTTCGTCCTAGAAAGCAATGCCTAAATGCTAAGAATAAAGCTAATAGGATATTGGGATTCATTAGGAGGAGTGTAAGCAATAAGAGTGCTGAAGTCATTCTAAAACTGTATCTGGCGCTAGTTAGGCCTCATCTAGACTATGCAGTACAATTTTGGTCACCATATTATAGGAAGGATATTGATTTGCTTGAGTCTGTGCAGAGAAGGATGACAAAGATGATTGGTGGGCTAAGGAACTTACCTTATGCTGAAAGGCTCAGAAAACTAAATCTACATACATTGGAAAGGAGAAGAGTCAGAGGGAAATTGATTGAAGTCTTCAAATGGGTAAAAGGATATAATAAAGGGGATCTGGGTAAGGTTCTTATACTTAGTGAACATGACAGGACACGTAGCAATGGGTTTAAGCTTGATAAGTATAGGTTTAGGAAGGAGATTGGGAGGAATTGGTTTACAAATCGTGTGGTAGATGAATGGAATAGGCTCCCTAGACAGGTGATAGAAGCCTCCTCTCTGGGTAGTTTTAAGAATAGATTAGATAAATATATGGATGAAGCTGCTAGATGGGACTGACTTTTTTATGTACATATGTATATATTTTTCTAAGGAGTGGGGAGATTATATTTTGCAGTTGCATGAATGGACATAATCCTCTGGATGCATTTTATGTATATTGTAGATTAGATCTGACAAACTCCTGTTAAGGGTGACAATGTTGATGACTTTTCTCTGGTAAGAAATCTGTTGTGTGTTGACTGGAACAGGAGCTGCCAAGTGTAGGCCATGAATAGTCTTTTGCAGTCTCCTTCTTTTCTTATGTTCTTATGTTCTTTTGGGACAGCCTCGGGTATTAAAAAAAAGTACGAATGCCAAAGGGGGTTGAGTTAAAAGTAAGAATACTTTAGGGGAGTTAGTTAAAAGCAAGAATATTTGAGGGGTTCAATTAAAGCAAAGAATATTTGTGGGCTCGGGTAAAAGCAAGAATATTTGGGAGCTCAGTTAAAAGCAAGAATATTTGGGGGGTTCATTTAAAAGCAAGCATACTTTGAAGGTTCAGCTAGAAGCGAGAATACTTTGAAGGTTCATTAAAAAGCAAGAATATTGGGGAGAGGGGGGGGGGCAGTTAGAATCAAGAATGCCAATCTGGGGCTCAGTTAAAATGCACTTGACTCTTATTACATAGAAGGAAATGCATTTCAAAGCATCGCCAAAAGAGGGCGTACAAAAGAATAGAGAATCAAGCGCAGGAGCGGAACGAATTAAGACAGGAAATTTTGTCTAGAAACGTAACTCGCCTGTGGAATTTATATATATATATATATATATATATATATATATATATATATTATGGACGATATCTCCCCCCAATCAGATAATGAAATTCATATAAAGATCAGAATGACAATCGCTTTTAAGCCCGAAGGCATCAGAGGCTGGTCCTCTTGCGTGAGTGAGGTGTCCGTGTAGAGTTTTTGACATCAAACCGCTATCGTGGAGCCCTTAGTAACCTCTCCAGTAGGGAGGGGGGGGGGCACTCTTTCCACATCTGAGTTTTGTAATTGAGTACGCCGTCGACAGTGTTACTGAATGGAGGAAAGAGTAGATATGTTGTGCTGAGAAGGCGAGAAAGTAAATGACAGCGGTGTTAGGATTCCCTATGTGCGTGATGACGTATGTAGGAGCTAACTACCCACCTTGACAAGGGCTGAAATTTTGTGCCCGCGTTCGCTGGGATTAAACCCGATTCCTAGACGTTAGAAATCCAAAGCCTTATACACCAGGCTAACGGCAGCTCCTCTCCAGTGGATTAAGAGCGAAATTAACCCCCCCCCCCCTCCTCCCACGCATAAACATGTTAATTCCATCCTCCAAATTTATCTTCAGTCAACTCGTCAGTAAATAGGACGCATAACCCGATATCGGGCGAATCCATTGTTATCTACATATACCTGGGAGAGAATTTACTCGAGAAAGAGGGAAAAATGGCGAAGGACCGACAAGATTTTATCGAAAAGACCGTTGAGTCGGAGGGAGATGAGTAGAGAAGAGGACCGACCATAAAAGTAGAACGGGAATTGCGTCCCTACCTCCGGTTCTGGCTGCCCAATGATGATGCAATCGAGGCGGATCGTCTCTCCCTCCGTTGCCATAGTATCTTTAAGGGGCTGCTGAACAGCCGGTTTCACGGGCTCCGCGTCGATGTCGGAGGTTATCTCGGAGTCGCTCGTCTCTGTCGGGATCCGACCCTGTTAAAGACGATGACATCATTCGCAAGATCCAGAATTGCGACCACCAATGGGAAAAGGTAACACAGCATGACGTCCAATCTATTGGTCCGAATCACCTCGCCAATGCCATTACACTGGATATCAACCCAAGAGAAACATCCCTCCCAAGTTGCTCAAGGGTCGCCTTGGCAAGGTTCCGGTTCGGTTACTACTCAAATCTAATTTCAAATAGCGACCCAGCATAACCGATACAGAAACCTGTTCCATGTGCCATTGCGAGACAGACAGAGTTCGACGCATATTCTTAGCATGCACAAAACAAGTACGCCTGAGACAAAACCTGCAAATACACCGCGTACTCGACTTCTGGCAGAACCCCGTTCGATCGTCGGACTTCGTCAGGGACCTTAACCGGATGCAACTTTTGTGGGGAAAAGAGGAAGTGCATCGGCGAGTGAAGAAACGACGAGTGAAAGGTTGATGCAGTGAATAAATGAATGGTTACCATGTTACCATGAATCATGAAAGATGAGGTCTATCCATTTTGTGATGAAGAGAGGGAAATAACAAATCAAAAGGGATTTATAACTGACATTACACGAGACGTGAAACGGGACCAAAACTACTAATAGAGATCTGGAAAAATACATTTTAAAACTTTATAAGCTTACAGAATATTATTAATACCTCGAAAAACGACACTTAGAGGAAAGGACGCAGAAAAAGAGAGTGATAAGGAAGGAATCCATTACTCGGAGCAGTTGTGCGAGGAGATTTGGGTACAGTTGTAGGAGACAAAAAACACAAGATCCTCTTACCTTAACAGAAACACTGGACGAGGTTTGTGCTTCTCCTGCGGTGTTCTTGGCCACGAGTGCATATTTACCGCCATTCTTGGGGAACGCCTCCGAAATGACGAGAACGGCTCGTCTTCCGTCGAATGTAATCTAAAGACGTCATGAAAAAAACTCAAATCATTTATTATGATAAATACTACGATCCATAAGAAGAGTATACCAGTACAGAAGAGCATAAAACCCTGGAGAGTGCATTTAAGAACTCTTCAAACTAATTTGATCATAGAGGGAATTAGGAGAAACCATTCCAGCCCAAAATAGACCCTATATCATGAGAGACAAACGAAGGCGACTTTGATCTCATTCTTGACTTCAATGATTCATTTTATTAAAAGGAAACCTCTTACAAGTTAACCGAAAGATCTCTATGGTTACCTCTATTTAGCCCTCAGAGGGAACGTTTTTCCATCCTCACCTTGCACTCAGGTGTCTCCTTAACAGGCTTGTTGTTGTGAAACCAGGCGAGAGAAGGCGTGGGCTGTCCACTCACTTCGCATTCGAGCTTGAACTTTTGTCCAGCTCTCGCCATCAAGTTGCTTAGAGGAACGGGAAAGGATGGTTTCTCTGAAGCCACAGTTGCTGTCAAACCAAGAATGGAAATAGACAAGGCACCCAATTCTCTCAAGCGGAAAACTAATTAACTTCATCCTCTGACTCTCTATAATGTATCCTCGCTACACATTCCAATTACCATTTTGACCCACAATAATCTCACAAGCTCTTCCCCCGTAGGTTGGCGATCATTCAGAGGCCAAATGATACTTCTATGTCTGCATATTGGAGTTGGACATATATAAGTGAGGAATATAGTAGTAGAGGTGTTTAGTAGGAGAAAAATAGTGGGGAAAATAATAGGAAAGTGAAATGAAAAATAGAATGAAAGTACAGATCCATGGTGAAAGGGTACCTCTGGCTTTTTTTGCGTTTTGGGTGTGTTTTTTTTTGTATTGAGTATATATAACATAAATATATACGAAAAGCATTCAATCCTTTATAGGAGAGGGGTTTTTGGCCCCTACTGCTGGTGAAGAATTTTTAAATCTGGGGTTTTAGGTCCTGATTTTGCGTTTATTTTATTGTTGTTGTTTTTTATTTGGGGGGAATTAGAGTTTTACTAGTTCAAGAGAAATATAAAGAAAAAGAAAATGGGTTTTAAAATGTCGGCTTTGTTTGTATTTGTTTTGTGAACGTTTGGTTTATGTCGGTGTTGATGAGCAGTCTGCTACTTGTAAATGATCTTCTGTGTCTTGCGTCATTAAAGTCCATGTGCTCAAGCACAAACTCGGGAAGGAGGTGACAGTGTACGGCGTCCCAGATTTTAATTCCTCTTTTGTGAAGCTCCACGTTTATGGGGGTCAACCCCAGTTCACCCTGGAGCTCACTCTGCCTTCTCCTTTCTCTCCTTCAGGTTCTCGTTATAATTAAGACAGCCTTATTCTGAACCCTTTACAGTTTAAGGATCTGGGTCTTGGTACTCGCGTTTATATGGACTGGGGGAAACAGGAGTTTGGATCGGATGCACGCATTATAGATTTTGAGTTTGTTGGAGGATTTTAGGTCCATGAATCGGTAGAATTCGCTCAATTCCCTCCGTGCATTCGCCAAGATCCTTTTTTACATGAATCCCATACCCACCAGGCGTAATCCGGAGTCCCAGAACCGTGCCCTTCGTGCCTATGGGATGCGTACACCCCCTACACGGATGTCTGCGAGGGTCCGTCAGAATAGTGGGATTATCTGGAACTTTTGGGCATTGGTAGATATCTTTCATCTTCTCTCGAAAGAGTTGATGTTTTCGATTTCTACCGCCGTACTCTGTTCCGATAAGATGTCGTGCATATCATCGATATGTCGTCCGCAAATTGGACGTATAACGAGCCTTCTGTCAGAGGTTAGGGAAGGTCGATTATATATATATATATATATATATATATATATATATATATATATATATATATATATATATATATATATATATATATATATATATTATAAAACAGGGGACTTATACGCACGCCTTGTGGCACCCCTGCCTCGAGTTCGAACTCATAGCCTTGAAGCCTTTTACGTGCACATACGCTCTCCTCTCCATCACGTAATCGCAGAGTATCCTTTCAAGCAGTAGTGGGCAGTCCGTTAGTACCGATGACGGAAGTCCGTCAGTCCGTCCCTGATGGACTCCCGTTTCGCTGGCGGACTGACGACTGACTGAAACTTTGAAACACTGACGGAATAAGCGCCGACGGAAGCGATTTTCGGCCGTCACCCGAACCGTCACTAACCCGAAAAGCAAAGACGACCTTCGGCAAATAATGTTTCCGTCAGTCGTCAGCGAAACGGGAGTCCACCAGTGACGGACTGACGGACCTTCCGTCATCGGTACTAACGGACTGCCCACCACTGATTTCAAGTATGGGGTCGAGGCCCAGGTGTAAGATCTTGTATTGCAGGCCTCTTCTCCATACTTTGTCAAAGGCCTTTTTGACGTCTCGGAGCATCAGATTTGCGTGGCGTCTTTCTGCATTTACTTTTGCTAACTTCTCTGTGATCACGGCTAACGTCGTGTGCGTTCCTCGCTTCCTTCTGAAACCACGTTGTTGGTCGTTAAGCTAATTATTTTCTTCGAGGAATGTATTCACCCTGTTGGCCAATATCTTCTCAAAGACTTTCCCTGCAAATTCTAAGAGAGATATAGGCCTGAAGTTAGCTGGAGTGTCCGGTGGCTTACTGGCTTTGGGAATGAATATCATTTTTGTTACTTTCCAGTGGTCAGGGAAGTAACCCACGTTCAGGCAAGCATTCATGATATCCAAAAGCCCCATTAGGATGTTAAGTGGGGCTCTTAAGAAATTTTGCCGTGTCAGTCCTGTACGCCCAGGTGCTCGTTGACGAAAGGATTTTAAAGTTTTTGAGAGTTCTTCGGCACTAATTTTACCGCCGTATCCCTCCATATTCCTTTCTTGCGTCACGTAATGATGATGATAGGTTCTGTGGATCTGGTCGTTTAGTTCGTCAATGATTCTGTCTTCGAAGTCTAAATCAAAGTTGGCATTCTCCTCTAGGGATATCTTAAAAATAAATGCCCAGAAGAGTCTGAATTCTTCCTCGATTTTATCAGTCTCAGTAATTTCTGTGTTGTCTCGTGTGAGTTTTATTGACGTTTGTGTATGTCCTCCTTTTAGTCTTTTTACAGTGTGCCAGAATGTACGCGAGTCGTTTTCTATCTAAGTTAAGTCTGCCTATTAAATTGTCACAAAGTACATTCTGCTGTTCCCTAATGAGTATCTTAGTTCGTGGCGTATTTGTCGTGTTCGTCTGTGTGTAGTGATGTTGGGGCCAGTGAGGTTCACTTCATTGATCCGTTTCCCGTATTTCCTCGCGAGAGATCTCATTCTGGGGTCCAAGAAGGGGCCAGGAGAGTTTTATACTTTAATCGAGAAATGGCTTCCTTATTGGCATTTATTAGTTGATTGGTAATTTTATCCAACTCCTCGTCCATTTCTTCTAGATTTGCATCAAATAAGGGGTCGGGAATGTAGCTTTCGAGTTGTTGTTTATACGTATCCCAGTTGGCGCGAGTGTAGCTCTAGCGTTCTTGGATGGAGACCTGAATAGGGGCGGTGGAGATTTTAATAAGGATAGCCTGGTGGTCGCTGGGGACAGGAGGGCCCGGTGTAATGCAGTAATTATAGGGGAACAAAGTGCTGGTGAGCACTATGTCTGGTTTTGTAGCTGATCTATGTGTGATGTATGTGGGGAAGTTTAGTCCAATTCTTGTTATAATTTGTCTGTCAATAAGTGTCTCGAGATTCCTGCCTGCTGGGTTGGTCGACGTATAGTTTGAGGCAGCACTCCTCGCAGTGAGGTTGCCGACAAAAAGAACTATTTTGCCGTGACCACAAAGCTGCAGGAAGTTATGGAGGGGTAAATACCTTCTCCTTGGGGGTTGGTACCCTGTTGCCAAGACCAGGTACCCCACTGTCGTACGTACCTCCAAAGATAAGTAAGATTCATCGAGTCCACTTATTTTTCTGTAGTCAATACCTTTTTTCACAGCAATTGCACCACCGTCAAATAGTTATCCGCTGTGATTTCTGGTTATGACTTCGTATGAAAAAATTGAAAAAATGTTACTGGGTTTCTGTCTGTATTTACTCCCTGTTCTGAGATAAATACAAAGTCTGGGTCACTTTGTCTTTTCTTGGTTCAAGCGTTTGAATTAAAATATAGTATTTTTAGTTGGTCCATTGTCCTATTCACGTAAGGTTTTTGAGTATGTGTTGTTGTTAGGGCTTATTCTCTAACTAGCTTAGACCCTTGTCGAGTGTTTGGTGGCGTAATCGTTTTTCCATTGCGTTTTTTCCTGTATTCGCCGTCCTGAGTAAAGCCTCCTCCACTTCTTTTTCCATGCAGTCGTCCGAAGAGAATTCCCATTTGTACTTTCCTGAAATTACTCCTTCAGTTACATCAAGGGGAGTCATCTCCTTTGGGAAAGGGGTCCTTTCAGCGGTGTAGACCTTCAAGTTTATTTTTCTTGAGTGGTATCGTGTCTAGATTCAATCTTACAAGAATAGGACGAGCTTAGGCGTCTTTGAGGCTGCGAACTTTTCCGGGAGCGGGGCGAATGCGCTCCTCCCTCGGGTCTCGCAGTCTCAATCACCGAAACTTCCATTTCCGTTTGTACATGTGTGTGTTTTTTTTTTGCGTGTTGTTTTGTTTTTCAGTGCGTGGGTTGGCATCTCGCGCAGCCTGCGCCTGAATCCTGGGTCTCTGGAAGGAGCTAGAGCGCGTCCGGGTGTGGGGAGTTTCTGGCAGCTAGTCTCGCAGTGGGGATTGAGACTAATTTTTAGATACTCCTCGGAGTGTTGGTTTTCTGTAAACCACATTTGCTGCATGCCATTATGCGTCAACATTCTATTTAACTCTTTCGCAAAGGTCCCCGAGGCGGAGAGATTCGCGATGTGAGCATAATAAATGCAACACATAATTTTGGTCGAGTTTTCATTCTTGACGTGCAGGTATGTCTTGTTTTCCCCGAGACTCCGCAATCGCAGCTTTTGCAACCTTGGCATAGGTGCTATTTACCTTAGCTTCTTCAGCCTGTCTTTTCTCGTTTGATTCTTTTCTTAATCATCTCTTTCTTGACTGGGCAAGCCATGGATAGGGTCTTATGCGCTCCTGCACAGTTCAGACACTTCAAGTAGGTGCTATTGCAACCCCTC
This sequence comes from Ceratothoa steindachneri, assembly GCA_963969495.1. Lineage (NCBI taxonomy): Eukaryota > Metazoa > Arthropoda > Malacostraca > Isopoda > Cymothoidae > Ceratothoa > Ceratothoa steindachneri. Next base: position 142,993,263 of record OZ018330.1, on the reverse strand, counting down.
TATGAATGTGTATCTGAAGAACAAATAGAGCATAAAAGAGCGTTACCCCTGGAGCAGGCGGCCGTGGTGTTCTCCTCGTACTTATATCACTTAAAGCACATTTGGTGGTCGATAAACTACTCACGTTCGATCTGCTCAAGGCAGACTCGGAAATTAAAGAGGAGCATACCTACCTCCGCAGCCTTGTTCGCCATTGTCGTGTCGCAAAAGATAACCTTAAAAACATGAGTATAATCTTTAAATTTAATCATCTCAGCAACCTCAGCACAGGTGTGGTTTTTCTCCACCTCCGCGTGAATTCCTTCCACGGAGTGCCCCCAAGCCCAGAGATCGAGGTGGCGAAGGATGACGCTGCGATGACTTTTTATTTGGGGTGGTGTGTTTGGTTTTAAATTAATATTTTTTAAGCAGTCTGCTGCTTTAATTGAGGTGAGTGCTTCTCAATCAGCCTCTTTTGAGCAGATGGCTGCATAGCCATTGTGTATATCGATGAGCCTCACAAGTGCGATGTTTAGATCCCCATAAATTTTTGCAAAACCCTCCCACAATCAAGCTTGGGGCCATTGGAGAAGGTCTTTTGTGTAATCCGCCGGGTCTCTACCATTTATTCTCCATCTATTCTTATATGTCTGCACACTGGCTCCCAGATTCTATAATACGTACCCAACACAATCAAAGATGCCTGTGTCACGTCTTCTCCGATGTCATTGGTCGCTTTGCACGTATATTCAGCCTCGTCCTCTTGGAACAGTTCCTCAAACCTCAAGATGCACTCGCCATTGTTGTACGTAATGTTGTAGTCAGGAGAATTGTCCAGACAGACCCCGTTCTTCCACCACGAAACAATTGGTAACGGGTGACCTGTATACGGAATTAAATTAAGAAAAGGAAACACACCCAACGGAGAAAAGAGCGAGGAAAGAAAATGAATAGAGAAACGGACTATGTTCGTGAAAGGCAAATTCAATATGTAAGCCTGTTGCGATTAATGTTTAATTGAGATCAAAACATTCTCATTAGCCTACTGAAGCTTCATTTTATTACCCGTAACCGTAGCTTCGAGTTGGAAGGCGGAACCTTCATTAGCAGACGAATCCAAGAGTCTTTTTGTGAAGAAGGGAGGAGCCATCACCTCTGTAGGAACCGCCTCTGTAAAGAGTGATCAAGATCGTTGCTACTCATTTCGTTTCGAAATATCCACAAACTTCAAAGACAGGGAATTCCAATGGTTTACTATCAAAGCGTTTTGGTAAAAAAAAACAGTAATTTATTTCGTCTTTACTAAGAAAATATATAATGAAATTGTTTTTGTTCAGACATAATGTAAAAGACGTTATATTCTGCGGCAAAAGGAACTCAACGGAACTTTCACCGAAGAAGACAAAAGAATACTACTGCTCATGAGTTAATCCCAGTTCTAAGTCACCTCTCAGAATTTAACACGTTCAACACTAACCGAAAACTCTCCCTAGTCTAGTGGTTATGGTGTTGGTTTTCTAGCGTCGAGGTATCGGGTTCAATCAACAAGCAGGAGCAGATGCAAACTTCAGGTCTGGATACCAATTGGACGAAGCGTTCTGCTATCTTACACACATCATTATATAAATAACCAATCACAACACTACTGTATTTCCTATCCCGTCTTCATAACACAATACACTTTGCCTATGTCCCAAGGAATCCTAACGATGGGTAGTTGCATTCACATATCTCTGGCGCGTAACGGGTTCACCTTCCTCCGGGGTGACGAAGGTTCTTACCTGACTGATCGCTGGCTGGTGTGTAAAACACAAGTACTCCCCCCCCCCAAAAAAAAAAGAAAAACCGAGGAGCAGCTTTTTGTGTCATCGGGCTTACCAGCGAGTCATTCTTATCTTTATGTTTGTTTCATTATTTATTCGAGGGTTCGGTCCTGACCAAGAAACGAATGGCGTTTCTTACTTACCTTACCTATTCTCTACACCCTAACCTTCTATCTCACAAAGAATCACAATTTCCTTAAAGCCCTGACCTACAGAACTTTGGATTGTACACTTAGATAACTAATTATTTAACATGGCGACCAATGCTGTCAACCAATGCCAGTACCTGACACAATTATCTACCTTTCACGATGAGGTTGGCCGAGCTCTCAGCTGTGCCACAGATGTTCGTAGCTTTACAAGTGAAGAGAGCGGAGTCTTCGGTGAAAGTTTCCTCAATGTTAAGCGCACAAACCTTGCCATCGAAAGATGTTTTGTAATCGGGGTTACTCATGATGCTGAGATTATCTTTTAGCCACTCAACCTGTGGCGTTGGAACCCCAGTTACTCTGAAAGATGAGACAGAATCCCAAGGAAGGATTAGTCACTTAAAATTGTCAAGTAAAAACAAACGACGGATCAGCACCTGAAGGCTTGAAAGAGGTACGTAAAGAAAGTGGAGAGGTTAGGCTGGATGAAAGTGTGTGGAAGAGTTATAGCTCAATTGGGGTGTTTTGTAGGAAGCATCGCTAGGCGTTCATCCGCTTGTGCCAAAAACTACATAGCCTAAGTAGTATATAGGATTATTATTATATTAGGTGTTTTACCACCGTAGACACCATATGTACTATATGGGAAAATAGTTTGGGAGTGTCAGACTAAAAGCGGACGCAACTCTTCTGAGCATAACCAACTGCGAGGGTTGGGTAACAATGAATATGATTTAATGGAAATAAAGAAGGTTGAATAGTGAATAATAGTGCAATAGGTTGGGTCAGTGTGGTTATATACATGAGGCCGAAAGATATGATGCCACCAATCATGAATAACCGGAGATCTAAAACTTTGACAGCGCACCTGCATTCAAAGGTAAATTTGACTCCCTCTGTCACTGTAGCTCCTACAAGAGGGGTGAGGAACATTGGGGGGATATACTGCGGATCTTCTTGAACCATTTTAATCTCCTTGAGTGAATGCACGTCCTCTGTGACCTTAGGTTCCGGGATGTCGTCAGTCTGAACTACCACTTCCACCTACCAACGAAAAAAAGCAGTTACTACCGAGTCGAAGTTTTCTGAACAGTACTTCCAGATAGTTTTGGAAAGACTTATAGCCAAGATTCATTTGTTAATAGTTTAATCAGCTTTTCTTTTGAACCAATGTGGATTTATGACATCAGAGAAATATTTGTAATAGATAAAATTCAACTCTAATATTGAAATACAATGGGTATCATTGGAAGGTACGCCCCTGATTAAGGTAACTGTTTTATCCAGACCAAAAACGTCATTAAGGGGAAGGAGAGGGAGGGGAAGTGAGGAATATTCACTATCCACTAGTCACTTATGTAGATACAGAAGCAGAAACCAATCTGTTAAACTTCCAAACTTACCGTCTCTGAAGTTGAGATCCTGTGCATTGCCATCGCAGTTATAGTGTCTTCAGCTACCCTCCTGGCTTCCTCTGCAGCCAAAGTTGCAAGTCGCGCATTTTCGGCTTCAATTTGCGCCTGGGCGAGGGAAGCAGCCAATTCCTGCTGCTCCTGAATAAAGAAAACCAATCGGTAAGAAACAAAGTTGTCGAAAAATGTCTTTCTATACATCTTGGCACGTTTGTCCCAAGAGATGATTTTTGTTACTCTCTCTTCTGGTGATCGCTAGCGAGGGCACAGACGCCGAAATTTTCAAAAAAGCCTAACTTCAGACCAGGTTGCTACAAATCGAAATTCATATTATAAAATGGAAAAATTCAACCGAAAAAAGACCACCAACGGCGACAACAAAATAAAGTCGAATAAATAGCTAAAAGATACACATCTCTAAGGGTAATGAGCGTGCAACCAACAATTTAATTACATACTATGGAGAAGGCGCGCTTCCTCGAAACTCAATCACACCACACTCCGGTGCACAGGATTTCCTCCCATATGTCGCAGTACTGGGACTAATACTGCAACCGCTAACAAGGCTTCCCGAAATTAGAGCATTCAACCAAAGGTGTCTTATCGCCTGGGGTAACAAGCAATCTTCACAGAATTATTCAAGGGAGCGCCCTATAAGATGACGCTGCGTCCCTCGAATGTGTCTGATTCGGAAGTGACAGAAATGGCCGGATACAGTCGAGGCATCGAGGCATCGAGGCATTAGAGAGTAACTCCACGGGGAATGTCAAAGCACAATACACGAAATTTCCGTCAGCCATCTCCCATATTCTTTGCCATACATCCCGAAAGGCTGTTCTGATTCCTGCTAAGTAGTTAGGTTGTGGAGGAGCAAATGCCGGTCTAGTCGCTCAGTCAGTACAGACAGCCTTGCTCCATCGCATCAAGTTAATTTTATGCAATCCCTAAGTGTACAAGAACCAAGCAGAAGACAATCTCGATATTTTCCAGACTCGCCATGAGGGATACTGGGAACTAAGGGATGCGGATATTCGACTGCCTCAAGAGCAGTTAGGAACCAGGGTGTGATCCGATATAATTCACACATCTTCATCGTGTAGGGCTTCAGAGTAGTTTAAACATATTTTGGGTTGAGTCGACTTAGCACGTCTACAAGATTTATTGGTATGGCCGAATCAGTAGCAATGATAACTCCACTGTAACTGTACGAAAGCATAGACGCAGTGGCAATATCAGCCATCACGCAATGAATCAGGGAACCTATCTAAGTCAAAAGTAACGCAGAGTATTAGGGTGGTTCTAGATACCCCTACCTGCTTCCTCGTCACTCACTTACCCTGGCCGCTACCTGTTCGGCCAGTTCTTCAGTGATGTCATCGAGAGAGTAGTTTACCAGTTCTCTGGCATACGCTACACATTTTATTACCTCTGGGCAAGTTTGGCCATACTAAGCAAAAAGGCTCCGTCCGAGAAAGGGGGCGACGCTCGGTTCCCTATCAGCCGCGCGAATGATCAAGAATCGCTTGAAGCTAATGGACTCGAATACCCCCGGCAGTCTCTCGATGAGCGATCTTGGGGGCCTTGATGCACTAACCTCTTTTTAAATTTTTCTTTCTTTTGGGGGAGAAGAGGTTGTGGAATTTTCTGCCTTTTTCCTCTCTCCTGAGGAAGGCCCCAGTCTGTGCGCAGTAAGAAAATTCCCTTGTTGAACAGCGAAATAAGTTTATTATTATTATTACACAAGATGAGACAGGTAGAACGGGAAGAGTGCAAGCACTATAGATTGCAATTAGCAATCCCCGCACACCTGCAATGCCAAAGAGGGAACGATGGTAAGAAGAAAAGGAAGTGGGATAGAAGAACAAGCTGGGAAAAGATAGGTAAAGAAAAACCTCAAGGCTTCCAGTCATCTATGGATTCAGTTAAATTAAATTGAGTAATAAAATTAAATAAAAAAATTGAAAAACAGTATATATCAACATTCAAACAAAACAAGATATACTGTATATAGAATATCAAACAAGAAAAAAACATAACAAATAAAATAACAGGATGGCTCATGATGAACACAAGATCTTAGCTTTCTTTTTGAAGGCATCTACACTATTCGATGCACAAGTCTCTTCTTCCAAGGAATTCCAAAGATGGACAACACTTGGCAGAAAGCAACGCTGAAGCTGGCTAGTACGGCATCTGATAGACTGAAAACAAAGAGGATGCCGGGCCAAAGCCTGACGAGTGTTTCTCCTTGCTACAATGCGATTTGGCAATGAAATATACAGCGAGTGATGCGGATTGGATTGTATCTTATAGAGCATGCACACATTGCTGATCTTCCGGCGATGTAAAAGGTTCCATTGGACATTACCGCCACAAAGAAAGCTGGCAGTATAAGACACTCTGTCAATAAGATGCAAGTGTGAGGTAGCAGCAGAAGACCAGACAGGTGCACAATATTCCAAAGCTGGAAGAATAAAGCTTCGGAAGCAAGTGGTGGACACGGAATCATCATTGAAGGTGGCATAGGCCTTTTTCATGATTCCCAATTTCTGCGAAGCAGTAGTCACAAGAGATTTGATGTGACACTCGAAAAGTTAATTTGGAATCAAATTTAACACCCAAAATGTCCAGTTCCTCCACATCGTTCAATGCTAAACCATCAATATGGAGAGGTTCATGTTAAGGAAAAGGGCTAAGAGATCATGAGATACACATACATTTAGATTTAGCGATGTTAAGCTCTATATTCCATGTATGGCACCGTATAGAAATGCATCGAAAAATCTTTATTGAGGGAATTAGATGCAATGCTGCGAGAGTGAGAGGAGTCAATAGTCGCGAGCAGAGTTACATCGTCTGCATAACCATACATAATATTTTTGTGATGCTAAAGAGGTCAGCAGTGTGAATATTGAAGAGCAGAGGTCCGAGAACACTGCCCTGAGGAACGCCCGAGTGGACAGGATGCCAGTCACTGAAGTGGGCATCAACACAAACCCTGTTGGTGCGACCCACCAGGAATTGCTCTAAAATAGATAAAATCTGCCCACCAACACCAATATCTCTTAGTTTCTTCAGCAAGCCATTATGATTTACTCTATCAAAGGCAGCTGAGAGATCCAGTTGAACTATGCGGGCCTCATGCCCCTGGTCTAGTGCTAACTGGATCTTGTGAGAGATCGTAAGAAGTGCATCCGTTGTACCAAGCTTTTTTTCGATAAGCAAATTGATTACAAGGGAGAACACCTGATTTCTCAAGAAAGCGGGTGCAAAAAATCTTTAGAAAGTATTGGTGTAATAGAGATTAGACGATAGTTGGAGGGATCAGGGGAAGGAGTTCCCTTAGGAATAGGCGTAATGTGAGCCACCCTCCAGCACTCTAGGAACGATCCAGATCGCATGAAGCATCTAAATACTGCACTCAGTTTTTTTGCGATTACAGCAGAAGTTTCCCTGAAAAACAAAGGAAACATCTTAAGGGGATTTGTGCCACCACATGGATCACGAGCATTGAGTAGCTTCTCCACTTCTTTGGACCGAAAGGCAATTTTATTAAGAGTAGGCATAATGGCCATTTCCTGATTGAAATTTAATTGCTCTCTACTAAGTTTAGAGTCAAAGTGCTTCATCAAAAGATCAGCTTTTTCCTTTGGACTCGTGATAAGTTGACCGTTCTCAGAGAGCAGTGGGGGAAGTGATGAGCTGCAGCAAAAGACCACTGATTTAAGGGTGGACCACCATTTATGTGGATCAGTGGCGCTTAACAATATATCCTTGGCATAACTCAGATATTCCCTTTCCGCATCATGATAAATCCTCTCTGATTGAGATCTTGCTAGAACATACTCGTTCCAAGATTCTCTTGTGCGTAGCTGAGACCAGTGGCGGTATGCTGCCTGTTTGGCATCCCGAGCAGTTTTGCATTCCACTGTAAACCAGGCTCTATCATTGAACCGGTATGAGATCCTTTTAACAGGGACTCGGCGAGAAATAATAGTAAGTATCTGTTCATTGAAAGCGGATCCTGGAAACATCATCACGGACATTATTCCAGTTAACCCTGTTTTTTAGATAAATCTCCTTCGTAAAAGTATAAGAATGGGAAGGTTGCCTAAGATCAAGTTTGCAGTGAAAAGAACTAAGTTTAAATGAGAAATAGAAATCGTTATAACGTCTTTGCCAATAAACTGAGAGGGCTCCAACGTATGCTCAACTACAAGAATGATATTTTCAAAACACCGTTATTTTAAGGAATTGTAGGATATTGGTTTACATTTTCATACAGCGCAGACTTTTGGATAACCCTAACTTTGCTTTGGTACCAAAAAGACAGCACATAATCTTTCGCGAGCTAAGGAAAGGCCACACGTTCCCAGTCAGGGTAGTGTGGCTATGAAACCCTTTCGGCAGATTCGAGGACGGAAGAGGGATATGTTGGGTGTGCGAAGAGGGCGATGTTGTGATTGTGTATGTGTGTGATGACGCGTGTGAATGGAGCTCGCTGCATCCACGCATCAGGTAGAGGCATCCCCCAGCAAAGGCGGCTAGCTCCTTTCGTGGGTGGAAATTATTTGTGTCCAGTCTTACTAGGATTGAATTCGGTACCTCGACCCTAGAAATCCAAGCTTTATCCACTATGTTAACGAGAGCTCCAACAATGAACCAAAATAACAGTCAAAGGATCAAAAGCAAAGGTTGAGAAGGTTTCCTGTCAAAACTCCCAGGATCACTGATAACAAAAATACAGAAGGGCTGGATTTCAGTAAACAAGTTTAGGGCATTTACTGTCATGACGCAGAACGTGGAATAACTCATGGTGGTGAGGGAGGTAATGAGGGTCACATTCGACATCGGCTCCTGTCAAAGGTTTCATCGGAAGAGGAATCATTGCTTACCTTTTCTTGGGTTTGTCTCCGCTCTTCAGCCGCTTTCAGATTTTGCCTCAACGTCACCAGATTTTTGTTGATGGCGTTGAAACTGTCAATCATGTATTGATTTTGTTGTGTGACTGCTTCTACCTTTAAGAAGGAATGCACGCATTTAACTCAAAAGCACTGTATCCATCCTTCCTAAAGAATTAAGAACATGGATTTATTTGAAGACTGATTGAACCAACATTAAAAAGCACCCATCGAAGTCAAGGAAAGTTCAGTAGCGGCAATGTCTTACAAAAGCAATGACCAACGGAAGCATCTCCACCTGTTTGTGGAAGTGAAATTATGTAAGGAAAGTGCGTATCCTGAGGGCTATGGACAAGGAGGGCGACTTCTGAACATGTCCCGTTCCATAACGAAGCAAGGTTCCCCTTGGATGGTATAGAGAAGGGAATTAAGAAGGGTTAGGAGAGTAGTTTTAGTGGCGTTGACGCGAGCATTCTCTAATTTGTGGGAAGGTGGTAAAAGTTAAGTAGCTGGATAGACCAAAAAGTAATTAAAGGTAAGAGGGCACTGAGACACTTAGGAACTAGAATCCCCTTTAACTTGTGCAATTAGTAGCATGGACCAGAATTATTCGATATCATGCCATATAGACTAGCTTACTTGTTATAAAGTGCGACCATGAATATTTTGGTTAAATTACTGATTGATCTTTTTATAATACGACCCTACCATTAAAGCAATACTGGTAAACTTGTCATAGCTGAATACCGTCATGAATTCTTTATTTATATAAGGTGTTTGTAGATTTTAAGCGGATTACATAAGGAATAAGTCTGGTTTTAATGTACATAGCAACAGAAAAAAATCTAGGCTACAGGGGAAAGGCAAAAGAGCTTTTAGATACGGTTAAGCTTAGCCAATGGTACCGTGAGAATGTAGGCCCAGCGGGTTAGTTACGGTCCTCGAAAATGATATAAATTAACACCTCACGCAAAACTACCTGTGCATAGTGCAACACGCTATTTTGGGGGTATGAATTTGATCATACAAACTTGCACTATACTCGACTACATACGCTACATGAAAAAAGAACCCGCATTGTCGCACCGCAAGACAAAGACTCCCAGATAAAAGAACCTACCTGTTGAGGCTTGGTATCACCAAAGAGTTGAGTAGCCAAAGTGGTGATTTTAGTAATCCTCCTTGCTTGCTGCTCCTCTCCAGGAGTCAGGAAACTTTCAATCTTCTGCTGCAGTTTATGTGCTTCGTCTGGAGTCTGGATCTGAGAAGAGTCTCCAGCGACGTTTACCAGAAGTTGGCTTCCCTCCTTGAACCATGACTCCGTCTGAAATCAAGGAAGAAAAAAATTAACCTAACATGATTATTTGCAAAAGAAACAAAACTTAAGTTATGAATGAAATTGCCCTAAGCAATGTGAAGAACTCTTGGTTTCTAGAAACTAACCACTAGGTATGAAATCCTTAGGGTTTTTTTACAATTGTTCTCCCCTCTGAATTTTATTTATCTCCATCTATCGAGTAGCATTTCATAAGTGAAGCAATTTTTAATACGACGTTGATCTCTTCTCCAAATGTTTCCCGTTTCAAACTCCTTTACTAACCATAAAAAAATCTTCCTATATATCATTAGGAGTATATTTTATCATTACCTCTTGCACCAGTCGGAAGAATTCGATGGAAAGTTCAATCGACTTTTGAGAATCCCCCACTTGTGTGAAGAAGGTAGACCACTTATTTTGCAGGTCAGCCAGTTCTCGTTGGACATCTTTTGCTTCATCATCGCCCAAAAGCATCTTCTCGGCAGTGCTCACGAAGTTATCAATTCGTCTTCCCAGCATCTATATCCAAAGTAGGAGACGTAAAGGAGGGTCCATGATCTATTTTCTCAATAGCTGTCTTTCATAGCTAGCGAGCTAAGTAAAACTTCCCAAATAGAAACTTTTTACCACCCATTTTCAAAAGTTTTTTGGGTAAAAGCATTTTAACACTGCCCAGTGAAAAAAATAAGTAACTCCAAAGTGAATCTGCTTCTACTGGTTTCCAGATAAACAACCACCCCACTACGAGCTCATCTCTAAACCTCAACAATCCTTTGTTCTGAACTATATTAAACTTTAGTTTGTAACTAGGATATGCTTCAGAAGAAAACGAAAAAAAGAACCTCAACAGTGAGTTTGAAATGGTTGAACGCCGACTTCATGTTCATTGCTGCATTCAGACTGTCCCCGTAATGGCCTCTCATGCGGGCTAGTTGGTCGCTCAAGTCCTTCAGCTGGTCTCGAATTGCCTAGAAAGGTAAAATACTATAAATTCAAATGAAACCTATGTAAAAATTTATGGACATATTTTGATTTCGGGAGCCAAGACCATATCATTAACGAGAGATATTTTTTATTGCTGAGAAAAAAGAAACTAAAGCGTATCAGACATAAAAATGGCTAAAGTCAAAACTGAAAAATAATATATTAAGAATCCTTGACATTAAATTCTGTCACAAAAAGTGTATCAGTCTCCAGGAAAAAAAAATGCTCTAAAGTATAAAACTGTCTTTCTCTTTGAGAACTCCTTTCGGTCCAATTCTGAGGATTGGGACCGATAAAGGCGATCCTTTTTCATCTTCATCCTGAATATTCTCTCATAAAAAGTGAATACCTATAATACAGAATATCATCCACTTGTCCCTGTTTCAGTAACATCTCTCTTAAAGTTATTCTTATATACTCTATATCTTTTGCGTGACCTTCCAAACCTTAACAGAGCAGAAAAGACGAGTGAAAACTGCCCCCCTAAGCCTTTAATTTAGCACCTGAGTCAGGTGGAGATTCCAAATCCTGAATTGTGGAAGGATTTCCTTACCTTCAAATCCGTCTCATACTGAGAGCGTTTCAGTTGCTTTTCCAGCACGGTCTGGCGCTCAGTCCAGCTCTCATCCATGATCCTCTTTCTTCTCTCCAGCATCTCCTTAATTTTAGTGATATCCTTCGAACCAGGTTCCCTAGGACACTATAACCAGATGGAGGAAAACGACGTTGAGATTTAAAAGAACAAAACAATAGATATCGATGGAAATTTCCGAGGAAGAAGACCTGTCTTGTAATTATCGTTCGTATGGAATAAATAGAAACCATACCTTACCCAACAGAACAATAAGCACCAAAATATAAAAGGAAAAAAGAAAAGAAGTAATGAGATAGGGACTACACCAACTATTACCACTCTTTTCATCCTATTAGGCCCCATGTTGTTGTCATGTCACAAGATATGATCAAATTCCCCTTTCGGCTACTCAACATTTACAACACAATGGCGACAGAAAATAATTCTTTCCTCTCTGAGATAAAAGAGGTCTGGAGAGTTGCATGTCCTTTAAATCTCCAGCAGTAAATTGCCTTTCCTTTTGGCTAATTTGGTTATAAACCATTTCACATTATCACTTAACTTCAAATCTCTCTTATAGAACTTCTCCCAAAACTTTCTGGCGGAGGATACCCGTTGTTTTTGCCATTTCAGGTATAAACACAAAACAAAATTCTCGCCTCTAAGAACAGAGTCTAAGATACCAACCTGGATCCTGATCTTAGGGATAATGGAATCAGCTTCATGCTGGGCGAACTTAAGTAATTCGGCGACGGCGTGTTTGGATGCATCCAACTCTTTCAACTGCCTCTCCACATCGCCGAGATTGACAGAGAGGCCGCCAAATTGCTTTTCTAGTTTATCGCACGATCGATGTACCTGTCAATACAGGAGTTTGATTAGTTGGAAAGGGGTACAATATAGAAGGAGCGATGACCTGTAAATCGTGCTCACAAAGGTATTATCAAACGAGCGCAATACGCAATAACAGTGAGGGGGGGGGGTCTAGTCTCCCGTACACTCATTAGGAATAATCCGCGTCAATATGTGTAGAAAAGCATGAATAGAAAGAGGTGAGTGAATGGAAGGAATGAAGTGGGATCAGATGTGACTCGGGGTATGAGTAGAGATGATGTGGCAGTGCTTCTGAATGAGGAGTAGCATGATGCAATGGTATTTATGAATGTGTGAGCTCGAGAATTATCTGAGTGAAGTTGAGATTTGCAAGGGTGAAACTGTGCTTATTGTAGTGTATGGACCATGTAATAAGTGAAGTGAAGATGAAAAGGAATTCTGAAATGACTTGGGAGTAGTGGTGGATGGGATTTGGAATTAGTATCAGTTGATTGTTATAGGAGATATGAAAGGACGAATAGATGAAAGAATGAGAGCTTTTGATACACCCGGAGAGAATGAAATGGAAAGAGGGTGGTAGGGTTCTGTGCTGAAAGAAACGTGTGTAAGCAAACAGTCAGTACAAAGATGTGCACAAACACACTTGGGTTGGGCAAAGGAGAGAGGAAGAATGTATGATTGATCTGTGCCTAGCAAATATATGCTGTGGGATGTACTGTATTTGATGTGAAGGCTGTAAGAGGTGTAGCTATGAGACTGTCTGATCACATGATTGTGTTATATAAGGTTAAATTGGTTGGTATATATATATGGGTGCGATGAGGTGAGGAAGGTAGAAAGTAAGGGAGAATCAAAAGGTAAAGGGTGGTTGATGTAGCCATGGCTCTTTAATATGTTTGTGGATGGAGTAATGAGCAAAAAACGAATGGGAATGAGGTAAAGGTGTGTGAAATCGAGGAGAGGGTAGGAAAAGGGTGCGAGACTGATAAGGAATGGTGAAGTGTGAGAATGCTATGTTTGCTATTTACTGATGATCTAGTATTAGTGACTGAAAGTGAGCGATATTTAGAAATAATGGTGGCGTTTGAGAGGGTGTTTGACGTGGGAGCTAAAAGCCAATAAAAAAGGTAAGGAATGAGGCTTGAGGTGAAGATGGGGTGGAATGTGATATTAGAGCCAGTAGTGTTATCCTTGAACAAGTGCGATTCTTAAACTCTCTAGGATGGATGGTGAATCATAGTAACATAGATGAGGAGATTGCGACCACAAGGTTTTGACTGGTAATAAAGTATCAGGGAGAATCAGAGCGGTAGGAAATGCTAAGGGTATGAGTGTGGAATGTGCTCGACGCTGCCTGTAGTATGCGGATGCCAGCACTGATGTATTGGAGTCGGACTATGGTATGGAAGGAGAAAGAAAGATCTCTAATGAGAGCAGTACAAATAGACAACTAGAGAGATATGGTTGAGAGAGATCAGTATAAATGGAAAAATTGACAGGGATCTTGAGTGCGAGTAGTGTAAATGGATAACTTGAGAGGGATAAATGAGAGAGAGTGCAGTGTAAATGGACAACTTGAGAGGGGTGAATGAGAGAGAAACTGTGCAAATGGACAACTCGAGAGGAATGCATGAGAGAGAGAGAGAGAGGGAGCAGTGTAAATGTAAAACTTGAGAGGGATGCATGGGAGAGAGAGAGAGAGAGCCGTGTAAATGGACAACAAATTGAGAGTGATGCATGAGAGAGAGAATAATCTAAATGGATAACTTGAAAGAGATGCATGAGCGAGAGTGCAGTGTAAATGAACAACTTGGGAGGGGTGCATGAGAGAGAGAAAGACAGTGCAGTGTAAATGGACAACTTGAGAAGGGTGCATGAGAGAGAAAGACAATGCAATGTAAATGGACAACTTGAGATGCATGCATGAAAGAGAGTGTAGAGTAAATGGATAACTTAAGAGGGATTCATGAGAGAGAGAGAGCAGTGTAAATTGACAACTTGAGAGGGATGCATAGGAGAGAGAGAGAGAGAGA